>CM031613.1:15807488-15829988 GCA_018398815.1 Conus ventricosus
TGTCATTCCAGGTCCCGTTTGAGGGTTGATGTGGTGACCGCGATATAGAGGGCCTCCTTCACCCCTCTCTGGAACCATCTGGTATCCCGGTCCAGGACATTGATGCTGTCACTGGCGAACACATGTCTGCTGCTGATCATGTGTTCGCCTACCGGGGAGGAGTCCCTCTTGTCTTCTTTGACACGGAACATCAGTTTTCTGTCTGTTTCACCCACATACGACTGATCACATTCACCGCACTGAATTTCGTAGATTGTCATGATTGGCCCAGTTTGTCTATTTTGTCTTTCGGGGCCAAACACACGCTCCTGATGGTGTTGTATGGCTTGTCATGTACCCCCACACCGTTTATCTTGATCTTGCATGAAAGGGCTTCTGTGACACCTCGGACATACAGGATGGTGGCTTGTCCAAGGTGGGGACTCGGCTTGTTGGTGGAGGGGAGAGGAGAGATCTTCTTGCTTCCTGGAACGTCCAAGGCCCACTTAGGGTACCCGAGACGCTGAACACTTCTTGGAGGTGGTGGAGTTCCTCCTTGCGGTTCTTCTGTGTGGAACAGATGGTGTTGGCTTGGTGACGGAGAGTCCTGATCACCCCCAGTTTCTGTGCCAGTGGTTGATGGCTGTCAAACTGGAGGTACTGGTGTGTGTGTGTGTGTGTGTGTGTGTGTGTGTGTAGGCTTTTTGTACACTTTGAAGGATATGCAGTCACCCTCTCTGGTGATCCCGGTGTCCAACATGGCGATACTGCTGTTTTCCTCCACCTCACGGGTTAAGGTTTTTTTTTTTTTTTTTGCTGTCCCAACCTCTGCGCCACCTCAGAGGCAGTCCACACACGCCGCTCATTCCGACACCCCATCCACAGCCACTGCCCGGTCGGCCCCACCGCAGCCCCGGCACCGGCAATCCACAGGGAGCAGTCAATGTTAAGTCGTCAAGAGGCAACTCACCGGAGGAGACACTGCACTGCTGCCAGGTCACTTCGGTGGTGTTCAGTGGCGCCTGTTCTGATCTAACATACGCAGGACACCACCTACTAGGTCCCCTACTGACGACAATAATTGCTTAGTTGCGGAGCCGGCGTGAGTGCGCTCTCCCTCCGGAGGGCGCCACCACGTCCGTCCAACGACAGCCCCCATGGACTCACCGATACCGGTGACCCCGACTGAACCAAACCAAGGCCACAGACGTGGAGAGGACATCGAAACTGAGGTCACCATGAGAGCAGGGCATGAAGGGCCACAGATTTTGAGACTTTTTTTATGCTGATCGATGAGAATGAGGATAATTACGATGATGCTACGGATTTCCATTTCGGTCTGAGACTACATGACAGGGCTGTACTCTACGCTTCCTTTCATAATATATCCTGGCGTCAACCAGGCCCGAAAGATACAGGCACCTGCAGTGTTGGTCAGAGAATTTGAGCAACACTCTCAGAAACGCATCCATTAAGTGGATGAAACTCGACTGTGTGGTCCCAGTCTTCCCAAATGAGTCCGCAGCAAACCCAACTTTGGGTAGGAGCCGGTCGGGCAGAAAAACCCACATGACTCTGATGGGATTCGAACCCACGACCTCCCAGCCGGGAGTCCGCGACGCTAACCACTTCGCCACGGCGGCTGGTCCTCACGGGTGAAGTTGATGACAGGGTTCTGGTTGTTCAGATGGCTTGAGAAATCCTCTACCACTTCTTTCTTCAGCAGAGCCATGGTGTCATCCATGTAGCGTCTCCAGTAACGGGGGAGGGGGATGGAAGGAGGACAACACCTTCTGTTCAAAGTCCTCCGTGAAGAGGTTGGCGACGATAGGGCCCACTGGCGACCCTGTGGCGGCACCCTGAGTTTGTTGATAGAACTCCCGTTCGTGAGTGAAGTATGTAGTTGTGAGGCAGCACGTGAGGAGCTCACATACTTGGCCTGGTGCGAGGGGGGTTCTTTGTGGAAGGGTGCTGTCTGACTGCAGTCTGTGTCTGATGATCTTAATGCTTTCTTCCACCGGCACACTAGTGTAGAGGGCTGTTACATCAAAGGACACACGCTGCTCGTCCGGCCCCACCTTGAACTCGCTGAGTTGGGAGACCAGGGCTGCACTGCTCTTGATGTGATGTTGTGTCCTGCCTACTAGTTGAGCCAGTATGTCGGCCAGTCTGGCTGCACTGTTCTTGATGTGATGTTTTGTCCTGCCTACTAGTTGAGCCAGTATGTCGGCCAGTCTGGCTGCACTGTTCTTGATGTGATGTTGTGTCCTGCCTACTAGTTGAGCCAGTATGTCGGCCAGTCTGGCTGCACTGTTCTTGATGTGATGTTGTGTCCTGCCTACTAGTTGAGCCAGTATGTCGGCCAGTCTGGCTGCACTGTTCTTGATGTGATGTTGTGTCCTGCCTACTAGTTGAGCCAGTATGTCGGCCAGTCTGGCTGCACTGTTCTTGATGTTATGTTGTGTCCTGCCTACTAGTTGAGCCAGTATGTCGGCCAGTCTGGCTGCACTGTTCTTGATGTGATGTTGTGTCCTGCCTACTAGTTGAGCCAGTATGTCGGCCAGTCTGGCTGCACTGTTCTTGATGTGATGTTGTGTCCTGCCTACTAGTTGAGCCAGTATGTCGGCCAGTCTGGCTGCACTGTTCTTGATGTGATGTTGTGTCCTGCCTACTAGTTGAGCCAGTATGTCGGCCAGTCTGGCTGCACTGTTCTTGATGTGATGTTGTGTCCTGCCTACTAGTTGATCCAGTATGTCGGCCAGTCTGGCTGCACTGTCTTGATGTGATGTTGTGTCCTGCCTACTAGTTGAGCCAGTATGTCGGCCATCTGGCTGCACTGTTCTTGATGTGATGTTGTGTTTTGCCTACTAGTTGAGCCAGTATGTCGGCCAGTCTGGCTGTCACGTACGTGATCGAGCCCCTGGTGGCTACAATGGGGCGGAGGGGGACGTCACTCATGTGCACTTTTGGGAGTCTGTAGAACCTGGGCACATCAGTGGTGGAAGGGTATAGTTTCCTATACTGTTCCTAGGTGAGTTTTCCAGATTCCTTCAGTTTCCTCAAGGTTTGCACCAGTGTGGTCGTGTACCTGCTGGTAGGGTCCTTCTTCAGTGGCAGGAAAGTGTTCCTGTCCTCCAGTAGTCGAGTAGCTTTCTCTCTGTACGTCTCTGGTCACGATCACTGCAGCCCGGCCTTTGTCTGCTGGGACTACCATGATGGATTTGTCGGTCTTACGTACTTCAGTGCTAGTTTCTCTTTCACAGAAAGGATCGATTTGGGGGGTTTGGCCTGTTGGAGAATGCTAGCACACTCCGATCTCAGGTGAGCGGCTTGTTCCGTGCTGGGACCAATGTGTTTACATGCAGTCTTGACGGCAGTGATGAAGACTACTATCAGAAGTTTATCTGGAGTAATGGCAAAGTTCAGCCCTTTCTCTAACACAGACTGTTCATTCCTGGTAAGTTCACGTTCCGACAGATTGACTACCCACCTCTTTTTCATGTTTCTGGTCTTCTGCTTGCTCACTTTAGCGATAAGTGTATCCCTCTAATCTCAATGTTTTGCTTTAGCTCTAAGTTTCACATACTTGTTCAATTGGCGCATGCGCGGCCGGTTCCATTCTGTGTTTTTTGGCTACCTGTACCCACTCTTGCATTTGGATCAGTATTGATGCAGGTACGTGCGAACTTAAGATGTTGGTCAGTTCTTTTATGTTGTGCTCGATGGTGGCGATCTTGGCATTAATCTGGTCTGTTCTAAAGTTTTGCTAGTGCAACTTGAGCTCTTTGGATAATGTTTTGTGGCCTTTCATTGACGTTTTAATGATGAAACTCGTCGGTAGCACTTTGTATTGTTTGCAGTGCAACGAAAAATGAAGATGGTTCCGGTATCTTGCCAACAGTTTGTTCTCCTTTTCCATTTCATGAAACGTTTGTATGACTATCCGGTCGTAATCGCATAGAAGTCGAAGAGGTAGTTTTAACTCTTGAGGTGATGACATGATTAAAATTCGTACCTGGACTCTCAAGAAAGACGGACGAAAGCGGAGCTTTCGACTACCATCCGGCAGCCTTCATCAGCACTGTTCGACTAACGGGGTGAACTGTGTTCGGTGCGCACGTCCGCGAGTCTAGATCACCTCATGCGACCGAACTATAGATAGTTTACTTATTGATTAACTGATTGACTAACTGAATGAATGATTGATATACTGCAAGAGGTTACAATATCATTAAAGGAAACTGTGAACCATGCACGTAATTCTTAAAATTGAGCCCCCCCCCCCCCCCCCCTCTCCCCCTCTTTCTCTCTCTCTCTGTCTGTCTGTGTGTACGCAGGTATGAATGGATGCATCTATGTATATATGCATATATGCGGTATGTGCATGTGTGTGTGTGTGCTTATGCGCGTGCATGCGCGCGCGCCCGTGTGTATGTGTGTGTGTGTGTGTGTGTGTGTGTGTGTGTGTGTGTGTGTGTGTGTGTGTGTGTGTGTGTGTGTGTGTGTGTGTGCGTGTGCATGTGCGTGTGTGTGGTGTGCGTGCCTGTGCATGCGTAGTTGTGTGCGTGGTGCGTGCGTGTATGCGTACTCGTGCGCGCGAGCGCGCTCGTGTGTGTGCTTGTGTGTGTGTGTGTGTGTGTGTGTGTGTGTGTGTGTGTGTGTGTGTGTGTGTGTGTGTGTTTGTGTGTGTGTGTGTGTGTGTGTGTGTGCGCGTGCGCGCGCGTGGTGTGCATAAGTGTATGTGTGTGTGTGTGTGTGTGTGTGTGTGTGTGTGTGTGTGTGTGTGTGTGTGTGTGTGTGTGTGTGTGTGTGTGTCAGTGCAACCTTGAGTTAATCTGACAATAAATTGGTTTCAGTCAGTCAGTGTGTGTGTGTGTGTGTGTGTGTGTGTTGCATGCATGCATACATGTGTGTGTGTGTGTGTGTAGTCAGTGTGTGTGTGTGTGTGTGGCATGCATGCATACATGTGTGTGTGTGTGTGTGTGTGTGTGTGTGTGTGTGTGTGTGTGGTGTGTGTGTGTGTGTGTGTGTGTGTGTGTTCGTTCTTTAATTTTACGTCTGTTCCCCCTTAAGTGATATTAGACGGGAAAGGGGGGGGGGGGGGGGGAGGGGGGGGAGAAATAGGAGAAATAAAGGTATGAAAGAAGAGATTGTTCATGCATGCATTGATATTGTTTAGAGAGTGTGTGGTAGTAAAGATTATGTGTTTTTCCTACATACCTACACCTACAATTCTATATAATGATCAAGCTTTATATGGGATATGAATTGTTAAAAATGACAGAATTAGTAGAAAGGTAGTGAGGTTTACCATCTATATCAAACGTAACTTAACAATTAACAGAAGATTAGTATAACAACAATTGAAATCCAACAATAAATTATTCAAATTCAAAGGAAAAGACCAATGGACTAAGGTGTAAAACTTCTGAAAAACATTTAAGAAGATGAAGTCATTTAACACTTCCTGAACAGTTAATGGTATTTGACGAGTCAGTAAATCCCCTGTAGTTTTCGTCATTAATTCTTTGATACTAGGACAGTGTAAAATCAGATGGCTAATGGAAATTTGATTTCCACATACACATTTAATATCTTTAGAAAATTTGTTTTAAAAGCATTTAAACGAATTTTGAACATCAGAGAACTAATATGTCTTGAACTTGTATCAGATATGTGATTTAAAATTAATTTGGAATTTTATTATGCTGACGCTTTTATATACAATTGTGTGGATATTGGCTATCTGATGTCTTCAGCATGTTATCAAACTTATCTTTCGCTAGTTTTTCAATGTGATTATAATACTCGTGCAGATGTAGATTTATGTTAATTAGAATTGCCCCTTCAGTATTACGTCCTGCATTTTTAGCTGCTCTGTCAACCAGTTCATTGGCATATATTCCGCAATGGGAAGGAACCCAGTAAAAAGTCACACTAATGTCTTTAAATGCCAATTGATGAATTACATGTCTGATTTCTAGTATCATTTCAAGACGTTTTTTTGGCATTTTGATCTTTGATTGCTTGTAATGCCGATTTAGAATCTACACAGAGTAATATTTTACAACTATTCATAGGTAACTCCTCAATATGCTGTAAAGCCATTAAAATGGCTAACAACTCTGCAGTAAAAACTGAATAGTGATTACCTATATGATATCGTTTGACTGTTTTCATAGTAGGAATTACAAATGCTGAACCTGCATTGCCATTATCAAGTACAGATCCATCTGTGAATATTTTAATGTAATCACTATAGTAATTTTCCATGTGATCATTAACTAAATTTTTCAGAACGTTTGGAGATTGACTTTTGCTCAGTTCTGTATGATCAATATCAAAAATAGGTTTAATTTGTTCCCAAGAAGGTACAGGTAAAAAAGATGGTTTAATTGCTATTTTTTCACTTTTTAATTCTGTAGAATTAATCATGTCGGAGACAAACGAATTAATTGGTTGCAAACAGTGTATTGTCTTAGCCCTGTTAACAAAGTCATGCTTAGAATTTATCTTTGTTTCTTCATTACAGTGTGTGTGTGTGTGTGGTGTGTGTGTGTGTGTGTGTGTGTGTGTGTGTGTGTGTGTGTGTGTGTGTGTGTGTGTGTGTGTGTGTGTGTGTGTGATATTCTTATATATTATATATGTGCCAGAGTATATATGTATGTATGTCAACGTATCTATGCATGCGCACGCGCGTGTGTGTGTGTGTGTGTGTGTGTTTGTGTGTGTAAGTATGTATGTATATATCTGTTTATCTGTCTGTCTAACAGAACGAAGCTCAAGGTAGATGTTGACAGCAGGTCTTCAGAGAAGACCCCCTCTCCTCAGACAAGTGTTTTGGCCCTGAACTGCTTACACTTTAAGGGACTGGGGGCATCCAGGTCAAATGCCGCTCTGCTACCCAAATAGGTACACAATGCTCATTTCGGGCAGTTTGTACAAATGTATATTAGTATTGAGACTGTTTGACACTCAACCACGCTTTAAATTGTACAGTAGCCAACGTGTGTGATATACACGGTAAAACAGTGAGTGTCTGCTTCACACTCTGCAGTGGTGAATCTGACTGCTCCACACTGCCGGTGGTCGGTCTGTTTGTCTCACACTATACAATGGTGAGTCCCCCTGATTCACAACGTACAGCAATAGCTCAATGTACTTTACACGGTACACCAGTGAGTCTTCCTGCCTAACACCTAAGAGTGACGAGTTTTTCTATTTCACTCTATACAATGGTGACTGTGCCTGCTTCACACAGTATAGTTGTGTCTTTCAATTTCACACTGTGTAGTGGTACATATGTTTGCTTTCTAGCATGTGACGGTGAATATGTTGTTTCACGGTGTATAGTGGTCAGTGTGCCTGCTTCATAATACACAATAGTGAATCTGTCTGCTTCACAATGTTCTGTAGTCATTCTCTCTTCATAACACTGTACATTCGTTAGTGTTACCAGCCTATGATCTTATAAAAACACTCTTTTCACCCATTTTCATTTAATTTGTTAAAGTCATTCAAAATACTGAAGGATTGCTTTCTGTCGATAATTGTTATCCTCTAGTATTAGGCTTTTAATGGCCAGCAGTAGAAATTGCATAGTAAGTTCAAGTGTAGGATACAAGATCAGATGTCAGCCTCAGCTTACTATTGTTGAACCAAACCAATTCACTGAGTTGAACTGCCTTTGCAGAGAGTTTATATCATGCACAGTCATATCGGTGCTGACGATGTTGTGTGATTGACGATTGACTTGGTCTTCTCAGTGCTGACATTTATGCAATATGTTCCTGATTTTACATTTAGCTTTTCAAAAAGCTTGACGCCTTGCTCTTTATTTTCTGCCCGGCCCTTGATGTGAAGAATCTTGATGGATATTCCTCCATTGCTGACTGTGCTGACATGATACTCAAGTGAATCAGTCCTAATGCTTGAAAGGAAAATGTGAAAAGGTGTGCGAGTTAGAAGGCTGCCCGACGAATTACAGCTGAAGTATAGAGCCATTATCCAGTAACTCTTTGTATGGGCTCTGCACTGGTAAATTTTGAACACAGTTGATGGCATTGATCAAGTGTTGACCAATATTACACTTCTTCAAACGCTCTCTTAAAATCTATGAAAATACACTTTTAAAGATTCTCCTTGCAGAGGGTATATAAATTAGATATATGTCCGGTGGTGTTTCTGTCTGTACGAAATCCATGCTCTTTGTTAGCGATAATGGTATCTGCCTGTGACTATAATCTATCCAGAATGATTTTGATCATGATTCTGCACGCACTGGCCTATCAAAGTGATTTATTTGCACTGTTTATATGAGAGCAGGGTTTTCCTTCGTTGGAAAGGACGGCACGTGTGTGTGTGTGTGTGTTTTTAAAAATTAATATATGGCGTGAATACTCGCTGGTTTGTAAGATTTTGTTGGGGGGTGCCAGTTTTAATATCAGTGACGAGCCATCTGCGTTTTCGAAGAATATTCTGGGGGTGCTGTTAATGCTTGAAACCTTCCCGCATTTCATCGATTACACTGCGGCTACGTTCAGTGTTTGAACATTTTGTTCATACTGGCATCGACAATAGGACCTCGGCACCTGAACTAAATGAAGCAATAGCTAAATGCACTAAAGGCCCAGACAAAGTGCACTGCCCCCATATTAAACAGGTCTGAGACACAGACATAGCTCTACCTTCAGTCTTTACCATAACAGGTTCGATTTACGCTATGCCCCAGAAGACCAGGACATGCATGTTTGAAAAGCCTCTGCCAAAACTGGGAAAGAATCATTATCAACTAAGTACCTACCACACGGTCACTATACAGAATATAGTAGGAAAGTTGATGGAGCGCATAATTAGAGCAAGAAAATTCGAAGGAGATCTTAAAAGTAGGCAGATCTAGGATGCTACAGAACAGGTAAGAGTGCATGGGAAACCGTGGCTACTGTTCTTTACAAAATTATATAAAAAAAAGGATTGAACAGAAGAAGAAGCTCTGGTAGTGGCAATAGAACTGCAAGATGCAAACACCAAAGTCCAGTTGTCACTTTTCAATGTCCTATTTCTTGAATATGGCGTCGGCAGAACACGGGGGATCGCAGCAGCACGCCAGGTGCAAAGCGTCATCCTACGATTTGGAATTGCGATGTCCGAACCTAATAAATTGTCTCTTAAATTACCTCAAGACTCACCTCTTCCCTGCTTTGTATAATGATCACACTGAGGGTCTTGTAGACATCGACAGAAACGGATTTGTGTGAGTGTTGACATTAGCAGACAGCGGTCAAATCTACAAAACGTCAACGACTGCTCATGAAAGAACAGAAGCAGCCCAGCAGCAATTGAAAACATTGCTCAGTGGTGGCCAGAAACTTGATCTTTCATATGTCCTACAAAAGCCAAGACATAGATGTGCACTCTCGACAATAAGGCATCAGAAAAATTACCCTCGCCACCTTTCTTCCATAGGGTACAAATCGAATGAACATACAACCTACACAACTCTTGTACAGACTTTGATGGAATGCTGACCCCCTAGAAAACCTGTTGAGAACACTTTACTCAAAAGCAAAACGGGCCTGCCACAATGAAAGCAATGGCAGCTAAGGGCGTTATTGTCATCTCTACCGAATGCTTCAAGACGTTCTACAATGTGTGGTTATTGTTGATTAGGGTTTACAGTACTATCTCACAGCAATCTTTCAAAATGGTAAAGAATTCAAAGTGAAACAATAAGATCTAGTTGCAAAGCGAGACGACTGCATGCAAAAATCTAAACAAATCTTAAATAAATGTTAGCGAACCGCCTAGAGCACGTGGACAAGCGAGTCACAAGACAAAACACAACGCGCGTTTCGACCTCTTAGGTCTTCTTCAGGTGAGACATAAACGCCTTCTTCATTCATTCAACGCCTTCTTCCTTGCGCTGAACTCTGTGAAGTGATCTGAAGTGATCAAAGCTAAGTGAATTTTCGTTGTTTTATTCGTTTATGTCTCACCTGAAGAAGACCTAAGAGGTCGAAACGCGTTGTGTTTTGTCTTTAACTCGTTTGTCCACGTTCTCTGGGCGGTTCGCTAACATTTATTTAAGATTTGAAACAATAAGACTTGTCTTGGGAAATACAAAGGACACGCCAACAAAAACAATGCATTACCTGCTTGACCTTTCTTCCATGCAGTTCAGCCACAAGCTATAGCAGATGAGGGTATAGTTCAGAGCTCTCGCAAATTCTCCAAACCCACAACATGAGGCAATGAACTCATGGATGGATCAAGTAGAAGACGTCATAGAGCTTGTGGGCCGTTTACCAGAACTCATAGAAGCTGAGGAACGTGAAAAATATACAGACCAATTCAAACACATCTGCCAAACTGCCGTAGCAGCAGAGCTTGGAAGAGTAGTGAAAATGGTCATACACAACGTACACACACACACACACACACACACACACACACACACACACACACACACACACACACACACACACACACACACACACACACACACACACACCACACACACACTTATATACATGCATGGGTTCACATACATGCAAACAAAAGACAGGCAACTATAGTAGTGGCTCAGACAATGTCAGGTAGCTACGAAGGGCTGACCGTCGCGCTGAGCTGATGCACAGGTCACACATCTCTTAAGTTGTTTCCATGAGACATTCATCCAAAATCCTTTCATCTCATTTTGGCTTCCGCAGCTTAGTAGATGTTGTAATGTGCATCTAGACATGTCCGCCTACAGTGACTTGTCCTTGGTGAAACTAAAACTAGAGTAGAATGTAATACTCATTTAATGAGTCTTTACATATCAGTACACATGGATGTCCAATGCTTTGTTTTGTTTGTTTGTTTTTTTCTGGAGGTCAGAGTGATATTCAGTCCAATTTTGGTGATATATGTAAGCTTATCGCCGTCTTACAACATGTTAGATTATTATCATCTTTGTTCTGAATCGTGTTGACTTAATGTTTCTTGTACTGGACCAGCTCTTTTGCAGTCCAAAAAGATTTCTCCGAATCATTGTTCTTTATGTTTCTCTATGCCTTCATACTGTCGTTTGATCAAGCTTTCTTCGCCATTCTTCATGTCCTGACTGACTTTCTTGTTTGTAAAGCTTTGAATGCATTTTGTGTACCAAAGAGTATATGAAACACTATACCATTGTTTCCTTGGTATCATAAAAGTAACTGCAGTGTCCCTGAGAAGCATAAAACTGCATTTACAGTTAGAAGCATGTAGGTTCTTTCCCATGTAGCTAATCGATAATCAGAAACGAGAAAATGTGTGAATACCGAACACCTAAAACAGGTAAACACAGATAATAACTCAGTATAGTGCAACTGTAATTTGAACATAATGCAACAGTGTCTCATGAAAACGTTGTTGCAAAGTCTTGACTGGATTGAATATACAGATTAAAAAGAAAACGACGAATAAACTCGATATCAGAAGACCAGAATTCCAATTACAAACAAAAGGATTGAGTTTCTGAGCACCTCATCACTTAATATTATTGGAATCAAAAGCATTAGGGGAAAAAAATCATGATTTACAGGCATGTAAAGTTTAACAATACTTGGCTGCAATGTTTTTCAATCCAACTTGGCGTGCAGACAGAAGAGAATGAACAAAATAAAGAACATACATTTTTTTTCCACGTCAAACACTGTCACACTAAAGAAAGCTGTTTGAAAAAAAAAGGCTAGCTACAAAGCCGTTCGATGTTCTTCAGCTTTTCTTTACTGGGATCAGAGGAGCGAAAGACATGCAAGAGGTGCGATATCAGAGAGATATTTTGTCGGTTACGAGAAGGGACACGCCCACTCTCTCTCTCTCTCTCTCTCTCTCTCTCTCTCTCTCTCTCTCTCTCTCTCTCTCTCTCTCTCTCTCTCTCTCTCTCTCTCTCTCTCTCTCTCTCTCTAACACACACACACACACACACACGCACGCACGCACGCACGCACGCACGCACGCACGCACGCACGCACGCACACACACACGTGCGCGCGCGCGAGCACACAAGCACACACACACACACACACACACACACACACACACACACACACACACACACACACACACACACACACACACACACAGAGGCACGCACGCACGCACGCACGCACGCACGCACATACGGACACACACACACACACACACACACACACACACACACACACACACACACACACACACACACACACATGCACGTACGCTCACATCCACAGGCCCTCGAAATCATCAATACTGAAACTTAATGCTTTACCACTTGTGGGGCGGATAAACGAAAACAAAGCTAACATAAGTAAAAATAATTAAACTTCAATTAGTGGAACATAATCTAATGTATTAACGTTAAGAATAATCACGTGTTGCAAGCATGCTCCGTAGAATTCAGATAAGATGAGTACATTGTCTGCATGCGTTATTCGAAGCATATAGTCTCCTGCATTTCGATCAAACTGTAGACATGAAAAATTAGACTTTGAGGACTGCCGCTGTATAAAGTCATTTCGAAGATCACATGGTTGTGGATATGTTATTGCACAATTGGACTCATTTCACAATCACCACCGGAAAAAGTAATTTTCGTCGAACATCATATTTCCTTCCAGCCTGACTTATGATGGGGGGTGGGGGGGGGGGGGGGGATATATGACGTTAAGAAAATATAGCGCGCGCACACACACACACACACACACACACACACACACACACACACACACACACACACACACACACACACACACACACACTGAATGGGTTGTATGGCTATTAAGCAGACCACATCAGTAGGCCTTTTAAGTGGTGACACTTCCTTTCATAAAATAATAATTACTAAGAATCATCTTCCATAAACTGCAGTTAAGTCATATTTTAATCCATATCTAGCACATCGAGACCGCAGTTAGAATCTTCTTGATTTATTGATGGATGTGGAGCGGCTCACCGGGCAGATCGCAACAATTAGGACAGATTCCAGTGCCATGGCGTCATGCCTCGAAGGGAGAGCCATCAAATCTCTGGATTTGACCCCCGAAATAAAACTGCAATTGAGAATCAGATTAACACAAAACAGTTATCTGTCTTCCCTTTGTGATTATGAACATCGTACAAAGATTAGAAGTAAAGCCTAAAACCTTCAAGAAACCCTCACAAAGCTTTTGGTGACAGCTTCTACTTTTCAGCTTGATCGTGTTGTATTATACGGAATTGCTGCATGCTTTCCAAATATGTCGATTACGCAAGACCTAGCAATGCAATAGGAACTGTGGAAGACAACCCACAGAAAGTACATGCAGTGTACGTGTCATGCAGGTCTTTGCCTATCATCTTAACGTCAACAGAAATTGGCAAAGCTTAAGTCATCGCCCGTTCGTTTTTAAACCGTGGCTGTTTGCACAGTGACATGCTATCAGCAGGCAAACTGTAGAGCGGGTAACTGTAGAGCGGGTACTGCAATTTAGTTTTCTTCAGACACTGTAACCCACTGACATATTTCAAGGCGCCGATGAGCTGTCGGATCTGTAACTTTCATGATGTTACCGTCAGAAATGTCAGATGGTGATCACACTGTTAGAGACTTGAGCTTGTTTGAATTTACATGAGGGTTTTATGCAACATTCCCTTGGTGTTAACGTTCAGTGGTGTGACGCGGAATTATTGTAAGATTACAAAATAGTTTCGGTGATACAACTGAAATAAACTTCTTTCTTTGTGGTGTTTCCTGCACTGTTAGACCCACACGCATTCATGCTAACATCATGTTGACGTCGCCGTGTGTACATTGTCGCATTATCATTATCCCTGTATGCAGTCCTTTTATTTTGTTATTCAATGTTCATGTCCAGCGATTTGTATCAGACAATCAGGCCTATTTCGGATATGTCGGCGCGCACGCTATATGCACTGTCCAGTTCAGCAGTAGAAGCGGCAGCAGCAGCATAGTAGTAGTAATAGTTGTTGTTGGTGGTGGTATTTTTGTTATTGTTGGGGGTGGTGGTGGTGGTGTTGTTGTTGTTGTTGTAGCAGTAACAGTAGTAGTAGTAGTAGTAGTAGTAGTAGTAGTAGTAGTAGTAGTAGTAGTAGTAGTAGTAGTAGTTGTTGTTGTAGTAGTAGTAGTAGTAGTAGTAGTAGTAGTCTTCATGGTAGTAGTTGTAGTGGTGGTGTTGGTAGTAAGAGGAGGAGAAGGAGGAAGAGGAGAAACAGCAGCAGCCGCAACAGAAGCGGTGTAGCCAACAGTGGTAGTAGAAGTAGAAGTAGGTGAAGGGTGGGTATTGTGGATCAGTGCTTTAATGTAAACTAACAATGTAGTGTGAAAAAGAAAATACGTGTTTACAGTTGTACACAGATTCACGGCTCCACGACTTCCGTCCCCATAAGTTTATCTCTCTCTCTCTCTCTCTCTCTCTCTCTCTCTCTCTCTCTCTCTCTCTCTCTCTCCTCTCTCTCTCTCTCTCTCTCCTCTCTCTCTCTCTCTCTCTCTCTCTCTCTCTCTCTCAAGCACTGACTAGAGAAATATTATCTATCACCACCTACCCATCCATTTTTTTAATGGATGTTTGTCTTTTAAAGCTATGCAGTTTAGCTAGGACGGATTTTGATGTTTGCTGCACTTAATTAAATTAAATGCACCAAGGCCGAGGTTTCATAATCATTCCTATTTGCATGACCATATCAACCTGAGAGCCCTTCAAGCTTGGGGGGATTAGGGGACAGTGGTGGTTGAGTAATCTTTCTCCAGTCAGTGCTTGTTCCTGCAAAAGGGATATCAGGGCCAGCAAGTACAGCCTTGTTCTTCTCTCTGAAGACCTCCTCACACTTGCTCCTGGATCCTGGATCCTGCTTCCTACTGATACGTTGGTAGGGTATACAGGTTGGTTTTATACACTTGCAATCAAAGTTTGACACGGTGCCTCGCAGGCAGAAATTCGGGAATGAGTTCCAGAAGGAAAGGTTCTTATTGGTGTTGCTTGTTAGACATCCCGGAGACCCTTGCCCCACGATAATGGTATTACGAATCATCCGTACTGCACTCCTTTCACTGGTTCATATTACCCACCGATGGTGTTTGTCAATCCTCAGTGTTCATAACAGTCTTGCAGTGTTTGGACAGTGTTCATATTCAACAAGAATCAAAACAATTTTGTATTAGCGAATCATGTTGAGTTTGACTCAACACATACACCTGTAACGACAAGCTGAACAAGTGAGTGACTTCAAAAAGTAAACAATAGCTTAAGACGTTGTTTTTTCCCGCCCACATATTTGACATCATCTGTGTGTGTGTGTGTGTGTGTGTGTGTGTGTGTGTGTGTGTGTGTGTGTGTGTGTGTGTGTGCGTGTGTGTGTGTGTGTGTGTGTGTGTGTGTGTGTGTGTGTGTGTGTGTGTGTGTGTGTGTGTTTGTGTGTGTGTGTGTGTGTGTGTGTGCGTGTGTGTTGTTTGTGTTGGGGTGTGGGAGGGGGGTAAAGGACAGAGCAGATCAGGGCACTTTCTGTCAGTGACATGCTCTTTACAGATTAGGATAATAGATTTGTATCTTATCTTTCTAAAGTTTACAGCTGGCGTTTATAAACATTTTATAAAATGTTATAGCAACGTCTGTCCACAACCTACGACACTTGACGAACTGTTCGAGGTTTGTTTGAATACTATCTTAAATTGCATCTTAACTGCAGGACGTCGTACCTTACAGTGTACCACTCTTTAGCTTGGTGTTCTCCTTTTAAACCCTTTACTGTTCACCACATTCATGCAATTACCGCCTTCCATCACTAACGACTCACCATTTTGCCTTTGCAAAAATGCTTATGACAACATACAAAAAACAACGGTGCTTTTCCTTCAGAATTTCCTGTTATCATGAATTAAGTAGAACTATGCATTTCTGACATGAAACAAAATCGATAAATACAAAGAAACTAACCTTTTTAAGAAAAAAAAACTTCAAAAAGAAAAACGAAACTGCTCGAAAATAAACAGAACTGCTAGCTATTACGGACCGTGTCCTTTCTCAAATGCAGTGTCCAAATCCGTTGATCGTTAAGCCAATCCATAATTGTGAGGGACCCATGTGGCTTGACTGTTTATCGGCATTTTCATTCCATCGTTAGACACGGAGGGAGCATGACTGTTAGACCTTTTACTGTGACCCCTCCTTTGAACAGTGATGCTTAGTGCCTCTGGCCTGTTCTGAGGAAGGTTCGTAGTTAGTTCTAGGACAGAGAACACCATGATCTGATGCACCTGTCTTCTCTCGTTGTCGTTGGACCAGTCTCCTTCTGTATCCGCTGTATTTCCCCTCTGGATGTGTGCTGTCTTTGTTGACGAGCGCAGTTTGCATGCAGATTTGGTTATTGATATATAATCATCAACTGATGTGGAGAACTTGAAATCCAACACTTTGTTGTGCGACTTTTCTTCTCTTGAGTATTTTTTCTATAAGAACAGTTTTAAAATATTATTTTTAAGGTTCCACCGAAAAACGGAGACAAACGAACCACAAGACTAATTGATTCAACGCCCATCTTGCGCCGAGTTGGATGGTAAGTGATTGCTCGTTCATTTCCTTTGTCCTGAAAGTTATGTACTTGCCTGAAGAAGACCTGAGAGGTCGAAGCGCGTTTTGTTTTGTCTGTGATTCGTTTGTCTACGTTTTTCGGCGGAGCCTTATCAATATTATTTTAAGAATTTGATTAGATTTCCGCCTGTCATCGCTTCACGTTGCAACAAGAATAGTTTCGTTTTAGCTATCTGCATATGGCCGTTCTGGTCCTTATACCTTGCATGAATTGCCTTGGAAAAGGTCTTCGGAAGCCTAATAAATTCGTCACTATGAGAATTGTTCAGGAGACGTGAATTTGGGATCAAGTTACCTGCATCACTAGTGCTCTGAAGTTGCAGCCATCAGAAGAGGGTAAAAAGAGTACAAGTTTACTTCATTGACTGATCCTGCAAAATTGTTTTGCAGGATCAGTCAATGAAGTAAAGGAACGTTTAACAAATACTGTCTTCTTTCTTCTGTCTGTTTGTAACCCTACCCCTTTACCATTCTTTAAGTATTATAAAAAACCATTGTAAACACACACACACACACACACACACACACACACACCTGTAGTGTTTATGAAACTATGGACATTTTCACCGTATCATCTCATTTTCTCAACAAAATTTGATACGCTCTACAGGATTATCCCCTTCAGCTGTTGAAAAACGTGACTGGTTCACCTTTTGAAATACTGTTCTGTTGCCAGCCATGTTTTCATAAGATTCTAATGTGACTGTTCACGAAATAAAAGAAGAGATTAAACGGCAATTGACGAAAGTTAGTGTTCGTGAAATTGCTGTGATAATTTCCCCTATCGCCAATGAAATACGAAGAGAGGAAAATCAACCTACATGGATTTGTTTTCAGCTAGCCGTTATCATTATGCAAAGCTTGTAATTGACGCGATGAGCTCAGTCCTTTTGATACATGCCCTAATGCCATTTGTCCATTAATACAGGAATATTCATTTCTTAATGGAGTTTTTAAAGGGCTTTATATGTGTCTTGAATCAGGAAGGAAAGTTGTTAGTTTTGTAGAACTATTCCTGTGGACTTTGTTCGTCTTTAGGAACGGAATTATCAATTCGTTATGACAAAGTAAAATCCAACATGTCTTAATTCATAAAAAAACCCATTATCTAATGTAATCGAATCGTCTTCAGACCCTGTGGTCTGCACTCATTTTACTTAAAGGACAACTATCGTTTGGTCAGAATTTATTCGTCCTCCAAAGTTATTTGTACATTTAAATACAACAATTTTTTGGCAACATATTGTGCTTCATTCCGTCCATTATTTTCCTGCTCGATGACAATAATTAATTGCTATATCGCTACATCAATTGAAATTGATGAATAAAAATTTGACGAAGACTTTAAAGAATATATATTTTAAAAAACGTTTCAAGATATCATTTATCTTCTACAGACGAAACTAAATCCTCAGACTTATATTAATCAGGACCACCTGGTGATGCTAAATCTAAATTTACTGTCTTTTTATGTATGTTCTGGACAGTCTCATCTCCTAGCGATAATTAAACGTCGGCATTGCCACATCCTATGAGGAAACTTTTTTTTCGTTCGAAGCCTAACAAACCGCCCCATACATGGAGTTATAGAATTGATAAATATTAGAGTGTAACTATGAAAATGATAATTTATGCGCTATTGTGCAAGGGGTACAGTTACAGGTATTTGTGATACCCTGTCTTCTGCCGAGCCCTGTATGACTAAGAGAAACCTTTCTGGGCATGGCTCTGCATGCAGGTGATGCTGAAGCAAGGCTTGGTCAAGTCCGGTGGCACCAAGCCATTGGCCACTAAGGCCCCAATGTCCCTGAATATAAACAGTTGTCCGGCTGAGTTGGATCGCTTTTTGGAATACGAAAATAATAATAACCAGACTGAAAATCAGGGGAACATATGCGACCACCATTGTGTAAGCCATTGCACAATAGCGCAGCAATTCTAATTTTATATTGTTTCACTCTAGAATTTATCAATTTCTGCACCATGTGAGTGCAATGGCTTACGCTGATGGGTGACTGTTTGATTGTCGAATAGGTTCTCCATGTAAAGAGAGGAGACCAACGAAACAGGACAATAGCCACAGTGCAACATTCATGTGCAGACCCAGAACTCTGAGTCAATAAGGCACACGTACAGACTTTGTATACATTCATTAATTTAATTAATATATACAGAATATTTGTACGAACACTCATACATGCATGCATTCTTTGTACTCACAGTTCAGGGCGACGAAATATGTACGCAAAAGATGATCAACAGACCGTCACTCGATAGGGACAACATTAGTCAATGCTGGGGGGGGGGGGGGGGGGGGGGGGGTACAAACTAACTCATAGCCGTCTGGGCCTTTTCAAATGTAATCTATGTGTATATTCTCTATTACATGTATTTGTTGTAATATTGAACGTTTTAGGACTTAGTTTTTGTAGTGATACTTGAAAAATAAGTGAATGTCATGCTCGTAGGATGAGGATTTGTTAGTTATTGTAGGAATAGTATTTGTTGTTGGGTGTAAGGTGCACTATTGTATATGAGAAGGGTGAATGTTGTATGATTTTGAAAAGCGCTTAGAGAAATTCGTTTAATTAAGCGCTATATAAAAAAACATTATTATTATTATCATTATTATTATCCTGAATCCATTTTTGAGTCCACATGTGACACAGTTTCTGACGTCAAAGTTCTGGCGTAGTGTCTAAAGGTGTGTCCCGCCGAGACCAGTCGGCGCGGTTCATGATGGCTTGTAACGGCACACCATGCAGTAAGGCGCATGTGATGGTTGTTGCACGTGTTGACCCCGGCGATGCGGTCACTCCGGCGTCCTGCCTAGTGTGTGCTGTCCACTGTCTGATGGGGCCAGTTTCACGGCTTTGTACGTGAACGGAGAACAATCAGGTGAGGTTCCTGTCGTCGGCCGTCTGTTCGCCTTATATGTTCCCACACGTAGGTAACGGGACACAAAAGCTTGTCTACACCTAACTTCAATGTCACAGGCGGAGAGCGGTGAGATGGTCTGCCCGTCTTCGACCTGAAGGTTGTCTGTAACACAATATAACTAGAGCTAATGTGACACAAGGAACTACTACAGAAAACAGAACCAGGTCACTCACTCTTTTGCTGAGTAAGCAGCAAGCATAAACACTGCTTTATACGTCAGCCTGTCCAGGGGCAGGTCTTCAGCTGGGTGCCACTGGGCCACGTACAGTGACACACTCCCAATGTCCCAGGTAGGCACTACCTTCATAGATGGCGGTCTCTTATTGAACACACCTTTGAGAAAACGACACAATTGGGGATGTTTTCCAAAAGGCAGTGGTTTGTGGGCCTCTAAAATTCTTGATATAGCTGAACGATGCACACTGATTGTTCTCCACGAGAAGCCCTTATCGAACTAATACTGCGAATACTTTGCCCTTTTTTTCTACAGACACGGCAGCTGTGTTCAGAGACTGGCTGGCAAAGAACGCCCCCACTCACGCCATACTGCCTGGTATTGTCGGCAGGTGCTGGTAGAGAACACCCCCCCCCCCCCCCCCCACACACACACACACACTCACGCCACACTGCCTGGTATTGTCGGCAGGTGCTGGCAGAGACCCCCCCCCCCCCCCCCCCCCCACTCTCACGCCACACTGCCTGGTATTGT
Organism: Conus ventricosus; assembly: GCA_018398815.1. Taxonomy (NCBI): domain Eukaryota; kingdom Metazoa; phylum Mollusca; class Gastropoda; order Neogastropoda; family Conidae; genus Conus; species Conus ventricosus. The sequence goes on from CM031613.1 coordinate 15,827,709, forward strand.
CGGCAGGTGCTGGCAGAGAACGCCCCCCCCCCCCCCCCACACTCACGCCACACTGCCTGGTATTTTCGGCAGGTGCTGGCAGAGAACGCCCCCCACTCACGCCACACTGCCTGGTAAATTTTTGGCTGGTGCTGGCAGAGAGGTAGCACCACGTTACCGCAAAAAAAGCCACATTATAGCGTAAGTGGGTATATCATTTCCGCAAAACCGATGCTACAAAACCGCAATCTGCAGGAATACGTTACCGCAAATCTGTTCAACAGGTACTTTTGACAGTACCACAGTACTTTGTCTCTGAATTTGGCATTTAAAAGGGTACCTTAAAAAACCCTTGCATTCAAAATCACGTTCAGCATCTACTACTTTGTCTCTGAATTTAATTAAACATTAACAGTAAAATTTGGCATTAAAAATCAATCACAGTTCAGCATCACATCAGCTGGGGAGCGTCATCACATTCAGACGAGCTGGTACCTTAGTGCCAGTCTCCACACATGGTTTGACTGAGTAATGGCTCCATGCTGATAGGCTGCCTGTTTGTCAATCAGGTTGTTCTGCTTCTCCACGTCTCGGCGGGCGAGTGCAAGTACGCCTGAATTTGCTGCTCTGATTTTCATGTACGTTTTTGCTCTGTTGGAGTTTCAGCTTGTCCATGAACGCAAATATGCTAGGGTGTGGAGAATAAAACATGCACTTAGAACGCTTTGACCACAAGAGTGAAGGGTGATGAAGGCAGATAAACTCTGAACTGCGGTAGTGAATAAACATCACAGCGACGATGTATTTCCATGAACAGTATTCATATATCATTCGTTATTACAACTCAGAGTGTCTCGCTGCCATGCAGTTCTAATTGTACTTGAATCAAGTAGCTGGTGAATCATAGGACAGTGGTACCTGTGCTAAAAGGCTACAGAAATCAATAAAATCAATTTGCGGTAAAGTAGCAAGTCTTTTTGGGGTATCGTAATATACGACTTTGCGGTAATGTATTCTCGCGGTAGAGAGCATTTGCGGTAACGTATTGTAACCGGCAGAGAACGCCCCCCCCCCCCCCCCCCCCCCCCACTCACGCCACACTGCCTGGTATTGTCGGCGGGTGCTGGCAGAGAACGCCCTCCCCCGCCCCCCCCCCCCCCCACCACTCACGCCACACTGCCTGGTATTGTCGGCAGTGCTCGAGCTCGAGCACCAGCTACCTTCAAGTACTTCAAAGGTAGCCGACGGAAGGTTGAGCCCTGAGGCTGACCACATATGGACCATACTATCAGCCTCAGAGCCTCCAGGTTCTTGGCCAGCCGACCCGTTGCCATGTCGATCAGTAGAGTGGTCGACATCGGGATCCTGTGCGGCGTGTCGTACAGTAGATTCATGATCGTGGGCGTCCAGGGGGCATCGCTCCAGCTGGGGGCCACAGGCAGCATCCTGGAGTTGGTCTCCCTCAACTTCTTCACTACCGTCGGCACCAATGTTGGTGGTGGGAAGGCATAGTGCAGAGAGAAGTCCTATGTTTAGCTAACAGCTTCCACTGCATATGCTTGACTGTCATCCCGTTGTAGGTACATGTAGTTGGTTAACTGCACCATCTGTCTGGATGCAAACAGGTCGGTCTGTTGTTTGCCAAAACGACGGAAGATCGTCTGAACCATGTGTGCGGACAGGTGCCACTGTTTTTCCTTGTTCAAGGACGGACAGTTGGTGATGGTGTTGCCAATTCACCTCATGTGTACAAGGATCAGTGTTATATTGTTGCGTTGACACCACAGCTGCATACGGCAAGCCAGGTGGGACAGATGGAGTGACCTTGTCTCCCTTCCTTTGCAATATAGGCCACTGCCGTCCTGTTGTCAACTTGAGTGCACACGCACCTGCCTGTTTGCGTTGCCCAAAACGATTTGAGCGCATTCCACACTGCCAGCAGCTCCAGAAAGTTGATGGGGTGTTTCTCCTCTCATCTCGATCACTGGCCGCTCGTTGACCGAGACTGGAGGCTGGCCTCCCATCCTGTAATCATGCGTCACCATCATCAGCTGTGAAGGTGGATGGCGTTGTCGGATGGGTGTAGGTTGAAACGTCCCCCAAAAGCACACACACACACACACACACACACACACCACACACACACACACACACACACACACACCACACACACACACACACACACACACACACACATTTTGTTAGCCATGGGTTTTTGGTTTTGATATGCGTTCACTCTTGACTGATGCTTGGTTCTATTTCGCTTTCATTGCCAGTGTACAGAAGAGCTTGCTGCCTGAA
>CM031613.1:15834988-15882488 GCA_018398815.1 Conus ventricosus
CCGTACTGTCACTGTGTGTTCATTTCCAGCTGACAAGTAGGAAGGGCTATTGCAATGTATTCTGTCATGAGCATGTATTGTCATCAGAGAAAAAAAATGCACCGGCCTTTGTGGCATATATTGTCACACTTGCACATACGCTGTTACCAGCAGGCTAATGTCGACATATATTATCACTCGTGACAACACACACACACACACACACACACACACACACATACACACACACACGCTTCAAGAACAGGCAAAACCAGCAGATCGCATATACTCACTCGTGCACTCGTGCGAATCAAAAGTTTCGCGTCACGATTCCCCGACAACAGGTGACGAGGCGTACAGAAAAATTGCACCTGGCGCCAGAGAGAGTAAGGCAATAAAAAATTCAAGATCGTTACGAAAGATGGGAGGGAGGTCGAACCACGCGAGGCCTCTCTGACGAGGTTCCAGCTACGTGAATGCTTTGGGTCATTTCATGTGCACGACATTACTACCGAATATTTGAACATTGGTCCTCGTGTTATTATACAAATGCGACTACGCTGAAGCACGGCCATCAGTTTGACAGGGTTTTCAATGAACAGTGGCCTTATGTTAGCTTCATCCGATGGTGAATGTTGTCTGTGTGTGCGAAGAAATTAACACATTCATGTGAGCATCCCACTTTGACGTTTGGAATTGAATTATTGTGATTTCGTCTGGGGTTGTAGAGAACAGTAAAACACGGGTTCAAGCTCAACCGCTCTCAACCGGTCTTAACCGGTTTCGAGCGGCCCGACCTTGAACCCATGTTTTACTGTTCTCTCCTAGTAAACCCTACAAACAAACATACTGTGTAGGATTATCCGTTTTCAATACTAATTTACTAAACCTTTCAGATTTTAGTTTTTGTTTAATCCTGCGTTTTTCCTGATCATTTTCAATAACATCATTTTCGCGCATACATTCATCAAATAGTCCTGTCTTCATGTGAAATAAAACTACAGTCTTTAACTGTTCTCTAAAGTCTTTTAAAACTGAGTTATATTTTTGACATAAAATCCACACACTTATCCCAGCATGTCTTCCACTGAAAGCAAGTTATTGACAAAGCGTTTCTTTTTTTAACTATGTCTCTTTCTGCCGAACAGTCATCTATAATAAATAGTGTCTGCGTTCCTTCAAACAGCCATAAAAGCGTTCTAAACACTCACTCAGTTTATTGCTAGGATCAACTAAATATATTTCATCATCTGTCCATATAAACCTTCTATCATGATATGCTTTGTTCCATTTAAGTGTTGACAGAAAATCACAATATGATCAAAATTATAGCGATAAACTGTTTGTAATAGGTCTAGGATAAATATTGTTTTTCCACACCCATCTGTCCACAAATCAATGAACAATGAGGCTTTTTTATCATAAGTTTAACATCGGCATTGACACCAAGTCGTCTGCTCCATAGTTTTATAACAGAATTTAATCTAATCCAGTTATTATGTTTATCATACTCTCCGTCAAAACTTGTTCAGTATAATAAAACCCTATGAGGCCTAAATGTGTAAGATTAATCCAATTCAGTTCTGTAAGATTGTTTCTATTTAAGTCAATATTGAATTTTGTTGCTTGTTGTTATGACCTTAATATCCTCACCATTGTGAAGAACGACGATAGTAACTTTAAGACGTTTAACGTCTAAGTTTTGCCAGCTAATATTAATTCCTTTCATAAGTATGTCACTAACGCCCACAACCCCATCCCTCTCCTCATCTTTTAAGACAGAAATTTCAAATATCATTGTGAACGTGTCTCCTAATTTCCTGCGCGGAAAGAATTGTAATTTTGTAGAAGCTTCCTTAAAAACCGTTTCTTTTCTGTGGAGGATGTACTGTTTTTTTTCCATACGGCGTTATTTCAATCTACTTTCCGACTATTGTCCTCTGGCATAAGACTTACATGTAAAGGACCAGAGTTGAATGCTTTTCTGAAACTTTTTTGACGGCTAAAAAATGTAAATGGGCTTATGAATTCAAATTTCATGTCCCATTCTAAATATGGTTCTAAGTGCCATTTGCTGTCAGGTTTTCTAACTATTTTATATTCATACGGGCCAGCATTATTTGCTTCTACATTGCGCAGTTGCTCTAGTTTAGGAAACTTTTTGTTGTCGCCAACCTCTTTGCGTTTATAATCACCATCTTTAGTGTACTCAAACCCATACAAAGCGCCTATCTCACCATTCTGTTCAAAGTCCGCAACGTCTGCAAGGTCTTTTAAATTCTAAAGTTATAACACCTCACAGGCGCTAATGTAACTCCGGGTTCTTCTGGTCCACGCGACATTTTTTAGTACAACTTATTATTTTATTTCCAAAACAATGTGCAGTTATCACATTTCACGACTTTCCCTGTTTTGTCTGCAATTTTTATATTAAATGATCCAACCCTCCCACAAACTAATCTTTTTAAACTGTAAATTAGGGAATTGTATAATTTCATAATCGCAATATGCAGCTTTCCCTGATGGAAGAGCTCTTAAAACAGTTGAGGGCCTTCCATCATGTAAGTTTTCATCAGTGCTCAGCTCATCCAAATGAACATAAAGTAATGAATGTAATGCAAGATCGAGCGGATTTTCCCCCTCATAAGTAGTTTTGTTTGGTGTAACTCTAATCTATGATTGTCAGCTGCAAAGCCTAACATTTTAGCTAGCTCTTTATCAAAATAGTAACCTGCTTCTTCTTCAGGCTTGAATGTTAAACATTGTTTTTAGATTTGCATTGTTTAAGTTTGAGGTAATGTCGAAGTTACTCATTGCTTCTTTTAGTGAGCAAAACCCGTAATAACCATCAGGTATTGTTAACTGGCTAACTTTGGCCCCTGTTTTGTCAATTTTTAGAACCTTATTATTATTCTTGGATTCACTTATATTAAACCATACGACTTTGTAAAATATTTCATGAAGTGCAACCATTTTGGCCCCGCAATTGTTATCAATAGCATGTTCTAAAAACGAAGGACGGTCTTGAGTTGTTATTGTTACAAACATTTTTTAAACGAAAATAAAATGAGTGCATTCAAATATACTGATGCAAAATATTATGTTGGGCCGCACTACAATCTTAAAAATATAACAACTGATACTCTGACATTTCTGTGACTCAGTCTGACACCTTCAAGTAAAGGTAGTACTCCATTAAACAGATATCTTAAACCCCCTATTAAAAAAGACTACATTGCGAAAGTGTGGTTTAGTCATCCGTTGCAGTTTTACCAAACCAGTTAACTTTGCTGTGTTTTGTGCATCAACTGGGTGTGGAGTGTCGTATGCCGATCACTTAAATCATCCTGATCCTTTGGTGAGGTCAGTGTATAGATTTCATTTTATTACACCTTCAGACGTATTTTGACTGAACTGCAAGCCCCATTACCAAATGACAAACCGTTTAATCCATTCAGCAACAGAATAGACATGAAGGCTTTTGAAAGGATCTGTAACGAATTTAATATTAGGCTAAGACAGGCTTTTAGACAAAAGTCGGATCTTAATCATGGTTTAGGCACCCCTTATTTTTGGGGCGTGCACAAAAGTATAAATATGACTGGAATCCTCCTTACACATCTTTCTCTTCAGGCACAGCTGTTCACCTCGGGTCCATAGAGCAAGAGCATAAAACAGACACTTCTAAGGGGCCTAACTAAAGCAGGAATAGAACGAATAAACGACTCTGTTCGTACTTACGTTTGGTGTTTGCTAGGTTCGCAAGCACAAACGAGATCGAGCATAACTGATCCTTCTTCTGGTTTTGATGCACAAAATCAATACTTAGCAAATTTAGAGGACGCCATTAATTCTACAGTTGATTTACCTTCAAGCATTAAAAAGGTACCAAAATGTTTTACAATACGCAAGATCGAAAGTAGACTTTGCTGTTGGCACTGGTTTATACATGCTGCCTTCTGACCTCAGGCTCCAGATAGGTACAATAATAAACTACAATAATGAAATTCTCGTGGCAGGCAATGAACAGAAAGTCGGAAAAAACGAAATAAATTTTGAGCCAGTAATATTGCAAGCAGTAAACAAACAAGAAGACCCCCCAAGAATAAGTCATCCAATCCCCGGGGCCCAAAGCCCGAAGACCGATGAAGAAGTTAAAAAAAATAATGACCATGAATATGAAAAGACAGCGCTTGTTCTTGGATTAACTGGCCTAGGATTACTTGGTCTTTATCTTACTAAAAATTAACCCAACTATTAAGAGAACTAATGCCCATAAGTGCACGGCCATAAAGCCAACTACTTTGCTTGCAGTAGACAAAAGCCAGCTAACAACACCCCCTAATATACCCGGTAAAGCGTCCATGGCTTTACTGGCTAATTTTTTTTATAAACCCGCAAGATGATCAAGCTGTTTTTTTACCCATGATTTATCAGGCGGTGATGGAGGCGATGGCGATGGAGGCACTAGGCTTTGACCACCGCCGCCTGTAATAGCCATCACCAGTGTACTTATTGCAAATCCTAAGGCCGTTATAACGCTTACTAATGTGACTCCTTGCTCTCTAAACAGCGTTCTTATTCTTTCTGCTAGCGTTGTGTCTTCATATAAAATTCTTCGGATAGTTTCTCTTATTCTGCTCACTTGAGTTCGTAATTGTTCTCGGGCAGTAGACAAATCTTCTGCCTCTAATTTGCCTCTGATGCTTCTCAAAGCATGATCTATTTCTCGCATGGGCAGTGGGAATCATTAATTGTTTTTAATGCTGTTTCTTCTGAAAAACTGGTTTCTGCTTCTATCGCATTTATTAATTCACCTGCTGATTGATTTAAATCTTGAAGTTCCATGTTTTGTATTTGGTTATCTGTTGGGAGTTTTTGTAGTGTGTTTTGAAGTTTAGAAACAGCCTCCCTATCTAATTTTGGTTTAGAAATGCCAAGACGATTTCGATCTCCCACCCTAAGTCTTTGTTTAATTGTATTCATGCTTACAAACTTTAATGGGTCTCGTTTATCTGTAAGCTGAACAGGTTCTCCTTGATCGTTTTTCACATACAAATGGCCACCATCTTTTACTTCAAAATCAGGGTCTATAAATTGGGGAGGTTCTAGGCCTAAACTTTTGTAAAATGCTCCGGCCGTACTTTCTGTTAATTCACGCCGCATTGAGAGCGTTGAGCGATGCTGTATCAAAGGAGTCATTTCACTCATGTCGTCTCCAGGATCAAAAACATCATAATCTTCTTCGACTTCAATTCCCGCCATGTTTCTTTAATAATTAACTTTTTATTTTGTTTTATAAAAAATGTCACAAGCATATGGTTCAATTCTTGACCCGCATAGAAGACTGAAAGAGCCCTTTGGCGTGAAGGGAATAAACGGAATATTACTGTTCCAAATAATCCATCTACTATTGATGCAGATCAAATTCTTACTGTCAAATTTCCCAAACCTAGGAGCAGATGAAGTGATTGTGCCAGGCTCTGCGCAACTTACTTTCAAAATAGAACTCGAATCAGCAACAGACCCAAACAGGACAGTTGTTCAGAATCTGGGCGGGCAATCGTTAAGAAAATTTCTATAAAACTTGAGGGACAAGAAATATTTTCTTTACACAATGCAGACATATTTTTAACCTATTCTGATCTATGGCTAACCGGAAATGAAAGGGCTGACTTTGCGTTTCAAGGAATTGAAAATGAAGAAGCACTAAAACATAGAATAGGCGCCGCAGATGTTAAAGACGGCAAAAAGTATGTAGCTGTAAATTTTGCGTATGGAAATCGCTTTTCTATTCCCTTAGATTTTGAGTTGTTAAAAGCGCATGCGCCATACTTTCAAGGAGCATTAAAAGACAGATTGTCATATGAACTAACTTTTAATGAATACAAACGTGTTATCAGATCATCAGACACCGAAGCAAAGTACAGCATTTCTGACATCTCGTTAGAGTTTGACGTTGTTAGCAACCTAATTTAGCAAGGCTGATTGAGCAACAATATCAGTCAAAATTAGCAATATATTACGAAAGAGTGATTCATCATACAACATATCCCAGAAGCAAGAATGACGCTATATGGAATTTTAGTTTTAGTGCCGCAGCAAGATCGCTTAAAGGTATTTTATTGCTGGGGAAGATGAAGAACCATTCAAAAGAGGAAGTGAAAAGTTTATTAATCCAAAAATAACGAAAGTACAATGTTCGATTGAGGGTAGTCCTAACCAAATCTACGCTAGCGGGCTTAGACCTTATCAGCATTTTGACGAAATAAGAAAATTGTTTGGGGGTGGGAGGTGTAGAAGCCCAACAGTAGACCTTGTGTCTAAAGATCTACACCTTCACAGTGTTAGGCTTGATGATTATTTAACAACAAAATACGGTTTATGGATTGACCTAAGGTCAACAGAGGATAATCAGTTGCATGGAAGTGGGAGAACTGTTAAAGACGGAATAAACATTCAAATTGATAAAGAAAAAGATGGTGATAAACCAGTTAATGTACATTTGTTTTTAATATATGATGCGCAGCTGAATATTCAAGATAACAGATTAAAAGATATACAATACTAAATTATTTTTATTTTATAAAAAGCATGTCCGTTCAGGTTTATCCAAATGTACCTACAGCGCCAAAGTCGCCAAAAGAAGAGATAGTAGAAACCCCTGACATAAAAACCTTCAGATTAACAAACATTACACAAATGCAACAAAAACTAGAGCAAGACCTTTCAAAATACAGCAAAACCAAACGAAGGTATTCTGCTGCCTTTAATGCTGTTACATATGTTAATACTGGAGCATCGACTATTAGTGCTGTATCAGCAGGAACAAGTAGGTCTCTTAGCAACAGGCGTAGGTGCGCCCGCAGCTTTACCTCTAGGCGGTTTGTCTTTAGCTCTTGGCCTGTGTTCATTAGCTGTAAGTGCTGCTGGCAAAAAATTAAAAACTAAACTCCAAAAGCACACAGCTATGGTTCAACTAATAACAGCTAAACTTAGTTCGTTCAAACTGACAATAAATAAAGCGCTAGTTGACTCAAACATCACGGATGAAGAATTTAGTCGTTTACAGGCCGATTTTGATGACTATAAAAGACAAAAGTTTGATCTTCAAAAAAAAGGCAAGGGCAAGTTTTTCTCAACAGCCAGACACCGAACAGATAAAAAAGGAATGTTTAAAAAAAGTAAACGAAACATTAAACTCTGTTCTAAACAGCTCACATTAACAACATCAAAGGGCGTTTATACTTTAGTTTATGAGTCCAAGCACAAAAAGACCGTTGATATTGATTCTGATTAATTTTTTTAATTTAAATAAATATTTTGAGTTAGAAAAGAAACTCAACATGGATAAGATATATGAAGGGCAAGACGAATTGTTTGAAGGAATGCTTAAGGATGAGCGTTTATCAAAAGCTTTAAACGATATTAATCTAGAAGTCATTGATCCAACAAACGTACAGGCAAGCGTTGTTCATTCTATTTCTCAAGTTCCAGGTAAACTAACAATAGACCCGCCAGTTAAAGTAATGTTAGCTGTTTTAATCGACTATATAACAATAAATGAAGAAAATCTAGAAGTCTGGGTCTCGACTAAACAACAGGTTATTCTTTCTCATAATGACTTAACGCCTGGTTGGGCAGACCAACTGCTTGCACAGTTTGATGCGGCCGCTGAAGAAGCCAAAATGAGAGGCTCTGGTTGGGCAGAGGGCGAAGTCTTAGAGATCAGATTAAAACAGTCGAAGTATGCACCGATTGTGGGCAAGGCTTACATGCCGCTGCCCCCAGCATTGGTAGCGAAAAGAGCAGTTCTAAACATAAAGAATACAGAGGACAAATGTTTCATGTGGTGCGTTCTTGCAAGGCTGCATCATGTCCGCAAAAACGCAGAGAGAGTGGATAACTATCGGCCTTACATCAATGATCTTAACTTTAGTGGAATATTCTTTCCTGTTAGTGTAGATCAAATTGATCAGTTTGAAGAACAAAACAAACCAATAACTGTTAATATCTACACATGGGATGAGGAAACGAATCTACTGCCCATCAGAGTGTCCAAAAACAGTCCATCAATTGGCGAACCAGACAAAAATCATGTTGACTTACTACTGATGTTTTCACCAGCAGGCTACCACATTACACATTGATACGAGCAATGAGTAGATTATTGGCGCATACTTCAAAGCAAAAAAATAAACAAGAATTCTGTAGAAAATGTTTAACAAGAATTCCATCTGTTCAAGCCGCGAGTGAACATAAGAAACATTGTATCAGCCCAGTTGCCTGTAATACAGAACTAATTACGCCGAAAGAAGGCAGTAAAGTTAGTTTTAATAACTGGAAAAAACTGCAAACTAGTCCATACGTAGTTTACGCAGACTTCGAGTCGCTTATTGTTCCTTATGAGGGACCAACCCCACAGAGACTTCCTGAAACAGCCTTAGTGAGTAATCATCAGATTTGCTCATTTGCTTTTGTTATTGTTAGGTCGGATGGTGCTCATTCAGAACCAGAATTGTATAGAGGACCAGATGCTGCAGAATACTTCTTAGAACGCATGCAGCAAGTGCGTAATGACTGTTCTAATAATCTAAACTTATCTGAAATCATAATGACGCCTGAAGACCAAGAACAGTATGACTCAGCCACACATTGTTGGATTTGCGGTTTAGAACTAATGTCTAACAGTGAGGACGCGACAGCAGAGGAAGCCAATCCAACAGTAAGAGACCATGATCACATTAGTGGAAAGTTCAGAGGAGCAGCACACAGTAAATGCAATCTTCAACTAAAGTTTGAACCAAAGACATGGAAGCTGCCCATCTTCTTTCACAACTTGCGAGGTTACGACTCTCATCTTATAATGCAAGCAGTAACCGACGACTTCAGGATAACATGCATTGCGCAGTCATCAGAAAAGTACATGTGTTTCACTTTAAATAACATGTCTTTTTATGACTCTATGCAACACCTGATGGGATCATTAGAGTCACTAGCTATGTCCTTAAAGTCCTGCCCAATAACAGAAGAATATTTTGACCCAACTCTTGTTAGAAAGGGCGTTTACCCTTATGAGTACATGAACAGTTGGGAAAGGTTTGATGAAGATTCACTTCCGCCTAAAGACGCGTTCTTTTCTAGTCTTAGAGGAAAGGGCATTAGTGATTCTGATTACCAGCATGCTCAAGAAGCATGGCAGAAGTTAGATTCTAAAACGATGGGAGACTATAATGATGCATACTTGAGGGCCGACGTTTGTTTGTTGGCGGACGTCTTTGAAAATTACAGAAAGACCTGCATGAAACATTATAGCCTGGATCCCGCGCATTACCTTTCTGCGCCCGGGATGAGCTGGGATGCTTTCTTAAAGTTTACTGGAGTACAGATTGATTTATTGTCAGATTTACCAATGATTCAGATGATAGAAAACGGATTGCGTGGAGGAATTAGTATGGCATCGCATCATTACTGTAAAGCAAACAACAAATACTTGGACGATTATGATCCAAGTAAAAGGTCTAACTATCTCATGTATTTAGATGCAAACAATCTGTATGGTTGGGCTATGGCGCAATCACTTCCATTACGAAACTTTAAAATGCACGCAGACGGCGGTACGAATAATATTCAAGGAGCATTAAAGTGGTTGAGCAGTTTAACGCCAGATCAACAGCGTGGATACATTCTAGAAGTTGACTTAGAATATCCTCAGGAACTCCATGACCTACATAATGACTATCCATTAGCAGCAGAAAGTCTAAAGATGGCAAAAACAGAGCCGCCTAAACTTGTGCCTAATCTTCGAGGCAAAAAAAATTATGTCTGTCATTACAGACTTCTACAATTTTATTTAAGACATGGTTTAAATTTGAGAGCAGTTCATCGTATAATTGCTTTTGATCAAGAACAGTTCATGAAACCATACATCATGAAGAACACTGATCTTAGAACTAAATCCACAGATGCTTCGGAAAAAGACTTTTTCAAGCTGATGAACAACAGCTGTTTCGGAAAGACTATGGAAAATCCGCACAAGCGTAAAGATGTCAGATTGGTCACCAGAGAGAACGAAGCAATTAAGCTAACTTCAAAACCTAATTATCAGGATTTTAGAAGATTTCATGATCAGCTTTTTAGCATAATGATGAAAAAAAAAAGAAAGTCAAATTGGACAAACCTGTATTTATTGGGTTTACCGTTTTAGAATTATCAAAGCTTTTGATGTTAGAATTTCTTTATGACTACTTTAAGCCCTTGTATCCTGAGTCCAGAGTACTTTACACAGATACAGATAGTTTTGTTATAGATATCCCTACTGAAGACATCTATAAAGACATGGAATTAGAAGTAGCTAAAGGGCATGCGGGATGGTACGACACATCTGATTATCCTAAAGATTCGCCTTTGCATTCAACCGTTAACAAGAAGGTTTTAGGAAAGATGAAGGATGAATTATCTGGAGGGGTAATCAAGGAGTTTATTGGTTTAAGGTCGAAAATGTACAGTAGTTCGAGCCAGGAGAAAACCATTAAGAAAGCAAAGGGAATATCTCGCAGTGTTGTGCAGTCAAACATATCACATGACAACTACAAAGAAGCATTGTTCAATAAACATACTTTTCATCATGACAACGTAAAACTGCGATCTAATCTACATGAGATCAACACAACTGTTGTAACAAAGAAGTCATTAGAGAGAACAAACACAAAACGAGTATTTGTTAATCCAGAGTTTTCATATGCAATTGGGCACTGGAGAACAGCATAATTATATATCTTCTTTGCCCTCGGGTATATATTTTTCCTTAAATTTATCTAGAAAATCAATCATATCATCTTCCAATTCATCCAAATTTTTTCTCCTGTTTGCTTGACGTGCTCGAATTTTTTTATTATTTCAAGATATTCTTTTTCCCATTTTTGATAGTCAAAATTTGGGATTTTGGGCTGTAAGTGATCTGGATGCAGTGCCATGTGCCGATGAATCCTCGTAATTGTTTCTTTAACAGCAGAATACGTATCATATGATTCTCGTATTAATTCCTTAATAGCAGAACACGCATCATATGATTCTCGTATTAATTCCAAGTTCTCTTCATTTATCATTCTTGTTTCGCTTGTTTCGTTCTGTGCTTCCTTCTGAGCTTCCATTTTAAACTCAAATATATTTACGTAAATTAATTAAGCGGAACTGTGTCTGGTGGGATTATCTGCAGTTCTTCCTTCACAAAAGATCTTTGAGGAGCTGGTTGTTTTGTTGTGTCAGTTTCTCGTAAATAATACACGGGCGGATTCATTTTTACAATTCTTTTTATTTCATATGGGTCAACACTCCAAACTGGATCTGTTGCCCTGATGCGAGTGTCCCCTTCTGCTTCCCCCGGTAAATAAAGGTACCTTACTTTCAAACCAAACGGTAATAGTTTGCTGGTTGTACTGGAGTCTTCAGCAACATTTATGTTTGTTTTTTGATTGCTTGTACTGGTTTTAGCCCTTTTAAATCTTCATTATTCATTGCGCGCAAAACTGAGGGCAGTCTTCTAACCCATTCTGTGTTGCGAGAATTGTCAATCAACTCTCTGTGATACTGGTAGAAAAAAGTCTTTCAGATAACTGTTTGTTAAAGTTTTCAACTAAAGCCTGTGATCTGTGAACTCCTGGAATGCCTTTTTTAATGGTAACTCTATGTTTTAACAATAATTGATTTACTTGGCCTTTAAATTCTTTTCCATCATCGACTTGAATCATGCGAGGATAAGTTAGCGGGCCTCGTTGGTATATCAGTTGTATGGCAACAGCAACAGCAGAAGCACTCTTTTGTGTTAATGGTTCCACATCTTTGTATCTTGAAGCTATGTCAATGACTGTAAGTGCGTACTTACATCTTTTTCGTCTAATCGTATCATGGGGTAAATATAGAAGATCCATTTGATGGGTGTCGTTCGGTATTGTATTCACAAAGTGTGGTCTCTGTATTCGTCTAGGCGCAGGTAAATAAATTTGCCAAATCGCTTGTTAGATAACCATTCCTTTGCTGTTTGTTCACTGACTCCCGCTGCTTGGCTTAGCTTTTTTATTGCCGCGATTCCCTTCCAATATCCTTTTGGCGAATAATAGATTTTGTTCATTTTTATTCAGCCAATATTATGTGCAACAAAATACACAACGGTCATACCAAAGACAATAAACGCGATTTCTTGCATCTTTTGTTTTCTGATGGTTGATAAAAGTCACTGAATTTGGTGGGGCAATGTCTCGATTGGTTTGCCTGTTACAAGATAATATTCTTTTATTGCTTGATCAACATCTTTAAATGTGTAAGCCGTATGTCCCTGTTTTTTCAGTTTGTTATTAATAAAATCTAACTGCTCAATTCTCTGCTTTTCATAGGCGTCTTGTGCAGCTGCTAGTTGCTCCATAGCTTTGTTATGTCTTTTTCTCTCGACGTCATCCCCCAGTTTACTAAATGCGTAATTACTTCCGCTAAAAGCAAGCGCATTAACCACAGCGCCGCCTAACATCATTACGAATGAAGCCATTTTTATAAATGTATTTTTTTAATTTTACATATTAATACTGTCAGGAATTATTCCTTGCTTAACTAGAAAATCTTTTGTAGCAAATGAAGCTGTAATAACAGCAATCAGCTTTGCTGAGTCTTCAAAGTCTAGTTTGCCAAGATCTGCCGGTTTTATTTTTAACAGGCTTTTACCAAGCATTGCGTATCCTACACTTAGGCCTCCAATAACAGCAGAATGGTATACAAGGTTGGTAACAGTTTTTTTCGGTGCTCATTTTTTAAAATAAAATAATTATAATTAATAAAAACATGAACGGCGATGATCTACTACAGCTACAGGGTAGCCTAAACCTTCCTGAACTTACAAATGAACAAGTTGATGACCAAGCTATTATGCCCAAAAAGGAAAGGCTGTATTCTTTGGCAGCATGTGGAAAAACAAAACAGTTCCTCGGAAATGAATTTAGCATAGAACAGATTCAACAAATGTCGCCGCAAGACATTGTAAAGTATCATAACAGGTATGAAGCGCAACTGGGATCAAGAATGGTAAAAAGTGTAGGGCAAACGGCTCTTAGTTTGTACACTAAACTAGTAAGTAAATTTGCGCCTATTGATTCTGAACAAGACTTTATGTATGATTTAACGCAGGATCCAGTTTTAACAAAGTCATTAGAGTCTCTAGGATGTGATCTGTATTACAAATTTGGAACATTATTGTCACCGCTAATCGTAGGATTAATTACTTTTAATCATATAGATTTGTTTCCCTTAAAAATGACCGAGCCAGAAAATCAGCAGAATCAGAAAACATTGAATTCGGTGGAGAAAGTGACCAGTAAAAAGCCTCCTCATCCTGGGCGTGTTGCAGCAGGAAAAAGATTAGCAGAGTGGAACAAACAAACAAAATTAAAATTACAAGCACAGAATATAACTCAAACTGAAAAAGTGCTAGAGCCGCAGCCAGTTGTTTCAACGCCGGCTATAAACACACCAGAACAAGTTGATTCAAGACCTACACCGCCAAAGCCTTCATGGAATATTGTACTTAAAGCAATTGTCATTTTTGGCGGCATTGCTGCTGGGGTGGTTATTACGGTTATAAAATATATAAACAACGGCAGCGAAAACCGAAGCAGTCAAAAAAATCTCAACCACTAAATACAGAAGCCGAACACAAAAGTATGCCAGAACCGCCAACAACAAAAGTTCATTTTGATCCATTTCAGATGCAATAATACTTTAAGAACTTAATAAATAATTATAAGTTGACTTGAATAAGAACTTGGTTGTACTTAGAGGATGACTTAATTACAATCTTGAGGTGACTTAAGTTAAGAACTTGAGGTGATTTGATCAAGAACTTATTAAGAACTTGAGGTGACTTAATTAAGAACTTAATTAAAAACTTAATTAAGAACTTGGGGTGACTTGATTAAGAACTTAATTAAGGACTTGGGGTGACTTAATTAAGACTTAATTAAGGACTTGGGGTGACTTGGGGTGAAGGTGTCAAGTGTCTCAAAGTGGAACTGGGGTCACTTGCTTTGTGACTAAACAGGTTGTGTCTCGCGCGCGCACCTCAATCAACTAGGCCAAGTGATCACATAGGGGCGTTTGGCCTAGTTTGCCGCTAAGCTTTGCAGGTCAAACGACCCTATGTGATCACTTGACCTAGTTTGCTGCTGTGCTCCTCTTTTCTCAACAGGCTTGCAACTGGCTTTGGCAGAGTTACAGCAGTTACTGCTGTAGCCGAGCTTTTATGGCGGCTCTAATCGCCAGTAGTAGTACATCTGTCATTGTATATTTGGAGCATTTATATGGAGATAGTGCTGGCTACACACTACTCCTCTCCATACTGGTAGATGTACTAAGGTCTGCCTAACCCTATCTAGTTTGTTTGCCAGAACACCCGAAAATCGCTATTCAGTTGCATAAGCCTAATGATACTTGACGTTTGCTACACAGTTCATTTATACTGATTCCTAGCTTGTGAAATTTAGGATAGTTATAAAAACACACAGAAAGTTGAATAAGTTTTCTAGCATACGAATCAGCCATGTTCACCTGCGTCTTAAGAAATGAACGCCATGTTTAAAGCGTTTTTGTTTTTTTAAACATGACTTGAGCTGTCTCAAGCTAACGCCCAACAATCAATGCATGATGGATTGTTTTGCTTCAGCCGACTTTCAACAATGCAGCGCCATTTTTTAGATAAGGAACCATCTCATCAATAGTCAAATACGTATTGAAATCGGCGACATCTTGTTCAATATTTCTTTCAGCGTTTTCATTTTCTTGAACCAACAAACCTTTAAGATAGTCGTGCATTTCCAAAGCAGTCGGTTCACTTTTTTCCTTTTCTGTTCCTTCCAAAAAAGCAATGCTTCTTTTGGGTTTTGCTGGCAGAGAACAGGCTTCGCCTAGTTCTTTTTTTGACAAATACTCTAACATGCTAGTGAAGTAAACCTTGTGATCTTGAATAGCGCGAGCCTGTTCTTCGGTAAACCTGTTAGCCATTGTTAAAATAACACCAAACACAGTAGTTGACAGAGCACAGTCAAAAACAACCTTCTCGTGCGGCAGTCAGTGAGAGAATGGTGAAATCGGTCTTCGCGTTCGAGAATGTTCTTTTCTGATTGCACCATAATGTTGCAAGCTAACCTGGCCAGGTGCAAGCCCGCCACGTGGAGGTTGTAGTCATCTAATTACAGGTATCACAGGAGCCACACGGACCGCTGTACATGTTACTGCCTGCCACAATCCCCGAACCCTCTAATTAGGCCTGCGCCCACAGTGTCTCAGCCAAGTCTTCCATGATTTCCAGATTTAGGTGGGATTTTCCACTCTAGTGTTTGATGACTTTATGTGTGAAAATGATGTTATTGAAAATGATCAGGAAAAAACGCAGGATTAAACAAAAACTAAAATCTGAAAGGTTTAGAAAATTTAAGTATTGAAAACGGATAATCCTACCCCAGTATGTTTGTTTGTGGGGTTTACTAGGAGAGAACAGTAAAACACGGGTAAAGGTCGGCCGCTCGAAACCGGTTAAGACCGGTTGAGAGCGGTTGAGCTTGAACCCGTGTTTTACTGTTCTCTGTTGTCGTCATAAGAGAGGGGTGCCCATACTCTGAGTTGAGTGCTTTCAATCGCATGCACATGTGCATGGTATTGCGTATTAATTCAAACCCTCCTCCACAAAAAGCTGTAAATATACTCATATAAAATTTTGTGCATATATTTACATTATAAACCAAACATAACACACACACACACACACACACACACACACACACACACACACACACACACACACCCCACACACACACACACACAAAACCACACCACATGCACGCACGCACGCACGCACACGTGACATCTCACGCACGCACGAGAGAGGGGAGAGAAGGGGAGAGAGAGAGAGAGAGAGAGAGAGAGAGAGAGAGAGAAGGGGAGAGGAGAGAGAGAGAGAGAGAGGGGGGAGAGGGGGAGAGAGAGAGAGAGAAACTCTGAAATGTTTATTGAAAGGCCCCGACCTCTATACAACGTTTTACACATTTGTTGAGAATGAAATAAAAAGAAGCAGGGGTCATCAGCTAAGGAAGTAATTCCTTTCCATAAACATACAAGCAAACAATTAAAAGGGGGAAATAATTCAAGGAAACAAAACCGAGATAAATAAAAATGTTTTCACTTGCTTTTGAAACCTGTCACAACACATATTCATATATATCAGTTCCCGTTCATAAGTTCCATGTCTAGTTTTTAGTGCATAAAAAATATGCATCCCCAAAATTTCTAGAGATTATCATGTTTCAGATTGTCTCAAATAAGCTAAACAATCACCATTTGGATAGGAATAGAATCTGGTTAAATATTTTCTCGCTAACATGAGTACTTTGGGACATTCAAACAAGAAATGAAATTCGTTTTCAATTTCATTACAAAATGGACAGGTCTTTTGGTTATTCGTCATATGTGTTATTAATTTTTAAATCCCCATAATACCAAACAACATCTCGATAGAGCATACCGAAATTTATATTTGTAATAACTGACGAATATTTTTTTTTCTGTGTGGAATATAGATTTGAATTATCTGTATGTTCAAAAACGATCACTCTGAGAAATTTTTGCATTCCAATCTTGCAAAAATGTGTGAAAAATCTGTCTTTTGACTTAAAAAAAAAGCACCAAAGGGGGTGAACTCTTTTTGCCTAGGAATCGGCATGTACCTTTAAAGGCATATCCAATGTAAAATCAATAACAAAGTAACACTGTTTCCCTTTTTTGGGTTTTTGTGAAATATAAATAAATAATGGGTGCAGGGGTGGCAAAACTCTTGTCTTTGCGAAAACACACAAAACTTTAAATGCTTATCATGAGAAAGAAAAAAAAAATTATGAACCAGAAAAAAATTGATAAAAATCGTCTTTAGAGGTTTTACGTCATTTTGAACTTTGCACGTCATGTTACATCAGTAAACACAAATTGGTGTTTAAAATCTGCTGTCCGTTTTTTTTTCAGTCGTGTTACCCCAATGCTTTTCCGCATACATTTAACAGCTGCTCCCTTCCAGCCTGACAATTTTTACTTCCGACTTAAGTCCCTTCTTTCTTCAGTGGTACTGGCGGGAGCGCAAATCGACGAGCGTCGATTTGTTGTTTTCATATCTGCCAAAGTTTCAGAGTAAGGATAATTTGTTTACGGACTCAGCGTTGTAACTTGATGTTTGTGGCTTAAAAAAGGCAAACTGTTTTTGTCTGACAGCTTCTGAGAGACGATGTGTAGGACTAATTCAAGTCTGACTGAAAGTCTGTGATCATTTTTAATCTAGGGAGTGACCATTATTTTTTAATGTGACTTTTTTCAGTCGTGTTACCATCAGTGGTGTTCTGTCAAAACAGTAACACGACGACAGAGTAAGTAACACAACTGACAGTTGTTTGATTCAGTGTTAATTTCCCAAAATGCAAGTGTTATTAGCTTCAGATTAATGTCCTCAAAATATGATGATGATCAGTTATGATGTACTACTTAGAATAAACATATACAGCTGTGAGAATGAGCCATTGGCACACTAAGTGCAGTCCTTGAATTACTTTTGTTGCAGATGGCCTTGTCAGCAGCGGAGAAACAGCGAAGGTACCCCGCTAAACGGATGCAGATCCTGCCAAAGGGAAAAGTGGTTGGCATATCAGTGCAAAAACGTATGAGAAAGATAAGGGGCAAGGGGAAAAAAGAAAAATTGGTCAAAGACAGACATCAAGAGAACATAGGCAAGCCAAAAAATCATACTAAAAGATCAAAGACTTTAAATAGCTCTGCTTGTTCTGCAGTGCATGGTGCAACAGAAAAACAGTTTGGAAACCACCTGAAAATGCTGCAAATGCACAGACGTTCTGTGAATTACAGAAATTCGTAGTGACTTTGATCTTGGTTGCAGTATCACCGGTAGTCCACAGGTACATTAAGAAAGCAGATTACTGGTTGATTATCAGGGACTGCTGCTTCCCAACAGATATACCTGGCCAGAAAACATACCCTGTCACGGTTCGGGCAGATGGAAACTGCTTGCCAGGGTGTGGCAGTGTCTTTGCCTTTGGGACGATCAGCTACCAGCAGAATTAAGAGCTCGCATTGTTCATGAACTTGCTCTAAATCCTGATTTCTATCAGATGAAGACAGCATGAGAAAAGGTCTTGGTGAAAAAGGTAAAAGGGGATAGTCCTTAAATCATTTGCAAGGTATTCAGAGGAGTTTGTGCCAGGGATATGTCTAAACCAAGAAATTTATCAGGTCATATATGAAAGGGAGGCCATGAAGGTCTGCAAAACCCGGGCACTTACATGGGATGTGGCAAGTAGCGGCACTGTCTAGTTTGCTGCAAATGTCCCTTTTCTCGGCCTATCCTTTGCTTGGAAACCCAGTATTCGTACCGATCTACATAGACTCGTGCTGCCTAGGCTGGGAAATCACATGACCAACAGTGGTCAGATGAAAAAACCCTGGTGGTCTTGTGGTCGTCCACACGACATGAATGATGCATGAACACTGGTCCCAAATCACTTTATGCCTGCAGTTCCAAAGACACCACCCCACTCCATTCTTTAACAGATCCACTCTGGAGCCACTCCTGAGCAAGTCCCCCTGGACTCTACTCCCGAGCAAGTTCCCCTGGTGCCACTCCTGAGCAAGTTCCCCCCAACGTTTTTTCCAAACCAAGTTCCCCCTGGTGCCACTTCTGATCAAGTCCCCTCAACACTATTCCCCCAAACGAGTTCCCCCCTGGGGCCACTCCCGAGCAAGTTCCCCTCAACGCTATTCCCAAGCAAATCCCTCCTGATGGTGCCACTCCTGAAACAAGCCGTCCCAGACAAAATTCTTCATTCAATCCCCCCTTATGCCATTCCCCAGCAAGTCCTCGCTGATATGCCTCCCACCAGAGGAGTGCTGGGGACAATGGGTGATTGTCGAATATGACAAAAAAACCCTATCTTGGTTTGTTGAGGATGTTGATGCTGGGGACCTTTATGTCAACTGCAGCACTCAGCTGGGAAGGGGTTAAATAATTGCTTTTTGCCAAAGCAGTTCAAAGGGCATCTGCTGGAATGAACATAGTAAAATCATGTCTTTGATTCCTCAGCCAGTCAAGGTTGATACTTCACAGCATTACACAGTGGACCCTGCCATCTGGGATATGGTTGTAGAGAGTTTTAATACACTTGCCAGTCTTCTTACCTGAGGAAGTAATGCACAAATATAGTCAGTGCAAAAGTGGTCCTTAAACGGATTGTCATTTTGATTTTGAAATGATTCATGTTTTTGTTTGAATAGTGGTTATCCTCCAGAATGTTTTTTGCAGTCTTTTGTTTCAATACAGTTGCAGAGAGCTAGAACTTAATTTGTGTATTTGCAAAGAAGGACATTTGCATGCTTTTTTGACAGGATACATTTTTGGAACCCCGATATTCCTACAGGAAATCATGTGTCTGAAAAGGTACCCCCTTGTAAAAGATAAAAATGTAACCCTTATTTCCAAGAGCTTAACCGGATTTAAAAGGGTATTAGTACAAATTTTTTTTAACACTTTTTTCCTTTCGTTCCTTCCAAAAAAGCAATGCTTCTTTTGGGTTTGCTGGCAGAGAACAGCTTCGCCTAGTTCTTTTTTGACAAATACTCTAACATGCTAGTGAAGTAAACCTTGTGATCTTGAATAGCGCGAGCCTGTTCTTCGGTAAACCTGTTAGCCATTGTTAAAATAACACCAAACACAGTAGTTGACAGAGCACAGTCAAAAACAACCTTCTCGTGCGGCAGTCAGTGAGAGAATGGTGAAATCGGTCTTCGCGTTCGAGAATGTTCTTTTCTGATTGCACCATAATGTTGCAAGCTAACCTGGCCAGGTGCAAGCCCGCCACGTGGAGGTTGTAGTCATCTAATTACAGGTATCACAGGAGCCACACGGACCGCTGTACATGTTACTGCCTGCCACAATCCCCGAACCCTCTAATTAGGCCTGCGCCCACAGTGTCTCAGCCAAGTCTTCCATGATTTCCAGATTTAGGTGGGATTTTCCACTCTAGTGTTTGATGACTTTATGTGTGAAAATGATGTTATTGAAAATGATCAGGAAAAACGCAGGATTAAACAAAAACTAAAATCTGAAAGGTTTAGTAAATTAGTATTGAAAACGGATAATCCTACACAGTATGTTTGTTTGTAGGGTTTACTAGGAGAGAACAGTAAAACACGGGTTCAAGGTCGGCCGCTCGAAACCGGTTAAGACCGGTTGAGAGCGGTTGAGCTTGAACCCGTGTTTTACTGTTCTCTGTTGTCGTCATAAAGAGAGGGGTGTCATACTCTGATGTTGAGTGCTTTCAATCGCATGCACATGTGCATGGTATTGCGTATTAATTCAAACCCTCCTCCACAAAAAGCTGTAAATATCTCATATAAAATTGTGCATATATTTACATTATAAACAAAACATAACACACACACACACACACACACACACACACACACACACACACACACACACACACACACACACACACACACACACACACACACACACACATGCACGCACGCACGCACGCACACGTGACATCTCACGCACGCACAGAGAGAGAGAGAGAGAGAGAGAGAGAGAGAGAGAGAGAGAGAGAGAGAAGAGAGAGAGAGAGAGAGAGAGGAGAGAGAGAGAGAGAGAGAGAGAGAGAGAGAGAGAACTCTGAAATGTTTAATTGAAAGGCCACCGACCTCTATACAACGTGTACACATTTGTTGAGAATGAAATAAAAAGAAGCAGGGGTCATCAGCTAAGGAAGTAATTCCTTTCCATAAACATACAAGCAAACAATTACAAGGGAAATAATTCAAGGAAACAAACCGAGATAAATAAAAATGTTTTCACTTGCGTTTGAAACCTGTCACAACACATATTCATATATATCTAGTTCCCGTTCATAAGTTCATGTCTAGATTTTAGTGCATAAAAAATATGCATCGCCAAATTTCTAGAGATCATCATGTTTTCAGATTGTCTCAAATAAGCTAAACAATCACCATTTGGATAGGAATAGAATCTTGTTAAATATTTTTCTCGCTAACATGAGTACTTTAGACATTCAAACAAGAAATGAAATTCGTTTTCAATTTCATTACAAAATGGACAGGTCTTTTGGTTATTCGTCATATGTGTTATTAATTTTTAAATCGCATAATACCAAACAACATCTCGATAGAGCATACCGAAATTTACTATTTGTAATAACTGACGAATATATTTTTTTTCTGTGTGGAATATAGATTTGAATTATCTGTATGTTCAAAAACGATCACTCTGAGAAATTTTTGCATTCCAATCTTGCAAAAATGTGTGAAAAATCTGTCTTTTGACTTAAAAAAAAGCACCAAAGCGGTGAACTCTTTTTGCCTAGGAATCGGCATGTACCTTTAAAGGCATATCCAATGTCAATCAATAACAAAGTAACACTGATTCCTTTTTTGGTTTGTGAAATATTAAATAAATAATGGGTGCAGGGGTGGCAAAACTCTTGTCTTTGCGAAAACACACAAAACTTTGAATGCTTATCATGAGAAGAAAAAAAAAATTATGAACCAGAAAAAAAATTGATAAAAATCGTCTTTAGAGGTTTTACGTCATTTTGAACTTTGCACGTCATGTTACATCAGTAAACACAAATTGGTGTTTAAAATCTGCTGTCCGTTTTTTTTTCAGTCGTGTTACCCCAATGCTTTTCCGCATACAGTTAACAGCTGCTCCCTTCCAGCCTGACAATTTTTACTTCCGACTTAAGTCCCTTCTTTCTTCAGTGGTACTGGCGGGAGCGCAAATACGACGAGCGTCGATTTTGTTGTTTTCATATCTGCCAAAGTTTCAGAGGTAAGGGATATTTTGTTTACGGACTCAGCGTTGTAACTTGATGTTTGTGGCTTAAAATGGCAAACTGTTTCGTCTGACAGCTTCTGAGAGACGATGTGTAGGACTAATTCAAGTCTGACTGAAAGTCTGTGATCAGTTGTAATCTAGGGAGTGACCATTATTTTTTAATGTGACTTTTTTTCAGTCGTGTTACCATCAGTGGTGTTTCTGTCAAAACAGTAACACGACTGACAGAGTAAGTAACACAACTGACAGTTGTTTGATTCAGGTGTTAATTCCAAGATGCAAGTGTTATTAGCTTCAGATTAATGTCCTCAAAATATGATGATGATCAGTTATGATGTACATACGTAGTAATAAACATATACCAGCTGTGAGAATGAGCCATTGGCATCACTAAGTGCAGTCCTTGAATTACTTATGTTGCAGATGGCCTTGTCAGCAGCGGAGAAACAGCGAAGGTACCGCGCTAAACGGGATGCAGATCCTGCTCAGAGGGAAAAGTGGTTGGCATATCAGTGCAAAACGTATGAGAAAGATAAGGAGCAAGGGAAAAGAAAGTTGGTCAAAGACATGACATCAAGAGAACATAGGCAAGCCAAAAAATCATACTAAAAGATCAAAGACTTTAAATAGCTCTGCTTGTTCTGCAGTGCATGGTGCAACAGAAAAACAGTTTGGAAACCACCTGAAAATGCTGCAAACTGCACAGACGTTCTGTGAATTACAGAAGATCTGTAGTGACTTTGATCTTGGTTGCAGTATCACCGGTAGTCACAGGTACATTAAGAAAGACAGATTACTGGTTGATTATCAGGGACTGCTGCTGTTCCCAACAGATATACCTGGCCAGAAAACATACCCTGTCACGGTTCGGGCAGATGGAAACTGCTTGCCAGGGTGTGGCAGTGTCTTTGCCTTTGGGGACGATCAGCTACCAGCAGAATTAAGAGCTCGCATTGTTCATGAACTTGCTCTAAATCCTGATTACTATCTAGATGAAGACAGCATGAGAAAAGGTCTTGGTGAAAAAGGTAAAAGGAGATCAGTCCTTAAATCATTTGCAATGTATTCAGAGGAGTTTGTGCCAGGGATATGTCTAAACCAAGAAATCATCAGGTCAATATATGAAAGGGAGGCCATGAAGGTCTGCAAACCGGGCACTTACATGGGTATGTGGCAAGTAGCGGCACTGTCTAGTTTGCTGCAAATGTCACTTTTCTCGGCCTATCCTTTGCTTGGAAACCCAGTAGTTCGTACCGATCTACATAGACTCGTGCTGCCTAGGCTGGGAAGTCACATGACCAACAGTGTGTCAGATGAAAATCCACTGGTGGTCTTGTGGTCGTCCACACGACATGATATGATGCATGAACACTGGTCCCAAATCACTTTATGCCTGCAGTTCCAAAGACACCACCCCACTCCATTCTTGAACAGATCCACTCTGGAGCCACTCCTGAGCAAGTCCCCCTGGACTCTACTCCCGAGCAAGTTCCCCCTGGTGCCACTCCTGAGCAAGTTCCCCTCAACGTTATTCCCAACCAAGTTCCCCCTGGTGCCACTTCTGATCAAGTTCCCCTCAACACTATTCCCAATCGAGTTCACACCTGGGGCCACTCCTGAGCAAGTTCCCCTCAACGCTATTCCCAAGCAAATCCCTCCTGATGGTGCCACTCCTGAACAAGCCGTCCCAGACAAAATTCTTCATTCAATCCCCCCTTATGCCATTCCCCAGCAAGTCCTCGCTGATATGCCTCCACCAGAGGAGTGCTTGGGACAATGGGTGATTGTCGAATATGACAAAAAACCGTATCTTGGGTTTGTTGAGGATGTTGATGCTGGGGACCTTTATGTCAACTGCATGCACTCAGCTGGGAAGGGGTTAAATAATTGCTTTTTTGCCAAAGCAGTTCAAAGACATCTGCTGGAATGAACATAGTAAAATCATGTCTTTGATTCCTCAGCCAGTCAAGGTTGATACTTCACAGCATTACACAGTGGACCCTGCCATCTGGGATATGGTTGTAGAGAGTTTTATACACTTGCCAGTCTTCTTACCTGAGGAAGTAATGCACAAATATAGTCAGTGCAAAAGTGGTCCTTAAACGGATTGTCATTTTGATTTTGAAATGATTCATGTTTTTTGTTTGAATAGTGGTTATCCTCCAGAATGTTTTTTGCAGTCTTTTGTTTCAATACTAGTTGCAGAGAGCTAGAACTTAATTTGTGTATTTGCAAAGAAGGACATTTGCATGCTTTTATGACAGGATACGATTTTTGGAACACGATTTCCTACAGGAAATCATGTGTCTGAAAAGGTACCTCCTTGTAAAATGATAAAATGTAACCCGTTATTGCCAAGAGCTTAACCGTGATAGTTAAAGGTTATTAGTACAACTTGTTTAATTTATAAGGTCCCGGAAGTCCCTGTGGCGCTGGTCGCATGGACCACCTGCACTTCAGTATTCACAAGGTTAAGTCTTCACTGCAGTGAACTCTCCGAGCGTATTGATTTCAACCAACTGTGAGCCACTGGAAGCACCCAATTTCATTCGTCTTACATGTCAGGTCAGCGTCACTCAGACATACCATCATTTGCTTTTATTCTCTTTGCCATGTTGGAAACTGCTTTCAGTTTGAGGTTCTAGGATAGGAAATTATCACAGAAGGTGTTGTGTATAAATGCCATAAGCAAAGGAAAATATTGCTGCCTATAATATCAGGCGTGTTACCAATTGTCAGTCGTGTTACCGGGTTTCTCAGAAGTTCCACCAGTTCAACTCAAAATTTATGTAAAATGTGTCCAGTCTTACACCCCATTCGCTCTGTGTTTAATTTCACGTCAGAAAACACATAGGAAACATTGGCTCACATGTCAGCATTTCTGTTGTAAAGTAGTAACACTACTGACTGTATAATCATCAGTCATGTTATCGTGTCCATTCTGTGTGGATCAGTCGTGTTACCAGTTTTCAGTGGTGTCACTGGCACTTTAAAAGGGCAAAATTTATAATCAAATATAAAAAAATCACCAACTTTGCTTTTGGCTTCCACTTCTCAGGTTTCATTCAAACACAGAAAAATGTAACACAATCATTTGACCATTTGTTCCAACTTTTCGGCATCTTATAAGACCAAAGCTATTCACTTTTCTCAAAAAGTGCAGATTTTCTGTTATTTTTCTTTATAATTTCCCACCAAAATAAAAATGTGATTTTACATGTTAAACCCGACATGTGTTGGCCATACAGACAGTGAGATAACTTGAGCCAGTGATTTCAATTTGTAGATAAGAAAAATCTTAGCATTGGTAACACGACTGACTCAAAAGAACAATATAATTTCTTTTCTTTTTTTATTTCCCACAAGATTGGTAATTAAGGTCGGATATTACACTTTGCAAGCCTCTAAGTCTGTAAAACAAATAAAAACTGGCAAGATAGCATTTGGTGTGTGTTGATTTTCAAGTTTGTATTGTCTCGTGATTTCGTGCAAAATTGAAAACCACTCATATAGCAATCCAACATTCGTTGTTTTTGTTCCTTCAAGAACATCGCTTCATTTCTAGCCCTTCCATGATCCAAATCTCTGAAAAACCAAAAATATCAAAACATCTTTCAATATGATTTGACCAGTAATGATGATTGAAATGACCACGGGAAAATTCGGAAATCTTATTCAGAATCATTAAGTGGGCTTGCTTTGGGAATCTGTCAATTGCCATATTTTGGAGTTTAAACCAGTATTTAATGGATTTAAAAGTACTGTCAATACACACAGGATATCGACCGGTTTCACCATATATTCGGACTTTTGGGACTCATACACAGTAAACGTTTACAAGCGAACAGATGAACTGCTTCTATAGACTTATATTTCGTTAAGCCCCAAAGCTCAGCAGCAAACAACAACAAGGGCTTTACTTGAGAGAGAGAGAGAGAGAGAGAGAGAGAGAGAGAGAGAGAGAGAGAGAGAGAGAGAGAGAGAGAGAAGAGAGAGAGAGAGAGAGAGGTGTGTGTGTGTGTGTGTGTGTGAGAGAGAGAGAGAGAGAGAGAGAGAGAGAGAGAGAGAGAGAGAGAGAGAGAGAGAGAGAGAGAGAGAGAGAGAGAGAGAGAGAGAGAGAGAGAGAGAGAGAGAGAGATTCTAACAACTGGCTTCATATTAAAGGAGAATCAAAATGATACTATTTTATGAGACAGTTGTCGAACATTATTGCAAGTCAATTAACAATAGCAGCAAGTTGAACAGTGATCATATTTTAACACCCAATCGTATGAACAATCGTTCTCTTTGCCGTTGCCTGCGTCGTTCTTTGACGTTCCCAAATAGGTAGAGAAATGGATGAGACACTGATTTCATAGGGAATGGCAACATAGCTACTATCAATCCGCATGTGCCTGGGCACTGGAAAATCCGTCACTATCAGTATGATACACAGGCACAATGTCAACCCACAGACTATGTCAAATGGAACCATTGGCGACAAGCGGCTTGCCAAAACAGAGTCATGAGATTGAGTTAGACCCGTTTTCAGCTGCCGCTCTGTTGCCGGTTCACAGCAAAAACCATCTACCATGTTTATCTTATCATTAATGTTTATCACTTATCCGTTTAGTACACAAAGTATTGCAACTGTCATTTTAATTAAGAGTGTTTAGTGACAGTGGGTGAGGTAAACTTGGGCTGCGATTGGCATTCTAGGTGGCCATTTTGGCGCACAGTACCACATTGGCACGAGGGGCTATAAAGAAGGGTAGATTTACAGACAGTTTTTGTGTTTCTTCCACTACGGAAGACAAACCCTAAACGTATGTATCGTCAGGGGTTTGCATTTCTTTTAATCTGTCTGGTGTATGAATAGGCTTGTTTTATGCGCAGATACTACCACAAGCCAAAACACCAAGGGAACTAGGTTAAGAGAAACACTGAAGATCAGCGTCTATTGTCCAGGTGTAGATTATCTGATGAAACAAAACGACACAGATACAACATTTCTATGGCGGAACTTGTCACATTGTGACAACACCCTGCAACAATTTACAGCAAAACAGGGAGCGGTATATGGGTTGTGTGGTGATTCTATTGATTTTTGTTACTCGCACGTGCAGGTGACACAAGGTATCTACGTGCGTGCGTGCTCATGTTCAACAACTGATATTCTATTGGAAATAGTCACAGAAAATATGGAACATAGACATACTGTTAAAGCAACAGAATATTGTGAATATAGCACTATCAAATCATCATCATAGTCTGCAAGATATGTGTGATTCCAATGCACATGCAATGTGGATAATTATCAGGAACAAACCGGTTGCCGCGTTCAATATACAAGCAAAGAACATCAGTATTTTCCAATTAAATATGTCAACAAATGGACTGACTGGATCACAATACCATTCAAGGTTTCCAGGTTTCATTTTAGAGATGAACTGGTATTACCTTTTAACCTTGTCATCATACTTCGTGTGCAGCAGTCACACAGGCTTGGCGTTGCCAGTCTTCATTACAGGTGAAATACAGGAAACACAATACCTTTCAAGAATATTACTATTGATTGTTGTAGGCGATCAACACCAGCATCCATATTTCTTGCCTCCTATATTGAAGCACACTCCATTTACACACATGGCCTCATGACCTTTTTTAAATTGTCATGTTCTTTTCTTGGTATCTCTGAACCTCTGTTTAAGCTGTCCAGTGGGCTGTTCAACCGTTCTGTCAGTACTTACTCCAGATTTCTTCCGTTCCTGCGCTGCAATCTGAAGACAAAGTGTGAAGATGGACGGATGAAACAGACACTGCCCATTCAGCAGTCCTGGTTGTCAAGGAATGGTGGCTTCAACTAACAATTGTTTCAAATTAGTTGTGTCACAGAGCAGTATACATATTGCATATTATGAATTAAGGGAACTGGTAAGGGGTTGGCTTCATAAAAAGCAAGAAAGAACAGAAAGATTCCCTATACGTTTTAGGTAATTATTTGATATTCGATGTTTCGTGGTTACAATTCAGGCTGGCACTTAGTACCTTTTATGTATAGTCAATTCAGTAAATGGTCCGACGATATTCTAGTCTATAATATGAATCATTTCAGACATTATCAACGTCCGCCAAACACATTTTCGAGGGTGACTAATTATGGGCAAAGGTCAAGTGGCAAAGTGTTCCGACATCAAGGTCCAGGGTTCAATACAGGAACACGTTGGGTTTTGTGCGAAATAGCATTACAAACATCTAGTTTGTTTTCTCCTCTAAGAACATTAATTGACTACAAGTCAACCATGCTCATATTGACACGTACTCGGCAGAGGTTATTGCTTTGTTCACGAAGGTATATGATTCACATGTTCATGTGTTGTGATCCCAACGTGTACTGCAGGAACTCAAATCAATCTGAAGGTTTTGCTTTACATAGTGCAAGCGCTGAGCAGGACAGAATGTCATCATCTGCTTAGAGGACTGTGAAGTGTGAAAGTGGTATGTTTCGTTGTGATGATGAAACACCTCTGTACATTTCACTTTAGTGTGTGACTCCAGACAGGACTGTCCAGACAATAGTAATGAATAGTTTTGCAAACACGCTCCTTGTGAAGGATCTAAGTGTTCTAATGGTCAGTGTGTATTACACAGCCAACATTTGAATGGGTACTCTGATTGCCTAGATGATTCTGATGAGGTTAGTAACCAGCAAAACAGGAGAAAGCCTTTGTCTTTATTTCTGTCCCGATATGTGAAGCAGCAATGTTCCATTAACCTGGATGGTACTGGTCACTTTACACAACAAGCAATGGTGACTAAAGAGGAATGTCCTGACACACATTATTATTGTACGTCTGACTGGCTGCATTGCCTTCCTGTCTACACTCGATGCAATGGATTTTTGTTATTGAGTTTATGGAGAGGATGAACAGGACTGCAATAAGGTTTCATGTTCTGTTGTTCCAGTGTCGAGGGTCTCAAACATGTATCCATAGAGATCATCTCTGTGATGGCTGGGGCCAGTGTCCACAACGAGATGATGAATTATTGTGTGATATGTCTTGCCCTAAAAATTGTCTATGTCAAGGCAACTTATTTCTTTGCAGAAATACGTTCCATGTTGATCTCTTCCCACAGCTCCGATATCTGGACGCATCGGGTTCTGGAATGTCATTAGATGATTTTAAGTCAAACATCTATCTTATTCGTCTTATTCTGTCTCGTTGCCACATTTCTCATTTATCACACATACAGTTTCTCAACTTGCAGTACATTGATCTTTCAAGCAATTTCTTAACATATCTAAACATGTCTATTTTCAGTGAGCTAGGGAAATTGAAAATTCTACGATTAGCAGATATTTCTAGCAGGTCCAGCATGGTAAACAGAGCAACAAAACGTGTTCATTACTCACTGATCTGGGTAGATTTATCGGAAACAAGTCTGCATGCACTGAAGAGTGAACTGTCTGTTTTCTTGCCTCTAGTGAAACATTTCAATCTCTCCTTTTCCGCCATTAAAATCATTGGATCTTTAGGTTTTAAAAACATGCCGCAACTGCGTGAAGTTGATATTGGATTTGTCCCTGTTGAAGATTTCCCTTTGATTTACTATCAGGTTGTAATCATTTACAAAATGGATTTAGTCCTGATTACAAGTTCTGCTGTGGAAACGTACTTCCAAAACAGTCGGGGAATATAGAGTGCTCATCTCCCACACGGTACTTCCTTCATGCACAAAGCTGATGCCAACTGAACCGTATAGGATTTTTTCTGGGTGGTCAGTGTGTATGCAGCAATAGGAAATTTGGTGACTGTCATTGGTTTATTCGCATTCTAAGAACATTTGAAAAGCTATTTGCTGATAATTAGCAATTTGTTGTTTGCCAGATCTTGTATGGGATATCACGTCAATATTGTTGCGATCGCTAATGAAATATTTGACAAGTATAATATCCAGTATGAATATTAATATGGAGTAATAGCCTGCCCTGTAAAATGGCTGGATTTCTGTTCTATCTTTCCTGTGAGGTGTCTGTTCTCATTCTCGCGTTTATCACCATGGATCAATACATTGTCATTGCTTTAGTAAGGATTCTTACACACTTTACAAAGTTCTGCTGATACTAGATTTATTGGTACCGTGGTGTTCTGGAACAATGCTATTCCTGATACCTTTCCTTCCTGGGTTGTCACAGTTGGGACTGCATGGTCAGTCAGGTCTATGCCGCATGATATTATTTACTCAGTATAAGTCTAAGCAAGAATTCCGAGGGTCAAATGTCATTGTGGCCATTACTTTCGTGATTTACTTTATCATAATAATCGGCTAGTTTCTACCAACGAATTCCTAAATTCAGAGCCATAGTGAGTTCCTCAGCATGGTGTGTTTATTCTGTGGTCCACCTTACACGAAAAGTGGTGGCCACAAGCAGTGCAAGCTGGCTTTTTCTTGGCATTGTGACTATAATGACAGAAAATGGTGTTCTAGTATCGAACCAGATCCGAGATCCCATGGTTGTATTGGGATTGCAATATTGTAGGAGAAACTTCACTGGACTGTGAACGATCAGTGGAAGAATGTTATTTTCAGTGATGAAATGACCATTGTGATCAAAGCCAATGGACGTGTAACACTAAGGAGAATAGTCGAAGAGACGTGGTCAGTGCTTTCTCTGTCAGCGTCCATCTTGGCCCGAAGACTACATTGAAATCAATGGTATGGCGATGCTTTTCGTACGACAGATTTGGACCACTGGTGTTAGTGGAAAGCAGTATGAACAGTCAGAAGTACACTGATGTGCTGGAAAACAACTTTCTGCCATTGTTGCCGACCACTACCCAAACAAACGTTTGGTACTTGCAAGAAGACAACGCCTCTGTTCACCTGCAGGCTAACACCGAGACCTGGAAGCGACAGCAGAGAATCCCGTGTTTTTCTGGCCCTTCAAAGTTCACATCTAAATCTGATCGGAAACGTGTGGCAGGTCCTCAAGACTCACGTGAAAAAAAAATCGCTGCATTAGTACTGTCCCAGATCTGCGCTGTGCGCTCACCACTTGCTGAATCAACTGACTGTTACCTACCTCCACTCCATCTACGACTCCTCTCCAAGACGTTGTCAGCATGCTTTGAGTCGGAAGGGCTAGATTACTAAGTATTAGCAAGTTCTTTTCAGCTTTATGGAAAGAATAACAGGTTTTCAGCAACAGGTGCCTTTTGGTAGTCAGCGCCGGAAGTGCGGAGAGGGGACAGACTTTTGTCCCACGAGTGAGAAATATATGTGCTCTCTCTCTCTCTCTCTTCTCTCCTCTCTCTCTCTCTCTCTCTCTCTCACTCTCTCTCTCTCTCTCTCTCTCTCTCTCTCTCTCTCTCTCTCTCTCTCTTATAGAACAGGGAGTACTTTACAATGGGAACGAAGAAATGCTGTGTGTGTGTGCACTTGTGTGTGTGTGTGTGTGTGTGTGTGTTGTGTGTGTGTGTGTGTGTGTGTGTGTGTGTGTGTGTGTGTGTGTGTGTGTGTGTGTTGTGTGGTGTGCGTGCATGCGTGCGTGCGTGTGTGTGTGTGTGTGTGTGTGTGTGTGTGTGTGTGTGTGTGTGTGTTGTAGTGTGTGTGTGTGTGTGTGTGTGTGTGTGTGTGTACGTGTGTGTGTGGTGTGTGTGTGTGTGTGTGTGTGTGTGTGTGTGAGGGGAGAGAGAGAGAGAGAGAGAGAGAGAGAGAGAGAGAGAGAGAGTGTCTGTGTATGTGTGTGTGTGTGTGTGTGGAAAACCCTAGAGGAGCTGAAGACTACTTTATGTTCACCTGGCTAGCAAAGTCTCTCAGCAGTAAACATTTCATCTAGTTGAGTGCATTTACAGTGAAATGAACAAAGAAAAGTGAAATGGGAATGGGGCAACATGCAAAGGGAAAATTCCAGTCAAACACTGTTTGCCTTTTCAGAGGAATGTCAGATCGCAATATTTCCAATGCTCCAAACTTGAGTGGCTTGTCAACAATGAGTTGAAAAATCTGACTTTGAGATGAGATTCCCTCCCTCCCTCCCCATCTAGAAATCATGCATAAAAGAAACACTTAAAGGAAAAGAGCGAATGAAGCAGTGGTTAGTAGTTAGGAATTATCGTATATGAACGCCCAATGAAAAAGCTAGCTTTACTGCAAGGGTAATGACCTGACTGCTCAACATCAATAACGCAACATACTTGAAGAAAGAAACAAACTCCAAGAACTGTTAATCAAAATAATCTGATGATCATATTTGCAACATAAATCATTTGAAAATAGACCCCCAAAACAATCATGTGCTAAAGGTCCCCAACGTTCTTAATCATACATAACAGATATTTACACTGCTGCTGTCACCGGATGAAATGAAAATACAAAAATGTTACCCAATGGAAACACACCAAATCAACACTGCTGAATATGTACAATCCACAAAGTTAAACCTATTTCCAACAGAAAAAAAAAACAAGGGAATAACTTTCCTGGTTTGCCTGAGAATAAATACAGTGTGGTTTCGATTCAACTCACAATCACGCTTCAGTTTCAATTTAAAACTTAATCACATTCGTGCTAAACAAAAAGTTCAACACTACCAGAAGAAGTAAGCTGGGAAATTTATCATGTTCATTAACTGTAATTCAGTCTCTTATCTTACGCCTGCTGCATTAAAAAAAAAAGTCATCACATTAGGTTACCCATTTGTGTAACAACCTGGGAAAACAATTTTCAACAAGTCTGTAACTGCTCCTATCTCAATGGTCTCCAATGTGAAAAACCCAACAAAAGAAAGCTGAACAATAGTATCTATGCCTCTCTAAAAAATCATATATACAGTCCCTGCTGAGTTTTCTTAATCTTTTCAACACACACGCTAAGCGCGATAAAACAGTGCGTTTTTATTTCCCTGACCAGCATCTTCCGTAACAATATAACAGGGTTATAACATCTACAGAGAAAATCATGCAGCGGCCAAACAAGTCTTATGTTCCAACAGTCGGATCAGACTCTTTCTCCCGACACTTTTCAGTCTCAGCTGTTCACACATGATAAGTACACATGAAAAAACAATCACAAGAAAACTGACCACGACTAGAAGCTGGGTAAGTAATCACTCTTCGGTTGGGGGGGGGGGGGGTCGAAAGCGGACTAAATAATCCACCGAAGACCACACTGACCCACCCTACATACCACCAGGAAGAGAAGTCTATGGTGTCCAAATTAAGTCTGGCCTTACATGTGCAGATTGGCAAAGTATACCTGGTTTGTGTGTACATATGTTTGTTCACGTGTGGACATTTCAAAATTCATGTGTCAAAAGTATACATGCAAACAATTACCTCTCCATGTTTATTGTTTATACCACCATAGCTTTATGCTATATAGTCATAATGAAGTGTGCATGCAATGCACTACCCTGCCATTTTACAAATCATTGTCACAACTACACAATTATTCCTAGTTCTCGTGACCTTAACCGGTAAAGTGTGTTCAAAACAATCCAAGCTATTTTCAAGAAACACCTCTCCAAACACAGACAGAATGCAGTATCTCCTGGTAGCCATTTTCTCACATCAAAAGACTTCGCATTTCTCTTTCATCAAGCAATGAACGAAAATCATAAAAAGGTGGGGGGGGGGGGGGGGGAATAAACAGTTACAGATGGGCTACATCATTCTTACTTCAAAACTAAGTGTATATGAGCACTCCCATGCAATCGTACAATGTTAGCTTTGCAAAACATCATTACTAAGTAGGAATAAAATAAGTCAAGTCTTCAATTTAACACTCTGCACTCTTTCACACTTGGTACAAATTTACGGACAGAAAAGAGAAACCATGGATTCTCAGACATGAAGCGCAAGTACGCATATGTATGCGTGCACACACACACACACACACACACACACACACACACACACACACACACACACACACACACACACACACACACACACACACACACACACACACACACACACACACACACACACACACACACACCACACAACACACACACACACACACAGCGTCCCCTTGATGGTCTCCATACACAAAATGTTATTCTTACACATGTTAACACAAGCATATAGTATTTAGTTGCCGAAATAGCAACCTACAATCTCTCCACTTATTTGTAATAATTTAATAATAATGAATACTATATAGCGCCTATTCTCGGCTAGAGGCAAGCTCTAAGTGCTTTACAATCAGCACTCGTTTACACAACGGGCTGACTACCTGGAAGTGCCGACTGAAGAGCTGCAGCTGGCGCTTCATTCAGTCGTTTCCCGTGTCATCCAGTGAATATTCGTTCAATATCGATCACTCATTTTCCATACTTCCTTCATTCTTTCCATTTATCACGCAGGGTGCATGCTATGTTTAACGTGTCATCCATACCAACGGCCAAAACTAGCCTATGTGACATTCATTCATAAGCTCGGTCATTTTCATTAAGAAAATGACGCAATTGATACATGACGTCTATTCGCTCTGTGCTTGTTTTATATTTCTCTCTCCAAACGATGAAACTAATTGTTAGTTTTTGCTTTAAGGCAGTACGTTTATAATTTCAAACGTTATGTAGACTTGTATTTGTATTAATAATTAAAATAATTTACAATCGTAGAGCATGGAAAACCATGGTACTGACCAATCGTAGTTATCCAAGTGTCAGTGGTTTCTCCGTCCGCGCATGTGCAGTAAGTATTGACCGTTGCTTCATACGAACTTGATCAACTCGGCCGACGAGAAATTGGCTCCGCAAGAAAGGTCAAATTATTCGAAGAAGAAGAAACCTTTCGAAGGAATCAGTCGAGGCCAGACTAAAAGGGGACTGCAGGGCATTCGACGACACCCACAACCTTTACGGGGAAGGCGTAATCGAGTCTCATCGTTGCGTGGGCGAGTCCGATAGCTGTAGCCATTCAAGACTGTGTTGAGGTAAATAGATCAAAATCATTTTTTCGTGTAGCGCAACAAAATTTATTTCAATAATCGTATTAAGGCACATTTACCGGTTCAATAATATTTTGTGCGCGTGATCATTTAAAATGCTCTGAATTAAATATTTCAGATTTACCAGTCAACACGTATGATTGATCGTAGAGCTGTCATTTTCATCTGTTTGCTCTCATCGTATCGTGTTGCCATGTACTAATCTATATTATGTAAATTCTGTTTCAGTTCACCGTTGCATGCAACCATATTTAGAAGATATGATATTTGTGTGAACGCAGATTATTATTTATAGAATCGTAAACGAGTTCAAGTTATGAACGAAACATATTCTCTTGGATCTAAGTGATCTGTATGGGCTGTGTCGAGATGACGTCACTAAGTGCCGGGAAGAGTTATCGTTCGTTCTTGGGGGCTGAACCAATGCCACGAACGCGTTCTGGAAGCAGACTTACGCACGCTCCCCGTTGGTTGCAGAAGGAAAATATATAGTAAAAGAAGGAACTTCAAGTGCAAGATGGTCAAAGATTGTTGCGTGAAAGGCTGTCACAATAAACAAAGTTGGGAAAAAGATAGGCGTTATTTCAGCATACCGACCGTAGTAACAACGAAGGGGAAGATCATTGAAGACCTAACAACGAGA
Organism: Conus ventricosus; assembly: GCA_018398815.1. Lineage (NCBI taxonomy): Eukaryota > Metazoa > Mollusca > Gastropoda > Neogastropoda > Conidae > Conus > Conus ventricosus. The sequence goes on from CM031613.1 coordinate 15,870,493, forward strand.
AGACGGAGAGAATGGGTGGCACACCTTCGACTCAAGGCCGTTACATTTGGGTCTGACACTTCCAACAGATCTGTTTGCTCCGACCACTTTGTAAATGGTACGTTTTTTGTGGGTGCTGTATGTCTGTTTATGAGATCTGTCGAGATGACGTCACTAAGTGCCGGGAAGAGTTATCGTTCGTTCTTGGGGGCTGAACCAATGCCACGAACGCGTTCTGGAAGCAGACTTACGCACGCTCCGCGTTGGTTGCAGAAGGAAAATATATAGTAAAAGAAGGAACTTCAAGTGCAAGATGGTCAAAAATTGTTGCGTGAAAGGCTGTCACAATAAACAAAGTCGGGAAAAAGATAGGCGCTATTTCAGCATACCGACCGAAGTAACAACGAAGGGGAAGATCATCGAAGACCTAACAACGAGGAGACGGAGAGAATGGGTGGCACAACTTCGACTCAAGGCCGTTACATTTGGATCTGACACTTCCAACAGATCTGTTTGCTCCGACCACTTTGTAAATGGTACGTTTTTTGTGGGTGCTGTATGTCTGTTTATCTCTGTATGTTTGTTTTCCGTGCACACACAATCTGCAGAGACAGTCTACTTTCGCTTTAGATCTCTCTCTTTCCTCTGTGTCGCCGTCTCCTTTGTGAACCGGATGCCTCGTCTGCGTGCAGCAGAAGGCAGCTGAGGGGAAAACATTTTATGTAGGACTTTTTAAAAAAAGTTTTTGCCACTTGATCTTTTAAGTCTTAGATCAGTACACGGGGGCATGTAAATCACTGAAATAAGAAAAGAACGTGCAAAAATAAGAAAAGAACGTTCAAAGGATATAATAATATTTTCATTGACAGACAGATGAGTGACATGTGCTTCTGTCCTTCTTTAAAGTAATCTTCTACGTTGACTCCACATTATCCTAGTTTGTGTTTGATTGTGCGTGTGCACCCACGTGTGTGCATGCACACACACACACGTGTGTGTGTGTGTGTGTGTGTGTGTGTGTGTGTGTGTGTGTGTGTGTGTGTGTGTGTGTGATACTTAAAATACTGGTATAAGTTTTAAATATATGTGAAGAGTATTTTCTTCATTTGCATCTTTTTTCAGTTTTGTTTTTGTTTTTTGATTGTATGTTTCTTTGTTTGTCTAAAAGTTTTAAGGCCTATTTCAGGTGAAATCCCATCTCATTCATTTGAAACTTTTTGAAGTATGGAAGTTATTTTCTGTGATCAATTTTAATTTTGTTACTGATCTGTTTTGTAATGTATTGCAGGAGTGAAGGCTTACATTATGGATGTCACCAACCCCAGCTGGAAACCAACTCTGAAGCTGGGATATGAGGCCTACAAAGAACTGAAAGGAAATAGGTATGAGAGGCATCAAAACAGAAACAGTAACAAGCAGTTAAAGACAACAAGTGATGAAGTTACTGAAGTGGAAACAGATGCACATTTTGGAGAAGACATTCTGTGTACTGATGACACTGAAACCAGTGTAAATGAACTGACAGTTCAGTCACCACCACCTGACAGTGATGAGTTTGGGACATTTTGTCAGACCGAGTCACAAATGAGCAGTCACAAATGAGCAGCCTAACAGTAGAAGAGGAACAGTTAATGAGAGGCCTTCTCTTCCATCCTCAAAATCTGCCCATCTGCAGGATCCTGAAGTCTAACTGGCACATGGTAGAAAATCATAAACCTGCCTTTGAGACGAAACCAATGATCACTTTCAAACGTGACAAAAACCTCAACGACCTACTGGTGCGCTCTAAGCTGAACAAAATCTTCACACCTAAGCCACCAGGTACTTTCCCCTGCTCAAAACCCAGCTGCAAAATCTGCTCTCTCACCAAACCAGACACCATCCTACATGGCCCCACAGGCTCTTTCACTATTAAACGCACTTTCTCCTGCCAGAGCCACAACATTGTGTATGCCATCCACTGTCAGCTGTGCGGTAAGATCTATGTAGGTGAGACATCTCGCACACTTGAGACGCGCATCTCTGAACACCTGGCCGACATCCGCCACCATCGGCCCAAACCAGTCGCTCTACACTTCAACCATGCCCAACACAACATCAACCATGTCAAAGTCTTGGCACTTTGGCAATCTAAGAGTGACAACTTTGAACGCCTCATGCAGGAATCTCATCTCATTGCCAAAATGGGCACCGTGCACCCTCATGGCATCAACGTCCAAAAGTAGTATGTGCCATTCCATCTCTGCAGCTCCAGCCTGAAATATCCTCCACCTACGCACACCCTACCTCTGTTTACCTCAGACATAGGTTGCAGCTATCTTCCCCTTCCCTTTTCCTACACTCTCTGAGTCTTTCCATTTGCTACATCAATCGACTTACCCCCCCCCCCCCCCTGCCCTAGTAATGATGTGTGTAGGGATGTTGGTGGGTATGGCGGTTGTTGGGGGTGGAGGTGGGGGTAACCAATGAATAAGGCTGATATTACAAATGGAACACACACACACACACACACACACACACACACACACACACAACACTCACACTCACACACACACATACACACACACATAATGAATAGAATGCTAGCTCCTTTATCGTTGGTCGTGAAAAATAGGGGGGGGGGGGGGGGGGGGGGAGTAATATATATATATATCAATCTCAGCCCACAATATCCTCCCACTACACACACACATACTACCTTATCTCCCATTATTCACCTCGCACATAACTTATAGCTATCTTATTTATGCATTTATTATGATTATTTTTTTTTTCTTTTTTTTCTAGATCTATTTTTAATTTATTATTATTATTATTATTATTTTTAATGTTTCTTTTATTTATTTATTTGATTATTATAAAAATGTACTTTCTAAATATATTTCTGTATCATGCTTTCGTTACCTTAACCTTCACTATCGTTGTTAGCAATATCATTCAGTAATACTATTGCTAGTATTGATACTACACCCCTAGCACTGACATCACCATCCCTCTGGGACTGTTGCCACGGCAACCCTGCTGCTTAAGAATCCTCTAACCCACTCTCCTTTCTCCCATACACATACTTATTGACACCAAGATTGATCCTTTTTTTTCCCGCCAATATTTTGACCATTAATAGTATTCCTATCAGTAATATTATTATCATCATTACGACTTTGACTCGCTCACTACTTCCTTCAACAGCCTCGTTCTCATTCAACGCCTTCTTCCTTGCGCTGAAGCCTGAGCGATCTGAAGCGACCAAAGCTAAGTGAATTTTCGTTGTTTTATTCGTTTAATTATCACCAGACGAAGACCTAAGAGGTCGAAACGCGTCGTGTTTTGTCTTGTAACTCGTTTGTCCACGTTCTCTGGGCGGTTCGCTAACATTTATTTAAGATTTGATCAGTTTTAGAGTTTATTTAACCAGGTAGTTGATGTGCAGGTTGACGGGGACATGACCGACGGTCGCTTACATTTGTTTGGTTGTTGTTTGCAGGCTTTTAGGGTTGGAAAGGCGAGAGACTGCCTGCCTAGGCCTGCCGTTCGTCCTCATCAGTTCATATTATTTTTACATTTCTCTTTTAGGTGCTAGAGAGAGCGACCGAGAAGCCACAGTAGGGCTGTATTGTCATTGTAAAATGCGTGTGGGTGTGGATACGGATCTGTTCGTATTTGATTTTCATGGTAACTCAAAAGAAGTGTAAAATGGGATGTGTGCAGGCTCAGCTCTATTCTCGCTGTTATTCTCAGCGTTATTCTCGGCTTTATCCTCAGCGTTATTCTCGGCTTTATTCTCAGCTTTATCCTTGTTCTTCGGGGTCTTCTTTTAACCTGGAACTACGGGAACATATCTCCATCTTCATCGGCGAACTAACGTCTTCATTTCGTTTCATCTTAATCGGACATCACCCTCAGCGTAGATTGTTGTTGTAAGGACGGTGCGACCTCGTGGAAAACCCTAATTGTTATTTATCCACGCAGCAAGAATTTTCAATATGGAACAAGTCGCTACAAGCAAGTAGTTATTTATTTATATTTCACGTTCGTTTACAAAACTGTGAGATACATGGACGGTGTGTCGATACAGTGAGTTGTTTTCTTCGGACGGTGTGTCGATACAGTGAGTTGTTTTCTTCGGACGGTGTGTCAATACAGTGAGTTGTTTTCTGCGGACGGTGTGTTGGTGAAAATAATAGTATTATCGAACGAAGGTGTGTTGATGTAAGCAACGGTGACTGTTTTATTGTTTACATCGAGGAGACATTGGTGAGCTGTACGTCAAGAAGCCTCAAGAGAAGACAAGCTTGAAACAGTGGGCCGTTATCATCATTAGTTTTAAAGCGTCGCAGCATCCATACTCGACGAGTCGACAGCTAAGTGGACTTTATTTTTTTTGTTGTTTACACCTCCACTACGACAGCACACACGCATTTAGACTACCAAAACTTTGTACGTGGCGAGCGAACGCGTGAGTGAAAGAGTGAATGAAAGTAATTAGATTCATTTACTGTCTCGTTTCGTATTGTAAGAACTTGTATTCGGTTGCATATTCATCCTCATCATCATAATTATATCATAATCATATCACAAACATATCACTCATCCACGCTCTTAATTTCACATCAATAAATTTATTTTAACCTTTATCCATTGCCTGTGGGTGTCTCCAAGCTGAGAGGAGAACGTTTGTGGGTGTACACCACATCACACCACCATCGCCACGCATCCCCACAAATTGTGGAAGAAAAACGTTTTTGCATAAAAATTAAAACTGAAATTGTTATTCGGCCATATGCAGTTTCTGCAAAATTCGGGAAGAATCAATTACTCAATTTATGACTTTTGGAGTGCAATATATAAATTTCTTTGTGTGTGTGTGTGTGTGTGTGCGTGTGTGTGTGTGTGTGTGTGTGTGTGTGTGTGTGTGTGTGTGTGTGTGTGTGTGTGTGTGTGTAAACTAAACGTATTGCTAAACAGAACTTACATCTATATCGGAATATTATATTGATGAAATTTTTATGTTATTTGTAATACGTGAAATTATTACAACATATACCATGTTAGGTTTGAAAATACCTTAACAAGTAACAACAACTACACACTTAAATGCAAGTCATACAGATCCATTCCAAATTTATATTTTCAGAGTTTCCGAAAACATCATTACTTCATCGCAAAATATGCAAGTTGTATTCAAAAGTTCAATGCATTCATTTAAGCCAGCTTAGTTCCCTTTTATTGCATTGGTAAATGCTTGAACAATGAAAGAAAAACTGTGATAAATTAGAATGAACAAAACTGGCTGGCAAATCATTTCAGTGAGTAACACTTTTTTTTCAGTTTCCAATGATTGTCATGTTCAATGTTCAAATAAAAGATAGGAAATTTAGATGGAAGTCTGTTTAATGTTAGAAATGTATTATATCTCATTATTTCATGTAAATATATATTTGTGTGTGTGTGTGTGTGTGTGTGTGTGTGTGTGTGTGTGTGTGTGTGTGTGTGTGTGTGTGTTCAACTTGTTAGGCATCATTGGTTATTTATGTTTTTTTACATCTTGCATATCCCAGATGGGCGAAAGGATTAATTAAAGTTCACATTTCAAAGTCCAAAAGCATATGTGTGTGAATTCTTAGACCTCTCTTGATATATGTTTGATGTGTCTGTACAGATCGCATCAAATGTGTACTGTGCACATACACATCATGTATGTCATATATGTTGTAGAGGGTGGAGAATGACAAAAAGGTGCATGTGTATGTGAATGTATCTGTGCTTTAGGTGCTCATATGTGCAATATTAGACAATCTACATAACATAATCATGAGCTTTCTTTTCTTTTCTCATGAAAGTTGTGTGAACAGTACGCAAAAATGACTAAGAACAAACACACCAACAAACCTGTATTTCAGCCAGAGTACAGACTATGACAAAAACCCACTAAAAACCTGTCAATATTCATATTTGAAAAAAAAAGTATTGCTAAAGCTCCGCCTGAAAAACGTTAACGAAAATGAGCGAGCAGTCGCTTATCTTTATCCAATTCAGTTCTCATTCAACGCCCATCTTGCGCCAAATTGGATGAAGATAAGTGATTGCTCGTTCATTTTCGTTGTCCTGAGTGTTGTGTGTCTGGCCTGAAGAAGACCTAAGAGGTCGAAACGCGTCGTGTTTTGGCTTGTGATTCGTTTGCTAACGTTTTTCAGGTGGAGCTTTAGCAATTCTTTTTTTTCTGATTTGTTTAGATTCCCGGTTGCAGTCGCCTCACTTTGCAAACATGTCAGTATTCGCCAGAACCATTCTTTACCTAAGTGTTAATGCCTTCTATGAAAGTAAGTAAACGTTCAACATCTTTAGCATACCTTGAGGACATCAAAAAAAAAGGGGGGGGGGGGGAGGAAGGGTGTATATAACACTAAGGCTTAATGGATTTATGGCGACTGTAACAGAGAGCAGAGCAGAGTAGAGCAGAGCAATAAACAACACATGTTTATCTCATTGACTTTAGCAGAGCAGAGCAATAAACAACACATGTTTATCTCACTGACTTTAGCAGAGCAGAGCAATAAACAACAATGGTTATCTCATTGACTTTAGCAGAGCAGAGCAATAAACAACACATGTTTATCTCACTGACTTTAGCAGAGCAGAGCAATAAACAACACATGTTTATCTCATTGACTTTAGCAGAGCAGAGCAATAAGCAACAACTGTTTATCTCATTGACTTTAGCAGAGCAGAGCAATAAACAACAATGGTTATCTCATTGACTTTAGCAGAGCAGAGCAATAAACAACAATGGTTATCTCATTGACTTTCATTCTCTGTGTGGCGGACCTAGCAAATCCGTGCCACCGTTATTTCGGTCTCCATGGTGACGGACAATTATTTCTCTGACTTGTGGTATTGAGGCAGGTCCAGCCTCACCGTGGGGCCAGACAGGTTTCAGGTGATGGACATGACATTCATTTCTATCAAACTCCAATCTTTCGGGAGGTGGTCACACTACTTTGTCATCGACAGTCGATCAGTCGTATGGGAAGAGGGGAGCGAGTGAGTGGGGGAGATTACCAATACGAAGACGAATGGTTTAATGCGTCGGGTTTTCGGACCATTGACAAATCAGGAGGGGAGGTGGGCGTAAGAGAGAGAGAGAGAGAGAGAGAGAGAGAGAGAGGAGAGAGAGAGAGAGAGAGAGAGAGAGAGAGAGACAGACAGACAGACAGACAGACAGACAGACAGAGGCAGAGACAGAGTACTAATACGAATATGTATGATTTAATGCTTCAGGGTTTCGGACCATTGACACATTAGGAGGGGGTGGGGGGTAAGAGAGAGAGAGAGAGAGAGAGAAGACAAGACAAGACAAGACAAAATTCTTTATTTACGAGGATAATAGATAAGCACTAACGTGCTTTTTTACATCCAGTCCTTGCCCTGAGTAGGGACTACAAAATGCAGTGAAATCAATTAATGTAAGAAATCAAAGAAGCAAGCAAAGCGGTCATGTAATCATAGAGGAACATCAAATGAAAATAGAAGATAAATGAAAACAAAACAAAAAATAAGAATAACAATAAACAAAACAACAACAAAAAATAATAACAAAAAAATAAAATGAAATAAAAATGAGAATAATAATAATGAAGAGGAAGGTGAGAGCGGGGGTAGGGAGTGAGGTGGACTGGGGAAACATATGTAAGTGTACTACAACGTACAAGATTGGCATGTATGAAAACAGACAGTGAAGTGAATTTGACAAAGTGCGTACATATTTTTGAACACACAAATACACGCACGTTTGCACGCATAGAGAGAGAGAGAGGAGAGGGAGAGAGAGAGAGAGAGAAGGAGAGAGAGAGAGAGAGAGAGAGAGAGAGAGAGCAAGGCACCACATCCATTCAAATTTCGCAAGGCATGAAAATACGTCGAACGTATTAAGCAAAGTGAGATGACATTGGGGGGGGAGGGGGGGGGGGGGGGGGGAGAAAAAAAAAAGAGAGAGAGAGAGAGGATGGAAGGGAGAGGGTAACAGCATGAGATGTAATGATTTGAAATGGAACTGTACTAAAACGTACAGTAATTAGCCTGTATAAAATCAGACAGTAAAATGAACATGACAAAATATATACGGAATTCGGAACATACACACGCACACATGCACAGACAGACAGAGAGAGAGAGAGAGAGAGAATGAGAGAGGCAGAGAGAGAGAGAGAGAGAGCGGCAGAGAGAGAGAGAGAGTGAAAAAAGGGGACAACATATAATCATTTTTCATAAGATTATATCCATATGCACACATATATATACCCACACACACACATACACACACACCACACACACACACACACACACACACACACACACACACACACACACTCACACACACACACACGTATATATATATCAAGATACTTGATACATGAAAAAAGAGAAAAAGAAAAAAAAAGTTAGAAAAGACAAATTGGTTAAGTACATGAAAATGGGATGATTTATGCTTTTGAGATTACTTGGTATTACTTATGGTTTTTTTATTTTATTTTTATTTATGGTTTTTTAAATTATTTTTTACCGCAGAAGATGGGTAAGGTAAGTGTTTTTGAAAGTTCTGGTACAATGGATTGTTTTGATGTATTCTGGAAGGGAGTTCCACAAAGAGGTTTCCGAGTACGTTAGACTTGATTTAAATAGGTCAATTCTGGGGATTGGGATATGGAGTTTGTGGGAGTTTCTCGACGAGACTTTTGAGAATCGTCTCATTAAAGTTGTTGGAGCATTCCCGGTCAGAATCTTGTGCATCATTAGCCCTTTGTTGTATTTGAGTCTCTGGCTGAATGGAAGAATGTGAAGATGTTTATAATCAGAGCTTTCGAGGCTAGTTTTCTTCAGAAGGATTAGTTTGAGCGCTCGTTTATGTAGGCTGAACAATGGTTTTAGTGTGTTTGCACTTGCAGAATCCCATATAGTCGATGCATAAATATGAGCATGGAAAAAAAGTTTTCGTGAATGAAGGTCAAGAAAGTGTTTGATTTTGGTGAGCTGATAGACTTTCTGTGAGAGCTTTTTGCATAGTAACGTTATGTGGGGATTCCAGCTGAGACTATTGTCAATTATTAGTCCTAATACTTTATGATGAGTGACTTGTTCCACAAGTACATTATTGAGGTGTATAGGAGGGAAATCATTGGTGAGCTTTTGTCTTTTTTGCCTAGTTGTAATGTACATGAGTTTTGTTTTTTGAGGGTGAAGTGACATATGATTTAGTTCGGTCCATTTTACAAGGTCGTTGGTACTCTCTTGCAAATGTTTTGAAAGACTGGAAGGATCATTATGGCTGGTGTGAATTGTGGTGTCATCTGCAAAGAGGTCGCATGTAGATCTCACATGTAGGGGTAGGTCATTAATGTAGATTGAGAAGAGTAGCGGGCCTAAAATGGAGCCTTGTGGAACGCCATACTTAAGAGTTGTTATAGAAGAGACAGCCGTCCCCGATAAGACGCATTGTTGTCCTTTTGTGATTTATGATTTTAGAAGGATAAGGGCGGATTTTGAAAGACCGCATATCTCCAGTTTTCGAATAAGGAGATTGTGGTCAATGACATCGAATGCTTTTTTAAAATCAACGAATAAGACACCGCAATATCTGTTGTTATTAATATTATTAAGCCACACATCTACAAGATTGATTAATGCAGAATGGCAGGAATGTTTCTGTCTGAAACCGAGAGAGAGAGAGAGGAGAGAGAGAGAGGAGAGAGAGAGAGAGAGAGAGAGAGAGAGAGAGAGAGAGAGAGAGAGAGAGAGAGACGGATACGGATGTTTTATTCATACAGGCCATGGCCCCTAATGAAGGGGGTGTTGAGATCAAATCTTTTCAGACAGAAATAAGCAAATCATCAAACATCTAGGCATCCACAATTAAAAGCATACTCGATATTAAACAACATACAACAACCAATGCCTAACTACGTGCTATACTTCGAATTTTAAATGCCTTGTACAAGAAAATAGCAAAACGTTTTACAGTAGTTTCATTTGTAGATGCCATTAGTAATGAAAGTCGAAATGAAGAAGGATGTCTACAATATTTTTGATGAATGAACTGATTCCTCGGGTCACTTAGAGCGGGACAGCACAACACAAATTGAACTTCATTTTCTTCGGAAAAGAGAGAGAGAGAGAGAGAGAGAGAGGAGAGAGAGAGAGAGAGAGAGAGAGAGAGAGAGAGAGAGAGAGAGAGTAATCAGGAAAGCAGTCTTCCATGCGAGATGATGATTATTCTGCTTGTCTCTCATTCTATGCCTCTTTGTCTCTGAATGTCTACCTATGTGTGTTGTGTGTGTGTGTGTGTGTGTGTGTGTGTGTGTGTGTGTGTGTGTGTGTGTGTGTGTGTGCGTGCGTGCGTGCGTGCGTGCGTGCGTGCGTACGTACGTGCGTGCGTGCAGGCGTGCGTGCGAGCGTGCGCGCGCGCGCGCACGCGCGCATGTGTGTGTGTGTGTGTGTGTGTGTGTGTGAGTGACTTTGTCTGTCTGTCGGTTTGTTTGTTTGCTTTTCTGTTTGTTTCTGTATCTGTTTGTCTGTCTAACTGTTTGTCTCTCTGTCTGTCTATCTGTTTGTCTGCCTGTCTCGGCCTCTGTCTTTATCTGTCTGTCAATCTGTCTGTCTGTCTCTTTGTCTGTCTGTCTGTCTATCTGTTTGTGTGTGTATGTCTGCATGTCTGTCTGTCTCCTCTCTCTCTCTCTCTCTCTCTCTCTCTCTCTCTCTCTCTCTCTCTCTCTCTCTCTCTCTCTCTCTCTCTCTCTCTCTCTCTCTCTGCCGCTGTTTTGTGCCTGTTGTAGGGTTTCATAAAAGTGTAGTGACGGTAGAGGTTGGGACAGGTGATGGTGATGGGAGATGGTTAAAACCAAACCTCGGATCCATTCTCAAGCTCACTGTAGCGGTTCTGCCGGCCACGGATTCACACACAGTTAGGATTTTACACTAAGTTACCACAAAATTCATATGGGCGTGTTCAGATATTGCACACTTTTAAGCCAGAAATTAACCTTAAGCTGATAACTGATCAAAAAAATGAACACACACACACACACACACACACACACACACACACACACACACACACCAATCATTTCACTTGCTTATAGGGAGTTCTCCGATTAAATCATTAACAATCTTGAAATACATAAGCTATCCCTTTCCTGACGTGACGTCGCAGGCCCTAGCACTCACTCGCGACCCTATCTTTGCGCCAAGAGGTTCCCTCTAAATAGTCCCATTCCTGTTATTTCAATCTGTTCGCTTGACGTATACACCTCGATGAGCTCATGACATAAATGAAGGTTCATCGACTTTCACACACAGTTAGAAAAAAAAAAGTAAATAAACAAAATGCAAAGCATGTAAACGTACTCCCAGTTTTTCTTGAATAATGTATTTGACGTCACTCAAAACATAACTTTCTTACACGTCATCGTTACTGAACGTCATACCCTCCAAACGATCAGCTGAGCTATTCCATAAAGAAGAAAAACCGTTTGGGGCCGTTATAGCCCGTTGCCGTTGGACCGTAACGGCTATTCTGCTAAAAGAAAACATCGTGCATTATCCGTGTCCCATAATGGACATACCCACATTTTTTTCAGGAAGATCGGCCTAGACGTTTTGCCTGGAACGAGTGGAACACATTTTGACCACGGACGGACAGACACACAGACAACTTTTCTTCGTTCCCATTCTACAGTACTTCCTGTTCTACACGAATTGGGAGTACAAAAAGTAATAAAAGAATGTAATTGTGCCAGTCTATAAATTTTGGTGTGCAGTCTGCTCTGGATCTGGATATATACGTCGCTAAAACATCAATTTACTGGCATTGGCGCGACAGTGGGGGTACGCAGCGTGATGATATCATCAGCTTCTGGCTTTTGCCAGAGCCGACTTGAAGCTGTCGATTGACTTTTGGTGGACTATGGTATCGTCGAGGTGGTTCCACTCAGTTATTGTCTTTGGGAAGTATGAGTTTCGGTACT
>CM031613.1:15884988-15887061 GCA_018398815.1 Conus ventricosus
CTGAGTGGATGATGATGATCATGGTCTGAGTGGTTGATGTGATCATGGTTGAGTGGATTGATGATGATCACGGTCTGAGTGGATTTATGTTAATCATGGTGAGGTGGATTGATGTTGATCATGATGTGAGTGGATTGATGTTGATCATCATGTGAGTGGATTGATGTTGGTCATGATGTGAGTGGGGCTGATCTTGATCATGGGTTTGGGGAGTGTATTAAAGTTGTGAGTAGGTTGATGTTCTTTTTGGTGTGAGTGGATCGATGCTCATCATGGTGTGGTGATTGATGTTGTCATGGTGTGAGTGAAATTTAAAGTTGATCATGGTGTGAGTGATCGATGTTGATCATGATGTGAGGGCTTGATGTTGATCTGATGAAAGTGGCTTGATGTTGATCATGGTGTGAGTGAGTGTTGTTGACATGGTGTGAGTGATTGATGTTGATCATGGTGTGAGTGTCGATGTGGATCATGGTGCGAGTGGATTGATGTTGATCATGGTGTGAGTGGATTGATGTTGATCATGATGTGAGTGGCTTGTTGTTGATCATGGTGTGGGGTGTTTGATGATGATCATGGTGTGAGTGGCTTGATGATGATCATGGTGTGAGTGGCTTGTGTTGATCATGGGGTGAGTGGATTGATGTTGATCATGGGTGAGTGGATTGATGTTGATCATAGTGTGAGTGGATTGATGTTGATCATGGTGTGAGTGATTGATGTTGATCAGGGTTTGTGAGTGATTGATGATGATCATGGTGTGAGTGATTGAGATGTTTCTGGTGTGAGTGGCTTGATGTTGATCATGGTGTGAGTGATCGATGTTGATCATGGTTGTGAGTGTCGATGTTGATCATGGTGTGAGTGATCGATGTTGATCATGGTTTTGAGTGGCTTGAGTTGATCATAGTGTGAATGAATTAATGTTGCTCATGGTGTGAGTGGATTGATGTTGATATAGTTGTGAGTGGATTGATGTTGATCATGGTGTGAATAAATTTGATGTTGATCATGGTGTGAGTGATTGATGCGTGTTGTCCGGACTGACGGCCATGGGAGGGAGTGCTCAATGATGTTGATCAATGGTGTGAGGGGATTGATGTTGATCTTTGGGTGTGAGTGGATTGATGTTGATCATGCTGTGAGGGGATTGATGTTGTTCATGGTGTGGGGGGATTGATGTTGATCATGGTGTGAGGGGATCGATATTGATCATGGTGTGAGTGATTGATGTTGATCATGGTGTGAGTGATCGTGTGTGTTGTCAGGACCTGCGGCCATGGGAGGGAACTGCTCAGGCAACAGCGGGTCTTCTCCACGTGCTCTGTGGCATCAAGACTGACCTCTAGTGAGTCTGGACAGAGGGGGAGAGAGAGAGAGAGAGAGAGAGAGAGAGGAGAGGGAAAGGGGAGAGAGGGGAGGGAGAGAGAGAGAGGAGAGTCTTTTTATGCTTAATTGATCAGTATGAGGATGGTGAAGATTATTGCAAACTGATTTCCATTTCGGTCTAAGAACTAATCAACAAAATGAATGATTATAATGATTAATAATGATTACATAAGCATGAATTATAAATAAGAAAAAATAGAACGATAATAAATAGATAAAAAAATAACTGGATGAAACAAATGAATGAATATACTTGTTACCAACATTGTTATTGTCGTCGTCGTGTCGTCATCATATCATGTGGTGTGGTATGGTATGGTATATACAGCACGGTACAGTGTGGTATGATATAATATCATTGTATGATATTGTATGATGCTGTATGGCATGGTTACGGACATGGTGCATGGCGTGGGGGGTACGGCATGGTACAACATAAAATCATTTTAATGTAGTTCACGATTAACGCTAACAGCTCTGTCATGTGACGTAGCCTCACATCAAGGCATGTGACGCTCCATCACATGTAGTTAGTAATATGAATTTATTTCCCATGCCACTACTAGAAAGGAAGGATATTCATGTGGCTTGACTAGTGTAGGGGCGTCCCAAATAATTGTGAGTATGACTTTAGGGAATAAAAGAAAGGGGAAGGGTGGTCATTGGTTTGACCGAAATAGTCTT
>CM031613.1:15893061-15908061 GCA_018398815.1 Conus ventricosus
TAGAGAGAACATGCTAAGTAACGGCTAGAAAAAGCAACAGGAAACAGTGGAGGGGGGGCCCGGGCTAACCTCACCTAATTTTTTCGCTTTCGGGGGTGAGGTTAGCTTTAAAGGCCACCTACCCCTCCCTCTATATCCCCCCCCAGACAAACAAAGTGACAGTATAGTAACACCCTTGGGCTCTTATTCGTCGTAATAAGATACCAAGGGAGGCAAAAAATTCAACAGGGGAAACAAATAAGCAACATACAAAAGTAGAAAAAAGAAAGGTCTTTACGAAATAATGAAACAAACAAAATTGAAAAATATAATGATAAATACAACACCTACTAAGATAACCTGAAAAAAGTGATATCGTTATGTTGTGTGACAAATGATGTTTTGACACTGCTGTGATATTTTGGATGTGGAAGAATGGAAAAAAAAAAATTATGACATGGTATCAACAAATGATTAATATACCAGAATGGGAACAAATCTTGAAAAACTACATGATTACCATGATCGACAAGTGAGAAGAATGACACACGAATGGAAATCGAGATTAAGTCAGTTTTATTTGTTGTTGTAACTATGTTGCATGAAAGAATCATAATGATGATGCATGTAGACAATCTAATCCCATACTAGAATATGATTATGTATATAGTCAATGTAATCCACATGACCACATGTTTATATGAATGGAACGAGAGAGTGCTAGAGGACAATATAGCCATACATTGTAAATTATGAAGAAAGACTAGCGAACCCATGAAACAGAAAGAAAGTTTACGAAACAAGGATATGATACCAAGACAAATAGTCCAAGAGGCCAAATCCTTACAAAGAAAAACAGTACATTGATTGTACACAAACGACAGCAGGACAAGACAAAACTACACTAATAATAAATAATCCTGGTGCTTAGATACCAAGGGGAGAAACACACGTCCTACAACAATGAAGATCTGACAAGCGGTGCCCTCCCTTTGTGCACACAAATATAGGATTATACCACAAGCCCATGCCTACATACACACAGACTAAGGAAGCAAAAAACAAAGAAACCGGAGGTCTACACAAATGAATACCCAATAGGCGTGATTGGGTAATCATGATAATAACCCGACAGGGCAAATAAATATAAAACAGTATTGGAAAGAATAAGACACGGAAAACTAGTACAGAACGAATAAGACTACGAGGTTGAATTTCTAAACCTAGTGTGACACCTTTTATACATTATGCTTGTGTACATAATCCAAATGTTATTTTCTGTCTTTTGAGCTTTCTCCCAGTTCCAATTGTAACTAGGATGGATACTGTCTAGTCGACCATTGCTATGAATACTCTTGATGCGATTATTGTACATAGCCATAGAAATGAGGACTTTCTATATGTTTCAAATTTTGTTTCATGTTTCTAGATTAAGATAAACATGATTAGCTGGTCATTGCCGGAACCTTCGAAATCCGGGCTGGAGGCCTTTTTCGGAATAAATGGCGCCCTATACCCTGGTATAGGGCGCAGAATGTGAATGTGTGTGTGTGTGTGTGTGTGTCTCTCTCTCTCTCTCTCTCTCTCTCTCTCTCTCTCACGTGCGCGCCGCGCGCAGTGCGCACATGCATGTAACATGAGTGTGTATTGTGTGTGTGTGTGTGTGGTGTGTGTGTGTGTGTGTGTGTGTGTGTGTGTGTGTGTGTGTGTGTGTGAACAAGAACAAGAACAAGAACAAGAACATATTTTATTGCCATATGAAAATCAGAGGTTTTGTGGGGCACAGATGATCAAGTTCAGCATTCATCTAAACTAAACTAATTCCAGCGTTGTCACATCTTGCAACATAACATTAGTAGCAGAAAGAAAAAGCACAGTGTGTATCAGAGTATGATTAAATTTTCTGTCTCCGAAGAGAAAACACAACAGAATATATGGGCAAGTACAGGTTGGAAGCAGTCCAATAACATGAGCTCCGAGGGTTTTGTCATGTTAGTTTGTGGTGGAAAATCAGTTTTTATGATCCTCGTCATCAGGTCATAACGTTGTTGGTCAAATAATTTGCAGTCATCGAGAAAATGTAGTTCGTCCTCAACGACGTGGCTTTGTCGTGCATAATCTGTTTTCTCTGTCAGTGTTGGTATAACTACCCCTCTCAATTTGGAGGTCAGGGCACGTATTCGTAATCTAGTTAGTGCTCGTCTGCAATCTGTGTCAGTGTGTTGCTCCAAATAAGCCGCCTGTTTGCATTCGGTAGTAACTGTGGGCATAAAATGTGAGTTGGATGTGCTTTCGTTCTTTTGTTTCTTCTAAAACTCAATATAAAACGTTTCCAGCTTCGCATTGATTAGAAACTTCAGGCGAGTCACACTCAATGTACCCTGATTTTCCCAGACATGCTGTAATCCTATCGTTGACAAGGTTTGTCGTATAAACTTGTCCATTTGCTTTCTTCGGTGCCCTGAGAGATCATTGACTGATAAATCTGTTGTTGGTAAGAGTCTGGTCTGACTCTATATGTGTATCCAGAATGCGATAGTCTGGGTTATCACTTTAAAAGTAATCGGGAATCTCCCCAGTTCGCCCAAAACCGGTAATGTCATTGCATTTGTATGAACTCTTATAATTGCCTGCAGATTTAATGTGTGCAGTTTCATGTGGGAATATGTTTGCAAGACAGGTTTTGAACAAATGCGCATTTCTTTTCTTGACATATTTCATCGTTGTATTGGTAAGAGGATGGGAACCACATCTCCGACCCATATGTGAAGATGGGGGATACTAACGAGTCAAATAGGGTTGTAACTGTTCTCATATTTACATTTTGACCATAAAACGTTCTCTTCAAGGTATGTGCGGCTATATTCCCCTGTCTTGCTAAGTGTTCTTGGGCTTCTGTAAAATGTCCGTTTTTTATGGAAAATGACTCCAAGATATTTACATTGATCTACTGTTTCAATTATGTTTTCACCGCAATTGAAGAATAGTGATACCTTTGGATCTGATTTGGTGAATACAACGACCTTTGTTTTCTCTGTGTTGATTTCATTCCCCAGTCAAAAACAGTAGTTGTGTAACTGGTTTAATTTACGCTGAAGTCCCTGTTTTGAAGTCGAAAGGATAGCTAAATCATCTGCATACAAAAGACACGGAATTTCGATTTGGGTTTACATCGGAATTTTTGGGGGAATCATGGTCTCTGAGATTTCCGACAATGTCATTTATGAATATGTTAAATAAGGTTGGGCTAAGGGTATAACCTTGGAGGACACCTTTTTGTTTAAATATTTCCATAGTGAAACCAGATTGGCTTCTAGTACAAACCGTTAGCCCCGTTGTACATGTCCTGTATATGTGGGGTACTATGTGTGTGTGTGCGACAGAGGAGAGAGAGAGAGAGAGAGAGGGAGAGAGAGAGAGAGAGAGAGAGAGAGAGAGGAGAGAGAGGAGAGAGAGAGAGAGAGAGAGAGAGGGAGAGAGAGAGAGAGAGAGAGAGCGAGAGAGAGAGAGAGAGATCAAACTCACATTAACATATAACTACTGACGTTCCTGCATTTGAAACATTTATTTGCAAATTGTCGCCCACTGGAGTTCTTCAGGCAGCAAGCTCTTCTGTACACTGGCATGAAAGCGAATAGAGCCAAGCATCAGTCAAGAGTGAACGCATATCAAAACCAAAAACCCATGGCTAACAAAAGTGTGTGTGTGTGGTGTGTGTGTGTGTGGTGTGTGTGTGCGTGCGTGCGTGCGTGCGTGCGTGCGTGCGTGCGTGCGTGCGTGCGTGCGTGCGTGCGTGCGTGCGTGCGTGCGTGTGTGTGTGTGTGTGTGTGTGTGTGTGTGTGTGTGGTGTGTGTGTGTGTGTGTGTGTGTGTGTGTGTGTGTGTGGAAAGTGAGAGAGACGGAAAGAAAGAGAGAGAGAGAGAGAGAGAGAGAGAGTGTTGTGTGTGTGTGTGTGTGTGTGTGTGTGTGTGTGTGTGTGTGTGTGTGTGTGTGTGTGTGTGTGTGTGTGTGTGTGCTTTTGGAGGACGTTTCAACCTACACCTGTCCCACAACGCCATCCACCTTCACAGCTGATTATGGTGATGGATGTTTACACAACAGGATGGGGGCCAGCCTCCGGTCCTCGGTCAACGAGCGGCCAGTGATCGAGATGGGAGGAGAAACACCACATCAACTTTCTGGAGCTGCTGGCAGTGTGGAATGCGCTCAAATCGTTTCGGGCAACGCAAACAGGCAGGTGCGTGTGCACTCAAGTTGACAACAGGACGGCAGTGCCTACATTGCAAAGGAAGGGAGACAGGTCACTCTATGTGTCCCACCTGGCTTGCCGTATGCAGCTGTGGTGTCAACGCAACAATATAACACTGATTCTTGTACACATGAAGTGAATCGGCAAACACCATCACCAATTGTCCGATCTGAACAAGGAAAAACAGTGGCACCTGTCCGCACACATGGTTCAGACGATCTTCCGTCGTTTTGGCAACCACAGACCGACCTGTTTGCATCCAGACAGATGGTGCAGTTAACCAAACTACATGTATCTACAACGGATGACAGTCAAGCATATGCAGTGGAAGCTGTTAGCTAAAACATAGGACTTCCCTCTGCTCTATGCCTTCCCACCACCAACGTTGGTGCCGACGGTAGTGAAGAAGCTGAGGGAGACCAACTCCAGGATGCTACTGGTGGCCCCTTGCTGGAGCGATGCCCCTGGACGCCCACGATCATGGATCTACTGTACGACACGCCGCACAGGATCCCGACGTCGACCACTCTACTGATCGACATGGCAACGGGTCGGCTGGCCAAGAACCTGGAGGCTCTGAGGCTGACAGTATGGTCCATATGTGGTCAGCCTCAAGGTCAACCTTCCGTCGGCTACCTTTGAAGTACTTGAAGGTGCTGGTGCTCGAGCTCGAGCACCTGCCGACAATACCAGGCAGTGTGGCGTGAGTGGTGGGGCGGGGGGGGGGGGGGGGGATGTTCTCTGCCAGCACCGCCGACAATACCAGGCAGTGTGGCGTGAGTGAGACGGGGGGGCGTTCTCTGCCAGCACCAGCCAACAATACCAGGCAGTGTGGCGTGAGTGGGGGGCCGTTCTCTGCCAGCACCTGCCGAAAATACCAGGCAGTGTGGCGTGAGTGTGTGGGGGGGGGGGGGGGGCGTTCTCTGCCAGCACTGCCGACAATACAGGCAGTGTGGAGTGAGAGTGGGGGGGGGGGGGGGGGGGCGTTCTCTGCCAACATCCTACCGACAATACTAGGCAGTGTGGCGTGAGTGTGTGTGTGTGTGTGTGGGGGGGGGGGGGGGGGGGGGGGGCGTTCTCTACCAGCACCTGCCGACAATACCAGGCAGTATGGCGTGAGTGGGGGGCGTTCTCTGCCAGCCAGTCTCTGAACACAGCTGCCGTGTCTGTAGAAAAAAAGGGCAAAGTATTCGCAGTATTAGTTCGATAAGGGCTTCTCGTGGAGAACAATCAGTGTGCATCGTTCAGCTATATCCAGAATCTTAGAGGCCCACAAACCACTGCCTTTTGGAAATATCCCCAATTGTGTCGTTTTTCTCAAAGGTGTGTTCAATAAGAGACCGCCATCTATGAAGGTAGTGCCTACTGGGACATTGGGAGTGTGTCACTGTACGTGGCCCAGTGGCACCCAGCTGAAGATCTGCCCTGGACAGGCTGACGTATAAAGCAGTGTTTATGCTTGCTGCTTACTCAGGAAAAAGAGTGAGTGACCTGGTTAAGTTCTGTTTTCTGTAGTAGTTCCTTGTGTCACATTAGCTCTGTTATATTGGTTACAGACAACCTTCATGTCGAAGACGGGCAGACCATCTCACCGCTCTCCGCCTAGTGACATTGAAGTTTAGTGTAGACAGCTTTTGTATCCTTACCTAGGTGGGAAATATAAGGCGAACAGACGCCAACGACAGGAACCTCAACTGATTGTTCTCCGTTCAGTACAAAGCCGTGAAACTGGCCCATCAGACAGGGGGACAGCACACACTAGGCAGGACGCAGGACGAGTGACCGCATTCGCCGGGTCAACGTGCAAACGCCCACATGCGCCTCACGCTATGGGGCGCCGTTACAAGCCATCATGAACCGCGCCGATGGTCTCGGCGGGACACCCTTTAGACTACCCAGATTTGCCGTCAGAAACTGTGCACTTGGAATCAAAACGGATTCAGGTAAAATAATAATAAAATATAAATTAATAAATAATAATAATTAATAATAATAATATATATAATGATAATAATAATAATAATAATGGTTTTCTTCTATAGCGCTTAATGAAACGAATTTCTCTAAGCGTTTTAAAACAAAATCATACAAACACCCTTCTCATATACAATAGTGCACCTTACACCCAACTACAAATACTATTCCTACAATAACTACAAATCCTCATCCTACGAGTATGACATTCACTTATTTTTTCAAGTATCACTACAAAAAACTAAGTCCTAAAACGTTCAATCATACAACAAATACATGTAATAGAGAAACATACAAATACATTACATTTGAAAAGGCCCAGACGGCTATGAGTTTAGTTTGTACCCCCCCCCCCCCCCCCCCCCCAGCATTAACTAATGTTGTCCCTATCGAGTGACGGTCTGTTGATCATCTTTTGCGTACATATTATTTCGTCGCCCTGACCCGTGAGTACATAGAATGCATGCATGTATGAGTGTTCGTACAAATATTCTGTATATATTAATTAATTAATGAATGTATACAAAGTCTGTACGTGTGCCTTATCGACTCAGAGTTTTGGGTCTGCACATGAATGTTGCACTGTGGCTATTGTCCTATTTCGTTGGTCTCCTCTCTTTACATGGAGAACCTATGCGACAATCAAACAGTCACCCATCAGTGTAAGCCATTGCACTCACATGGTGCAGAAATTAATAAATTCTAGAGTGAAACAATATAAAATTAGAATTGTTGCACTATTGTGCAATGGCTTACACAATGGTGGTCGCATATGTTCCCTGATTTTCAGTCGGTTATTATTATTTCGTATTCCAAAAAGCGATCCAACTCAGCCGGACAACTGTTTATATTCAGGACTGTTGGGACGCTGGGGCCTTAGTGGCCAATGGTTGGTGCCACCGGACTTGACCAAGCCTTGCTTCAGCATCACCTGCGTGCAGGGCCATGCCAGAAAGGTTTCTCTTAGTCATACAGGCTCTCGGCAGAACACAGAGTATCACAAATACCTGTAACTGTACCCCTTGCACAACAGCGCAGAATTATCATTTTCATAGTTACACTCTATATATTTATCAATTCTATAACTCCCTATATGGGGCGGTTTGTTAGGCTTCGAACGAAAAAAATGCTTCCTCATGGGATGTGGCAATGCCGACGTTTAATTATCGCTAGGAGATCAGACTGTCCAGAACAGACATAACAAGACAGTAAATTTAGATTTAGCATCAGCAGGTGGTCCTGATTAATATAAGTCTGAGGATTTAGTTTCGTCTGTAGAAGATAAATGATATCTTGAAACGTTTTTTTTTTAAATATATATCTTTAAAGTCTTCTTCAAATTTTTATTCATCAATTTCATTGATGTAGCGATATAGTAATTAATTATTGTCATCGAGCAGGAAAATAATGGACGGAATGAAGCACAATATTTTGAAAAAAATTGTTGTATTTAAATGTACAAATAACTTTGGAGGACGAATAAATTCTGACCAAATGATAGTTGTCCATTAATAAAACGACTGCAGACCACAGAGTCTGAAGACGATTCGATTACATTAGATAATGGTTTGTTTTCTGAGTTAAGACATGTTGGAGTTTACTTTGTCATAAAGAATTGATAATTCCGTTCCTAAAGACGAACAAAGTCCACAGAAAGTATGTTCTACAAAACTAACAACTTTCCTTCCTGATTCAAGACACATATAAAGCCCTTTAAAAACTCCATTAAGAAATGAATATTCCTGTATTAATGGACAAATGGCATTAGGGCATGTATCAAAAGGACTGAGCTCATCACGTCAATTACAATCTTTGCATAATGATAACGGTTAGCTGAAAACAAATCCATGTAGGTTGATGACTCTCTTCGCATTTCATTGACGATAGGTAGGGGAAATTATCACAGCTATTTCACGAACACTAAATTTCGTCAATTGCCGTTTACTCTCTTCTTTTATTTCGTGAACAGTTCACGTTAGAATCTTATGAAAACATGGCTGGTAACAGAACAGTAATTCAAAAGGTGAACCAGTCAAGGTTTTCAACAGCTGAAGGGGATAATCCTGTAGAGCGTATCAATTTTGTTGAGAAAATGAAATGATGCGGTGAAAATGTCCATAGTTTCATAAACACTACAGGTGTGTGTGTGTGTGTGTGTGTGTGTGTGTGTGTGTGTGTGTGTGTGTGTGTGTTGTGTGTGTGTGTGTGTGTGTGTGTGTGTTGTGTGCAATTTTTTAAGACTTAAGAATGGTAAGGTAGGTTAAGACGCAGAGGAAGCAGTAGTAAAACGTTCTTTACAGTGATCCGCTTTTGCAGGCAGTCTAATAAATTCTTTTTACTCTTCTGATGGCTGATCGGCGTAGTGTGAGGTAGGCCAAATTCAGTTTCTGCATTTTGTGACAATTATGGTCCTTCAAGTTTGCAAGTTAGCAATATAGGGTGAAACGAATTCGTTGCAAAGGAAGGAGAGGCACTCAAATTTTAAAATATAGATAAGGTTGAGTCGGCGGTCTGGTTAGGATGGTAGTTTGCTGTTGTGGGCAAGTCTGGGTGTAAAGTGGCGAGTTCAGGCATCCCAGGGGGGATTAGGTGTATGAGGGAGGAGAGCTCGGGAGTGTTTCGCTGTCCGAGGGATAGGGAAAGTAGTTGCGACTGCCGGTCCTGGGTAGAGGAGTGTCAGCTGACCACTTTGAGCACTGGCTATTCACTGGGCTCTCCAGTGGGCCTGAAGGAAGGCGATCGTGTCAGGTGACCGTCACGGGTAGGCGACTGTCAGCCTGCAGGCAGGAGTACAGCGACCATACAGTCGTCCCTGTTCTGAGGAATGAATGGAAGGCTTCGGCCTATCGAGTGGTTTGCGCCTTGTTGTCTATAAGGTAGTAAATACTTGAAGCATCAGTCATGGCTGGAAGAGAGTCCAGGCTGTTAGTTCAATGGGTAGCTTGGGGGATCGAACATGAGTTTGAATATGGAGGTTTGCATTAACCACTGGGTGCCCAAGTCTTTGTTGGCGCTAGCAGCTGTGGTGTGTGTGTGTGTAGGTGACTAGTGATTCCATTGGTGGAATAAAAATAACTTGGGATTTATTGGTACAAATCGTGTGATGTGTGTGTGCCAGTGATTCCATTGGTTGAGCAGTTAAACTCGGGTTCTCTCTTTCTTTGAGAACGAATATAAGGTGCTTGGAAAACCAGGAAGTGTGTGACTCACTTAGGAAAGGAACTCGCCCGTCTTGCTGAGGGCTCAGAAATACAGCGTGAAGCAGAGGTTAGCTGTCGCCTCGTTGTCTCCTGGGTGGGGAGTATGACAGTGGAGGTTGCTGTAGCCTCGGAGCCGACGACGAGAAGAATTGTCTCCGTGTGGGACGGTCGACAGCAAGACGTGTAGCCTGTTGGAGCCAGACAGGGAGCTGCCAGAAAACGGTGGGGTGTTTGCAGCCAGAGAAGACCTGTGGGAGAGGCCGACAGGAGCCCTTCAGTGGAGAGGGCGAAGTACGGTGGAGTCCGGGAGACCGGTGTGAGGGTGCGACTCAAGCTACGTTGCCAGTGTCCCCAACTGGGATTTGGCCAATCGGAGGACACAACAGTGTGGCAGCTTCAGCTCGTGGTCGTACAGTGGATGAGAGAAACTGGCGATCAACCAAGGAATGCTGGCAAGTTACGGACGTTTTATGTTTTCTTAAGTTTATAAGTGTGCAACCAGAACTGTGGAATATTGTCTTTCCTGGTTAATAAAGAGTGATTGAAGAAAAGGGGATGCGATTTATGAGATTGTCTGTATGCTGTTTACATTTTTTGTATGATACAGATAGTTGTGTTGTGTAGTGACGGGTGGGGGCTCGGAGTCAAGTTAAATAAAGTTGATTATTTTCTATGAAATGTTATTGGTTTCCCGTCACCTTTGGGTGCGGCCCGATGTGAGTGACAGAGTGCGTGTGCCTATGCGAGAGTGCATTTTGGTTGTGGGAGCGTAAATACTTCTGTCTATAACCCCTGCATCCCTGAATATGAAAATCATATTTATTAACGAGGGGGAGCGTCGGAGACCCGTCACAAATTGGGGGCTCGTCCGGGATGAACATAAATGAGCCATAAGTGATTTTGATTTCTGGGTTTTGTTCAAATTGCAAGGGATTTGAAATTTGTCGTAATTGTGGAAACCTAGATTTTTTTTCTTACCTGGAAAGACGTTGGTCATGTGTTGATTGTTTTGATCTTCTTTTTTTCATGACGGGGCCCTGTTGTTTGAACTTGCTTGATTTGGTTGCTGTTGAGGTTGATTGTGTGTAGCCCCAACTATTTGATCGCTTATTTACAAGTGATCGTGTGGATATCTCGCTTGTTACTGTGGTTGTATTAACTAGCTGATCGAGGGTTAGATAGCTTCAGAATGTCGACTGAAGAGGGGGCTGAGACAATGGGTCCACTGAAAAAGATGGACCTCATAGAAGAAGGAAAAGCGTTAGGACTAAAGGGTCCGGAACTGAAGGCATATGTAGATGAGAACTGGCCCCGTGTAATCGAGGCCCAGAAAATACAAAGGGAAAGGCAAGGGGAGAGAAAGAGAACGGGAAAAAGAGGAGAGAGAAAGAGAACGGGAAAAAGAGGAGAGAGAAAGAGAACGGGAAAAGAGGAGAGAGAAAGAGAACGGGAAAAAGAGGAGAGAGAAAGAGAACGGGAAAAGGAGGAGAGAGAACGGGAAAGAGAGGAGAGAGAAAGAGAACGGGAAAGAGAGGGAAGAGAAAGAAGGGAGATAAGGCAGTTTGAGTTAGAAAAATTAAAAATTGGAGAAAGAACGGGACGGGGACGCAAAACCTCAAGTGAACTTTGCACCACATGTCAGTCCCTTGATCAATATGCCAAGGTTCGATGATAATCCGGACCATTTAGAGGATTTCATTCGCAATTTGAAAGGATTGCCAAAGATCAGGGCTTACCCGAAGAACGGTGGGCCACAAATTTGTCTGCGCTGCTGACACCCAAAGCTAGGGATGCTTTTTTCTGCTTACCACCGGAAAAACAGACAGATTATGAGTCGGTGCGTGATGCTTTGTTTCAGAGGTACCAGGTAACCGCCGATAGATATAGGAAATTGTTCAGAGAAACCGTTCGTAAATCAGGTGAGACGCACGTACAGTTCCTCTATCGGCTTAGGGCTCTCTTTGACAAATGGATAAGGTTAGGGAACATCGAACAAACTTTTGAATCTTTGAGGGAGGAGATCGTTAAGGAGCAAATTCTCTCCACTTGTCGGAAGGATCTCACAGTATTCTTGGCGGAAAGAGAATTAGGAAGTTTAGAGGAGTTAGTGAAAGTTGCAGACAGGAAATGAATCTGCCCATGATCAGCGTAATGGGATGAAGGGATCGAACCAGTCGACCCGTAATGCCCAGACCACACAGTCAGGGAGTGATTCACCGACTCCCTACAAACAGGAGGCGAGACCGCAGTTAGAAGCGGATTCTAAGTCCGTGGCAACAGTGGGACTCAAGAGAATGTTAGAGTGAAACGCACATGTTTCAAATGTGGGCGAGAGGGTCATATCGCCAAGGAATGTAGCGGACTGCGAATACATTCCGTTGTTGCTGTTGATACAATTCAACAGGAAGGCAGGATGCCACCACCAACTACTAGGGCAGTAGTAAACGGGAAGCCGGTGACCTGCTTATTAGATACAGGACTGACTCTAGCGGCAATGGTAGAGCCCGGTTTTGTGAGAGAGACAGACTATACCGGGAAACCACCTGCGTGCGATATGCAGATGGAAGAATTAATCGGCTACCTTTGGCCCGTGTCAGAGTAGAGTCAGAGTTTGTCAGGAGTACTCTCACTGCAGCAGTGCAAAACAATCTTCCCTATCCAGCTTTGTTAGGGGGTAGGTATATCACCCGAAGCCTAACCAGGCTGCCAGTCAAGTGGGGAAAGCAAGGGCAGTGCAGGGTAGGAAGGTAAACAGAAAGCAGGTGGAGTGCACAGGCGCCGCTAGCAGTAGAGCTAGTGTAGGCCATGAAGGTGGCCATGGTGGTGGTGCAATGGACCATGAAATAGGTCGTAGTAGCAGTGCCGTAGGCCATGGTGGCCGTAGTGGTGGTTCAAAAAGTTGTTGGCGTTGCCGTGGTAGTCAGAAATGTAGGAGCCACGGTGGCGGACCCCAGGGTCGGGGCCAACATGGACCACAGAGTAACTGGAACCAGCAGCTGGGTTGGGACCAGGGAGGCTGTAATAACGCATGGCAAGAAGGTCAAGGAACCATTATCGTTGGGAAATGCCAAGAAAAGTCAGCTCACAGGAGCAGACGAACAAGTGTCGGAAAAAGGAGACGAAAATAAGGCTCATCAAGTAGTGGGCATAGGCCATGAGTGGGATTCGAACCAAGGAATTTCCACAGAGAGAAGGAAAAATCAGTTCGGATAAGATGAGTGAGGGATCATCTCATAACATTTTGA
This sequence comes from Conus ventricosus, assembly GCA_018398815.1. Lineage (NCBI taxonomy): Eukaryota > Metazoa > Mollusca > Gastropoda > Neogastropoda > Conidae > Conus > Conus ventricosus. Next base: position 15,905,709 of record CM031613.1, read on the forward strand.
AAAGGGGAGATGATCGTCGTCGCAGTGCATGGGTGCGACAGGCTGGAAGAAAGATCGCGCAGATTTTCACGCGCTCCTTTATTAAGGACTAAACTGTGTGAAGGGGTGTGCTGACTCTCTTGTAAAGCCTGGAACGCGCAAATTATCTGCCCAGGTACTATTGGCGAGCCACAAACGGCGGTCAAGATTGAGAGGGGCAGGAGTAGGTCAAGGATTGGAGTAATGCCTCCGGGTGTTGCTCTCGTAGTGTGAACAACAGAAGCAGGACAATGGTAGGAGCAATGCCTACGGGCTGCTGTGATTGTGGTGGTGGTGTGAGCAGTCATCTGTTACGGACAGCTACTGTGTAAATAATGTAGCTGGCCAGCTGTGTTATTGATTTTGATTGCCCCCGTATAGGGCGGGGTTGAGCCTATGTTCATGTGTTATTTTTCATTTTTTGATATATGTTCACCTGTATGCGTTTTGTTCATTGCCCATTATGGGGCGGGTTGAGTGCATGTCACGTGTTATGATTTATGGTTTTTCTCGTTGATATCAGTTTGCTTATGTTGTCTGGTTCCTTATGTTGTGAAATCAGGATAAATGTTTGATTTGCATATTGTGTGTGTGAGACCGTGTGAGCAGTTTTTTGGCCACACGCCTGAATTTGATTTTGATGTTAAGTAGGCTGGGCCACACACCTGAATTCAAATCTTGTGTTGATCATGGTTGTGCTGTATTAGAAGTGAAGGGAATGATTAATTAACATGTATGGACAGCTGATAGCTAACGCTAAGGACAGAGTTCTGGATTATATGTGAGCCAGTTTAGAGTTAAAATGTTGTGCACAGTTGTTTATGACTGACCAAAGAGTGATCTATGGATTATCTAATTGATTTATTGGTTTTAATTGGGTGCATTATCCATGTTGAGATGTTGATGGAATGATGTCTTGAAGCATAGGGGTAGTACTGTTATATCGACCCATGCAACTGAGTTTGTTTTATCCAATTGGGGAACATTCGTCCTGGAGAAAATGTTGATTGGAACAACATTTCTTAGGTACGGGGGTGTCATGAGTCGGCCGAATGTTCTCGAGCATTTAGGCAAATTAAGGGTAGTTTTGCTGTTGTTGAGAGCAAGTCCCTTTGGGTTCTTCAAGTGTGCGAGTTCAGGCATCACCAGGGGGGAATACCCCGAGTCGTATACTGAAGGAGGGAGAGCTACTGGGAAGTGTTTCGCATGTCCGAGGGATAGGGACAAGTAGTTGCGACCTGCCGGTCCTGGGTAGAGGAGTGTCCAGTCTGACCACTTTGAGCACTGGCTATTCACTGGGCTCTCCCGTGGGCCTGAAAGGAAGGCGATCGTGTCAGGTGACCGTCACGGGTTAGGCGACCGTCAGCCTGCAGGCAGAGTACAGCGACCATACAGTCGTCCCTGTTCTGAGGAATGAATGGAAGGCTTCGGCCTATCGAGTGGTTTGCGCCTTGTTTCTATAGAGGTAGTAAATACTTGAAGCATCAGTCATGGCTGGAAGAGAGGTCCAGGCTGTTAGTTCAATGGGTAGCTTGGGGGAATCGAACATGAGTTTGAATAGGAGGTTATGCATTAACCACTGGGTGCCAAGTCTTTGTTGGCGCTAGCAGCTGTGGTGTGTGTGTGTGTAGGGGACTAGTGATTCCATTGGTGGAATAAAAATAACTTGGGGATTTATTGGTACAAATCGTGTGATGTGTGTGTGCCAGTGATTCCATTGGTTGAGCCAGTTAAACTCGGGTTCTCTCTTTCTTTGAGAACGAATATAAGGTGCTTGGAAAACCAGGAAGTGTGTGACTCACTTAAGGGAAAGTGAACTCGCCCGTCTTGCTGAGGGCTCAAGAAAATACAGCGTGAAGCAGAGGTTAGCTGTCGCCTCGTTGTCTCCTGGGTGGGGACGTATGACAGTGGAGGTTGCTGTAGCCTCGGAAGCCGACGACGAGAAGAATTGTCTCCCGTGTGGGGACGGTCGACAGCAAGACGTGTAGCCTGTTGGAGCCTAGACAGGGAGCTGCCAGACAACGGTGGGGTGTTTGCAGCCAGAGAAGACCTGTGGGAGAGGCCGACAGGAGCCCTTTCAGTGGAGAGGGCGAAGTACGGTGGAGTCCGGAGACTCGGTGTGAGGGTGCGACTCAAGCTACGTTGCCAGTGTCCCCCAACTGGGATTTGGCCAATCGGGAGGACACAACAGTGTGGCAGCTTCAGCTCGTGGTCGTACAGTGGATGAGAGAAACTGGCGATAACCAAGGAATGCTGGCATTACGGACGTTTTAATGTTTTTTTAAAGTTTATAAGTGTGCAACCAGAACTGTGGAATATTGTCTTTCCTGGTTAA
>CM031613.1:15913061-15914106 GCA_018398815.1 Conus ventricosus
GGTGATGTGAAATGAGTCCAATTGTACAATAAAATCTCCAAAACCATGTGATCTTCGAAATGACTTTATTCAGCGGCAGTCCTCAAAACCAAAGTCTTATTTTTCATGTCTACAGTTTGATCGAAATTCAGGAGACTATATGCGTCGAATAAACGCAGGCAGACATGTACTCATCTCATCAGAATTCTACGGAGCATGTTTGCAGCACGTGATTATTCTTAACGTTAATACATTAAATTATGTTCCACTATTTGAAGTTTAATTCTTTTTTTTTTTCTTTATGTTCGCTTTGTTTTTGTTTATCCACCCACAAGTGTTAAGCATTAAGTTTCAGTATTGATGATTTCGAGGGCCTGTGGATGTGAGCGTACGTGCATGTGTGTGTGTGTGTGTGTGTGTGTGTGTGTGTGTGTGTGTGTGTGTGTGTGTGTGTGTGTGTGTGTGTGTGTGTATGTATGAGTGTGTGTGTGTGGTGTGTGTGTGTGAGAAGAGAGAGAGAGAGAGAGAGAGGAGAGAGGAGAGAGAGAAGAGAGGAGAGAGAGAGAGAGAGGAGAGAGAGAGAGAGAGAGAGAGAGAGAGAGAGAGAGAGAGAGAGAGAGTGGGCGTGTCCTTCTCGTAACCGACAAAATATCTCACTGACATCGCGCCTCCTGCATGTCTTTCGCTCCTCTGATCCCAGTAACGCAGAGCTGAAGAACGTCGAACGCTTTGTTCCTAGCCTTTTCAAACAGCTTTCTTTAGTGTGACAGGGTCTGACGTGGAAAAATTGATGTTCTTTACTTTGTTCATTCTCTTCCATCTGCACGCCAAGTAGGGTTGAAAAACATTGCAGCCAAATATTGTTAAGCTTTGCATGCTGTAAATCATGAATCTTTTTTTTTCAATGATTTTGATTCCAACAATATTAAGTGATGAGTGCTCCGAACTCGATCTTTTTGTTTGTAATTAGAATTCAGGTCTTCTAATATCGAGTTTATTCGTCATTTTCTTTTATCTGTATATTCAATCAGTCAAACTTTGCAACAACGTTTTCATGAGACACTGT
>CM031613.1:15915106-15955106 GCA_018398815.1 Conus ventricosus
GCATTTCAGCGGCACGGGCGAATCTAGTTTTCAGCTGTTCAAGGCCGATGAGCTGTCGATCTTACTTTCATGATGTTACCGTCAGAAATGTCGATGTGATCACACTGTTAGAGACTTGAGCTTGTTTGAATTTACATGACGTTTTATGCAACATTCCCTTGGTGTTACGTTCAGTGGTGTGACGCGGAATTATTGTAACATTACAAAATAGTTTCGGTGATACCACTGAAATAAACTTCTTTCTTTGTGGTGTTTCCTGCACTGTTAGACCCACAAACATTCATGCTAACATCATGTTGACGTCGCGTGTGTACATTGTCGCATTATCATTATCCCTGTATGCAGTCCTTTTATTATGTTATTCAATGTTCATGTCCAGCGATTATCATTATCCCTGTATGCATCCTTTTATTTTGTTATTCAATGTTCATGTCCAGCGATTTGTATCAGACAATCAGGCCTATTTCGGATATGGCGGCGCGCACGCTATATGCACTGTCCAGTTCAGCAGTAGAAGCAGCAGCAGCAGCAGCAGCAGTAGTAGTATAGTAGTATTGTTGTTGGTGGTGGTATTGTTGTTATTGTTGTTGGTGGTGTGGTGGTTGTTGTTGTTGTAGCAGTAACAGTAGTGTAGTAGTAGTAGTAGTAGTAGTGTAGTAGTAGTAGTAGTAGTAGTAGTAGTAGTAGTAGTATGTAGTAGTAGTAGTAGTAGTAGTAGTGAGCAGTCTTCATGGTAGTAGTTGTAGTGGTGGTGTTGGTAGTAAAGAGGAGGAGAGGAGGAAGAGGAGAAACAGCAGCAGCAGCAACAGAAGCGGTGTTGCCAACAGTGGTAGTAGAAGTAGAAGTAGGTGAAGGGTGGGTTTTTATGGATCAGTGCTTTAATATAAACTAACAATGTAGTGTGAAAAAGAAAATACGTGTTTACAGTTGTACACAGATTCACGGCTCCACGACTTCCGTCCCCATGAGTTCTCTCTCTCTCTCTCTCTCTCTCTCTCTCTCTCTCTCTCTCTCTCTCTCTCTCTCTCTCTCTCTCTCTCTCTCTCTCTCTCTCTCTCTCTCTCTTCTCTCTCTCTCTCTCCAAGCACTGACTAGAGAAATATTATCTATCACCACCTACCCATCCATTTTTCTTTAATGGATGTTTGTCTTTTAAAGCTATGCAGTTTAGCTAGGACGGATTTTGATGTTTGCTGCACTTAATTAAATTAAATGCACCAAGGCCGAGGTTTCATAATCATTCCTATTTGCATGACCATATCAACCTGAGAGCCCTTCAAGCTTGGGGGATTAGGGGACAGTGGTGGTTGAGTAATCTTTCTCCAGTCAGTGCTTGTTCCTGCAAAAGGGATATCAGGGCCAGCAGTACAGCCTTGTTCTTGCTCTCTGAAGACCTCATCACACTTGCTCCTGGATCCTGGATCCTGTTTCCTGCTGATACGTTGGTAGGGTATACAGGTTGGTTTTATACACTTGCAATCAAAGTTTGACACGGTGCCTCGCAGGCAGAAATTCGGGAATGAGTTCCAGAAGGAAAGGTGCTTATTGGTGTTGGTGTTGACATCCCAGACTAGAGTCTGAGTCCTCTGCTTTCTTCTTGCTGGATGGTAGGTCAGCGCTTCGAGTTTGTCCCGCATGAACTGATGTTCATGCTGTGTAGATGGTGGACAGCCGCCAGTGAATGTCAATAGTCGTTGCCTTTTCACCCTGCACAGTTATGTCTTCCGGGCCCTCAGCCGTCTTCGTGCTCGGGTATCGATGGTCCTGTGCCGCATGAGGCCGACAAAAGGAGGGAGAAGGACGGGCACGATAATGGGCATTACGAATCATCCGTACTGCACTCCTTTCACTGATTCATATTACCCATCGATGGTGTCTGTCAATCCTCAGTGTTCATAACAGTCTTGCAGTGTTGGGACAGTGTTCATATTCAAAAAGAAGTCAAAACAATTTTGTATTACGAATCATGTGAGTTTGACTCCACACATACACCTTAACAAACAAGCTGAACAAGTAGTGACTCAAAAAGTAAACAATACTTAAGACGTTTTTTTTTTCCCCGCCCACATATTTGATATCATCTGTGTGTGTGTGTGTGTGTGTGTGTGTGTGTGTGTGTGTGGTGTGTGTGTGTGTGTGTGTGGTTGTGTGTGTGTGTGTGGTGTGTGTACGTGTTGTGTGTGTGCGTGCGCACTGCGCACGTGCGTCCCGTGCGTGTGCGTGTGTGTTTGTTTCTGTTGGGTGGGGGAGGGGGGTAAAGGACAGAGCAGATCAGGGCACTTTCTATCATGACATGCTCTTTACAGATAGGATAATAGATTTGTATCTTATCTTTCTATAGTTCCAGCTGGTGTTTATAACCATTTTATAAAATGTTATAACAAAGTCAGTCCACAACCTCGACACTTGATCAACTGTTCGCAGTTGTTTGAATACTATCTCTTAAACTGCATCTTGAACTGCAGGACGTCGTACCTTACAGTGTACCGCTCTTAGCTTGGTGTTCTCTTGGGGTCTGTTTTAAACCCCTTTTCTTTTCACCACATGCATGCAATTACCGCCTTCATCACTACGACCATCATTTTGCCTTTGCAGAAAAATGCTTATGACAACATAAATAACAAAACAACGGTGCTTTTCCTTCGACTTCCCCGTTATCATGAATTACGTAAAACCATGCATTTCGGAAATGAAAGAAAAACGATAAATACAAAGAAACTATCCCTTTTTTAAAGAAAAAAACTGCAAAAAGAAAGAAAAAAAGGCTTGAAAATAGCAAACTGCTAGCTATTACGGGCCGTGTCCTTTTTCAAATGCAGTGTCCAAATCGTTGATCGTTTTGTCAATCCCTAATTGTGAGGACCCATGTGGCTTGAAATGTTTATCGACATTTCATTCCATTGTTAGACATGGAGGGGGCATGACTGTTAGACCGTTACTGTGAACCTTCCTTTGCACAGTGATGCTTATGCCACTGGCCTTTCTGAGGGAAGGTTCATAGTTAGTTCTAGGGAAGAGAACACCATGATCTGATGCACCTGTCTTCTCTCGTTGTCGTTGGACCAGTCTCCTTCTGTATCCACTGTATTTCCCCTCTGGATGTGTACTGTCTTTGTTGACGAGCGCAGTTTGCATGCAGATTTGGTTGTTGATATGTAATCAGCAACTGATGTGGAGAACTTGAAATCCAACACTTTGTAGTGCGACTTTTCTTCTCCTGAGTAATTATTCTATAAGAACAGTTTTTAAATATTATTTGTAAGGTTCCACCGAAAAACGGAGACAAACGAACCACAAGACTAATTGATTCAACGCCCATCTTGCGCCGAGTTGGATGGCAAGTGATTGCTCGTTCATTCCTTTGTCCTGAGAGTTATGTACTTGCCTGAAGCAGACCTGAGAGGTCGAAGCGAGTTTTGTTTTGTCTGTGATTCGTTTGTCTACGTTTTTCGGCGGAGCCTTATCAATAGTATTTTGCAACAAGAATAGTTTCGTTTTAGCTACCTGCATATGGCGGTTCTGGTCCTTATACCTTGCATGAATTGCCTTGGAAAAGGTCTTCGGAAGCCTAATAAATTCGTCACTATAAGAATTGTTCAGGAGACGTGAATTTGGGATCAAGTTACCTGCATCACCAGCGCTCTGAAGTTGCAGCCATCAGAAGAGGGTAAAAAGAGCACAAGTTTACTTCATTGACTGATCCTGGAAAATTATTTTGCAGGATCAGTCAATGAAGTAAAGGAACGTTTTACAAATACTGTCTTCTTTCTTCTGTCTGTTTCTAACCCTACCCCTTTACCATTCTTTAAGTCTTATAAAAAAAAACATTGTACACACACACACACACACACACACACACACACACACACACACACACACACACACACACACACACACACACACACACACACACACACACACACACCTGTAGTGTTTATGAAACTATGGACATTTTCACCGTATCATTTCATTTTCTCAACAAAATTTGATACGCTCTACAGGATTATCCCCTTTAGCTGTTGATAAACTTGACAGTTCACCTTTTGAAATACTGCTCTGTTATCAGCCATGTTTTCATAAGATTCTAACGTGACTGTTAACGAAATAAAAGAGAGTAAACGGTAATTGACGAAATTTAGTGTTCGTGAAATTGCTGTGATAATTTCCCCCATCGTCAACGAAATACGAAGAGATCCATCAACCTAGATGGATTTGTTTTCAGCTAACCGTTATCATTGGGCAAAGCTTGTAATTGACGCGATGAGCTCAGTCTTTTGGAACTTGCCCTAATGACATTTGTCTATTAATACGGGAATATTCATTTCTGAATGGATTTTAAAAGGGCTTTATATGTGTCTTGAATCAGGAAGAAAAGTTGTTAGTTTTGTGGAACTATTCCTGTGAACTTTGTTCGAGAGAATGTAAATATGCGGGTTCACGACCACCCATCCTATTCTGCCTGAAAACCCCCTTTTTCACATACAAATCACGTCCATCACATGTCAATTTTGACCAAAATCAACACCTGTTTTCACACTAAGATTAACATCCAAAAACCTCTAAAATCGACTTATTTTGCACATTGAAACGGGGTTTCCGTGCAAAATAAGATGGGCGATCGTGAACGAACATATTTACATTCTCTCCAGACACATAAAATGAACTAAAATGTATATGGTTTGGCAATAATACTCCGAGACCGGTTCCAATCAGTATTGATCTCTAATGCTGCAACGCCGCGTGTGCAGTGGTGCGTGCAACACGAGACCCGCTGCCTGCAATACTTAATTATTAATTAGTTGAGCTGTCGTGCGTTCACTCCACAACCAATCAGCAGGGAGTATGACGTCATTTTGGCCGGGACAGAGCTGCTGCTAGCTACTGGGCGGCTCTGGCCTGTCATTTCTCTTGGAGGTGTCGAGCGGTGAAGACGTGTGATAAAAGTGATTGACTTTAAAACTTTGCTTCTGCTGATTGATATGTCTCGAGATAGTGCAGCGTAATGTACTCGTGGTAATTGAAACTACTTTTAAGTTTTTGAAGCAGAACAAGGGAAAGGAATGCACAATGAAACGTGGAATGAGTGGTTGAAAACAAATTGGAATTTGTCCTTCCTACGCACGGAGACTGAGAGAGATATCTCGTTTGTTATTTCCATACATTTCCAAATTCAGCACTGTTGGACTGTCTTTTTATGAAGTCTTTAATATGAAAAAAGAGCTCAAAACCATGTTTGAAAGCAGTGAGGAGATCAGGCGCTATTGGTCTGAGGAGGCAGTGTCAATTGTTGCCGACTGTGAACAGCAGCAATCTCAGTAAAAATGGCGGAACTGATCAATAATACTAGTCAGTTCACTCACCGCCACACGCAGTAGCTGTCGCCAGACCGGTCTAATCAATATTGGCCTCCTGAGGAGCTGCCGGCACTGGAAATAGGTCGCGCTACAGGCTGTAGCGCTGAAATAGGTCAACTAGTATTGACATTTTTGTTCTACTCTGTTAAACGTCCTGCTTCAACTTTTTGGCTGCCTTTTCAGACGGCCTGCCCATTATAATGAAAATGGCTTTTGTATATAATGAAAATGACTTTTGTATATAATGAAAATGACTTTTTTTTGTTGTTGTGGCTTCAACGTATTGCTACTGCTTCGTCGTTTTGCTTCGTCATTTCAATTCACCTGCTTTAAGGCTGCCTTCGGGCGGCCGCCGATAGAACTGAAACAGATCCTGTGATTATTGATTCGGGACTCTGATAAGTGCTTTTGGTGGCTGTCTCGAATTTACGTCATTCAAGTGTGAACCACAAAAAGCCCCTCTTCACATTTCCCCCACAAGCACCTCCCCATCTATTGTGTGTGTTTGTTTGTTTGTTTGTTTATGTGTGCGTGTGTTTGTTTGTGTGTAGTGCTTTGGCCTTCAAAGCACTACAGTAATCCAAGTCAAAACGACCTGCTATTGATTGACATAGTTAATTAAACCACCCCTGCCCACGCACGCACATATATATATATATATATATAACTTCTTCTGATTCTTACACTATTAACGTCCGCGGGACTGAGCCCTCCCTACTTTTCTAATATGATCTTCTACTTCTAGCTCTATTAATAAATCAGAACAAACAACTGGCTTTCCGTCTTGATTGGTTATTTTTACATCCAATGAATTTATATTTACGCTAATTAATTCTTTAAATTGGTTGTCTCCGTCAAACGTATATAACTGATAATCGCAAAACCCCGCCCTAGTTGGTAGCAAAACCTTTAGAACTGTAGACGGATAGCCAGCAAACAAATTTGCACATGTTTTTAACTCTTGTAAATGGACATACAACATTGGGTTCACGAGAAAATCAGAAGGTCTATTGCCTTTAAATTGATAAACATCTTCTCTTGTACTAAATCTATAATCTTTGTCACTGATGTGAAAGCCTAAAATTCGAGCCAGTCTTTTAGGGAAAGTATACTTTCTTCTTTCTTCTAGTGGGAAATTTATAGTAATTCTAAGGTTTGCCTCGTTAATTGTTAACAATATGTCATATTCGCTAAGTACTTCTTTTAAAGAACAAAGTTGTAGTAGCCATCAGGTATTGTTATATGAGTTATTTGATTGCCTTGTTCGCCATTAACATTAATCCAGTTATTCTGAGCCTTTTCAGATATGTTAGCCCACATAACTTTAAACCCAATTTCTCTAAGGGCAACCCTATAATTACCGCGCCTATTGTCAATTGGGTTTGTTAAGAACACACGTTTGTTTTGTTGGTTTATATAGATGCGCATCTTTTTTATAACTATTTTAAAAACTAATTTAAAAATGCAGCCCGCTCTTCTACTTCCAGCACTATTAATAAATCAGAACAAACAACTGGCCTTCCATCTTGATTAGTTATTTTATATTTAATGAATATATATCTATGCTAATTAATTCTTTAAATTGAATGTCTCCGCCATACTTATATAACTGATAATCGCAAAACCCCGCTGTAATTGCTGGCAGTACTCGTAGAACTCTAGAGGGCTGCCCCATAAATAAATTGCGGTCTGTTTTTAACTCCTCTAAATAGACATACAACGTCGGGTTCACGAGAAAATCGGCTGGTCTACTGCCTAAATACTTATAAAAGCTCCATTCTACAAGGCCGTGTGTTTTAATATGATATGTTTCACCACTATCATAAAAGCCTAAAATTCGAGCAAGGTTTTTAGGAAAAACTACTCCCTTTTTTCTTCTGGAAAATTCATAGTAACTAAAAGATTTGCCTCATTAATTGTTAACTTAATGTCAAAATGCTAAATATTCTCTTAAAGAACAAAGTTGAAAGTAACCGTCGGGTATTTTTAAATTTTTTAAAATAGATCACCTTGTTCATTCTTAACATCTACCCAGTTGTTCTTAGCCCTTTCAGATATGTTAATCCCATTTTACTTTAAACCCAATTTCTTTAAGAGCAATCCTATAATTACCCGCCTGTTGTTAATTGGATGCTTTAAGAAACACACTTTTGTTTTGTTGGTTTATATAGATGTGCATCTTTTTTAAAACAATTAACAATTAATTTAAAAAATGGTAGCTTTTAAATATTTTGAACATGCTGCTTACAATGTAGGAGCGTTTTATAACCCAAATCTTTGGACTTCAGTTTACTAACCATTGCAGTAGATGTATCATATGGCTTCCCAAGTCAGATTTGAACCCACTAACTAAATATTTAAATCGCCAATAAAGAGTGACAGAGTGCCATCAGCATGGACACCTACTCTATGGCTTTTTTTCAGAATCAGTTAAATTTTGCCAATTTACTGCACAACCACTGGCTGCGGCGTTTCATATGCAAACCATTAACCATCCTAATCTTTTAGTAAGGTCATTATATAACTTTCATGTTTATTACCAGTACAGGCGAATACTGACTGAACTACAAGTGCCCCTCCCTAGCGACAACGCGTTTTATCCATTCAACAGTCCAATAAAACAATAATGCATGTGAAAGAATCGCAACGAATTTAACATTGATCCTTAAAACTGATTTTAGACAAACGTTAGCCCTGCAAATCAGGGGTTAGGCACATTGTTTTTTGTGGGGGAACGTAGAGAATATAATTATGATTACGGGCCTGGTCACACCTCTTTCAACCAAACGCACAAGTTAGATTGGGATCAATAAACAAAAACACCCTAATGCTTGGACAACTTTTATCTTAGATGAAAGTAAAGGCCTAACAATGCCAGGAGTGCAAAGACTCAATGACTCCATACCGAACATACGTTTGGTGTTTATTAGGAGCACAAGCACAGACCAAGTCTAGCATAGTAGATCAATCTACAGGCTTTGATGCTAGAAAACAATTTCTAGCCAATTTGAAGATGCTATTAACTCAGCCGTTGTTTCCCTTTGCCAGCATACAGGTATCAAGACGTTCGTGCACACGCTGGTCAAGGTTGACTTTGATGTAGGCCATGGATTATACATGCTACCCTCTGACCTTAGACTGCAAATTGGGAAAGAAAACAGAATTATAACAATGAAACCCTCAAGCTGGAGGACGACCAAGACTTAGGGCACAATAAATACGTAAACACAAGACCCCGCCCATCTATTTAAAGAAAGTCCCTAGCTCCTGAAGAAAGCGACCAGTTATAAGCGCCCCACAGCCAGAAAGCCCAGAAAGCACTCCCCCTGTTGATCTGCCTCACACTGACGTCACACTAACGAAAAGACAGCCCTTGTTTTGTTTTTAACTTTTACTGGATTAGCCATACTTATTTCACTAAAAAAAAATCCAGCAGCTAGCACTCCTAACGCCACGATGGTCAGCCATATACCCAGCCACCTTACCTTAGTAGACAAAACCCAACTAACAACATTTCCTATTAGCCAGGCAGAGCATCAAGCGTTTTGGCTGCTAACTTCTTTAATAAGTTTGCTAGATGATGCAATTGTTTTCTAACCCAAACCCTTTTACCGGGTTGGGGTGTTGGAGGCGCTACGGGCCCTGTTGGTGCATACCGTTAAAGCATAAACGAGTGTAGAATAGCAACGCAACAGCCGTTAACATACTAACATTGTAATCCCTGTTCCCTGAATAGAGTCCTTATTCTTTCAGCTAGCGTAGTGTTTTTCGTAAAGTATTTTGTTTATAGTTTTCTCTTAAATTTCTGCTTGTTTGCGCTGCTAGCTGCACTCTGTTATCAGAAAACCCACTTCTAACCTGATTTTCCTTTTTCTGACTTTAAAAATTTGTATTTTTTGCTGTATTCTACCCTTTTTTTTTCTTGCCCTAATTTTTTATCATCTGCATTACCCAGCTTATTTTTTTCTTCTTCTATCTCTCTATACTTCTCACCAGTTTTGCTAAATTGTTTTCTAGTTCACCTCTTATTGACTTTAGGCGTTCATTAAGAGTGGGAGGTCGGCATAGGCAATGGAGGATCGTCAATGTTTCTAATGTTTCCTAACTGTTTCCTCATTAAAACTCGTCTCAATTTCTGCTATTAATTTCATCTGCTGTTCGATTTAATTCTTGAAGAGGTATGTTTTGAAATTTCAGATTGTGTTGGCAACTCTTGTCCCAATTTTCTGTAAAAGACTAACAGCCTCAGATTTTAAAATTTGGGTCAATAAAGTTTAATTCCCTTTGGTCAACAACAGGGGATCTCTAAAAATTTGGGCAGCCCTGCTTAAAAACTGTTGGTCTGGTTTTGAATAAGCCGTACACTCTTTCCTTTACCGGTTCTTACTTTACAAATGATTATTTCATCTGTTGAAAAATCAAAACCCCCTAAGTGCTTCTGGTTGCTCTGGGACCCATATGGCCATATAATGATTCAATTCTATCTAGGAATCGTTTTTGGGCTTAACCCTACTCCTTGACCTGCCCCTTCAAGCTCTTTTTGCAATGAGGGACCTAGTTCTTTTCTCTTCTTCTTCTCACTAATAGGATCAGGCGCGTCAAAATCTTCTCCATATTTTTTATTTTTATTCTTTTTTGTTTTATAAAAAATGAACTCATACGGTTGTGACCTCGACCCCATACAGAAAGAGAAGGAAACCCCCACGGCATAAAAGGGCATAAGGCAGACTGTAATTAGTGTAAATACTCCATCAACGTTCGCCTGGACAAAATTTAATATTTCAGGTTCCCTGATCTTGGCGCTGAACGATGTTATAATGCCAGGATGGCAAACTATCATTCAAAATAGTTATTACTCGGCGATCCTAATGCAAAGTTGTTGCTAATATTTGAGAGCCAATCGTTAAACATATGGTAATCAAATGAGGGCAAGAAGTTTTTATACTAAACGAGGCGACATTTTTGCCCTCTATTCTAAACTATGGCTCCCTAAAAAGAAAGAAAAGAGAAAGTTTATCAAGGAAAACAAAGTTCAAACGGTCTCAAGCACAGGCTTAAAGCGGGCGATGCAAAGAATGATGTTAAGATGAGGCAGTAGCAGAAGCATTTGGCAACAGATTCTGCCATCCCTCTAGATTTGAGCTGTTAAAGACGCATATGCCATATTACCAAGGGGCCACTAAAAGAAAAACTTACTTATGGACTGACATTCAATCCTAGCATTCTGTTGTTCTGTCTGAAGACCCCCTTTTGCTTACATACACAGTCAGCGACTTTCTCTTGAGTTTGATGTTGTTTACTAACCCTGGGACTGGCAAGAACAATCTTAACCCATATAAAAATAAATAGTTATTTTTTATGAAAGAGTTATACACTCCATTACAGAAAATAGAAACAAGCGGACACCTCTGGAACATACATCTAAATCAGTCTCTGAAGTCTTTTAAAAGGGAAATTTTTTTCTTATTTACTAAAGAAACAACTCCTTTTCAGAGAGAATCAGAAGCGTTTTATAATAAAAAAATTTGGGAAAGGGTTTACTGTGTAATAAAGGCAAGTCTGATCAGTTGTATTCAGGGCGTGGACTTTTACCTCACCAACACTTTGTGAAATAAGAAAGTTGTTCGCTGGAGGGAGGCAAAGAGATCCGCAGTTGATCGAGTATGTAAAAAAAACTTCGCCTTATGATGTAAGACTCGAAGATACTTAATAAGTAAATATGGTTGTGGTTGGACTTTAGATCCACATTTGAAAAACAGATTGTTGAAGTGGAAAAGGATAGGGCAAGATGGCATTCAAATAAATATTCGCAAGAAAGCAGACGGAACGTCCCAAAACAAATGCATGTTTTATGGTTGTGATGCTCAGTTAAACATTGAAGAAAACAGGCTAAAAAGACGTAGTCATTAAAATGCAGACGAAATATTCTAATAAAAACAGATGGATAGTTTGAAGTTTCTGCCAAAAAATCCGCACTGTTTCTTTTATCTTTGGGATTACTGGTGTGGGAAAAATGTATTTGTACTTGATTTTTTACAAACAATATACAGGTTTCATTACGAGCACATTGTTATTTCTGCACAACCATTAAGCACAACAAGTTTACAAAGAAAGGAAGTTTATTTTGGGCAGACGATAATATAATTTTAGTTGATCCTAGTGACAAACTGAGCGATTGTTTAGAACATTACTATAGACTATTTGAGGGAACTGAAACACTGTTTATTATTGATGTTTTTTCAGCTGAACGAGACATTATTAAAAAAAGAAAGCTCTGTCAAGCTAGCTTTTAGTGGTCGTCACCCTTAGTTTCTGTGTGGCTCTTAACTCAAAAATAAATGCGTCTTAAAAACTTTTCGATCGCAGTTAAAATCGGTTGTTTATATTTACACTAAGGACAAAGATAGTTTTGAAGAATGTTTAAGTGAAAATTATATAATAAGGGACAAAGATGAGCTAAAAAAAAAAAAGAGCAGTTAGAACACTAAGCCGCTAAGCTAAAGCTTACGGACTGACCCTCCAGTTCAATACGTTTGTTTATTTTAATTTTAATAATAAAAAGAATGTCTCGAGGGCCCGAATCAAAAGCGCAGCTTGCTCCTAATGCACTGGCAGTAGAGCTAAAAGACCTAGCAGACACAACTGAGTTTGATCTAATAGGAGTGCCAGGAAATGTTTATGGATTTGAGTACACAGATGACGGGGTTTACAAACGAACAGAAATTGAAGACAAAAAACGACGCATATCCTACCCCAGAAGAGATAAGAAATTTAAGGCAAACGATTTGGTAAATATGAATACAAACTTCATAAAGAAGAATGCTTTGGGGGTTGCTTTCCGAAATGATTGGATTTTAAATTTAAACTACGAAGCCCCCCTGTAAACACGATAAAAACAACAAATTTAGAAAGGGTTTAAATGGGGCCCCTATCGTGTTAGCCTAGTTCCAGGAATGCAACAGAAAAAACATATTGAAATAACTAGGCAGGGTTCTGAATATATGCTAAAGAGAAAGAAGTCCTTAGCTGAAGTGGGGGGTGACACTGTCGGTTTAGAATTTACTCCAACGCTACAGTCACTACCTAGGCAAATGACGATGATTTTTCGCTTATTTATTACTCCCAGGGAGGATGATACTAGTTGCCAGAACATACGTTAATCAGAGGTATACAAAAAAAGGCTGAAAACTTGATGCTCCTCTTAAGTTTAGTTTTTTGCTTTTTACAAAAAGAAGTAAAAATAATGCCCTTGTATCATCGGGAAAAGGTTACGTGAGGTTTTAAAAAGAAAAAACCCTAACAAAAAATTCGCCTTTTTTTTCCTTAAAGAAATTTTGTTTTATTGCGTTTACTCTGTTGATGGGCTCCCGAAGGTTTAATAAAAAGATTAATTTAAAAAATTAATCTTATTTAAAAATGGAGTTAAACCATTTAGGTTAAAGCAAAAACCCCCCCTTAAAAAAGGGAAATAGAAAGGCCTTGGATAAGAAATGGGTTACTGAAAGAAATTGCAAGTTTAAAAACTCTTTTTATGTTTTACTGGCTCATAGCTGTAGTTTAGCGTAAGTCCCGGGAAAACAGTGTTGTGTTTTTAGCCATTTGGGGTTTGGGGGCCCCAACCCTCTTTAGATTGGGGGCCCGGGTTGGGTTTGGCGCCATTTTCTTGATTGAAAAGTCCTTTTTTAAAAAATTTTTTAATCCTAAATTAAAAAAGCACCCTGCCAAGGGTAGCCCTGCATCACCCAAAATTTTTGTC
Source organism: Conus ventricosus (assembly GCA_018398815.1). Classification (NCBI taxonomy): domain Eukaryota; kingdom Metazoa; phylum Mollusca; class Gastropoda; order Neogastropoda; family Conidae; genus Conus; species Conus ventricosus. Next base: position 15,928,217 of record CM031613.1, read on the forward strand.
ATTGGAAAAATAAAAAACCCCACCCCCCGGAAAAACCCTTACAGATGAAAATTTCAAAAGTTTAAGGCTGATGGTGAGGATTACAGACGACAAAAAATTTGGGAATTTCCCAAAAGGGAGGGAGAAGGACTTTTATTCAGACAGGTAGACACTGGGGCCAATTTAAAACAGAAAAATTGAAAAAAAACACACGATGGTTAAACCCAAAAATAAAAAAGGGGAAAAAAAAAAATTTTTAAAAAAATAAACACTATTTTTTTTTGTTACCCTTTATTTGTGTTTGGGGGGAAAACCCTTGGGCACTTTTTCGCGAAAAAAGGTTTTTTAAAGGGGCAGGCTTTTTTGACGAGAGAGTCCCCTTTTAAAAATAATATACAGGGGGGGTTGTTTTCAAAAATTTTTTAAATTTCATATAATCTATGCCCATATGGGATCGGGGCTCTAATTCTAACATCCCCTTTTGGGCCTCTCCGGAGCATACAAAGTTCCCCCTTTAACGCCTCCGCCTTTTACAAACAAAAAAAATTTTTGGGCATGTTTTTTTTAAACAGGAGCATAAAAAGTATCTTTTTTTTTACCCCAAAACGGGCAAGGGTTTGTTTGCCTTGGATTTCATCGAAATGCTTTTTTTTTTTTTTTTTTTAACCCTAATTGCTTTTACGGTTTAAGGCCTTTTGTTTTTAAATTTTTTATTTTAGGGCCACGTACGTGCTCCCAACTCCAAACCCAATTTCTTTTGTTGGGGTTTTTCTGCCTAATTTCTCTGTGAAATTGATAGGTAAACACTTTTCGCTAATTTTTAATTAAAGTTTTCTACAAAGGTTGGATCGATGGTTGCCTGGGTTTCCCTTCCAAACTGTAACATGATTTTTTAAAAAAACCATTGGGTTTTTAAACAAAACCTTTTAAAAACTTTTTTCCCCATCTTTCAACCAAAATCACCCTTTGGGAAATTTTTAATGGGCCTCTAAGGTATATTTGTTTTAAAGCCACACCCACAGCATTGGCTTTTACCCAAAAAAGGTTCAGGTCTTGAAACTTAAAACCCAAATGTCAACAACTGTTAGAGCATACTTAAATTTTTTTCTTCTTTTTTTTGTCATGGGGAAGATACAAAAAAGTCCTTTTTGGGGGGTTCATTGGGAACTGAATTACAAATCGAGGCCAAAATTTTTTTTTCCCTTTTTGGACAGGCAGATAATTTTTGCCTTTTTGGGTTTTTTTAAAAAGCCAGTTTTTCCCGCATTAAATTCGGGGGCACTCTAGCATTAAACTTTTTTTTTTAAATCCCCGTTTTTCCCTTTTCCCAAAATCCCTTTAGGAGAAAATAAATTTTCTACTTGCCCATAAGAGGGATGTCTTTTAATTGGATTTTAAATTTTTTGGGGTCCCAAGAAAATAGTTTGGGCCCCAAAGCCCCCACAAAAAAAACCCTTTCTGCTTTTTTATTTTTTCCCTTTGATGGTTCAAAAGGGTCAGACTTTTTCGGGGAGGGGTGTTTAAAACCTTTCCTGTCCCTAAGAAATTTACTCATTCATTGCCCATCAACGTCGGGAAAAGGTGCTCTGCATCCCCGTTCTCTTCCTTTTTTTTAAATTAAAGCCCAAGTGAACAATCCTCCTTTTTTTAAAACGTCTCTTCCCTTAGAAAATTTTCCCATTGCTTTGTTATGGCGTTCTCTTTCTTATCAGACCGCAATTTACAAAACCAAAAAATTGTTTCCCAAGAAAAAGGCCAATCCCATTAAAAAATAGCCCCTTCTACCATCATAAAAACTCCCCATCTTTTTATAAACAATTTTTTCTTATAAAATTTAAAACTTTTTTATGCATAAAAAATTTTTCTGGGTATCCCCGTGAAAACAAAAAAGTCTTTTGAGGAACCCCTGCATTAAATTAAAAACAAAAACCCTTAACCCCCCCCCCCTTTTAAAACCTTTAGATCCCCCAGCTTCTTTTAAAATTTTTTTTCCCAACACCTATACCCTATACAAAGGCCGCAAATTACAGCAGAAGGGTTTAAATTGTTTTAAAAAATTTTTTATTTCACCCCATCTTTTTTTAACTAAAAAAAAAATTAAAAAAAACATAATACGAAAGGCTGTCTATGTGCTTTTTAATAGATAATTTTTTTTGTTAAAGTTTTAAAAAAAAGGTTGCCCTATTTTTGGCCCCGAATTTTTTTTCTTTCCCATTTTGGGCGGTTTTTTTCCCTAAAAAACATTTTTGCAAGGGTTAATAAACTAAAACCACCAACAATGGCATGCAAAATTTAACCCCAACTTTTTTTAAACTCAAGGTTTTAAAAAGGTAAAATATTTTTTTTTAAATTTTTTTTAAAAAAGGATTTGGAATATTAAAGTGTGAGGGCAAGCAGACTACCAACAAAAATTTGCCATAAAAAAAAGTTTAATACCTTAGCTGCTTTGGGGGAAAAAAAAACCCAGTTTTTAGGGGGTTTGAACAAAGAAATTGAACAGATTCAACAGCTTTAAAACGGGACTTAGAAGTCCCCGGGTGGTACGAAGCCCCTAGGGCCCCAAAATGGTTAGACAGTGGGTTCAGAAAATTTGTTTTAAGTTTAATTCCCAAATTAGTAAGAAAATTTTGGCCCCAGTTGTTCCCGAAAAGATTTAAAATTAAATTTTTATCACAAGTTTCCAGTTTTAAACCAAGCCCTAAAAACCTTGTGTGCCCTGTTTTTTAAAAAATTTTTGGAACTATCCCAATGCCCCAATTAAACAGGGGATTTTTACTTTTAATTTTTAAAATTTTGATCATAAAAATTTTAAAATTCGCAAAAAAAAAAAAAATGAGCGATGGGGAAAGAAGCCGCGGGGCCCAACCCGCGGGGCCATCCGCAGGAGAAAAAATGCGCCAAAAGTGAATCTCCCAAAAGTGAAAAATTTTTACAAAACAAAAAATTGGACGAAATTGAGGCTGGGCTTTAAACTAGCTGAAGGAACAGATAAGAAAAAAAAACCCAAATCAACAAAAAAAAAATTTAATTAGATAGTAATACAACCCGCCACCAGAAAACCCCCCCAAATTTAAAAAAAAAACCAATCAAAAAAAACGATAACATGTTTTTATTATTGGCTGTGTTTGTTGGGGGGGGTTTTTTTTTAGCATAAAAAAAGCCCAAACCCATTTTGGCAGCAAAGTCAAAAACCCCCAAAAAAACCCATGAAAGAAGAAAAACCCAGCTTCTAAAAAAGGAAACCTCCTTTAGACCCATTTTTTAAGGGAAAAGTTTTTTTTAAAACTCAAAAGTACAAGTTAAGAAAATAAATAAAGTAAAGTTAAAAAACTAAATAAGTAAAGTTAAGAACTAGTAAGAACCCAAATTAAGTTAGTTATAGAAAGTACTTTTTTAAATTAAATAAGTAAAATTTCAGTAAAGTACAAAAAAAAAGTTCTAGTTAGGGCTTAAATAAGTACTAGTTTCGTTTGTTAGGTTCTTAAATAATTTTAGTTAAGTACTTTAAATTAAGTACAAAACAAGTCAGTCAAGTTTCTTTTAAAGTTCTCCCCAATTCCCCACAGGAAAATTTAAAAAACCGGATTGAAGAAAAATTTCTGTTATTGTTAGAGACTATATTTTTAAAACAGCAGTTGTGTTTACTTGAAAAAAGAGTAGAACGGGTTAAATTTGTGTGATAAATACTTTGTTTCAAATAATTTCTTGCTTGTAGTTTGTGAGAATATTTTTTTTTACAATTCTTTTCTTATACCCTTTTTTTTTTTCATTACAGGGAAATCGGCTAGGGAAAGCTATACATCTTTTGCCCCCAAACCAAATAATTTTTTGATAACGGCCCATTAAGTTCTCCTTATTTTTTCCAAAAAACTTTCTTTTAACAGTTGAATGTAAAGGCGAATCTTTTTGGTAGTCCCCCATGGTTTGTACCATCCCTCAGTTTTCCCTTTGCCCTTTTTGATTTTAAGTCCTTATAAAAGTTTCTGTGGGGACGTTAGAAAAAAATTTTCGTGTTGTGTAAAGGGAACCCCTTGTTTGGGACCCCCGGTTTAAAAAATTTTGTACAGAAAAACTTTAACCCTTAAAAATTTTACAGTCTAATACAGTAAAACCGATTTAAAACAGGCTTGCCAAATTAAAAATCCCTTTTTTTTTTCTAAAGCCAACCAAGTGGGCGTTAAATTTTCAAAAATCTTGGTAGTTGGGGTTTAGAGGCAAAATTAAATTTTTGGTTTTTTTTTGTAACTAAATTTTAAAACTTTAGTTTTTTTTTGGAAATTTTTATATTTTTTCCAAAACAGCTGTTTTAAATTGTTTAAAGAAGTCTTTTTTTGAAGCGACAGTGGCTTGGGTTTTTAAGACCCGTATTTTTAATGTATGGTTCAAAAAGGGGTCTTTTATCCAGATAATTATTCTGGGAACAGCTGTAGTTTCAGTCCCTGTTTTAAGAAAAACTTTAGGATTGTAATGCCCAATTTATTTTGGAAAGGCCAAGATTGGGGAAAAAGTTTAGGGGGGTTTGATGGGGTCTCTTTTAAAACAAATTTGGGGGCCCAAAGGGTAATCCCTTTTTGGAGATCGGTAATTTTTTTAGGTAATTTTAAATCTAAATTTTAAGATTGTCCCGCTGGGGGAACAGGCGAAAACTGTACAAAACACCTAACACAGTATTACACATGAGGGCCTTTTTTCATTGTAAAGTTTTTTCAGTGGGGGGCGGTTGGGTCAGGCCCATCCATACAGATTGTTTGGGGTTAATCCCTTAAATAGTTTGGGGTTTAAATTGGAACATAATCATTTTAAATATTTGTTGTTAGAATTTCAGTAAAAGGGTGTGAGGCCATGCTAAAACCCCCCCTTAGGGGCCCTCTTCAACATCTGAAGTGGGGCAGATAGATAAAAAGTCAAAGAAAAGTTTTTGATTAAAAGCATCCAAGAAAAGGGCCGGGGCAAAAGATTTTAATTTTTGATTCCCAAGCTGTAATGTTTAAGCAAGTAGATCTTAATTCGAAAGACCGGGCCCAAAAAAACACCCTCAGCTAATAAAAATTGATCGAAAACCCCCCCATTTTTTCCCAGTGTAATTTGTCCAGGCTTTTGTGCATATTCATAGTCAGAGTAGTTTTGTCCTTTCCCAAAAATTTGAAAAGAAACGGCCCTTTTTGGGGGAAGTGGTCCTTTATCCCAAAACCCATCCCCCATCCCCGTATTCCCTAAGGGAAAAATCCTTTGCGCACTAAAGATGGATCAAAGTATTGTTTAGTGAATTTGGGAAAATCTTGAAACGATCCGCTAGTTTAACCAAACTCCCCCCTCAATGTTGGGCTGAGTCAAAAAAGATAAAAGCAAGAGAAAAAGTCTGTACTTTTTTTAAAATTGTGCAATGCAGGTAACCCCCTATATTTTCAAAGTCTTTTTGCATGAGAAATAGAAACGGTTTGCCCCGTAAGTTATTAAAAAAGTGGGAGTTTTCCAAATTTTTAGGGGAAATTAAGTGAAAATTACAAATGTTTTTGCGCGCTCCCCCTTTAAATTTTTCCCGTAAAGTGATCGTGGTCTCTTACTTTTTCATTTAATTAAATTTTTCGGGTTTCCTATCCCGAGTGTGTAGATAAGTCCCTGGTTTTTTGGTCTTCAGGGTCATAACAATGTCTGAAAGATTTAGTTTGGGTTTGGGGTAGTGTTTTCAATAGTTTTTATTGCCTAAAATCTTTCTAGCTGCGTTGGGGTTCTGTAAATCCTTTGGGGGGTGTGTACCCCCCTACCTAAAAACCAAAAGAGCAAAGAACAGATCTGATGGTGGGTTAATAACGTTGTTTTTTTTTCTTTCGGTTTTGGGGCCCTAGTACTTTCGGCAAAAATTGAAAAAAAATTTAGCATAAAAGTACGGGGGCCTTTTATTTTGTGTAAATTCTTAAAACTAACTTTAGAGCCCCCCTTTAAAGGGGTGAGGAAATTTGTTCACAGTCTACAAAAAATTTTTTCAAGTTTCTTTTGAATGGGGCTGCTTCTATGTGGGGGTTTAACCAAAAACCTTTACAAAATTCCCTTTTTTAGAAATTTTTGCTTTGATGTATTTTTCCAACAGTTGCTTATTGTTCTAAATTTAAAACATAATGATCTTAGGACCGTCTGTTAAAAAAGAAACATGTCTACGGTTTGTAAATGGTTTACCCAAAGTAGGAGCGTTGGGGGAAACCCTTAGAGGCCCCCTTTTCGCTTCTAAGACCATGTTGAAAACGTTTACCGTGATTGGTTTGTTTTGGGCCCTTCCCCAAAAAGAGTTTACTTTCTTTTCACTGGGAAAGGGTTTGTTATCAAAATTTTAGGGGGTTTTTTTTGTATGCTTCAAATTGATAAATTTTGTTTGGATATTTTTTGCCCCCATGTAATGGGTAAAACCCCCCACATAAAAAACATGTTGTCAGAAAAATGTTTGTTTAAATCTGCCCGTTTTAACTCTAACTCTTTTGGAAGAGAAATGTAAGAATTGCCGACTATAGGATAGAACTTTGTTTGTCTCAATTTGATTTCAAGGACTGTCCCTTCAGACCAGCCAGAACCCTTAACTTTGCCTCCTCACTTGCATGGTTAAACTGTGTAAGCATGTAGTTAGCCCAGTTAGAGTTAAAGTCGTGATAGCTGATTGCTTCTTTCTGTTTAGTTGAAACCCAGACTTCCATGTTACTATCATCAGGCGTTATATAATCAATCAGAACAGCCAACAACACTTTTACTGGTGGCTCCATCTGAAGAGACTTGGGAATTTTAGAGATAGCATGTGCTACGCTTTCATGAACGTTTGTAGGGTTAATGATGTCCATGTCTACTTCACTAAACATATCGCTTAATTGTTTGTCACTGCTAAATATTTCTTCCGTCGTATATAGTTTTCCGTCCTCGAATTTACTTGTGGTCGTCATTTTTAAAGCCAAAATATTTACGTAAATCAAAAAAATAAATGTATATAAAAGTAAGTAAAAACCCCGAGGGGAACTTCCGGTGCTCACATCGGAGGCGGGCGCCGTGTTTGTGGGGTCCGCTATTAATTGGTGTTTGAAGTTGGTTATCGACCGGAGTCGACACCAGGATGGTCGAGAGTGACATCGTGACTGCCATCACACCAACGCCAGGTTTTGTCCACTCAGCGGGACCGAGGCACTGTGAAAATTTGGATATGTGTGGTTGACTGTGAACTCAGACATGGACGGAAAACATGGCGTCAGCACACCTGTCAAACGTAAACATCAACGTGGTTCAGATTCGTCTCAGTCAGTGTCCAGTGCGTCAGATGACTCAATAATTAAGTCTAAGGAAAAGAAAAAGAAAAGATTGAGACAATAACTAGCTCTCCTGTTTCTTCAAGTGAAAACGTGTTGCCTAAATTTGATTCAGTTTCTGGAGGAGAAATGGCTGATGGGGAGAGGGATGAGAACTCCGACATGACTGAAGCTACTGTTGCAGAGGAAGTTTTTCCTATTGGGGAGGGATGTGATCGTGAGGTCAGCAACTCTGACATCATGAACAAACTGTGCAAACTCTGTGACACTGTGAACGAACTCCGAGCAAGCATCTATACTGTTCAATTGGATAATGACAAGTTGAAAAGAGAGGTCTCAGAGGCAAAGGAGAGAGAAGAGGACCTACGACAGCAGCTTGCGGAAGCCCGACATCTGGCAGAAATTGCAGATCGCCGATCTGAAGAAGTGTCTGCCTACGTACGTAGAAACAACATGCGGATATATGGGTGAAAGAGGGGAAAACTGAGACCCAGGAAGAATGTGAAGCAAAGGTGCTGTCTCTGCTTAACACCAAGCTGAAGCTGAAAGTCACGAGCGAGCAGATCGAGGCCGTGCACAGAGTCGGACCACATCGACCTGCTGGATCTACCGACTCCGCCAAGGATACCAACAAACCGAGGGGTATTGTGGTACGATTCGTGTCACGACGCGTTCGAGATACTGTGCTCTATGCCCGGAAAGGTCTTAAAGGTACAAAGACAGTATTTGTAGAAGATCTTACTCCCAGAGCGTACACACTACTATGCACTGTGAAAAGTGATACCAGTGTTTGTGCACAAGCTTGGACTAGAAAACGGCTCAGTCATTATGAAAACGCAAAACGGTAAGATCATCAACGTAAGATCTTCAGCAGAGTTCAAACATTCTGCTGATCGTGCCACTTGGGCAAAAAAGTAAATGCTTGTACAAGATTAGACCTCCGCCTAGTGATAAAGTGATCCTGGGTAAAGTATTGTCTTAAATTGAATGTTTTGGTCTGACACGTAGTAGACTAAATGATAGCCATAGTTTTCAGATGTCGTTTGGAACATTTATTTTCAAGTTTATGAAGTCATTTGGTTATTCAAAATCATTTAAAAAGTTTAAATTTACTTTCTTTTCAACTAAGCTTTTTTTTTGTATCAAGTGCATTGTGAACTCTACATCAAAGTCTTGTGTTACTTGGAAGTTCAGATCAAGGGTCAAGGCGGATGCAGAGTAGCCATGTGACACGTTTGTTTTGATCTGTTAGGGGGAAAAAATGGAACGATCACTCCAATTAGAATCATCAGTTTCATTTCATGCCTCAGGAGTTAAATGGCCAAAATTAAAAGAATACTATAGATTATGTAGTAACGTTGGATTGTTCTGTCATCACATTGCGATTGTTAAGAAACTTTTTCAGTGCTCAAAATTTAAAGTATAGCTATTAATGTCCAACTGTAGGCTGTTGTCAGTCTGGAGTTGGCTACCTAAAGTACTTAGTTCCTTCTCTGACAGGGTTATATTTTTTATTATTTTTGTTGTTGTTGTAAATTTATTTGTGCTTCATGACTGTAAGATAGGCTAAAAATGATACTGTCTTCGGTGTATGTAGTGCCGGTATGTCCTTCTTAAAGACCCTTTGATTATACTGGCTGTTTGAGCCTTTTCTGTGTGTGCGAATTAACACAGCTGAACAGGAGTTTTGTTTGTTGTTGTTGTTGTGTGTGTGTGTGTGTGTGTGTGCGTGTGTGTGTGTGTGTGTGTGTGTGTGGTGTGTGTGTGTGTGTGTGTGTGTGTGTGTGTGTGTGTGTGTGTGTGTGTGTGTGTGTGTGTGTGTGTTTAGTGATTCCAAGGAAAGGATATGCTTTTTTTTTCTTTTTTTTTTTTTCATTTTCTCCCTGACAGAGATAATGTACTGATGTTGTCTTATTCATAGTTCTCTTTCAATGGTGAAACAAAAGAGGGAACTGGGTATTAACATTCTTTCATCGTTCTGTTGTCTGGCAATGAACTATGATAGAAATATACATTATGATATATACAAAATGGTGTTGTGTATGGATGATGAACCCAAGATAAGTCTGATTATGTGTTTTTTATGGTTTTCCTTTTTGTGTTTAGTTCTTATGTTTAAGTGTATGATTGTGAGCGGTGGTATGAATGTAGAATGCAAGGGAGTGGGGAAAGGGGCAAATTTTATAAAAGATATTTACAACTTCGAACAAACTGATGTACTTCTTGAACAATGGATAAGATCATTCACATTCCTGGTTATTAGGTGCATATTTTTTCCAAAGGGGGATACAAGGATGTGTACAATGTTGAATGGCGATACACTTGAACTGGTGGATGTTTATTTTATATCAAAGAATCAATGTGTACTGTTTTTGCATTTTAAAAGTTGGATTAGTGGAGCTAAGTGCAGTGTGTTAGTTGGAACATGTGTTTTTTCATCACAGGCACTGAAATATGACTTTGACAAAAGGCTTACTAAAACTAAAAACTTTTATTTTTACAATTATATACAGGGTGAAAACATTATACAAATAAATAAAGTGTGGACTTTTAAAATGCATAATGAATAATAGAACAACAGACAATACCAGCGCCTTGACAATATCATCTCTAAATTGTCAAGGTCTGGGAAATAGCAAGAAAGAAGAGATGTGTTTCATTACCTTAGAAAAAAGAGCTTTTCAATATACTGTTTACAGGACACACATTTTCAAAGAGAAATGCACAAATATATAGAATCAGAATGGGGCTATAAATGCTTCTTCGCATCTTATAGTTCATCTTCTAGGGGGGTTGCGGTCCTTTTTAATAATAGTTTTGAATTTGAAATAAATAAATTTGAAACAGATCCAAATGGAAATTATATCATTATAGCTTTTACAACTATGGAGAAAGAGCTGTTGTTAGTAAATGTATATGGACCCAATAAGGACAATCCAGCCTTCTATGATGAAATTACGCAGAGATTAAAAGCATACAATAACAACAATATCATAGTTGTAGGAGATTTTAATGTTACACTAGAACAAGAAATTGACTGTCTCAATTACAAACATGTAAATAATCCCAAAGCGAAGAAAGCTGTTGAAGATATGATAACTGAACTAATCTTAACAGATATCTGGAGGGAAAATAATCCAAGCAGCAGAAGATATACGTGGAAACGGCCTTCACCTTTACAACAAAGTAGATTAAACTTCTTTCTCTTATCAGACTATCTAATTTGGTATTTTGATGATGCAAATATCTTGCCGGGGTATAGGTCGGATCATTCACTGATCACCCTGAAACTGAAATTTGGGAATGACACTAAACACAGTACTTTTTGGAAATTCAATACCTCCTTGTTAAAAGATAAAAAATACTTGGATGAAATAAACACAGAAATCCAAAACGTAATAAAAGAATACACCAAAAACAATGAAGATTACAATAATCATCAAGATGCGAAAGACTCAGATATAAAATTGACAGTGTCTGACAGGACGTTTCTTGATTTTCTACTTATGAAAATAAGAGCTAAGACTATTTCCTATGCAACAATGAAAAAGAAAGAATCAACCCAAAAAGAAAAAAACGTTACACAAAAGATAAAGAAAATTGAAGAAAAGGAACAAAAAACACAAGAAGATTTGAAAGAACTTGAAATGTATAATCAAGAATTAACAACTCTGAGAGAAAAGACAATGAATGGAGTATTGTTAAGATCAAAGGCAAGATGGGTTGCAGATGGGGAAAAAATAACTAAATATTTTTGTAGCTTAGAAAAGCGCAACTTTGTTAGCAAGCAGATAACAAAACTCGTGAACACTCAGGGAACAGATATAGAAGAGACAGGTGAGATTAAAAGGGAAGTTCAACACTTTTATGAAAAACTATACAAAAAAAGAGATCTGGAAAAAATGCGAAATAAATGATTTAGTTAACGAAATTCCGAACTTAACAGAGGAAGACAGTGATCTTTAGAGGGGAAATAACATTGGAGGAAGCAAGCGCTGCATTAAAAAACATGAAGAATGGGAAAAGTCCAGGAACAGATGGATTCGGAGCAGAGTTTTTCAAGTGTTTCTGGAAGCAGTTGGGTTATCTGGTGGTTAGGGCTTTGAATGAAAGCTACAGAGAGGGAGAACTCTCCATAACGCAGAGAGAGGGTATAATTACATGCATCCCAAACCAGGTAAACCAAAACAGTATGTAAAAAACTGGAGGCCTATTACATTACTAAATGTTATATATAAAATAGGATCAACATGTATAGCCAACAGAATAAAAAAGGTACTCCCAACACTAGTTAGTGACGATCAGACTGGTTTTGTCCCAAAATAGATATATGGGATGCAACATTAGACTAATATATGACCTAATAAACCATCTCAGTTCAAAGAATACTCCAGGTATGTTAATTAATGTTGACTTTGAGAAGGCGTTCGACTCCTTAGATTGGAACTTCATGTTCAAAGTTCTAAAAGCCTTTGGATTTGGAAGAGTATATGTCAATGGGTATATATTTTATATAAAAATATTAAGTCGACTGTTGTTGTGAATGGCCAGATATCAGATTGGTTCTCGATTGAGAGAGGCTGTCGGCAGGGGGACCCCATGTCACCGTATATCTTCGTGCTTTGCGTGGAGATATTATCCATTATGATGAAAGAAGAAAAAACATAAAAGGGATTTGGATTGGGAAACATGAATACAAGATATCACAATTTGCCGATGACACACAACTGATGATCAAAGGAGATAAAATATCATTTGAAAAATCTATCCATCTTGTCGAGAAGTTTGGAAAGACATCAGGACTGTTTCTAAATAAGAAAAAACTCAGGTTATTTGGCTTGGAAGTAAAAAAAACTGTAAGGTGAAATATATGGAGCATTTAAAAATGATGTGGGATCCAGATGAATTTAAGATACTTGGAGTATGGTTTACTAAAGACCTTACAGAAATGGAACAAAGAAATTACAAAGAAAAAATGACTGAAGTGAAAGCACTATTTAAAACTTGGCTGAAAAGAGTAATTACACCCTTAGGAAGAATAGCAGTTTTAAAGCTCTAATCTTGTCAAAACTTACTCATCTTTGGCTACTGCTACAAACCCTCCAGATTCTTTTGTTAAAGAGCTGCAGAGATTATGTTTTTGGTTTATATGGGGAAGAAAACGAGACAAAATATGCCGTAAGACGGCTATTCAAGATATGAAAGAGGGTGGACTGAATGTACCAAATATACAAGCAAAGATTGCAGCATTAAAATTAACATGGTTAAAAAGACTTAAAAACACAAGCCATAAATGGAAAGATTTTATGATTTCTTGCTATCCATTTATTGAACAAATAGAAGAATATTCTCCAAACTACTTATGCATGAAAAGCAAAGATAATATATTCTGGCAGCATGTGTTCTCCTCATATAAACAAATATATTATGACATAAGGCCAGAAAAGGCTGAAGAAGTATTAGCAGAACCTATTTTATACAATGAACACATTAAGGTTGGCAATAAAATGATAAAATTGAACAGCTGGAATGAAAAGAACGTTAATAGAATATTTCAGTTGATGAAAGACAATGGTGAGTTTTTAACACTGGAAGAATTCAGAGCAAAATACAGATTGCAAATAGACTTTCTATCATATGCCGGCTGTATAGCATCAATAAAGAACTATATAAGAAAACAAGGAATCCATATTGAGAATAATATACCATTAGAATACAATGCAGCACTTAAAAAGATATACAATGTAGTTGAAAAAGGCTCCCAAGTATACTATAAAATATTAAACAAAGACTGTGGGAGACCAAACTGTTGTACCAAATGGGCTGACAAGTTAAACAGAGATATACCTTGGAATGTGTGCTTCCAGAAAATTCACTTTATAAAGATATCAAACTGAAATGGTTGCAGATAGAATTGTTCACAGAATTATAGCTACTAATGTAGTACTGAAAGAAATGGGAATAACTAACAATGAAAAGTGTAGTTTTTGTAACCAAGAGAAAGACAGTATTCAACACATGTTCTGGAGGTGCAAACATGTTAAAGAGTTTTGGAAAGCATTAGAAAATGTATTTAGGGAAAAATGTTCAGTGGTGTGTAATCTACAATTTTCAGAAAATTTAGTCATATTTGGAACTGAGGTCAACTTAAAACTGATGCAGTATTTGATTTGATAATCTTAATAGCAAAGAACTACATATATAGATGTAAAATAAATAAAAGTCATCCAATAGTTTCAGTGTTCAAAAAATACTCAAAGAAAGATTTAGCCTTGAAAGAATAATAGCATCAGCTAATAATGACCTATACAAGTGTGAAATGAAATGGATAAACTTTACACCTCTATTTGAAGACCCCAATGAATAAGCCAGAATAATTAATTCATTCTCTCCTGTAGTAAGATTCAAACTACCAAGTTTATTTCAGTGTGTGCGTACGAGTCAATGACTGCGAGACGAAAAGTATTGAAGTGTTTGTGAATAAGTGTGTATGGGTGTGTGGGTGTGTATGTATGTAGGCTGGCTTTCAAAGAGAGAAAGTCTTGTGTATTGATACATGAGTGTACATGTATGTACGTGTGTATGTATATGTGAATATGTGTATGTATATGTGTATGCATGTATATGTATGTGATACATCTGTATGTATGTATATATATGTGGGTGTATGGGTATGTATAATTATGTGTGTATATATGTGTATGTATGCATGTGTATATATATATGTATGTACGCGTGTATGTATATGTATGCAGGTGTGTGTATGTATGTATGTGTATGTTTGTGTATGTATATATGTGTATGTGTGTGTGTGTGTGTGTGTGTGTGTGTGTGTGTGTGTGTGTGTGTGTGTGTGTGTGTGTGTGTGTGTGTGTGTGCGTGTGTGTATGCATGTGTATATATATATGTATGTATGTGTGTATGTATATGTATGCAGGTGTGTGTGTGTATGTATGTATGTGTATGTTTGTGTATGTATATATGTGTATATATGTGCAAACGTGTGTGTGTGTGTGTGTGTGTGTGTGTGTGTGTGTGTGTGTGTGTGGTGCGCGTGTGTGTGTGTGTGTGTGTGTGTGTGTGTGTGTGTGTGTGTGTGTGTGTGTGTGTGTGTGTGATATAAAAGGAGTCTTGTTGAATTGCAGTCCAGTGGGTTTTTCACTGTTGTTATTGCACAGGTACAAAATGGCATCGTCAAAATTGAAGGTGCAACTTAAAACTAGAATGCATACATAAACTTTGGTATTGCTGCTATGACTACTGAATTATTGATAGTCTCGATGACACTGATGTTGATAATATTATTACTGATATATTGGTCACTGCTATTATGATAGCTATTAGCATGATCATCGTTGTTATTGGTGATACCATCATTACTAGTGTATCAGTATTATTATTACCAGTATTCTCTATCAATGTTAATACTATGATAGTATTGTTACTATTGTGATCATTGATATTGTGATGTTATCTTGTATTGGATGATATTGTGAAAAAATAACTGTGAGAGAGAATGGACAATTTCAGCTTAAAAGAAAATATGCATACATACAGAGATCACTGTGAATGCAGTCAGTTGCAAAAATGGTTCTTTTGTTTGGTATGTAATATTCACTGTTTGAAGGAATGAACAAAAATATAACTAAATCTAAATGAATGTAAGCATTCATTTTGCCTCAAAAGGAATGGTTTTTGGGGGGGGGGGGGGGGGGAGATCAGTGTGTATGGTTAGTGATATGTTTGTTCAGTTCAGTAATTTTGATCCTTTCAAATTATCAGATTTATTTGATCATGTGTCTTTGTTCGGGATCTTGATTTGCGATTTCACTTTTCATTTATTATTTTGATTTTTTTTTCTTCAGATATTCAGTTCCGTGAAAAAATCTTCAAACCAATGCTATAATTATTAAGATCAAAAAATGTTTCATGACTGTGGATGGTTGTTGGAATGAAGAAATAAAATGTTTAAAACAAGAAAAAGAAAAAAAAAAAGTAAGTAAAAACCCGCTTTTTATTCTTCACCTAAGCGCTGCAACACTTCAAGACATGTTAACCTTACAATAACGTCCGCCAGCATTTTAGCTTTTTCTGAATCACTACAGTCAATGCTCATCACTTTGACTGCTTCGTTAAATAGTTCACTATGATCTTTTATTATATTGTTTACATCATTCTCAAAACCAGATTCACTAAAATCAATGTTTAACGCTTTCATTGTCTCGTTAAATAGTTCATTACACTTCTTTAAATCAGATACACTAAGTTCGGCAGCCATTTTTTAATCTAAAATAAATTAAAAAATAATTGTAATTCAACTGTTATTATAGTCTTTTCTAATCGTAAACCTAATCTTTTTAAAAACGAATAGTTACTCCTTCAGGGCTGGTAGAAAAGTCAGTTTAACATTTTTCAGAACCCAAATAATATTGAAAACAATTAGGGCCCAAAAACTTTAAAACTGGTTGGGCCGTTCAGGTTTTATTTTGGGCAGAATTGATTTTAAAACGCCTTTCTCTGCCCTTCCCAATTCAATTAAGAATAGTAATTTAATTCTTCAAACCAGTTTTTTAAAAAATTTTAAATCGTCTCTCTAATCCAACTGTAATAGTTAATTAAAACCTGATTTTCTTAACGTTTTCCCCTTTTTCCTAAACCAAAATAAACACACAATTTTTAATAATGAAACAATTTTTCCTGGTTTGGGGCCAAGAATCGGAATTTAATATTTTTCCCATTCGGGGAGGGGAGATTAAAAAAGCCATATATTTTTTAAAAGTTAATTTTATGTTCCCTAAAAATGTAAATTTTAACGTGTAGATCCCCTCTTTTTCAAAAAAAACCCCGCAATTAAAAAATAATTTCATTTGGTTTTTTGGAAGAATCAGGGAAAATATGTTTTCAGTTGGAGTGAGGGGTCAAAAATGCATTTGGTCTATTTTAAATGTGCTAAGAAAGAATTTATCGGGTTCAGATATAATATTTTCCGGAAACCAAAACGTTAAAATGTCAAAATAAGTCGTTTTAGGGGTTTTGGATTTAATCTTTAGATGTGAAAAAATGGTTTTGGTCAAAATGAAAAGGAGTTATTATGTAAAAGGGGGTTTTCGGCAGAGTGGTGGTCTGCCCGCATATTTCTTAAATGCGTTTAGGGGAACGAATTTTCATTCTTTATGATAAGTAAAATCAACATTTTAAATCAGAAAAAAAATCTTATTCAAGTAATCAATTTTCCCGTGGCTCCCTCATTGGAAAACTATTTTTAGTTTATTTTTCCTCAAAGTTTTGTAATTTAAATCAACAATTTTGGGGAAAATTTGTGCTTTCATTATCCATATCTCTCATCTTTACTTTTCCTACATAAATGAATTATTCTTTGAGCTTCTTCTTCTTCTTTTCTTCTTTTCTCTTCTCAATCCTTCTTCCTTTTCTTTTTCTTCTCTTCTTCTTCTTCTTCTTCTTCTTTTCTTCTTTTTTTTCCTGCTAGACTTGTTCACTAAAAGAGTAGTCACCGCGTGAGTTAAAAAGTAAAATAAATAAAATAAAGTGTATTCAGCCTGTTGGCCCTGGAGAAACATTTGACAACAAGGGGTCCCCACGATGTTCAAAAAGTTAAAAGCAATGGCCAGATTCAGGCCCAGGTAACCATACAATATCTGGGGAAGTTAAAATAGAAAAGTCGTCAATATGCAGATCTCAAGACGTCGTATCAATTTGATTTTTAAATGAGACTGCATTTGTGGCAATCTTGATGGCACCCGGCAGTGAGTTCCACAGCCAACAGAACTAGGATAAAATGAATGTAAGGGCTGTCAATTTTTGATGCAGGTATGGTATAACATTGACCGCCACTCCTGGTGCTACTTTTATTCAATACTAGTTGTTTCATTTGGATATCAATTATTTTAGCTCTCCCTTTTGAAAAAGATATTAGGGTTTGATAAAAGCTCTTCTCTCTTCTAAGTGTTTACATTCAAATTTTTCCTATGTTCTTCTTAGTATTCCCCTTCTCTCTGATATGGTTTCCCTGTTACGAACCGTGCTGCTCTCTTCTGAATCTTTTCGAGGTTATCAATGTCCTTTAGATGGTAAGGATACCGACTGAGCAACCATATTTCCAGTACTGGTCTAACCTGTGTTTTGTACAGTTGTCTTTAACCTTTTGGGACAGTCGTTGATATTCCTGTATAAGAAAGCTAAGATGTTATTTGCTTTCTTACATACTAATTGTAATGTTCTTTCCATTTGAGACGACTATCTATAATCACCCCTAAATACTTTGCAGCTTTGGTTTCTTTAAGAAACAGTTTTATGAATAGAATATTAAGATCTAGTTGGTGAGCGTTTATTACATATACGAAACACTTGGCACTTCTGTGGAGGGAAATTTCAATTTTCCGGGTTTCTTTCCCATTTGTAAACCGTTTAGATCTTCTTGTAGAATGGTGTATCATTCTTGCTTCTGATTGTTCTATATACTAAGCTTTCATCTGAAAAAAACCCTTATAGTAGTTACAGGAGAAAAATTTAAACTATTATGTCATTTATATGAATTAAGAAAAAACAGGGCCCCGGAACAATTCCCTGTGGTACACCTGACAAGACTGGTTTACAATGGGATGACGACCTTCCACAACAACTTTCTGCGTTCTCCCAACGAGGAATGACTAGCCCATTTTAGCAAAGAACCGCCAATGTCGATGTGGTTATTTAAGCGCAGGCCCTCATGGTCAACCTTATCAAGGCTTTAGAAAAGTCTAATAAAATTGCATCTATCTGCTGTCTGTTGTTAAGACAGTTATTAAAATCATTGATAGTTGTTATAAGTTGAGTCTCACAACTCCTTCGCTGTCTAAAACCATGCGGGGCGTTATTTAAGAAGTCATATTTTGTCAAAAGTTTACGACTATGCATTTAAGTTTATTTTTTTCTTTTGATGATTTGGAGTTGGGTTTGCACTTTATGATTTGGGACTTTATCAGTTTTAGAATCAGGGGTGGATGCAAACTTTGGAGAAAATTTCAAGTTTTCTTTTGGGATCGGTCTTCAAAAAAACTTAAAAAATCTTTTTAAAAACTTTAAAGAATGTAAAAAAACGTTTCAAGATATCATTTATCTTCTACAGACGAAACTAAACCCTCAGACTTATATTAATCAGGACCCCCTGCTAACGCTAAATCTAAAATTACTGTCTTTTTTTGTCTTGTTCTGGACAGTCTCGTCTCCTAGCGGTAATTAAACGTCGGCGTTGACCATCCCATGAGGAAACTTTTTTTTTTCGTTCGAAGCCTAACAAACCCCCCCATGCAGGGAGTTATAGAATTGATAAATATTAGAGAGTAACTATGAAAATGATCATTTCTGCGCTATTGTGCAATGGGTTACAGTTAGAGGTATTTGTGATACTCTGTCTTTGCCGAGCCCTGTATGACTAAGGGAAATCTTTTTGGGCACTCCCAGTGTCCCAGGTAGGCACTACCTTCACAGATGGGGGTCTCTTATTGAACACACCTTTGAGAAAACGACACAATTGGGATGTTTTCCAATAGGCAGTGGTTTGTAGGCCTCAAAAATGCGGGAAAATAGCTGAACGATGCACACTGATTTTTTCTCCACCAGAAGCCTTATCAAATTTAAATTTACTGCAAATTTTTACCCTTTTTTTTCTACAGACACGGCAGCTGTGTCCAGAGACTGGCTGGCAGAGAACGCCCCCCCCCCCCCCCCCCCCCACTCACGCCATACTGCCTGGTATTGTCGGCAGGGGGCTCGAGCTCGAGCGCCAGCTACCTTCAAGTACTTCGAAGGTAGCCGAACGGAAGGTTGAGCCCTGAGGCTGCCCCACATATGGACCATACTGTCAGCCTCAGAGCCTCCAGGTTCTTGACCAGCCGACCCGTTGCCATGTCGATCGGTAGAGTGGTCGACATCGGGATCCTTTTGCGGCGTGTCGTACAGTAGATCCATGATCGTGGGCGTCCACGGGGCATCGCTCCACAGGGGGCACCAGTAGCATCCTGGAGTTGGTCTCCCTCAACTTCTTACTACCGTCGGCACCAACGTTGGTGGTGGGAAGGCATAGTGCAGAGAGAGGCCCTATGTTTAGCTAACAGCTTCCACTGCATATGCTTGATGTCATCCGTTGTAGGTACTTTGTAGTTGGTTAACTGCACCATCTGTCGGGATGCAAACAGGTCGGTCTGTGGTTTGCCAAAACGACAGAAGATCGTCTGAACCCATGTGTGCGGACAGGTCCCACTGTTTTTTCCTTGTTCAAGATCGGACATTGGTGATGGTGTTGCGATTCACTTCATGTGTACAAGGATCAGTGTTATATTGTTGCGTTGACACCACAGCTGCATACGGCAACCCAGGCGGGACAGATGGAGTGACCTTGTCTCCCTTTCCCTTTTGCAATGAGGCCACTCCCGTCCTGTTGTCAACTTGAGTGCACACGCACCTGCCTGTTTGCGTTGCCCAAACGATTTGAGCGCATTCCACACTGCCAGCAGCTCCAGAAAGTTGATGTGGTGTTTCTCCTCTCATCTCGATCACTGACCGCTCGTTTGACCAAAGCGGGAGTGCCTCCCATCCTGTAATCATGCGTCACCATCATCAGCTGGAAGGTGGATGGCGTTGTCGGATCGGTGTAGGTTGAAACGTCCCCCAAAAGCGCGCACACACACACGCACCACACACACACACACACACACACACACACACACACACAAAACCCCACACACACACACACACACACACACACACACAACACACACACACACACACACACATTTTTTAGCCATGGGTTTTTGGTTTTGATATGCGTTCACTCTTGAGATGCTTGGTTCTATTTCGCTTCATTGCCAGTGTACAGAAGAGCTTGCCCCTGAAGAACTCCCAGTGGGGCGACAATTGAAAAATAAATGTTTCAAATGCAGGAACGTCAGTAGTTAATATGTTGAATGTGAGTTTAATCTCTCTCTCTCTCTCTCTCTCTCTCCTCTCTCTCTCTCGATTAATAGTGGGAGCTCGGAATCAAGTGGAAATTGTGAGGTCTGCCGTTGTTTTTGCGAGGTGGCAGTGTGTAATCAACATTATGCCAGCGGTGCCTCTTTCTTTTCGTGTCGTATGTGGGGGATTTGGGGCCGTATTTCTTGCTTTCATGCATCGACGCGATTTGAAAAAGGCCGCCTTATTCTGTCGGACATTAAGGATTCGTACGTGGCAAAGCGGTGTCGCAGTCGGGTTGATCCTCTCTCTGTTGTACTACGGACTTTTACTACAGCGTTGTTGGGTACGTTGAGCTAAACCCTGGACCTACTTCTGGCAGCAAAGCAGCAGACCTGAGGCAGACCAGACTGGGAAGAGCGCCAGCGGAGGGTTTACCGGCATCCCACACCTCTCCGTCTCGGACAGCTGCAGAGCCCATCTTCGTGATGTCATGTCTTCCCTGCGGGACCTGACTGTAAGTTTGATGGCATGAAAGCTGACATGAGAGAATGAAAGAGATGTTGCTGGGGCTGCATGACGAGGTCTTATCACTGAAGAAGGAGGGCATCGATCTAAGGCGTGATAATGAAAACTTGAAGGCGGAGAATGACAGACTGGATGAACAGATGCAGAAACTTGAGCGAAAGATGATGACTTTGAATGTCCCCCTTTAAAAGGAACAATGTGATTTTTTATGGCATTCCCAGGAGAGACCAGGAAACCAGGCAGGATGTAGGGCCTTGTACACGATTTATTGACTGACCAATTAAACTGTCAAGGATGTAGAATTCGACAGGCTCCACAGGTTGAACGGGAAAACCGGACTCTCCAGTCATTGGTCGTTGTACTTTTTTTAAGGATAAGGAAGCCATTCTGGGTGCCCGGCACAAGTTGAAAGGCACTAAAGTGTTTGTTGGAGAAGGGTTTCCCAGCGCGTGAGAGAAGTGCGCAAAAAACTTGTTCCTCATCTGAAAGTTGCCAAAAAAGAAAAAAAAAAGTGTCAATGATCTTTGTCACTTGGTCATCGAGGGTAAAAAGTATTACTTAGACCAGGACAGTAATTTGAAAATGTCTATCTAGGGGTATGGCCGGCCTGTTAAAATAATCCCCAAACAATGTAATTCATCAAAACTGTACCTGATTCAAAATGTTGAGGGGAAAAAAAAATATGCATCACCGTTTAGAGGGGAAGGTGAGGATGGCACAACACGTGCAGCTCGGGGTTTTGACGGGTGACACAGCTGTGTCAACTCTCCCTGTAAACTGTCACGTTCACGACAGAAATTGTGCGTGCAATGTGTCGTTAGACCTACACATTTAGATGTTTTTACGTGGTCGGAAAACATGTACGTGATGACATATTGAATGTTGATCTCGCACATAATGAAAGAATGAATGAAAGTGTGTTTCCTTTTTTGATTGATGAATATCCTTCTTCTAACTTTTGTGTGCATGATGAAAGTGTGGTTGAAAACAATCTTTCTCTTCTTTGAACACATGTTTTTCCTGTAAAGCTCCTGTATACAATGAAGGACTGGGGGGAAAGCGCTATACCTCTTTTAACGAACGAACGCCAATCTTTGATGTCAGCATAAACAATGAAAGAAGGAATGGAGGTGGTTTTTGGTTCATC
Source organism: Conus ventricosus (assembly GCA_018398815.1). Classification (NCBI taxonomy): domain Eukaryota; kingdom Metazoa; phylum Mollusca; class Gastropoda; order Neogastropoda; family Conidae; genus Conus; species Conus ventricosus. Next base: position 15,950,099 of record CM031613.1, read on the forward strand.
AACTGAGTGCCTTTCTTCTAAACTTAGAACACATAATGAAAGAGGAATGAAAGTGTGAAGAAGAGGATTTGATCTCATCATCGTATGGGTGTTTTCTCATCAGAAGGTTTGTACATAACAAGATTTTGTCATCCAAAACATGGAATCAAAGCGTCCCTTCCGAAGTTTGTGTAATGATTTAAGAGACGATGAAGATGATTCAACTTTCACGTGGAACGATTGTTTTTCTTCTTGTACAGATATTCAGACACTAAGTTTGGCGAATGAAAAGGTTAATGTAATGGCTGATAATAGAAGGAATATAGCAGCTGTGAATGATGAGAATGATTTTGCAGAAAGCCGCTGTGACAAAAATTGACTGATGTGAACGGAAAACATGTATCATTTTTACATTGGAAGGGGAATGGCCTGCTTTCTAAGTTGTCTGATAAAGCATTTGTTTCAACATAAAGTCTTTGTTTTTGTTTGTTTAGTAGAAACGTTCGTTGAAAGTCTGCATTCAAATGTTTTTAGTAATCATAAAGTTTTCTCTAAAAACCCGCTGTTCAGTTTACAAAAACATGGAAGACGATCGGGAGGAGTTATATGTCTTGTCAAAAAGGAATTTTGCCCTTCGTACAAGAGGTACCGACTGACCTAAATAATACCCTTATGTTCAATATTCTAAAGGTGTATTTGGTTTTTCTAAGAATGTTCTCTTTGTATGTACATAGTACCTCCGGAAAATTCACCATACTATGCTTTCATGATACTGATAATGGCATAACTGATTTGGAAAATTGGGCCCTTTTTGTGTTATGCTCAGAGTACTGATGTGTAGTACTTCTGGTGGAGATCTAAATAGTAGAATTTCTAACATTTGTCAAGAATTTCCAACAGAAAATGTACTTTCACTTTACACAATGGAATCCTTGTTAACAGATGTTCTGAAGACAATACATTGAACAGGTATGGAAAGTGTTATTAAACATGTGTACCCCGTTAGATCTATGTATTTTTAAATGGCGTGTGTGACGGTGACCGTCAAGGTGTTTCACATATATTTCAGAGACAGGGAACTGTGAATGATTATTTCATAACTTCCTATGACATGTTTAAATGTTATCAATCTATCATGCAACTCTGTGTGAATGAACGGATTGAGTCTGACCATCTACCCCTAGTGCTCAATATTAACTACTCCCCGAAGTAAGAAATGAGAAAGGCGTTAAGTGCAACATACAGCTTCTTGATATTATAAATGGCAAGATGAATATGCTAATATTTTCCACAATCTAAATAAATAGTCGGCATGCATTATTAATGCTGGGGGAAGCTGTCAAAACTTGATCGATGATGATTAACGCTGCTATAAATATTTAACCCCTTGTGTAAAAGAACAGGCAGAAGCATGAGGAAACAAATAAGATTAAATAATATTCAGAAGGATGATTTTGGGTTTGATCAAGAATGTCAATAGAACCAAAAAAGACGTGAAGCAAATCCCTTTGAATATCTAGAAGGACGTTAGACGATAAAGACAGAAGACGTTTATTGTAAAGCTCGAAGAGAGTATAAAAAAACCTTTTAAAGACCAAAGGAATGAGTATAATTCTACTTTATTATGCAGTTTAGTTGACTCAATCAAAAATCAGCAAGAGTTCTGGGGCATTTGCGCAAAATATCAGTTAGACATAGTAATACTTGTAACAATATTTCTGTAAACGATTGGTATCAGCATTTCAAAGAACTTCTCGAAGACGATACTGAAGAAGACGTAGAAGATCTGATGAAAAAGGTACTTTTCTCGATATCAATAGCGATGCAAGTTTCCTCGATTTTCCCATCTCTAGAATAGAAGTAATTTCTGCAATTAGAAAACTCAAGAACAGAAAAGCTGCAGGCCCTGATGGATAGTTGGAGAATTATATAAAAATGCTGGGGAAAAGCCGTTTAAATTTATTTCTTCGTCAATTTTTTAATGCACTTTTTGACAAAGGGGTATTTCCTGAATAACTGGACAGAATCAATTATATTGCCTTTATTTAAGAAAGGTGAAGTCAAAGATCCAAACAATTTTAGGGGCATATCACTGTGTGATATAAGCAGTAAGTTATATAGTTCTATAATTTTTAAATGTAGATTGCAAGAATGGGTTGAACATAATATAGACAGGGAGTGGCAAGGGGTTTTAAAGAAAGGTTATTCAACTACGATCAATGTTTACCCTTTTGGCAATTATACAGAAACAGTTTTATGGGAAACGCAAATTGTACGTAGCCTTTATTGACTTCGAAAAGGCATTTGATTCAGTGTCTAGAAAACTGCTTTGGCCAATACTTTAAAAAGAATGGATAAAGGGTAAGATGCATCGTTTTATTAAGAGCATGTTGATTGTGTGAAAGCAAAAGTCAGGTGTGGTGGAAATTTCACAAATTACATAGTTTGTACAAAAGGTGTTAAGCAAGGAGATGCGTGAGCCCTGTTTTGTTTCCTTATTTATTAACGAATTGGCACAAGAAATTAATAGAGAAGGGAAGGCATGGAGCAAACCCTGTCTCCAGATTTTAGCTGAATTATTTATTTTGCTATTGGCAGATGAAATAGCTTTGTTGTCAGAAACCCCCGTGGGCCTTCAGACCCAGTTGAACAATTTTGTTAAATGCGCATCAAGACTTCACTTAAGGTAAATATGAAAAAAAGCAAATCGTCGTATTTTGAAAGGGGGTTTCCTGCAGCAAGAGAGAGATGGTCATTTAATGGGGGCCAAATGGCTGTTGTTAATTGTTTAAATATCTTGGTATTATTTTTCAAACACGGCTTAGTTTTTTTGGCTGCTTGTACAGATCTTGCAAGCAGGGCAAGAAATGCTCTTCTATGGCGTTCTGCAAAAATTGTACGTACTTAAGAATAATTCATTAAAGTATGTTAAAGATATTTGATACCAGTGCAACCCATTGCCCCCTATGGTGCTGAAATTTTGGGATTGGATGCTGCCGCTGTCCATATTGAAAAAGTTCATTTGTATGCTCTAAAAAAAATTTTAGGCGTCCACGTTAAAACACCTAATGATTTAGTTTATGGAGATACTGGACGTCATCTACTTAATAAATTCGCGTGTGCAGTGTATCAGATACTGGCTGAAGATATCACGGATGAATGATAATAGGTTACCTTTGAAGGCTTACAAAATGTTTTTCTGGTTAGATACACGTGGTAAATCCACGTGGGCGTCAGGTGTTCGTAAGATTTCTTTTCAAAATGGTTTTGGATTTGTATGGCTGAACCAGGGTGTCGAAAATGTGAAATGTTTTTGCAAGTATTTCGTCAAAGACTTATTGATAACAGATGGCAAAACTGGCATGAACAAATTCAGGAAAGTGTTAGGTTTTCATGGTACCCGAACATTTAAGTCGTTAATAATTGTGAAACGTTCTATCACTTGATATTGACAGAATATTAAAATTACATGACAAAGTTCAGATTTGGGGTTTCAGATATTGCGTACATCGTAAAAGGTATAATGGAGTTCAGGATGACAGTTTCATATGCCCACTATGTCAAAAAGGGAAACGATGACAACTACACTTTTTGTTCCTCTGCCCTGCTCTCAGTGATCTACGGCAGGAATTTATTCCATCTAAATATTGTGGGAAAACCCATGTTCAGTTCCGTATGAGTCTATTAATGACGAACAGAAATCAAAGTATTGTGAGGAATTTGTGCATATATTTGTATAGAGCCTTTTAAGGGCGATCTGTTGTGCTCAGCTAATTAAATGTAGTGTTATGTCGATGTTATATGAATTTGCTAAGTCGACGTTAGTATCTGAGTCAGTAGATTGTACTTCGTGCACTTGTACAAGATTGTACTCCCCGCATTCATGTTTTTTGCATCATTTTTATGCATTATTTTGTTGCTGTTGTTGTAATCACCATGTAAGGTATTGTAAGTAATCCCCCTTCAGAAGGGGCTGTGGCCTATCTGAATAAATTTCATTTCATTTCATTTCTTCTCTCTCTCTCTCTCTCTCTCTCTCACTCTCTCTCTCTCTCTCTCTCTCTCTCATCTCCCCTCTCACCTCTCTCTCTCTCTCTCTCTCTCTGTGTCGCACACACACACATAGTACAACCACATCATACAGGACATGTACAACGGGGCTATGGTTTGTACAAGAAGCCAATCTGGTTTCACTATGGAAATATTTAAACAAAAGGGGGTTCTCCAAGGTAATCCCTTAGCCCAACCTATTTAACTATTTCAAAATGACATTGTCGGAAATCTCAGAGACCATGATTCCCCAAAAATTTTCCGATCTAAAACAAGTCGAAATTCCGTGTCTTTTGTATGCAGATGATTTAGCTATCCTTTCGCTCAAAACAGGGACTTCAGCGAAAATTTAAAACCAGTTAAAACAACTACTGTTTGATGGGGAATGAAAATCAACACAGAGAAAAAAGGTCGTTGTATTCACCAAATCAGATCCAAAGGTATCACTATTCTTCAATTGCGGTAAAAACAAAATTTGAAACAGTGATCATATAAATATTTTGGAGTCATTTTCCATAAAAAACGGACATTTTACAGAAGCCCAAGAACACTTAGCAAGACAGGGGAATATACCCGCACATACCTTGAAGAGAACGTTTTAGGGTCAAAATGTAAATATGAGAACAGTTTACAACCCTATTTGACTCGTTAGTACCCCCCAACTTCACATATGGGTCGGAGATGTGGTTCCTATCCCTTACCAATACAACGATGAAATAGTCAAGAAAAGAAAATGCAGCATTTGTTCAAAACCTGTCTTGCAAACATATTCCCACATGAAACGGCACACATTAAATTCTGCAGGCAATTATAAGAGTTCATAGAAAAGCAATGACATTACCGGTTTTGGGCAACTGGGGAATTCCCGATTACTTTTAAATGATAACCCAGACTATCGCATTCTGGATACACATATTAGAGTCAGACCAAACTCTTACCAACAACAGATTTATCATCAATGATCTCCAGGCAAACCCAA
>CM031613.1:15960106-15967606 GCA_018398815.1 Conus ventricosus
ATTGTTAGCTTTAGAGGTTTACGTCATTTGAACTTTGTCACGTCTTTGTTACCTCAGTAAACACAAATTGGTGTTTTAAATTTGCTGGCCGTTTTTGTTGTTTTTTTTTTTTTAGTGTGTTACCCCAATGCTGTTCTCGCATACAGTTAAACATCTCTCCCTTCCAGCTGACAAACTTTACTTCCGACTTAAGTCTTTCTTTCTTTGTGGGTTCTGGCGGGAGCGCAAATCGACTGGCGTCGATTTTGTTGTTGTCATATCTGCCAATGTTTCTGAGGTAAGGATATTTTGTTTACGGACTCCCGCGGTTAACTGATGTCTTTGTGGCTTAAAATGGGCCAAAAGTTTAGTTCGGACAGCGTCTGAGAGACGTTGTGTAGGGACTAATTCAAGGTCTGACTGAATGTCTGTGTTCAGTTGTAATCTAGAGAGTGGACATTATTTTTTAATGTGCTTTTTTTCAGTCGTGTTCCCCTATCCCAAGTGGGGTTTCTGTCAAACAGTAACACCAACTGACAGTGTAAGGTAACACAATGACATCGTTGTTTGGATTCAGGTGTTTTCCAAGAGCAAGTGTTATCAGCTTCAGATTAATGTCTCAAACATGATGATGCTCAGTTATGAGGTACATACGTGTATAATAAACATATACCCAGCCTGTGAGAAATGAGCCAGTGGCATCCACTAAGTGCAGTCCTTGAATTCTTATGTTGCAGATGGCCTTGTCAGAGGGAGAAACAGCAAAGGTACCGCTCTTCAACGGGCGTGCAGAACTTGCTAGAGGGAAAAGTGTTTGCAATTTCAGTGCAAAAAGTATGAGGAAGATAAAGTGAGCAAAGGGAAAAGAAAGTTGGTCAAAGACATCAAGGGACACATAAGAGAACATAGGCAGCCAAACAAATCATACCAAAGATCAATGACTGCAAATAGCTCTGCTTGTTCTGCAGGTGCACGGTTGCAACCAAATACCGTTTGGACACCCACCTGAAAAGGCTGCAAATCTGCACAGAACGTTCTGTGAATACAGAAGATTTGTATGGACTTTGATCTTCGTTGCAGTATCACCCGGTAGTCAAGGTACATTAATGAAAAGAAAGACGATTACTGGTTGATTATCCGGACTGCTGCTGTTCCAACAGACACACCTGGGCCAGAAAACTTACTCCTAGTCATGTTCGGGGCAGATGGAAAACGGCTTGCCAGGGTGTGTGGCAGTGGTCTTTGCCTTTGGGGACGATCAGCTACCAGCAGAATTAAGAGCTGCATGTTCATGAACTTGCTCTAAATCCGGATTACTCTCTAGATGATGACAGCATGAGAAAAGGGTCTTGGTGAAAAAGGTTAATAGGGAGATCTAGTCCTTACATCATTTGCCAATGATTGAGAGGAGTGTGTGCCAGGGTTATGTCTAATTACCAAGAAATCATCAGGTCCAATATATGAAAGGGAGGCCCATGGACGTGTCTGCCAAACGGGCACTTACGGGGGTATGCGGCAAGTAGCGGCCTGTCTTGTTTGCTGCAATGTCACTTTTCTCGGCTTTCCTTTGCTTGGTAACCCAGTAGTTCGTACCGATCTACATGACCCCGTGCTGCCTCAGGTGGAAGGCACATGACCAATCCGTGTGTCAGATGAAATCCATGGTGGTCTTGTGGTCTTCCCCACGCCCAGGATATGATTGCTATGAACACTGGTCCCAAATCACTTTATGCTGCAGTTCCAAAGACAGCCCCACACCACTCCATTCTTTGAACAGTCCACCATGGGCCACTCCTGAGCAAGTCCCCTGGACTCTACTCCCGAGCAAGTTCCCCTGGTGCCCACTCCTGAGCAAAGTTCCCCCCAACCGTTATTCCCAACCAAGTTCCCCTGGTGCCACTTTGATCATGTTCCTCAACACTATTGCCCTCAATCCGAGTTCACCCTGGGGCCCACTCTGAGCAAGTTCCCCTCACGCTATTTCCAAGCAAATCCTCTGATGGTGGCCACTCCTGAACAATGCCGGTTCCAGACATTAATTCTTCATTCAATCCCCCTTTTGGCCAGCAAGTCCATGATGGGCCTCAACCAGAGGAGTTGCTTGGGACAAAAGGGGTTGATTGTCGAATATGATCAAAAACCGTATCCTGGTTTGTTGAGGATGTTTGATGCTGGGGACCGTTATGTCAACTGCATGGCCACTCAGTTGGGAAGGGCTTTAAATAATGCTTTTTTTTGGCCACAGCAGTTCAAAGACATCTGTGGTATGAAATAGTAAAATCATTTCTTTGATTCCTCAGCAGTCAAGGTTGATACTTCACAGCATTACACAGTGGACCCTGCCATCTGGGCTCTGGTTTTGTAAAGAAAAGAGTGTTTGTATAACATTTGTCAGTCTTCTTCTGAGGAAGGAATGCTACAAATATATAGTCAGTGCAAAAGTGGTCTTACACGGATGTCAGTTTGCTAAGCGTGTTCAGTTTGTGGCTTTGTTTTGTATGATTCATGTTTTTTTGTTTTGAATAGTGGTCTAGTCTCCTCCAGAATGTTTTTTTGCAGTCTTTTGTTATCAATATAGTTGCAGAGCGCTAGAATTAATTTGTGATTTGCAAAGAAGGGACATTTGCATGCTTTTATGACAGGATACAATTGTTGGAACCACGATTTCCTCAGGAAATCATGTTCTGAAAAGGTACTCCTTGTTAAAATGATCAAATGTAACCCGTTAGTGCCAAGGCTTAACCGTGATAGTGTAAAGGGTTTAAAATTCGTACACTTGGTTTAATTATAAGGTCCCGGAAGTCCCTGTGGTTGTGTGGTCGCATGGACCCACCTGCGCTCTTCGCGATTCACACGTTTAGTCTTACTGCAGTGAAACTCTCCGAGCCGTATTGATTTCAACCAACTTGTGAGCACTGGAAGCATCCAATTCATTCGTTCTTATATGTCAGGTCAGCGTCACTCAGACATACCATCATTTGCGTTTATTCTCCTTTGCCCAGTTGGAAACTGCTTTCAGTTGAGGTCTAGGATAGGATATTATACAGAACGGTGTTGTGTAGAAATGCCATAAGCAAAGGAAATTATTGCGCCTATAATATCAGGCGTGTTACAATTGTCAGTCGTGTTACCGGGTTTTCTCACGACTGTTCCACAGTTCAACTCAAAATTTATGTAAATGTTTCCATCCCAGTTTGTAAGCCTGTTCGCACTGTTGTTTAATTTCACGTCAGATAACACATTGGAAAACATTGGCTCCACATGTCGAATTATCTGTTGTAAAGTTAGTAAACATACTGACTGATATAATCATCAGTCATGTTATCGTGTCCCATTCTGTGTGGATGCAGTCGTGTTACCAGGTTTCAGTGGTGGCACTGGCACTTTAAAAGGGCAAAATTTATAATCAAATATAAAAAATTCACCACTTGCGTTTGGCGTCCCAACTACTCAGGTTTCGTCAAAAACACAGAAAATTGTAAACACAATCATATGACCATTTGTTTCCAACTTTTCCGGCATTCTTATGGACCCAGAGCTATTCACTTTTTCTCAAAAAAGTGCAGATTTTCTGTTGTTTTTCTTTATAATTTCCACCAAATGTAAAACATGTGATTTTACATGTTAAACCCGACAGAGTGTTGGCCCTTTACAGACAGTGAGATAAACTGAGCCAGTGATCTTCCAATTTGTAGATACGAAAATCTTTAGATTGGTAACACGAACTGACTCAAAAAGAACAATATACATTTTCTTTTCTTTTCTTTATTTTCCCAAAGAAGATTGGTAATTAAAGTCGGGTTACACTGTTGCCAAACCTCTAAGTTCTGTGTAAAACAAATAAAAACTGGCAAGGATAAATTTGGTGTGTGTTGATTTTCAAGTTTGTATTGTCTCGTGATTGCGTGCAAAATTGAAAACACTCATATAGCATCAACATTCGTTGTTTTTGTTCCTTCAAGAAAACATGGCTTCATTGTCTTAGCCATTCCGTTGATCCAAATCTCTCAAACAACCAAAAATATCAAAACATCTTTCAATATGATTGACCGTAATGTGGATTGAACTGCCCACGGGGGAAATTCGGCAATCTTTTCAGAATCATCCAAGTGGGCTTGCTTTGGGGAAATCTGTCAATTGCCACATTTTGGAGTTTTCAACCAGTATTTTAATGGATTTTACAATGTACTTGTCAATACACACAGGCTATCGACCGGTTTCACATATATTTCGGGACTTATGGGACTCATACCAGTAAACGTTTACAAGCAAAACAAAAAATGAACTGCTTCTATAGACTTATATTTCGTTTTTAGACCCAACGCTCAGCTGCATACATAACAAGGGCATTACTTGAGGAGAGAGAGAGGAGAGAGAGAGCGGGAGAGAGAGAGGAGAGACAGAGAGAGAGAGAGAGAGAGAGTGAGTATGTGTGTGTGGTGTTGTGTGAAGAGAGAGAGAGGAGAGAGAGGAGATGAGAGAGAGAGGAGAGGAGAGAGAGAGAGAGAGAAGAGAGAGCGAGCAGAGGAGAGAGAGCGATGACGAGAGAGAGAGAGAGAGAGAGAGAGAGAGAGCGATTCGAACACTGGCTTCATATTAAGGAGACATAAAATGATACTATTTTAGTGGGAGACAGATGTCGGGAAATAATTATTGCTAGTCAATTACACAATAGCAGCACGTTGAACAGTGATCATATTTTAACACCCAATCGTTTGTCACAATCGTTCTCTTGCGTTTGCCTGCGTCGTTCTTGGCGTCCCAAATAGGCTAGAGCAATGGATGAGACACTATTTCATAGGGAATGGCAACATAGCTACCTATCAATTCCACCTGTGCCTGGCACTGGAAAATCCGTCCACTATCAGTATGAATACCACAGGCACAATGTCACACCACAGACTATGACAACTGGACACCATGCGACACGCGGCTTGCCAAAACAGTCATGAGATTGAGTTAGAACCGTTTTCAGCTGCCGTCTTTTTGCCGGTTACAGCAACCCAATCCCCCCCCCCCCCCCCCCCCCCCCCCCCCCCCCCCCCCCCCACACCCCCCCCACAACACACACAACAACCCCCACCCCCACACCCCCCCCCCCCCCCCCCCCCCCCCCCCCCCCCCCCCCCCCCCCCCCCCCCCCCTCCCCACCCCCCATTCTTCCATGTTATCTTATCATTAATGTTTATTCATTATCTGTTTGTACACAATGTATTGCAATTGTCATTTTAATTATAAGAGTGTTTGGTGGACAGTGGGGAGGTAAACTGGGCTGCGATAGGCATACTAGGTGGCCATTTGACGCCAGTACCTCATTGGCACGAGGGGCTATCGAAGCGGTAGTTGTACAGACAGTGGCTGTGTTTCGTCCTCTACGGTTAGACCAAAACCCTAAACGTATGTATCGTCAGGGGTTTGCATTCTTTTAATCTGTCTGGGTGTATGAATTAGGCTTGGTATTATGCGCAGATACTACCGCAGCCACACACCCAAGGGACTAGGTTAAGAGAAACATTGCAACGATCAGCGTCATTGTCCAGGGTAGATTATCTGATGAAAACAAACGACCACAGATACAACATTCCTCTGGCGGGGACCTTGTCACATTGTGAACAACACCCTGCAACAATTTACAGCAAAACAGGGAGCGAGCGGGATATGGGGTTGTGTGGTGATGCTTATTGAATTTTGTTACTCGCACGTGCAGGTGACACAGGGTTTCTACGTTGGTTGGGTGCCTCATTTCGACAACTGATATTCTATTGGAAAATTGTCACAGGAAAATATGGAAATCGACATACTGTTAAGGCAAACATAATATTGTGAATATAGCACTACTCAAATCAGTCATTCAGTCTGCACGATAGTATGATTCTATGCACCTGCAATGTGGATAATTATCAGGAACAAACCGGTTGCGCGTTCAATTTACAAGCATAGAACATCTGCTATTTTCAAATTACTATTGTACCAAATGGACGGACTGGATCCAATACCCATTCACGGTTTCCCAGGTTTCATTTTAGAGTGAACTGGTATTACCTTTTAACCTTGTCATCATACTTCGTGTGCAGCGTTCCACAGGCTTGGGGCGTTTGCCAGTTTCATTAAGGTGAAATTACAGGAAACACCAATACTTTCAAGAAATACTATTATTGTTTGTAGGCGATCCACACCGCATCCATATTTCTTGCCTCCTATATTGAAGCACTACTCACTTACACACATGGCCTCATGACCTTTTTTAAATTGTCATGTTCTTTCTTGGTATCTCTGAACCTTGTTTTTTAAGCTGTCCAGTGGGCTGTTCAACCGTGCTGTCAGTACTTGTCAGATTTCTTTCCGTTCCCTGCGCTGCATTCTGAAGACAAAGTGTGAAGATGGGACGGGATGAAACAGAAACACTGCCATTCAGCAGTCCTGGTGGTCAAGGAATGGTGGCTTCAATACTTACAAGTGGTTTCAAATTAGTTTGTGTCCCAGAGCTAGTATACATATTGCATATTATGATTGTATAGGGAAATGGTAAGGGGTTGGCTTCCATAAAAGCACAGAAAGAAACAGAACGATTCCCTATCCGTTTTAGGTATTATTTGATATTCGATGTTTCGTTGTTTACAATTCAGGCTGGCATTAGTACCTTTTATGTATAGTCAATTCAGTTAAATGGGCGACGTTATTTCTAGTCTATTGTAAGAATCATTTCAGATATTTCAAAGTCCGCCAAACCACATTTTCGAGGGTGACTAATTATGGGCAAAGGTTCAAGTTGCAAAGTGTGCCGACATCCAGGTGCAGGGTTCAATAAGGAAACCGTTGGGTTTTTTGTGGCGAAAAGCATTACAAAATCTAGTTTGTTTCTCCTCTAAGAACCATTTAATTGTACTACAATGTCAACCATGCTCATATTCACACGTACTCGGCAGAGGTTATTGCTTTGTTCACGAAGGTTATGATCCACATGTTCATGTGTTGTGATCCCAAGTGTACTTTGCAGGAACTCAATATCAATCTGATGGTTTGCTTTACTAGTGCAAAGCGAGCTGAGCAGGACCAGAATGTCATCATCTGCTGAGAGGAACTGTGGAGTGTGAAAGTGGTATGGTTCGTTGTGATGAGAATACACCTCTGTACCTTTCACATTAGTGTGGACGCCAGACAGGACTGTCCAGCAATAGTTAATGATTGGTTTTGCAAACACGCTCCTTGTGAAGGATTTAAGTGTTCTAATGGTCAGTGTGTATTACAAGCCAACATTTGAATGGGTCCTCTGATTGCTTGATATTTGATGAGGTTAGTCAACCAGCAAAACAGGATAGAAAGCCCTATGTCTTTATTTCTGTCCGATATGTGAAGCAGCAAGGTTCCATTAACCTGGATGTACTGGTCACTTTACACCCACCACGCCCCCCCACATGGTGACCTGAAGAGGATGTCCTGACACACATTATTATTGTAGTCTGACTGGCTGCATTTGCCTTCCCTGTCTACACTCGATGCAATGGATTTTTGTTGTCTTAT
>CM031613.1:15972606-15973801 GCA_018398815.1 Conus ventricosus
GATATATGAGCACTCCCATGCAATCGTTACACTTGTTAGCTTTGCAAATACATCATTACTAAGTACGACGATAAATAAGCAAGTCTTCCAAATTTAAGACTTTGCACTCTTTCACCTTGGTACAAATTTACGGACATAACAAAGCGAAACCCATGGACTCTCACGGACATGCTCGGCAAGTAGCATATGGATCGTGCCCCACACACACACACACAACATCCCACCACCTCACACACACACACACACACCACACACCACACACAATACACACACCACACCACACACACACCACACACAACACACACCCACACACACACACACACACACACCAAACATTACACACACACACATCACACACACACACACACACACACACACCACACACACACACACACACCACACACACCACCAAACACAATCACACCCACACAACATACACAGCGTCCCTTGATGGTCTCCCATACCCCCCACCCCCCCCATGTATTTTACCCATGTTAACACAAGCATATAGAATTGTAGTTGCCGAAATAGCAACCCACCAATCTCTCCACTTATTGTAATAATAATAATAATGGAAATCTTATATAGCTCCTATTTCGGCTAAGAGGCCAAGCTCTAAGGCTTTACAATTCCACACTCCGTTTACACCACGGGCTGCCTATGGGAGTGCCCGACGGAAGGAGCTGCCTCTGCTGGGGCTTCATTTCAGTCCGTTTCCCGTGTCATCCAGTCAATATCGTTCAACTAATTGATCACTCCGTTTCGGTACTTCCTTCATTCTTTCCATTTCTCAGCAGGGGCATGCTATGTGTAAACGTGTCATGCTTACCCAACGGCAAAATGGCTACTCTTCCGTAAGCTGGCGATGGGATTGTACGTGTGTGCAAGATGTTATGCATTGCGTTCACACACGGGAATACCTCGGTTTAGAGTTCATTTCGAAGGATGTATGGGAAATGGAGTCCAGAACCAATGTTAACTCCGAGGGAAAAATCCCCTATACCGAAAGCCCCCCGCGGAGGTTCGAACCCGCAGCCCCAGGGGTTCACCCAAGATTAGGAGTCAGGCGCTCTACCACTGAGCTATGACGGCTCCCATTGTAAAGTTTTGTTGTTGTTTTTTCCCAATGCCCGTTGAGGAAACGCCAGGATTTTAAAATCAAACAGTGAAATGACCAAAGACAATACAGGGAAAA
>CM031613.1:15973901-16006401 GCA_018398815.1 Conus ventricosus
ATAGGTCTCCAGTTTTTTATGTGCTGTCTGGATTTATCACCTTTTGGTATACATGTATGATCCCTCTCTTTGTACACTGACGTTCTCCTTTTTGAAACTTGCATTTAATGCTCTAACGACAAATACACAATCTGTTTCCAAAAGACTTTAAAAAATTCAGTAGTAAAGCCTCGGAACCGGGGCTTTTATTATTTTCATTGTCTTTAGAATATGTCGCTCCTCCAGTATAAGACCTTCTAAGTCCGCTGCTTCTGTTTCATTTAAATGGGGGATGTCTTTCACCAAATTTTTATATCACAATTTTCTACAACATTTTCTGTATATAATGTTTTATAGAAACTATATTCTTTTTTCAGTATGTCTTTTTGATTTGTTAAAACATTATCTTGTTTATCAATTAGTCTAGCCTTTGTTTTTACTGATGTAATGTAGAGAATGTAAATATGTGAGTTCAAGCTCACCCATGTTATTTTGCACGAAAACCCCCTTTTCACATCCAAATCACGTCCTTCTCATGTTAATTTTTGCCAAAATTAACACCTGTTTTATAAACAAAATTAACACGCAAAACCGCCAAAAATCGACATAATTAACACATTGAAACGGGGGCTTACGTGCTAGATAAAATTTGGTGATCGTGAACAAACATATTTACATTCTCTCCAAGGACATAAAAATTAAGGTTTAATACATGCACTGTGTTTGGCGGGACAACTTGCAGCTCTTCACGAACAAACGATCTTTTAGGGGCGGGCCCCTTTTAGACGCAGTAGCATCGCTAGAAGCGAGAGTCTCTCTTAAATAATATACGGGAGGGGTTGTTGTCATAATTCTTTCAACTTCATATACATCTATGCTCCATATAGGATCTGTGGCTCTAATTCTAACATCGCCTTCTGCCTCTCCAGGAGCATACAAGTATCTTACTTTTAGTCCAAACGGCAAGGGGTTTTTGAGTCCCCTGCGTATCTTCAGTAATGCTAATTTTTTTTAATTTGATTGCGTTCACTGGTTTAAGGCCTGTTGCTTTAAATTCTTCATTGTTCATGGCACGTAAGACTGCCGACAATCTCCTAACCCATTCTGTGTTACGCGTTCTATCCATAATTTCTCTGTGATATTGATAGGTTAAACAGGCGTTCAGCTAGATTCTTATTAAAGTTTTCTACTAGGGCTTGGGATCGATGGTTGCCTGGGATCCCTCTCCTAACTGTAACATGATGTTTTAAAAACAGCTGGTTGGCAGAGCCTTTAAACTCTTTTCCATCATCAACTTGAATCTGCGAGGATACTTTAATGGGCCTCGCATGTATATTTGTTGTAAGCCACAGCCACAGCAGTTGAACTTTTATCCGTTAAAGGTTCAGCGTCTTTGTATCTTGAAGCCATGTCAACAACTGTCAGAGCATACTTAAACTTTTTCTTCTAACTTTGTCATGTGGAAGATACAGCAAGTCCATCTGGTGGGTGTCATTAGGAACTGAGTTAACAAATCTAGCCCTTATTATTCTTTTGGGGGCAGGCAGATATATTTGCCAAATTGCCTGTTTTGAAAGCCAAGTCTTTTGCATCTGATTCAGACACTCTAGCAGCTTTACTTAGTTTTTCAATAGCGGTCTTTCCTTTCCAATACCTTTAGGAGAATAAAAATATTTTGTACTTCGTATTGTTCATATTTTAATTGTATTTTTAATTTGGGTTTTTAGATTGAATATGCGAGAAGAGAGATTGCTCCCATAGCGCATATAATAAAGCCTATCTCTGCTATTTTCTGTTCCTCAGATGGTTCATAAAAGTCAGACAGTTCTGGCGGCGGCGATGTTAGAAACTTCTTTCCTGTCACAAAGTAATACTCATTCATTGCCTCATCAACGTCTGTAAATGTGTGCTCAGCATGGCTCTGTTCTTTTAACTTTTTATTAATAAGTCAAAGTGGGCAATTCGCCTTTTCTCATAAGCGGCTCTTGCTTTAGCTAAATCTTCCTATTGCCTTGTTATGACGTTCTCTCTCTTCATCTGACCGCAATTTACTAACATATAATTGCTTCCAGAGAAGGCCAAAGCATTAAAAATTAGCCCCTCCTACCATCAAAAACTACTCCCGCCATCTTTTTATAAATTAATATTTTATGAATTAATCTTTCTATGAACTAATATTTTCTGGGATAATCCCCTGTGTAACAAGAAAGTCTTTTGACGCAATCCCTGCAGTAATTACAACTATAACCTTAACAATATCCTCAATGTCTAACTTCCTAGATCTGCCGGCTTCATTTTAAACATGTTTTTTGCTAACACGCTATAGCCTATACTAAGACCACCAATCACAGCAGAGTGGTAAATTGTATTGATAATCTTTTTTTTCACTCATCTTTTTATTAACTAAAAAAATAATTAAATAATCATAATACGAAAGGCTGTCTATGTGCTTTTTAATCAAATAATCTTTTGTTGTTAAAGCTAAAAATAAGGTTGCAACTAGTTTTGGCGAATCTTCTATCTTCCCCATGTTGGGCGGTTTTAATCCTAACAAGCATTTTGCAAGGGTAGAATAAACTATAACACCAACGATAGGCACTGCATAATTAACCAGCGTTAAACTCATGGTTTAAAAGTATTATATTATTCTTTTATTGCTTTTTAAAAATGGATTGTGACGAAACTATTAAAGTGTGAGGAGCAGGCAGACTACTCCGCAGACAACTGCCATAAAGAAAGATTATACTCTCTGGCTGCGTGTGGAAAAACTAAACAGTATTTAGGCACTGAACTAAGTATTGAACAGATTCAACAATTGTCTACATCAGACGTTGAGAAGTACTACGCTAGGTACGAAGCACAGTTTGGGGTTTCAAAATGGTTAGATCAGTAGGTCAGACAATGATTAGTTTATATGCTAAGTTAGTAAGTAAGATGGCGCCAGTTGATTCAGAAGAAGATTTAAAATACGACTTATCACAAGATCCGGTTTTAAACAAGTCACTAGAAACTCTCGCATGTGACATGTATTACAGATTGGGACGATGTTATGCCCATTCATCATGGGATTAATTACTTTTAATCATATTAATTTTGATCATATTAAATTTAATCGCATATAAAAAAATGAGCGATCAGGAGAAGAAGACCCACAGGACAGTCCGCAGGGCCCTCCGAAAGAGCAGAATGTACACAAGTGAATGTACCACAGGTGAGTAATGTTACTAAGTCTAAAAGCCCCCGGGCGGGTTGAGGCTGGACGTAAACTAGCTGAATGGAACAGACTGCAAAAAGCAAACAGTCAGCAAAACAAAAATTGTTTAGATAGTAATACAACATCGCCGCCAGCACCGCCATCGCAATTAACAACAACACAATCACAATCAAACGATAAGATGTATTATTATGTATTTGCTGCTGTTGTTGTTGGTGGGGTTTTTTTAGCATACAAATGTCTAACGCATACTTAGCAGCAAAGTTACAAACCCCCACAAACCCAGTAAAAGAAGAAGAACCGGCTTCTGCAAAAAAAGAACTGCCTCCTGCTGTAGACCCATTTTCTATGGAATAGTTTTTAAGAACTAGATAAAGTACAATGTAAGAACTAAATAAGTACAAGTTAAGTTAGTTATAGAAAGTACTTTTTAAGTTAAGTGCAAGTAAATTACAGTTAAGTGCAAAAAAATAAGTTCTTTTTTAAGTACTAGTTAGGTTCTTAAATAAGTACTAGTTAGGTTCTTAAATAAGTACTAGTTGGTTCTTAAGTTAAGTACAAGTTAGGTTCTTGTTAGGTTCTTAAGTTAAGTACAAGCCAAGTTAATCTTTTAAGTTCTCCAATGCCTACAGCATATGAAAACTCAGGATTGACGTAAGTTCTCTTGTTATTGTTAGAGACTAGTGATTTCTTGTTAACAGCAGTTGTGTTTTACTTGGTGAAGAGTAGAGCGCAGATTAACATTTGTGTGATAAAATACTTTGTTTTCAAAGAGAGCTTGCTTGTAGTTGTCTGTGAGATTATATTTTTTTTGACAACTTCTTTACTTATGCCTTTAGCCTTCTTCATTACAGAAGTCTGGCTGGCAACGCTATACATCTTCGACCGCAAACCAACATATTCTTTGATAACTGTCCCTTTAAGTTATCCTTCATCTTCCCAATCACTTTCTTGTTTACAGTTGAATGTAAAGGGCTGTCTTTTGAGTTGTCGCATGTGTCGTACCACCCATCAACTCCTTTAGCCACTTCTGTTTCTAAATCCCTTTTAGAAGTCTTCTGTTGGGACGTCTAGAATAAAAGAGTCGGTATCTGTGTAAAGAACCCTTGCTTCTGGGTACAGCGGTTTAAAGTAGTCGTACAGAAATTCTAACATCAATAACTTTGACAACTCTAATACAGTAAAACCAATAAACACTGGCTTGTCTAACTTAACATCCTTTTTCTTCATCATAATGCCAACTAGGCTGTCGTTAAATCTTCTAAAGTCTTGATAGTTAGGTTTAGAGGCAAACTTAATTGCTTGGTTTTCTTTTGTAACTAATTTTACATCTTTACGTTTGTGTGGATTTTCCATAGTTTTGCCAAAAACAGCTGTTGTTCATCAGTTTTAAGAAGTTTTTTTCTGAAGCGTCAGTGGCTTGGGTTCTAGATCAGTGTTCTTCTTGATGTATGGGCTCATAAAAGGCTCTTGATCACAGGTAATTATTCTGTGAACAGCTGTCAGCTTTAATCCGTGTCTTAGGTAAAACTGTAGGAGTCTGTAATGAAAAACATACTTAGTTTTGTTGCGAAAGATTGGGAACAAGTTTAGGCGGTTCGATGGGGCTCATCTTTAATCTTTCTGCGGCTAGGGGGTAATCGTTATGGAGATCGTGTAGTTCATAAGGATATTCTAAGTCTACTTCTAAGATTACCCCTATTGGATTATCAGGTGGAAGCTGTGACAACATACTTAACACAGTATTAACATTATGAGGTCCTTTTATCATTGTAAAGTTTCTCAATGGAAGCGGCTGACTCATGGCCCATCCATACAGATTGTTGGCGTCTAAGTACATTAAATAGTTGGATGGTTTAGTGGGATCATAATCATCTAAGTACTTGTTGTTGGCTTTGCAGTAAGGATGTGAGGCCATGCTAATACCTCCCCTCAACCGTCTTCAATCATCTGAAGTGTGGGTAGATCAGAAATTAAGTCAATCTTGATGTTTGTAGACTTTAAGAAAGCATCCCAAGAAAGGCCAGGGGCAGAGATGTAATGTGATGAGTCTAAGCTGTAATGTTTCATGCATGTAGTTCTGTAATTCTGAAAGACGTCTGCTAATAAACACACGTCAGCAATAGATATTGATCGTGATAATCACCCATTGTTTGGACAGTGTAATTCTGGGCCAGGCTTTCTGTGCATATTCATATTCAGCATCAGTTATGTCTTTGCCTCTAAGACTAGAAAAGAAAGCGCCTTTAGGAGGAAGCGAGTCTTCATCAAACCTGTCCCACGAGTTCATGTATTCATAAGGATAAACGCCTTTGCGCACTAAAGATGGGTTAAAGTATTGTTTTGTGATTGGAAAGTCTTGTAGAGATCCTGCTAACTTAATCCAAACTCCCCATCAGATGTTGGGCAGAGTCATAAAAGGATAAACAGTCAAGAGTAAAAGTCATGTACTTTTCTGAAGATTGTGCAATGCAGGTAACCCTCTTATATTCAGAAGTCACTGCTTGTATGATGAAGTGTGGACAAAGGAGTTTCTTGAGCAGCATCTGAGGAAAACATACTCTGGACTCACAGAGCAAAGCACCACTCGACATTCAAGGTCTGGTGTGGCCAACCAACCTGAGGAACAGTTCAATGGCAAGCCTCCAACGTTGGCGGGGAAAACAAGAAGGTGGTCGACAAAGCCAGAGCCAAATTTATCACCAGGGCCAAACGGAATACCCTTTCCAGCTTTACAAGAAATGTCCCCAAGGTGCTGGAGTGGCTCCACAGGCTGCTGCGATCGGCTTGGAGAAACCAGAAGATCAGTGGCCAGTGGATGACGGCAGATGGTGTGTACATCCCCAAAGAGCAAAACTCAAGTGACATCAGCCAGTTCAGGCCAATATCACTACTGAACGTCGAAGGGAAAATCTTCTTCTCTGTCATGGCAGCAAGGCTGACCAAGTACCTGATGGAAAACAAGTACTTGGATGTGTCAGTCCAGAAAGGTGGCATCCCAGGCGTGGCTGGCTGTGTAGAACACGCCACAATGATCTGGGACGCAATCCAAAAAGCCAAAAACAGAAAAGAGAGACCTGGACGTTAGTGTGGCTTGATCTGGCAAACGCATATGGATCTGTGCCCCATGAGATGATACAGTTGGCTCTTGAGAGTACCATGTGCAAAGAACATCCGCGACATGCTCAAGAAGTACTTCAATGGCTTCTCAATGCGGTTCTCTACCAAGGAGTACACAATGATTGGATCAACTTGGAAGTGGGCATTGCAATGGGCTGTGCAATTTCCCGATACTGTCGTGCTGGCAATGGAACTCATCTTGAAGCAGCAACAAACAACGCGAGACAAACATGACCTTGGCGATGGATACAAGATGCCTCCTCTCAAGGCCTTCATGGATGACACTACAGTGATTTCATCCAGAGAAGACGAGACACATCATGTGCTGGAGAGGCTGGAACGACATAGTTGCCTCATCCAGAATGAGTTCAAGCCAAAGAAATCACGGAGTCTCTCACTGAGGAAAGGAAAAGTGGCCGAATCTGTGGTCTTCAGTGTTGCCAACCAGGCCATTCCAACAGTCACAGAAGAACCAGTCAAGAGCCTTGGAAGATGGTATGATGATACGCTGAAAGACACACAAAGAGCAAAAGAAACCAAGCAGATGGCGGAAGAAGGCTTGGAGACCATTGACCAGTGTGGGCTCCCTGGCAAATACAAGGTCTGGTGTCTGCAGTTCATGCTGATACCAAAGCTCCTATGGCCTCTGATGATATACGACATCTGCACCAGCACAGTGGAGGCAATGGAAGCCAAAATCAACAAGTTCACAAGGAAATGGCTTGGTGTCCCCCCCTGTCTGATGACATCGCGTGTACTGTCGCCAAGCAAAGCTCAAACTACACTGAAATCCACCCTGGAGGAATACAAAGCAGGGAAAAATCGACTTCAAAGCATGCTGGAGGACTCAGGAGACAAGGTGGTAGAAGCAATCAAGCCCCAGCTGAAGACAGGCAGAAAAATGGAAAGTTCAAGAGGCGATGGATTCTGCAAAAGAAAGTCTCAAGATCAGAGAAATAACAGGACACACCACAGACCAACAGACAAGGACTGGGGTGACCAAAACTGAATGGTGGTAAAAGGGCCCAAAAGGGAAAAGCCAAAGAGACATGATGATTCAGGAGATGAGAAAAGAAGAAGACCAAAAAAGACCCCAAAAAAGCATCCAGCAGACCCAGCAAGGGCAATGGACAACGTGGGAAATGCACTCCAAAGAGTCTAACTTGGAATGACATTTGGCACATGGCCCCTTCGGGATCAGCTTCATCTCAGATCTGCAAATACCTTCTGCCCTCAAATGCAAACCTGGTGAAGTGGGGGAAAACAGACGATCCTGCATGCCCCCTCTGCCATGAAAAACAAACAGTGGAGCATGTTCTAAGCTCATGTAAAAGTAGCCCTGGCTCAAGGAAGGTACACATGGAGGCAAAACCCAAGTGCTCAAAGAGATTGTACAAGTAGTCTGGGCTAGTACCAACACCACAAAAGGGAGCATCGGGAAATCCAAAAGCACCCGCAACATTCTTCACGGCAGGAGGCAGCAATCATGGCCAAGAACAACAGTGCCATTTCGAAACATGCAGGCAGAGTCTGCTGGATGGGCAGATGACTGGGAGTGCACTGCAGACCCCCCAGAATGGAAGAGTCACCCAGAGATCATCAGCAAGAGTGGCATGAGACCAGACATAGTAGCCCATTCAGTCAACCAAGCAGCTGATCATGATCGAGCTCACGGTGCCATATGAGAACAGAATGGAGGCAGCTCAAATCTACAAGACTGAAAAGATGCTGATCTGGCAAACAGCCTGAGGAGAGAAGGCTATCAGGCCAAAGTCCTCACTGCAGAAAATTGGAGCTAGGGGATTTGTAGGAACGTCTGCATACAGCCTCATGAAACAGCTCTCATTTTCAGGGAAGGAAACAAACAGAGCCCTGAAAGCAATGGCAGAAGCGGGAGAGAGGTGTTCAAGCTGGATCTGGTCAAGTCGGAACAAAAATGAACTTCATAAGGCTTAATTTCCTACAAATATCAGGTGTCCCTGTGGCTCAGTGGTTAAAGCGCGAGTCATTAAGTAGAAATGAGCATGTCCCGAGGGTCATGGGTTCGAATCCCAGCCATGGCTGTCCCAAGATGGGGAAAAAAAAAAAAGGGGGGGGGCAGAGGGACATCCGGAGTCATGAACCGGGTGTGGCCCAAACCCCCTGAGTGTCAGGAGATAAGGGCCCAAACACTTGCTTGAAGGGGCTTCTCTTCTGAGGACTCTCTGCTGCCACGCTCTCCACGAGTTTCTTTCTACAAGAGTAAAAGTCATGTACTTTTCTGAAGATTGTGCAATGCAGGTAACCCTCTTATATTCAGAAGTCACTGCTTGTATGATGAAATGAGAATCGTAGCCTCTTAGTTTATGAAAGAAGATAGGCAGTTTCCATGTCTTAGGGTCAACCTTAAGCTGAAGTTTACAATTGTTGTGCGCTGCCCCTCTAAATTTGCCAGTAATGTGATCGTGGTCTCTCACTGCGTCGCCTAATAATTCTCTGTTACATATCCAGCAGTGTGTAGATGAGTAATAGCGTTCTTGATCTTCAGGAGTCATAACAATGTCTGAAAGATTTAGTTGGTTGGATAACTGATTGCGAAGTTGTTTCATCTGCTCTAAGAATTTACTAGCTGCGTTGGGGCTTCTATAAATCTCTGGACGTGTGGTGTGTTGACCATCTGACCTAACAACAATAAACGCATAAGAACAGATCTGATGGTGGGTTAATAAGGTTGTTTTTTGTTCTTGCTGTTGTGGGCCATAGTACTGTGGCAAGATTGATTCAAAGTCAGCATAAACTACGTATGGGCTCATCTGCATTTTGTGTACATTCTTAAAGCTAACTTTAGACCCTGGTTTAGGTGTGAGGAGTATAGTTTCACAGTCTACAAAACTTTTACAATGAGTTCTATGACTGGCAGCTGCTTCTATAGTTGGGATTCTAACCAAACATCTTCTACAAAGCTCTTGTTTAGATTTATGCTTTGATGTATATTCTAACAGTCTGCTTATTGTTCTGATTAATACATAATGACTCTTTGTACTATCTGTAAACAGTATCAAGTCTACATGCTTGTCAAGTGGTTCGCCTAAAGTAGGAGAGTTGGGAGAAACCCTTAGAGGCACTAGATTGGCTTCTACAGACCAATCGTATACGTTTACAGTGATTGGTTTGTTTTGCTCTTCAAACTGAGATATACTTTCTATACTTACTGGAAAGTTTATGTTATCAAAGTTCAGCTCTTGCTTATATGCTTCATAATTAGATACTCTTTCTGCGTTTTTTATAACGGGGTGTAAATGCGCTAAAACACACCACATAAAACACATGCTGTCAGGATTTTTTATGTTTAAGACTGCTCGTTTTAAAACTAACTCTTTAGGGAGAGGAAGGTGAGAATTGCCAACTATAGGATAGAACTTTGTTTGTCTTAATCTGATTTCAAGGACTGTCCCTTCAGACCAGCCAGAACCCCTTAACTTTGCTTCCTCACTTGCATGGTTAAACTGTGTAAGCATGTAGTCAGCCCAGTTAGAATTAAAGTCGTGATAGCTGATTACTTCTTTCTGCCTTGTTGAAACCCAGACTGGCATGTTAGTATCATCAGGCGTTATATAATCAATCAGAACGGCCAACAACACTTTTACTGGCG
Organism: Conus ventricosus; assembly: GCA_018398815.1. Lineage (NCBI taxonomy): Eukaryota > Metazoa > Mollusca > Gastropoda > Neogastropoda > Conidae > Conus > Conus ventricosus. Next base: position 15,983,846 of record CM031613.1, read on the forward strand.
GTTCACGTTGAAGAGACTCTGGAATTTTTGAGATAGCATGTGCCACGCTTTCATGAACGTTCGAGGGGTTAATGATGCCCATGTTTACTTCGCTAAACATATTGATTAATTGTTTGTCACTACCTTTCGCCAGTGCGCTGGCCGGCAGTTTTTCAAACTCAGACGTGTTTGTGAGGCTCATTTTTTAACTCAAAATATTTACGTAAATTAAAAAAATAAATATATATAAAAGTAAGTAAAAACGCGCTTTTTATTATTCGCCCAAACGTTGCAACACTTCAAGGCATGTTAACCTTATAATAACGCCCGCCAGCATTTTAGCTTTTTCTGAATCACTACAGTCAATGTTCATCACTTTGGTTGCTTCGTTAAATAGTTCACTATGATCTTTTATTATATTGTTTACATCATTCTCAACCCCAAATTCACTAAAAGCAATGTTTAACGCTTTCATTGTCTCGTTAAATAGTTCATTACACTTCTTTAAATCAGATTCGCTAAGTTCGACAGTCATTTTTTAAATCTAAAATAAATAAAAAAATAATTGTAAATTCAACTGTTATTTATAGTCTTTTCTAATCTGATTTAATAATAATAATAATAATAATAAGGAACATTTAGTGCGCTTAATCTTAAACAAAAGCCCTAAGCGCTTACAGCAATAAGCCCTAACACACACACACACACACACACACACACACACACACACACAACACACACACACACACACACACACACACACACACACACACACACACACACACACACACACACACACACACACACACACCACACACACACAAACACACACACACACACGCACACACCCACACACCAGCGAAGGAGCAGAAAAATTATGTTTTGAAGAGAGTTGTTTTGAGGGAGGACTTGAAAGAAGAAAGACTGTTTGAGTTTCGGAGTGCAGAAGGGAGATTGTTCCAGCAGGAAGGAGCCTGAAAAGTAAAAGAACGTTCACCAAGTGTTCTGGCCCGAAAACGAGGGATCTGCATAATGCGAGTGTCAGAGGAAGAGCGAAGCTGTCTGGAAGGAGTATAGGTCGACAGAAGTTTAGAGAGGTAAGATGGAGCGAGGCCATCCAATGCCTTGTAACAGAGCAAAGAAAGTTTGTACTTGATGCGTTTTTCAACAGGAAGCCAGTGCAAAGATTTAAGCAAGGGAGAAACATGAGAGGTTTTCGGAGATTTCGAGACAAGGCGAGCAGCATTATTTTGGACTTTCTGCAATTTTGCAAGAAGATTCTGTGGACAGCCAGCAAGAAGAGAATTACAGTAGTCAAGTCTTGAAAGAATGAAAGCAGAAACCAGAGTCTTGGTGGCTTCTTCAGACAGAAGGTGGCGCACAGAACTGATTCGCCGAAGCTCCAAGTAGCAGGCACGGCAGATAGAAGAAATCTGATTTTGAAAAGAGAGTGTCTGATCAAGTACAACGCCTAGATTTCGCACAGTGGTAGAGGTCTGAATGAGAGAGGTACCAAGTTGGACAGAAGAAGGAACAGAGATTGTAGACATGAGCCGTTTTGGGAGAATGAAGATCAGTTCAGTTTTGTCATTGTTTAACTGAAGTTTGTTGCAAGTCATCCATGCCTTTATGTCAGAGATGCAGAGCTGTGAGCGATCGATGATGGAGGAGAGGAGAGAGATGTCACCAGAAATATAGATTTGATTGTCATCAGAGAAGCAGTGGTGTGAAATGTCATGATGGGCTACAATGTCAGAGATGGGTTGGGTATATAGAACAAACAGAATGGGACCAAGGACAGAGCCTTGGGGAACACCATAATTCAAGTCAGCAGAGCTTGAAGAAAAACCATTGACAGAGACAATTTGGGTTCGACCAGAAAGGTAAGAATAAAACCATGCCAAAGCGTGAGAAGAGATGCCAAAAGTATGTTGAAGTCTAGTGAGGAGGGTGGAGTGATCAATGGTATCAAAGGCAGCGGACAAGTCAAGAAGAGAAAGCAGTGAAACCTGACCATTATCCAGAGCAGAGAGAAGATCGTTTATTATTTTCAGCAGAGCAGTTTCTGTACTGTGTCCAGTGCGATAGGCGGACTGCAACGAATAGAGCAAGTTGTTTTGGTCAAGGTGGTTTTGGAGTTGGAGAAGTGCTATCTTTTCAATTATCTTTGAAAGAAAAGACAAGTTGGAGACAGGTCGATAATTTTTTAGGTTTTCAGGGTCAAGAGAGGGTTTCTTCAAAGAGGTCGGACAACAGCAGCTTTCAGTGCAGGTGGGAAACAACCAGAGGTGAGAGATTCATTTACCACACTAGTGATATATGGCAACAAAACATCCATGCATGCAGATAATAAAGTAGATGGAAGAGGATCCAGTACACATGTTTTGATAACAGTCTTGTCGATGACTTCTTTGACAACAGCAACTGTCACAGGTTCAAAGTCAGTCAATGAAATGCCGGAAAAAGAGTTGTATGGAATATCAGGTTCAGATACTGACTGAGCATCCAGACTTTCACGGATAAGTCTAATTTTGCTAGTGAAAAAGCTATTAAAGCAATAGCTACTACTCCTTCAGGGCTGGTAGAAACATCCACAACATCCATAAATTAGAATCCATATAATCAATTAAAAGGCAAACAATTTTATGTCCTGTGGGGCCAATAATCTTGTATTTCATGATGGACTTCTTCACTCTTGTTTTATTTTTGTGAATTAAAAAGATCAGTAATTGATGTTTCAAACCTGCTCCTTCACCTTTCTTATGAGCCTTCCAAATTCAATTGTGAAGTATATAAGTAAGCTTTCTAAACTTCTTCGGCTTCATTTTAAACGAGAATAAAATTATAAATTAAAATAATTAAATAATCCGCAGCATCTTCTATGTCTCTCTCTGCCGTCTCTGCCTCTCATCCCTCCCTCCTCTTCCCAACATGCGCTGCAGTGCGCGCATGTTTAGTGGCGAATAGGAAAAAATCATAACTTACCTGACGGGTTCTACGAAGAATATTGACGCTGTAACGCTGGCGCTATGCTCTTCACTCAGACTGTGATTGAGATCACAACCATTGCTAATTTTTTAATAAGATATTTCTTGATAACTTGGTCTATCTGGTCTCTGTTGTCTTACTTCTTTGTAAGATCCAGTATTCTTTGTTTTGCTTTCTACTTTTTTCTTTTAATCTACGAGTTCGTTTTTTCTTTCTGAAAGCGGACTTTTAACACAGCAGTTGAAATACTCGTAATCGTCGCAACGCTTTCTAAGAAACGAAATACACGAGTTCCACTTGTTGACGGTTGGTTAGTTGAAGGCTGTAGTTGGGGCTGGTTTGTTGATGGCTGGCTAGTTGAGGGTTGGCTTTGGGGATGTCGGCCATGTTCAGGATTTTATTATCGTAATTTATATACACATGCGCGCTCACAAAATTATGTTGTTTCGGTTTCATAATGTTAATGCATCCACTAGGTCAGCACATGCGCACTTACAAATGTTGTTTCGATTTCATTTATGTTAATGAGGTTTGCGCACTGTGCAGTGAGATTTTTTGTCACTGTATTTCGGTGAAAACATTTTCTCGCGAGTGAGTTGACCTAATTCGCTTCTGGTGACCTAATTGCTTCTTGGAAAATTTTGTTTACCGGAAAAGCGTGACGGAAATTCTCACTGCACATGCGCTAACCTTAGCAGACGACGTCTCGGGCTTGCGATCAATATCAGTGGCTCAGCTGCCTGTGTATGCCGGCGACAAGTGAATCAGTGGGGGTGGGGGTAAATCAACATTATCCGAGCGCTGATTGTCGTCAGCCAGTCATTCGTCGGGGGCAGTTAAGTCCGTAAACCATTTTGGCTTATTTGGGTTTAACTGATGTGTGTTTGTTTTTCAATGTTCTGTTAATTGCATCAGTGTCTACCTGCCGCGAAGTAAAAGTCTTTCTCCACTCCTTTTTGAAGTTCAATTTTTTTGTGCCCTTAATCATCGCTGTCAGCCATAAGCTTCTGAAATCTTCGTCTGTAATGTTTTCATCCGTAATGATTTGCTTATTCTTAATCTTAATGAACAGAGTTTTGCCGTGTAGGCTACATGGCAGTGTGCTTTGGTAATTTTAGGAGTTAATTTTTGTTAAAACAGCACTTACAATCATAGACATGGCGCCTAAACCTAAACCAGGCCCCTATGCTAACGAGGCCGGCGCCCGGCCCGGTGGCTAAAAGAGTAACACTAGATCCGCACTTACGCTGCTACGGCGCATGAGCCAGTAATTACATAGAAGAGTATTTAAAGCTTTAGCATATTTCTTTCTAGTAATCCTATACTTATCAAGTCGCTTTCTATTTCCTTTTGAAGTTCAGTTATTTGCTCTAACTAAACTGTTGAACCTCCATTTTTAATCAAGATTATTTTATTAATTATCTTATTATATTCTTCTTAGTAATCCTTCTGGCAGCACTTCTCAACAGAGTAAAACGCAATAAAATCAACATACTTATTAAATAAGTCAAGTACTGTTAGTTTGTCTTTGTCAGCCATCACAGTAACCTTGTCAGATGATGCAATGGCGTTTATTTCATACTCCGTTTTTTTAGTAATGACAATAACGAGCTTAAGAGGGGCTACAAGGTTTCGGCCTTTATTTGTATACTTGATTAGCGTATGTTCTGGCAAACTAGGATCGCCTCCCTTGGAACATCCCTGGAGTAATAAATAAGCGAAAAATCATCGTCATTTGCCTAGGTAGTGATTCTAGTTTTGGGGTAATTCTAAGCCGACAGTCTCATTCTCCCACTTCAGCTAAGGACTTCTTTCTCTGTAGCATATATTCAGAACCTGCCTGTTATTTCAATCTGTTTTTTTCTGTTTGTTCCTGGAAACTAGGCTAACAAGAAAGGGCCCTGCTCAAAGCCTTTCTAAAATTGTTTTTCTTATCGTAGTATACATAGGGCTTCGTAGTTAAACTTTAAATTCCAGTCAATTTCAGGAGCAACGCCCAAGCATTTCTCTTTTATGAAGTTTGTATGCGCTTTGCCAAATCGTTTGCTCTTAAATTTCTTATCTCTTCTAGGGTAGGATGTTGCTGCCGTTTTTTGTCTCAATTTCTGTTCGTTTGTAAGCCCATCATCTGTGTATCTAAATGCCATAAACATTCCTGGCACTCCTATTAGATCAAACTCAGTTGTGTCTCCTAGGTCTTTTAGCTCTACTGCAGTGCATATTAGGGCTAGCTCGCTTTTGGGTTCTGGCCCCGAGACATTACTTTTTTATAATAAACAAATTATAATAAACAAATTGTTGTAAGCAGCCAATAATAAACAATTACAATAAACTAACGTATTGAACTGGGGGGTCAGTCCGTAAGCATAGCTTAGCGTGCTTAGATGTTTCTAACTGCTCTTTTATTTTTTTTAGCTCATCTTTGTCCCTTATTATTTAGTTTTCACTTAAACATTCTTCAAAACTATCTTTGTCCTTAGTGTAAATAATACGACTGATTTTAACTGCGATCGAAGTCTTTTAAGACAGCATTGTATGTTTGAGTTAAGAGCCACACAGAAACTAAGGCGTGACGACCGCTAAAGGCTAGCTTTGACAAAGCTTTTCTTTTTTTAACAATGTCTCGTTCAGCCGAACAGTCATCAATAATAAACAGTGTTCAGTTCCTAATAGTCTTAGTAATGTTCTAAACAGTCGCTCAGTTTGTCGCTAGGATCAACTAAAATATATTCTGTCTGTCCAGATAAACTTCCTTTCTTTGTAAGACTTGTTGTGCTTAATGGTTGTGCAGAATATAACAATGTGCTCGTAATGAAACCTGTATATTGTTTGTAACAAATCAAGTACGAAGACAGTTTTCCCACACCCAGTAATCCCGCAGATAAGAGAACAGTGCGGATCTTTGGGTAGAAACTTCAGCTATCCATCTGTTTTTATTAGAATATTTCTTCTGCATTTTAATAAGTCACATCTTTTAGTCTGTTTTCTTCAATGTTTAATGAGCATCACAAACCATAAAAATGTGGATTTTATTGGGCGTCTCCGTCTGCTTTCTTGTGAATATTTATTTGTATACCATCTTGTCCTATCCTTTCTCCACTTCCAAACAATCTGTTGTCAAATGTGGATCTAAAATCTAACCACAGCCCATATTTACTTATCAAATAGTCTTCAGCCTTACATCATAAAGGCGAAGTTTTGTACTACACGATCAACTGCAGGATCTCTTTGCCTACCTCCAGCGAACAACTTTCTTATTTCATCAAAGTGTTGGTGAGGTAAAAGTCCACGCCCTGAATACAACTGATCAGACTTACCATTTATTACACAGTCACCTCTCAATTTTTGGATTATAAAACGCTTCTGATTCTCTCTGAAAGGAGTTGTTTCTTCAGTAAATAAGAAAAAATTCCTTTTAAAGACTTCAGAGATGATTTAGATGTATGTTCCAGAGAGTGTCTCGCTTGTTTTTATTTTCTGTAATGGCGTGCATAACGTTTTCATAATAAATAACCGTTTTACTTTTATACTGGGTTAAGATTGTTCTAGCCAGTCCAGGGTTAGTAACAACATCAACTCAAGAGAGATGTCGCTAACCGCGTATGTAGCTAAAGGGTCTTCAGACAGACGATAGAACGCTAGGATTAAATGTCAGTTCATAAGTAAGTTTTTCTTTTAGTGCGCTTGGTAATATGGCATATGCGTCTTTAACAGTTCAAATCTAGAGGGATGCAGATCTGTTGCCAAATGCTTCTGCTTTGCCTCATCTTTAACATCGTTCTTTGATCCTCCGCTTTAAGTCTGTGCTTGAGGCCGTTTGGGCTTTGTATTCCTGATAAACTTTCTCTTTCCTTTCTTTTTTAGGTAGCCATAGATCAGAATATAGGGCAAAAATATCTGCCTCACCTAGTAAAAAGACCCTTTTTCCTCTAGTTTGATTGCTATGTGATTAACGATTGCTCTGCCTAAATTAGCAACAACAGTAGCATTAGGATCTGTAGATGTTAATATCTATTTTGATGATAGTTTAGCAGTGCCTGGCATTATAACATCGTCAAGCGCCAAGATCAGGGAACCTAACTATTAAATCTTGTCCAGGCTGAACTGTTGATGGAGTATTTACACTAATTACAGTCTGCCTTATACCTTTTACACGTGGGGTTCCTTCTCTTTTCTGTATGGATCGAGGTCACAACCGTATGAGTTCATTTTTTATAAACAAAAAAGAATATAAATAAAAAACATGGTGAAGATTTTGACGCGATTGAACCTATTGAAGAAGAAGATGAAACAAAATGGGACCTTCATTGCAAGAAGAAATTGAAGGGGCAGGTTCTTTCTACCTAGCCAACGTCAAGAACTATTGCGACAGCGATTGAATCATTCTATAGAAGCATAGGGCGAGAGCTGCCAGAAGTAGTTGATCCTACGATTTTGAGGAAGATGGTGGGCATTTGTATATAAGAACTGGTGCTGGAGAGCGCGCGAAGGTTACTTCAACGCAAAACCCAAACAAGTTTTTAAAAATAAGCACAATTAGACGAAAACTCCCTATTGCTAAGGCAGAACAATTAAACCTTTTAGAGTTTAGAGCGAAGCCGTTAGTCGTTTACAGAACTTGGGGCAAGAGTTGCCAACACAATCTAAATACAGAACATACCTCTTCAAGATTTAAGTCAACAAGCAGATGAACTAATAGCAGAAATTGAAACGAGTTTAGATGATGAGACAGTCAGAGAAGCATTAGAAACAATTAATGATTCTCCATTGCCTATGCGTGACGTTCGAGGTCTTAAGGCTGCTTTTACAACAATAAGAGAAGAATAATGCACAGCACGGCAAACTTAGTAAGCTAGAGAGAGAGATAGAAGAAGAAAAAATAAACTCGCTGATGCAGATGATAACAATTTAGGGCGAGAAGAAAAGGCTAGAATACAACAGAAAATACGGATTTAATGGGCGAAAGGGAAGGGCAGTTAAACGTGATTTCTATTCTCAGAGGAAATCTAGAATCACAAACAACCAGATTCAAAGAAACTATAAGAGAATACTTTATGAAAACACTACGCTAGCTGAAGAATAAGAATTCTGTTTAGAGAATCAGGGGATTACAATAGTTAGTATATTAACGGCTGTTGGGTTTGCTATCTCTACACTCGTTTATGCTTTAACAGGTAGTGCGCCAACCGGACCAGTAGCGCCTCCAACACCTCAGCCTGGTAAAGTTGGATTAGAAAACAATTGCATCATCTAGCAAACTTATTAAAGAGTTAGCTGCCAAAGCGCTTGATGCTCTGCCCGGCATAATAGGTAGTATTGTTAGTTGGTGTCATGTGACGTAGCCTCACATCAAGGCATGTGACGCTCCATCACATGTAGTTAGTGATATGAATCATTTCCCGTGCCACAATTAAAGGAAGAATATTCATATGGCTTGACTAGTGTAGCGGGCGTCCCCAAAATAATTGTGAGTATGACTCATTCAAGGAACAAATGTGGTCATTGGGTGAAAGTGACCACTGAGTGATAGTTTAACAAGGGCTGGTAAGGTAAGGTGCTGGTCATGTGTTTTGAACACTGAGTATGCACTCACTAGGAGAAGGGGAAAGAGTCAGTTTTAACCAGCAGATGGCCTAGAGACTCGAACCTGTCAGGACGGTGGTCCTCTTTGCTGCCCAGTCATTACCAGGTGAGCGATAGATAGTTGGGGAAAGCTACGGGGGGAAAAACTTAAAAAAAAAAGAGAAAGAATCTAGTTTAAATTTGAAAAAGCAGGTTACTTACCCAAACCTTATTCTTTGTTTCCCGCCTTCCCCCCTTCACCCTTAAACCCTTAAACCCCCCCCTTTACCCTTCGCCCCTTTCCACCCTTAACTTTCACCCCGGGAGGGGGGTTAAAAGAGGGCCCTTTGGGGGGGGAAACCCCGGTATTTCCCACCCCCAGCCAGTCCCAAACCCGGGGAGAGGAGTTGAAGCTCGCCCTTTCGCAAGGACAGAAGAAGTCGGGGAAAGAGAACGGGGATTTGTTCTCCAGGACAGGAAAATTTCCCGGGGGGGGCAGAAATTTGTCTCAGAGAGCCCGGGAATTGAGAAAGCAGGGAAGTTTTTTATTGGGGCGGGCAGGTCCCCCCCCCAGTGATTAGGGGGAGTTATGAAATTTCTCCTTTTCCCAAATTTTTTGGGATAACGGAATTAAAAGGCCTTGGTTTTAAAAGGGAAGCGGAAAAAAGACTTTTTTTTTTTTATCTCCAGTTTTTAAAGAGGTTACATGTGTAAAAGGTTGATTTGCTCTCGGTGTGGGGGAAGATCATGTGTGAAGATTGATTTGTCTCTCGGTGTGAGGAGAGAAAACATGTTGCAGATTTATTTGTCTTTTCCAGTGCGGGAGAGATAATGTGTAAAATCTGTTTACAAGTTGTTGTTTGTGGGGTTAGTAAAGTTTTTTCCCCCTGAAGGAGGGGGGGAAAAGGGAAAAACATTCGGTGTGCCCCTTTTTGGGTGTTGGAAAGATTCCCGGGTTGCGTATGGAGAAAAATGCTGTCATAAAAGGGGGTATGAAAGGTGACGGGTTTTTTGCCCAGTGGGGCCCCCGACTCCAGCTTCACCCGGCGTACCCTGCGTTTTTTTTCCCCCGGGGAAAAAAAAAAGAAAAAAAAAAAGAAAGATTTCTATTTGTGCCCGGGGGCTTTAAAAAAAAAAAGGATTTATATTTGTCCCTCAAGGGTTTGGAAAAAAAAAAAAAGGGAAAGGTTTTTTTTTGAAACCTCGGGACTTGAAAAAAAAGATTTCATTTGTCCCCTAAAAGGGGTTTGAGGGAAAAAAAAAAAAAAAAAGGGAAGAAAATTTAATTTTTTTATTGTGTATAATGGGTTTCCCATTTTGGTTGTTTTGTTCTATTTCTAAAAGTTTTTGGGGGGTGGTTGACATTTTTTTTGGGGTTGCTCAAACTCCTTTAAAGGGGGTTTTTTTTTGGGTTAGGATTTCTTTTTGCCCCTTCCCCACCTCAGGACCGATGGGCCTCAACCTCCTCTTCTCGAACCTCCCCAAGAAAGGGGGGCCCGGGGCGTTGAGGGTCGCTGCCCTTTTCCCCTATGGATTTAGAATTTTTTTTTCCCCTTCCCAGGACAAAAAGGGCCCCAACCTTTTCCCTTTGGGGTTTAGGGGGGGGACATGGCTTTGGGGAGTAAATTAGTTTTCCCCCCTAAAAATATCTATTTCTTTCCCGTTTTCCCCTTTGGGTTTAAAGTTTGTTTTTCCCCTTGCCCCTCAGAGTGTGGGATAAACCCTTCTCCTCCGCCCGGGCTAATAGGGGTAGGTGGTGGGGTTGATTACCGCTCTCCCCAAATAAACATCTTTATTTTTTGATTTTTTTTTTTGGGGGGTGTGGTGCGAGATTTTCTTGATTTTGGGGTGAATGTGCATTTATTGATTGATTTTTTAGTATTTTGTATTATTCTGTTGTGGTGTATATTGTGCAGTGATTTTTTTTTTTCCCGTCCCCCATTTTACGGGAGCCCAAGGGGCCCACTGGGGTTTGCGTCGTGGGCTTTTTTTGTTTTTCCTTTTTTGCTAAATTTTCCGGTCCTGTGTATCCTTTCATTTCCTTTCCCCCCCTTTTCCAAAACCCTTTTAAAAACCTTCTCCTCAATAGGCTCCTACTAGTTTTTTTTTTCCCAACTTTTTCATTTTTTAAAGGTTTAGGTTTTCCGCGGGGTTTGTGTTTCTTCCCCTTTTTTTAATTTTTTTTGGGGATTCCATTTTTTTTTGAAAATTTTATTTTCTTTTTTTTGTATAAGGCGGTCCATTTGTTTTTTTAAATTCTTTTTAAAATTAAAGTAAGAAAAAAAAGATTTGACAACAAGAACTTTTGGGAGAACAAAATTTTATAAAAAATTTTTATTTTCAAAAAATTTATGTGTTTATTTTTTTTTCTTGGGGGAAAACAGTTTTGTTTTTTTTAAACTTTCATTTTTTTTGAAAATTTCCAAATTATAACAGTTGCAAATTTTTTTTGGAAAAAAAATTTCCTTTGGGATTTCATTTTAACCCTGTTTTGGGTAAGGGGTTTTTTTGGGTTTTACACCGGAAATTGAATTTGTATATACTATAATTAGGGTTTTTGGGTGAAACATAATATCACATATTTTCCCCTTAAATTTTTATTCATACTTAGAGATTGTTTTTTGTTTAAAATTTTTTTGACGATTCATTATGGGGTTTTGAAAAATTTATGTTAAACAACCCGGAAAACGCTTGGGTTTTGGGAGGGAAAAAAACTTATTTAAAAATGTGCAAAAAAGGGCCACAGTTTGGGCCAGACAGGTAAGGAGAGGGAAAAAATTTAAAACTAAGAGGGAAGCTAAAGCAAAAGAAAAAGACTCAGGGGAAGTTTAAAGGAAAAAAAACACAGAGGGAAGTGAAGCGGAAAAAAATAGCTAAGGGGGGAATTTAAGTTGAGGCAGTTGAATTAGAGACCGATCCCTGAAAAATTTAGAAGAAAACAGGCATCGAGAAAAACCTCCACCAGCCCGGTTTTCCCCGCACCCAAAGCCTAAAACCAAAAGCGGCATATTTTCAAAGTTGCCACCTTTTGGGGGGAAAAAAAGGGGATGACTTGTTTGTTTTTTTTGGGGCCGATTTAAAAGTCACGCAACGTCTTGGGGTTTGGGAAAAAGGGAAAAGTGGCCCCAGGGTATATTGCGTCGTTTTTTAAAGGGGTTTATTTTTTGGGACATTGACCATCACTTGCACCCGAAAAAAAAATTTAATTTGGGATCATTTGGAAAAAAAAGGGAACCTTCAAGAAATTTCAATTTTTCTGCTGACTTTTTTCACAAACCCGTTTCCGTTCCGTGCGCCCTTAAAAAGGGAAAAATCGTTCCTCGTTTCTGACCCCGTATGAGTCATTGTTTGGATCGAGGGGTTTCGTTTTGTCAAAAACGAACAAAATTTTCAATAAACTGCGAAAATTCCTTCTTAGAGAAAAAACTTTTCCAGAGCGTGAGCAAAGATCTGGCCATTTTTCCTTAAAAAAAGGGGCAATTTGAAAACGTGGGGGAAAGGTCAGATGGCGGGATCATATTGTATCCCCTCCCCCAATAAGGCGGGGCTGGGAAAGGAGAATTTTCCAAACTTTGAGTTTTTTTTGCGTCTTGTACTTTTCCCATCGGACGGGGAAGTTCAGGAAAGGAAACGGGGGTCTTTTTTGAGTCCTAAAGGTATACCTATCCTGGGGAAACGGACAGGGATTTTCCGCGGTTCGAGTGTTTTTCGTAAAATACCAGTATCCCCGCCGGGCCGGAAAGCCCCGTTACTCCCCCGGCAAACTTTCCGGGGGTCGGGGCCAACGCCCCCACGAAGCCCTTTTTTTGGGCCCGGGTTCGTGGACAAAAACCCAAAAGTTCCCCAAAATCAGTCGGCTGCCGATCAGACAATGCGAGTTTTTTTGTGATGAAAATTTTCCATTTGGGGAAAAAAAGGGCCCTTTAAAACCCAAAAATGATTCAAAACCCGCATTACTCCACGGATTTGAAAAAGGGGCCTTTGGGTTTTGGCCCCCAATCAATCTGTTGAGGGACGGGTGTTAGAAAAGGGAGCCATCAAGGGATTGCAGGCTTGGGTTTTGCGGGACATGGGTGCACTATTGCGGGTGTAGGGAAAAATCTTTCGCCCTTCAAGCCAGAAATCCCCAACACGCCCCAAAATGTAGGTCATTTGGAGGCAAGATTGAAAACGTTTCCGCTGGCGAAAATTTCGTCGTTTACACCGTACCCCCGGGTTTTTCCCTTCCCGCCTGTGTTTTGAAAACCCCGTCGGGGGTTTTTGATTTTGGGGGCAATTTTTGCCGGGTGTGCTACAGTACATGGTGGTCCCTGGAGGATCGTTTGTTCCTTGTTTGTGAGTACTAATAAAAGCCCCATGGCAGGGAAAGGCTACAAAGCCGCAAAAAGTCTCAAAACTGGATGAACTCCAGTTTACCCCAGATAAATTTAAAAAAAATTTGCGGGGAAAAGACGGGGACGCTGACGCCAATATTTTCTGCTGCTAAACGGATGTCACTGCCGTAAAAACGGACAAAAAAGGGACAACGGCCCTTTTGGACTTTCTCACAGGTGTTAGGGGGACGGGGACAACAGCTTTTTTGGGGTTCCAAAACCATTGGGAGAAACATTTACGGGCACCGGCTCAGGGATGATTTTTCCCGTGGAAAACTGCGGAATCAAAAACATTAAAGAGAGTTCTTGATTCTTTTTTTTTTGGGCCCGGGGTCCCCAAAGGAAGTTCGAAATACTGCCCTCATGTGCCTCGGGCCCAAAAGACAATCTCAAAAAGGGTCGCGTCCCATTGCCCCTTTTTGCAAAAAGCCTCTAAATTTCCGTTCCATTTCGGAAGGTACCCTTTTGATCTTGTTGGACCGTACCACTGTCTTTTTCCGGGTTTATCGCTATTTCTTGACTTTGGGGGATACAGAAACCCAAGGTATCCAAAGCGTTTCCCACGAAAAAAATTTTGATACATTTAATCTTTTCCTGAACCCTTACTTGAAATTTTTTTCCAGAGTGGGTCTTCCAGACGAAATTTCTCGATTGTGGAACGAAATTTCCTTTCTGATCTCTTTGAGAGAAATTTCCCAGCCTTTTGTCAATCTTTTCCATTTAAACCCACGCCTTTAATCCCCCCGGGAATCGGTGGCCATGGTTGAACGTTTCAAGGGAAAACCGTTGAAGCCCCATGTTGGAAAGGTTGAAAGGGCCAAGAACCCCCCAGGAAGGGGATCTTTTCCCTCCCGGGCCCTTTGCTTTTTCATACAGGGAAATGCCGAAGGAGGGGGTTTTGCCATTTGAGCTTCTTTGGGACATTTCCCCAAAGGGGGCCCTTTTGGGGCCCGTGATGCCCAAAAATTGGAGGGAAAAAGAACGGACATACCTGACAGTAAAACTGTTTACCTACGTTTTAAACTGCTAATCGTTTGAAAGGAGGAAAGTGACTTCCCTCAACATCAGCTGATAGGGAAAACTAAAGTGTCCCAAGGTCTTTGCCGCGGAAAAGGGCAAAAGGACCGTTCCTCACCCTTTTGAGGAAAAAGCCCTTGTCCTCCCAAAACGGATAACATAACAAGCTTGTGTTATGGGGAAAAGGGTTTTTTTTCATTTTGGTCGAAAAATTTTCCCTGAAGAAATTTTATAAGATCAAAATGGAAAAACATTTGAAAAGGGGATTTCATGTAAATGTTGAAAAAGTTTTTTTTGAACGTACAAATGTTGCCAAAACCCCGTGGGTTGAGTGGATTTTATCCTTTTTTTTGTCAAATGATGTAAACATGACAGACCTTACCCAGTGTTTGAATTTGTCCCCAATGAAAACGTACAGGGACGGACCCAAAGGGTTTTTAAAAACACCCAAAATGTAGGAATGTTTAACATTTTTCCCGGGTGCAGTTTGATGTTGTCCCCCCTTCCCTTTTTGGGTCTATAAAGGTAAACCCCTATGAGGATGTGGTTCTTTTCTAAGGTTTGTCTACAAGTAAAAACAGAACGGCTCAAAGACATTTTGAAAGACTTTCAGGATGTTTTTTAGGGGCCCCCCAGGAAACAAACTGGTATGAAACCCAAGAAATTCATTTAAATTTTCCTGAAATACCGTGCGAACCAGACCCTCCCCCTCCCCCTTTGCAAAAAAAAAGGGGGTTTAGAGAGAAAACAATGTAATGCTGGATTTAAAGGTGAAGAACCTTCTACATCTCCGTACAAACTCACCCCCGTGGGATGGTGGAAAAAACCATGGATCCTGCGTTTTTTTGCATCGATTAAAAGAAAAGTAAATAAGATCACGTTGGTTTTGTTGCCCAGCCCATCCCACAATTTTAAAAACTTCCCGTTCCGCTCTCGGAAAGGGAAAATATTTTGTTTAAAGTAGACTTGCAAAGGGAATGGCAGATTCAATGGGGTTTAAGCTGACAAGGGAAAAAACAGCGGGGGGTTTCAAACACCTTTTGGGCTTTTCCATGGGAAGAAAATTTCCCTTTGGTTTGCAAAAACCCCAGCTTCTTTTTCCAGAATTTATGCGAGCCCCCGAAACTCCATAATTGGTGCCCGTCCGTTTTTTTTAATTTAAAATTTTGTTGGCTGCAAAGGCAAGGATGACCTCCTTTCTAACCCTTTTCGAGCGTTTTTTCTAGACTCAAAGTTTTTGGTTTTGGGCCCGCAAGGCCCTCCCAAAAATTCGTGCCGGTTTTCAAAAAATCTCGAGTTTTTTGGGTCACACTATTTCAGGGGGAAAAATGATGCCAGAGGGGAAAAAAAGTGGGGAAAAAATTTTATCCTTACACAAAAACCCCCTACAAAGAAAAGATCAGGTCCCTCACCGGAAATTTTTGTCTTTCTATAGACATATTTTTACCCCCACTTTGCGGGCCCTGAGGCCCCTTTGACTGAACGGCCCAAAGGGACGAAAAAAACAAAAGTATTGGGGTGGGTTTTTGAGTGCCAAAGGTTTGGAGTGTGTTCAGAACACCCTCAACTCATTTCCCGGGTTTTATTTTACCCCCCCCTCTTTAGAAGACTTTATTTTTAAAAACTGATGCCAGTTCTAAAGGAATGGGAAACGGTACTGTTGCAGGAAAAAAGTGCTTTGGTTCCCTCCCGTTTCAATAGCCAGTAAGAAGTTCTCAAAGACCCCCGGAGAAATTAAATCCCCTATTGGGGAGTGCTTGGCTATTTTATGGGGGTGTTTAGAAGTTCGCCAGGTTTTTTGAAATGGAAGAAAATTTTAGTTACAGACTGACCATAGGCCACGGGCGTTCTTGAAATCGTTTAAAAACCCAAGAACAGCAGGTTTTTTAAAAGGGGGTTTTTTTGGCAAAAGCCGGAATTCCGTTTCCCGTTTACCGTGCCGGAACACAAAATGTCATGGCCCGATTTTTTTTGTCACGTGCGTGAATTTTTCAGGGCCAAAAAGTAACTGTCTTTTAAGGGGAAAGGGGCTATTCCTGTTTTTTTTTCTTTCTTTTAAGGAAAAACGGTGTGACACTTTTGAAAGGTGCATTGTATGCTACTGAAAGATTTAAATCAATGGAAATTTTTGCATAATTTTTCTTATTGAAATGGTATAGGTTTTTGCAACCAAAAAACTAAATTTTGTTGAAAGTAATACATATTTATTCTTTGGTAAAAAAAGGAAAAAAAACCAAATACTATTTATGTCTAATTTGCTTTTTGAAGATGAATCTATATGAATTTTGGGGGAGCCCAAAAACTCTTTGAAAATTTTTATTAAAATGTTTTGTTTTGCAATGGGCCCCCCCCCCCTTTTTTTTCATTTGTCATTGTCAACAATGGAAAGCATGGACTTTTCAAAGGGGGCCCATAAATTCATGTGGGGAAAAAGAAATTATGTTTTTTAAAATTGTTTTTTGTTTACTTTTTATTGAGAAACAAAATTTTCACTTTGGGAAAAATTCTCATTTTCATGAGGGGGGTTTAAAAATATGAGTAGACCAAAACAAGGGGAAAAAGTTTCTTCAAATCTTAATGTATGAAACCCCCAATTTGTGCTTTTGGGAAATTTTTTATATCCCTAAAAGTTTTTATCATGTAATTTGTGGGGAAATGTATCTTGTTTGGGAAACGGGGATCCCAAAATTGGGAAAGTTTTTTTTTAGAAAAATTTAAAGGGGGGAAAATGCTATTTTAAAAAGGGGGCATGGTGATTATTCTATTTCGTTGATTTTTTAATTTGGTGAAACCTGTGCGATGGTTTAAAAAATTTTTAGATTTATGGCTGAAAAATGTGGGTTTAAATGAAGTGTTTAAAATTTAAAAAAAATTTTTTGGAAAAAAATTTTTTTTTTTCCCTGGAGGGGGGGGTGTCCTGTTTACCCTCCTTAAAATCCCAAGGGGATGGGGAAGCTCCATCACATGTAGTTTGTTTAAAGAATCCCTTTCCCCCTGCCCCCAATTAAAGGAAGAATATTTATGGCTTGGGCTATTTAGCGGGCGTCCCCCCCAAAATTTGTTATTTTGACTCATTCAAGGAACAAATGTGGTCTTTTGGGGGAAAAGTGACCACTGGTGATTTGTTTAAAAAAGGGCTGGTAAAAGGGAAGGGGCTGGTCTGTTTTTTTGAACCCCTGAGTTGCCCCTCACTAGGGGGAAGGGGGGAAAGAGTCATTTTAACCCCGCAGTTTCCCAGGACTCGAACCCGTCAGGGGCGGTGGGGCCCTTTTTTTGACCAGTCATTTTTTCCAGGGAGCGATAGATAGGGGGGGGAAAGGGGCCCCCCCAGGGGAAAACTTAAAAAAAGGGAAGAAATTTTTATGTTGAAATTTAGAAAAGGTTACTTTTCAAAGAACCCTTTTTCGTGGTTTTAGCCCTTTACCCTTCACCCCTTCCCCCTTTACCCGTCACCCTTTACCCCTTTGCCTTCACCCCCTTTAACTTTCACCCCCTGAGGGGTTTAAGATGGCCAGGGGTTGGGGGAAAACCGGTAGGTTTAGCCCCAGCCAGTACCCAAAAACCAGGGAGGGAGTTTTAAACCCCGTCATTTCGCAAGGACAGAAGAAAATCGCGGAGAGAAGTCGAGACTGTATCTCCCGGACAGGAAATTCCCAGGGGGGAGTATATTGTCTCGAGAGACAGGGAAATTTAGAAAGGAGGAAGTTTTACTTGAGGAAAGGGAGGTTTCCCCAGTGATTTCGGGAGTTATTTTCTCCTGGTTTCCGGGAATTTTTGGGGTAACGGGAAAGTGAAGGCCAGGTTTATAGAAGCGGAACAAGGGCATTTTTTTATCCCTCCGGGGTAAAGAGAGTTAAAAGTGGGGAAGATTGATTTTCCCCTCGGTTGTGGGAGGGGAATGCATGTGTGAAGATTTTATTTGTCTTCGGGGTGGGAGAGATACCTGTGTGCAGAAATTTTTTTCTCTCAGTGCGGAGAGAGTACATGGTAGAACTGTTTTACAAGTTGTTGGAAAGTGAGTTAGTAAAGTGTTTTCCCGAAGGGGGGGGGGGAAAGAAAAAACATTTTGGTAGTGTCCTTTTTGGGGGACTGGAAAGATTGCCCTTTTGCGTATGGAGTAAATTGGGCATGGAAAAGCGGGTATGCAAAAAGTGACAGTGTGAAAGTTGGGTTTTTTTTATATAGGCAAAGTTGTGGTTATATGGCTGATCATCTTTTGGGCCCTTAGGGGTTTCTAGCTGTCGGGAATTTAATTTTTTGTGAAATAAAGTAATTTGGCCCAATCCAGTAAAAGTTAAAAACACCCAAGGGCCCCTTTTTTTTTTGCTAGTATGCCTGTCAGTGCGAAAGGGAGATCAACAGGGGGGGGCCTTCTTTTGGGGTGTTTTGGTTGTGGGGCGCTTTTTAAAATGGGGGGTGGGGGGTTTGGGGGGGTTTTTGGGGGTTTTTTTATAACTGGATCGCTTTCCCTTTAGGGGTGGGGACTTTCTTTAAAAAAGGATGGAGCGGGCCCTTTTGGGGTTTTAACCCTTTATTTTTGCCCTAATTTTTTGGTCGTTTTCCAGCAAAGGGATTTTATTGTTTTTTTAATTCTGTAAACATGCCAATTTTTTGGGAGTCAAGGTCAGGGGTAAACCTGGTTTTAAAACCCAAAAACCCAACAAAGACCACCTTTGACATAGCATGTGCAAGGAACGTCTTGATACCTTTTGTATGTGGCAGGCCCAAAAACAAAAAGCCCGGTTTAAAAGAATCTTCTAAAATTTGGGTAGAAAAAAATTTTTTTCTGGCGTCAAAAAAACCTGTAGATTGAACCTCGATGCTAAACTTTGGGCTGTGCTTGGGGGTCCTAAAAAAACCAAAAATAGTCCGTTTGGAGTCATTAAGTCTTTGCACGCCCCGGGATTGTTAAACCTTTTTCTTTCATCTAAGATAAAAAGTTTTCCAAGCTCTAGGGGGTTTTTGTTCTATGGGTTTCCCCAATTTGAACTTGGGGCGTTTTGGGGGGAAAAAAGGTGTGGGGGAGGCCCGTGGTTTTTAATTTTTAAAATTTTCTATGTTCGCCCCACAAAAAACAATGGGGGCCTTTAACCCCTGATTGCGGTCTAACCTTTGTAATAAATCAGTTGAAGGAAACAATGTAAATTGTTGCAAAATTCTTTCATATGCATTATTGTCCATTGGGCTGTTGAATGGATTAACGTGTTGTCGTTAGGGAGGGGCACTTGTAGTTCAGCTAGTATTCGTCTGTACTGGTAATAAACATGAAAGTTATATACTAACGTTACTAAAAGATTAGTGTGGTTTAAATGGTTTGCATATGAAACGCCACAGCCAGTAGTTGCGCAGTAAACAGCAAAATTTAACTGATTCTGGTAAAACGTCATAGGGCGGGATGACCATGCTGATGGCACTCTATCTTTCTTTATTGGCGGATTTAAATATCTAGTTAGTGGGTTTACAACTCTGACTTCGAAGCCATATACTTCATCTATTGCAATGGTTAAATTGCTGAGTCCGAAGATTTGGGGTTATAAAACGCTCCTACATTGTAAGTAGCACTTTCGTTATATTTAAAAGGTCCATTTTTTAAATTAATTTTTTAAATAGTTATAAAAAAGATGCGCATCTATATAAACCAACAAAACAAACGTGTGTTCTTAACAAACCCAATTGACAATAGGCGCGGCAATTATAGGGTTGCCCTTAGAGAAATTGGGTTTAAAGTTATGTGGGCTAACATACCTGAAAAGGCTCAGAATAACCGGATTAATGTTAATGGCGAACAAGGCAATCAAGTAACTCATATAACAATACCTGATGGCTACTACAACTTTTGTTCTTTAAAAGAAGAACTTAGCGAATTGGCATATTGTTAACAATTAACGAGGCAAACCTCAGAATTACTATAAATTTCCCGCTAGAAGAAAGAAGAGAGTATACTTTCCCTAAAGGACTTGCTCGAATTTTAGGCTTTCACAGCGGTGACAAAGATTATTAGATTTAGTACAAGAGAAGATGTTTATCAATTTAAAGGCAATAAATTGTTGAAAATTAACGAAGCAAACCTCAGAATTTACTATACATTTCCCACTAGAAGAAAGAAGAGAGTATACTTTTCCTAAGGGGCTTGCAAGAATCTTAGGCTTCTACGGTAGTGATAGAACTTATAGATTTAGTACAAGAGAAGATGTTTATCAATTTGAAGGTAGTAAACCTTCTGATTTTCTTGTGAACCCAATGTTGTATGTCCATTTACAACAGTTAAGAACAGTACTAATTTGTTTGATGGCTACCCGTCTACAGTTCTAAAGGTTTTGCCATCAACTAGGGCAGGATTTTGCGATTATCGATTAATCTCAGTTGGAAAAAACAGTGAATTTAAAGAACTAATTAATGGACCTATAAATTCATTAGATGTAAAAATAACTAACCAAGATGGAAAGCCAGTTGTTTGTTCTGATTTATTAATGGTGTTGGAAGTGGAAGAGCGTGCTGTAAACCATTAGATTTTTATGTCCTTGGAGAGAATGTAAATATGCGGGGTCACGATCACCCTATCTTATCTAGCACGTAAGCCCCCGTTTTAAAACACGATTGCGTCAATTTTTAGAGGTTTTTACATGTTAATTTTTTTGTGAAACAGGTGTTAAAATTGGCCAAAACTGACATGAGATGGACGTGATTTGGATGTGAAAAGGGGGGTTTTCGTGCAAAATAGATGGGTGAGCTTGACCCCGCATATTTACATTCTCTAATGTCGTTTTTCAAGATTACAAAATAACTACTAACTTTTCCCCATCTGCTATCCATCTAGCGCGTGATCTTAACAAAACTCCTTCTATTCGTTTTCCTCTGATATCCGACAGTCGTTTCTTTTTTCTCGTTAATGATTTTAATATCATCTTCAGTTTTCATTTCTTGCTTTTCTAACTTAATAACGTCTTGTTCTAACTGTTTTTCCTCTTCATTACTCTTTCTTTTATTCGCAGTAGCATAAGCAATCGTTTTCGACCTTATTTTCATTAACAGGAAATCGAGGAAATAGATCATCAGAAATTGAGAATTGTAATTTTTCGTCTGTTTCATTATATTTTCTGCATTTATAGAGTATTCCTCTTTAACCTTTTCAATCACGGTATTAATTTCATCTAACTATGACTTATCTTTCAACAAAGACGAATTAAGTTTCCAAAAAGTATTACGCTTTACATCTTCATTAAATTTTAGCTTTAATAACACAGGGGATTCAATGTCTACTTCATCAGTATAAGAAACAACTGTGTCTGATATCAAAAAGAATCTAGCCTGGCCTTTTGAAACGGATTAGTTCTCCTCCACGTAAAACGGCGACACGCTGGGTTTAGTTCCCGCCAAATATCATTTCAGGTCTAGATTTTCGATCATGTTTTCAACAGCCTGTTTTGCGTGAGGATTATTTATATGTTTGTAATTATGATAATCTCTAGAAGGGTCAAAGACCAGATTAAAATCCCCACCTATTATAACATTTTCTTTTACCAAAGCCCAACAATTTTTTGTTTGAGACAATTGTAAAATTCTGCGTCGTCCCTATTTGGCCCATATATATTAACTAAAAGGTAATCATTCTCATGTATCTCTGCACGTATCATGAGAAAGTTTCCAGAATCATCCTTAACATTTGCATAACCTTAAATTCAAAGTTGTTATTAAACAGAATCGCGACTCCTCTTGCGTTGGAAGAGTACTTGAGAATACGCCTTATAGCCCCACTCAGATGGATATACTTTTCCATCTTTTTTTCAAAATGAGTGTCTTGCAAGAAGTACACTGAATATTTTTTACACTTTAGATAATGGAAGATATCACGTCTCTTCTTCAAACTATTGAGGCCCTGACAGTTAATTGAGAGAATAGACACACTACTGTCCATTTCTATTTATGAGATGGCTTTGAAGAAGACAACAAAAAATAGTAATTTATTTAGACATAACATTAGACCTTAAGGACCATACATACAAAACCATACAAAAAACCTAATGACACACCTGTCTACGTAGACATCAAAAGTAACCATCCACCCTTCATTTTAAAAACCATACCTAATGGTATAAACAAAATATTATCTAAACTATCATGCAATGAGAAAGAATTTAACAGTGCAGCAGCCGAATACCAAGAGGCGCTGAAAAAGGTGGCTACAACTACAAATTACAATATAAACCCAGATAATAACATGAACAGCAATAAGAAAAACAGGAAAAGAAAAATTTTATGGTATAACCCTCCATATGATGGAAGAACAAAAACTACGTAGGAAAAGAATTCCTCAGAATCCTTAAAACATCATTCCCAAAAGAACATGTACTATCTAAAATATTCAATATAAAAACACCATCAAGCTATCGTACTCATGTATGCCCAACCTTAAAATATTAATTGATTCTTCCCAAAAAAACCAAAATAATACAACCAAAAAGGGTGACGAAAGGAAATCTTGTAATTGCACAAAAAAGACCAGTGCCCCCTGAATAACAAATGCCTCTACAACAACATTGTGTACCAAGCTATGGTAACAACAGACAGTGATAAGAAACATACATAGGGTTCACGGCAAACCACTTTAAACCAGATATGCAAACCATAAACAGTCCT
>CM031613.1:16011401-16018901 GCA_018398815.1 Conus ventricosus
CATCATCTGGGGACAAGCTTATGTCTAGATCTTTACGTGTATTGTAAAATTGAGCCCTTTTGGCATTTTTATAATCAAATCTTGGGTTGTATCATTGGTTTGTGTCTTCAAAATAAGGGGACTGATTAATTGTAATGATGATTGGTATGTGATCACCCCCAAGAGTTTCATTACACGTTTCCCAAGCCCCACGACAAAGCCATTTTAGGTGAAACCAAAGTTTGATGAATAGCGTAGGTCAAATGTGTAGATACATCAGGAACCCTGGTATAAGAACCATCACTGAGTAAACATAATGTTGAGTCTACAACATTTTCGACAAAGTTTACTACTGACTGTTTGCACTCTTTTTCCCAGAAAGGAGATGAGCATTAAAATCCCCCCCTACTAACCATTTACCATTATCATTCTTGATGTTTTTCATCCATTCGGTATTAGCTTCATCGGGGCCCCTTAGGTAAATATACAGAAGCACAGTTTTATTTTAAGGAGTCCAAAAACTTGACAGTTACAGCACATGAAATCCCATGTAATCCACTTGGCCACAGGTGATTGTTTGTCACAGTACTGTAGTCCAGTGTGAATATAGATAGCACAATTTACTCTGTCACCATTTTCATCTGTATCTACTACTGGTGGATAGTAGTATTGTTCCAATCTTGGTAGTTTGTTTTGTTTGTTTTAAAACAGACTGGAATAAAAGAACGTGGCAGTCAGATGACAACAAAAATTGACGTAAGCAGTCAATATTAGAATAGAGAGAGCGGCATTTCCCATGCAGTATCTTATTTGTTGTTAAATCTCAGGTTTGAAAAAATAGGTAACAGACAAATAAAATATATGTCGCTTTAACACAATTGGAGCTTAGCTACACACAGACGTCGGCGGGTATGCTACATTCTTTCCCGAACAAAACAACAAAAAATGTCACCAGTTTTTATAAGACATTGAACCTGTTGGACCAGACAGAGCCGTAGAAGGAATTCTCATGGAAGAGTGTGGGGCGCAGGTACCGGGGACGTCGCACTGTTTCGGGGCCGTTCCCAAAGAGGTTCCTCAGATGCCGGCCATATTGCCCGCTAGGATGCTGGCTCTCTTGCAGTTGGATGTAGCCCATCACGGAGGTTGAAGCGGGCGGCTTGTAGGTTGGAGGAGTGATGAAGGTGAAGTTCTTGTCATCATTCAGCTCTGACACCAAAGTGCGTTGTACAAGTCCCCTTTGATATTGAGTTCGGGGTTGTGTAGGAGCCATCTTACTGACTATGATGGCCCGTTTAGGGGTTTTTTTCTTTTATGCTCCTCACGCCTTTGCCATTCTTCCGGAACATGTTTTCCCGCTGATTCGTTTGTAGGTCCTTCGTTTCCAGCATGTAAGAGTAAGCATCAGGAGATGTCTTGACAGATGCACTTGCTTTGGCCACCGATGGTTGATGGTCCTTTATTGTTCTTGCATTACTCTGATGCTTAAATCTGTAGGATTCCCTAGTCTGTTTGTGTTGACTTTCTTTATGACAGGGTCATTCACATATAAAATGTTGGGAAGGCCCTCTAAAGTTGGGCTTGGTTTTTTCTCTGGACTTGACCTTTAAGTCATTGACTTTTGTTTGTGTCTGGACGTCACCTGTAAGTCACTGACGTTTTTTTTTATTTTTGAACTCGGCCTTAAAGTTGTTGTCATTTTCCCTTTCACTCCTTAGACTTCCGCTTATGACGCAAAGAAGTTTTGCGTCATTTTGTTTGCGTCAACATTTTCTTCTATTTGTTTGTTTTTGTAACTTTTCCCGTCGTCCTACATTTCTGTTCTGCTTCTTTTCTGGTTTGTTTACATTGACAGACAGGAGATCCTGAGAAGTCGTTTCAACGGTGAAAGAAACTCTAGCTATCTTGCATAGGACAAGTAGGGGGGGGCTCTGTCTGTGTGCTATGTCAGCTGAGTCCCTTCTATCAATTTTTTCATGCAGAGATCTTATTTGTTTCCCCTAGACTCGTTACTTTTTCACACAGAGAGGTGATTATGCCTTCGATGTTAGCAATGTTCGGTGTGGTAGGTCTACTCACGGAGTTGATGTCTGTAGAAGCGTTTTTTGTTTCCAGGCCCAGACGTCAGCCCATCCTTTACAACGGAGAAACTGAACGGCCTCCTCGAGTCGGAATTAAATTTTGTCTCTTCATCATTTTTGTGCTTTGCCAGCACATTCTCAGTGCATCCTTTTGCACGCAGTGTAGGTATGCAGCTTTCTTTATCCTGGTGTGGTCTCCTTTTCTTCGTTTTGACGAAACATAGCAGCATACACAGCACTAAACATCGTTGCTGTCTGCAGGCGCCTCGCGTGGTGTGTGCGTGTGTGTGTAAAAGAAAAACAATCACCCTAACCCTGTCGATACTAAAACAAGGGGGAGCAGCTTTCCCTTACATACAAAACGTAAGAATAAAGCCAAGCAGAAAGAATAGGCAAGCAAAACATAAGACAAACAAAACATAATACCACAACCTCCAATATTACCTTTACTCTTAAAATGTTTATGCTGCATACTGTAAAACACAGGTGCATTTAAGCGATGCAAAAGAACATTGGTTTGTAAAAAATCCATTCAATATTAATTTTGAATTCATTAGTGTTGGGTTTTTTTTTTTTGCACAATATAGTTCTATCTTTTACTATTGTTTTAAAAAAATATATTCATGTTTAGAAAACAAATATCTTGCCGGTTTTCTTTTCCACCAAACTATACAAGAAAATACGTATTTATGAGAAATATGAATATTGAAAACATATTCACATTTTTCATTCGAGGTGTTTTCTTAAAGAGGTAACAAAAATGTATATAGGTACAATTTCATTAAAAAAAAGTTGCTCAATTGAACCCCTTGCATCACTACATCACACACTTCAAATCGTTTCTATTATACCCATGGCGCTAAAAATCTGTATTTGTAGCTATGATTCTATGCACGATTCTTATTTGTAACCAATTCAGTTTTACGTCATTGATTGATTCTTTCCCTTGAAATATCCATGTTTAGTTTTTCAGACCATTTTAAACAGCAATTTGGACGCAAATTCCTATATATGAAATCTTACAGTATGTTTTAGCTCCCTCATATATATACTTGTAAAAGAAAAACGTAATGCAATTGGCATACTGAGATGATTGTTTTTGCTATCAATTCACTGCATTTTAACTTTCCTACGGCACTGTTGAATTGAAGACATCAAACCACTGTTGGTAACAAAAGCAACATGACAATCAGGATCAATTATTTTGATACCATGTTTTGTGGAATACTTGCCTTTCTCTGTCAGTCTGTTCTGGTTTATTATCACATTACCAGTTTTATATTATCGTTGCAAAAGATAGGCTCTGACAACTTGACAAGAGTGACATCCCTTGGAATGGCTGATGTTAACAAAGCTTAACGTCTACGAATCGGCTGCACAATATAACCTTCCTGTGCAGATAGCCAACTTGAAAACGAAACATGGTGTCAGAAATGGGATGTAGTCCAATGAGAACTTTTTAATTCACCAGAGGGGTGAAAAGTCAGAACGAAACAGAAAAAAAAACTACGTGAAATCGCTAGCAGTAAGCCAGTGACGTCAGTTGCTAAGCTGTAAGCATGGACGCTAATGAAGGTGAAGAAGAAAGGCCAAGAACGGCCAGGCGATCTGGAAGATGAAGATATATACTGTTACCACCCGAGCTGGACGTGACATCAGGGGATCTGCAGAGCAACTGGAAAAAGTTCAGAAGGCTTTGGAACAGTTATGAAATAGGGACTGAGTTGAAAGAAGAGGAGCAAGAGTTTAGAACAGCAGCGTTTCTCTCCTGTGTTGGATCAGAAGGATTGGACATTTTTGAAAGCTTGCCATTCGAAAGTGAAGAGGAAAGAAAAAAACCCGTGGATGAGATATTGCAGAAATTTGAAAGGTTCTGCATTGGGGACAAAAAAAGAGACATACGAATCTTATGTTTTTCACAAATGACATCAAGCAGCAGGGGAATCTATTGAACAGTTTGCTTGTGACTTGAGGAAGCTCATCAAGTCCTGCAAATTTGGCAGCATTCAGCTGGAAGAGCGGCTTCTGAAAGATCAGATTGTTCTGGGTGTCAAAAATGAATACCTGAGAATAAAGCTTTTGGAAGAGCGAGAGCTGACTCTGAGCAAGTGCTTGGATATATGCAGAGCATTTGAGATGAGCCAACAGCAAAGCATGGCTACGAAAAGTGAAGATTGGACTGATGTGGAAGCTGTTAATGCCTTTAGTTCATGGAAGAATGAGAAAGCTAACCATAAACAAGAAACCCTGTTGAAAGATGCTCATACTTTGGAAAACACCACAGACAAGGAAAGGAAGAATGACCTGCCATTGGGAAAACTTGCCTGAACTTTGGAGAAAAAAAATCATTTTTTCACTGTTTGTAAAGCACCAAAGAAACATGTTAAGAAAGAACTGTTCACAGAATGTCAGAGACAGATGAAGAAAATGACTCAGAAAATGAAGTCCATGTAATGGAGAACAACAAACATGAGAAAAAAAATCAAAGCAATTTTGTTCATAAATGAAAACCATGTGAGATTTCGTCTGTACACTGGAGCATCAACAAATGTTATGTCGAAGAAAACTTACAGAGAGGTGTCAGGCGGCACAAAACTGGAGAGAAAAAAAAACTGAAAAAGACTAAGAGCAAGTCAGTCATATTCAACAAATCTGAGATGAAACCTAGGGGAGAAATCATTTTGAAAGTTGTGAACCCAAAGAATGAAAACACTTACAAAGTGAGATTTATCGTCTCAGAAGAAAACTGCACTCCAATCCTGGGTTTGAGAGCAGTAGAAGGAATGAATCTCATCACAGTCAACACAGAAAATGTAGCTGTTGTGACCAGAGAAGAAAGCAACAGTATTTTGGATCAATACAAGGATGATTTTGATGGAGAAGTTGGACAGTTGGAAAGAAAACTCCATCTTCAGACAGACAAGGAGTCCACTCCAGTCAAAATGTCCTGCAGAAAATGGCCACTCTCAGTGAAGAAAAACGTGAAAGATGAACTGAAAAGACTTGAAAAATTGGAAGTTGTCAGCGAAGTGGATACTCCAACAGATTGGACTAGTAGTCTGGTGGTAGCAATGAAACCCAATGAGAACATAAGGCTGTGCATTGATCTTAAGCCTTTGAACAAAGCGCTCAAAATAAATGAATATCTGACTCTAACACTGGATGAGGTTCTTACGAAAAAAAATGAAAAAAAGCCCAGTACTTCTCAGACTTTGACCTGAAGAATGTGTTTGACCATGTTAAACGGGACGAGAAGAGTAGCTACTTGACAACATTTGAAACCCCATTTAGAAAGTACAAGTGGAATGGAACAAAATGCCTTTTGGGATGTCTGTGGCACAAGAAGAATTCCATAGAAGGATTGAGCAGGAACTAGCTGATCTACCTTGCGTGCTAGCTGTCCATGATGATATAATCCTTTGGGGAGAAGGTGATTATGATGAGGAAGGAGGAAAGAATCATGATTAGCGCGTGAAGCTGCTGCTACAACGATGCCGTGAAAAAGGAGTACAGCTGAACAAAGAAAAAGTTGAACTGAAGCAAACAGAAGTCACTTACCTTGGACGTATTCGTATAAGAAAAGGACTCAAACCAGATCCAAAAACAATTGCAGCAGTTCAACAGCTACCAACTCCAGAATCAAAGCAGGATGTGCAAGATTGCTGGGAGGTGTGGGCTATCTCCAAAAGTTCGCTCCACATCTGTCCGAAGAAGCAGCACAGATGAGAGAACTACTGAAAAAAAGTTCATTTCAAATGGGATCCTGATGTGCATGGCAAATCACTAGAAAAAGTTAAGAGCACCCTGTCTAAACCACATGTTCTGCGCTACTTTGAACAAACTGAGAAAACTAAAATCACTCTTCAGTGTGATGCATCAGCTTATGGCTTTGGCGCATGCCTTATGCAGAATGGTCAGCCAATACAATATGCGTCTCGAGCTTTGTCTGAAACTAATAAAAACTATGCCCAAATTGAAAAGAAATGTTGGCGATAGTTTTCGGTCTTGACAGATTTGGAAGATACGTGTTTGGGTACAAAGTCACTGTAGAGTCTGACTACAAACCATTGGAGGTGATCCACAAAAAGAGTCTGCTCTCAGCTCCAAAGAGAATTCAAAGAATGCTGCCACACACCCAGAAGTATGAGTACGAAGTGGTCTACAAAAAAAGGGAACGGAGATGTATCTGGCAGACACTATACACTGAGCAGAGATGTGAGCGGGAAACCTGAAGAACAAATGGGCCACACATAATTGATTTTCTGCACAGAGCTTGAAGACATGGATATTACACAGGAGCTATCAGTCTGTGAGACAACCATGTCAAACCTGCAAAAAGCAACGAAGGCAGATGAAAATATGAACCTGTTGGTGAAAATCATAGGAAAGATGGCTTGAAGAAAAGAAAGCTCTATCAGAAAACATGCAAGCATTTTTCTCGTTCTGGGATCAACTGACAGTACAAAACGGTGTGATTTTCAAGGCAGACAGAGTGGCTGTACCCAAAAAAATGAGACATCATTTCTTACAGAAAATGCACGCAAGTAATGCTGGTATTCAGGGATGTATCAGACGAGAGAGACAAGTTGCATACTGGCTTGGAATGAATTCTGATATTGAGAGTTTCGGAAAAGATTGTCAAAACATGCCAAGAGTTCAGCCGGAGTCAACAAAAAGAAACACACACCAGCAGTGAAATACCTGGGTTGCAATGGCAGTATATGGCTGCCGATTTGTTTGAATGCAAAAAGAAAAGCTATTTGGTAGTGGTTGACTACTACTCTGACCTCTTTGAATTTGATGTTCTTACCGCCAAAGACAGTGATGAAGTCATAAGAAGATGAAAACCCATTTCGCAAGACATGGAATCCCAGAGAGACTGACTACTCACAATGGGCCACCGTTCAACCCTAAGGAATTTAAGAAATATTCTCAGATTTATGAATTTGAACTCGTGACAAGTTCGTCCCATTATTCACAGTCAAATGGGAGATCTGAAAATGCAGTCAAAGTTATGAAAAAAAATGATTCAGAAATGTCACCAAAGTGGTGAGGATGGATATTTGGCCTTATTGGAGCTGCGAAATACTCCATCAGAAATACTGGGAAGTTCACCTGCACAGAGACTGTTCTCGAGAAGAACAAGAACACAGCTGCCTACAACCAGATCCACGTTGAAGCCTTCAGTGAAGCAAGCCACAGATTGATTTCAAGCTAGAAAGATGAAACGGGCAAGATACTACAACCGTGGAACTGTAGAATTGGCTGAGCTGAAGCCTGGACAATTTGTACGGTTCAGGCCACCTGGCTCCAAAAGACAGGTAAAGGCTCAGGTTGAAAGGCAAGTGGACATAAGGTCATACAACATACGAACTGAAGACGGACGCAGATTCCGGAGAAATCGACATGACATCCGAGAAACAAGTGACAACTACAAGCT
>CM031613.1:16024670-16027170 GCA_018398815.1 Conus ventricosus
AAAAAAAAACCCGGAGTCATTAAGTCTTTGCACGCCTGGCATTGTTAAACCTTTACTTTCATCTAAGATAAATGTTGTCCAAGCTCTAGGGTGTTTTTGTTCTATGGATCCCAATCGAACTTGTGCGTTTGGGTGGAAAGAGGTGTGGGCAGGCCAGTAGTTATAATTATATTCTCTATGTTCGCCCCACAAATACAATGTGCCTA
Organism: Conus ventricosus; assembly: GCA_018398815.1. Taxonomy (NCBI): domain Eukaryota; kingdom Metazoa; phylum Mollusca; class Gastropoda; order Neogastropoda; family Conidae; genus Conus; species Conus ventricosus. The sequence goes on from CM031613.1 coordinate 16,024,877, forward strand.
ACCCATGATTGCGGTCTAACCTTTGTCTAAAGTCAGTTGAAGGATCAATGTTAAATTCGTTGCAAATTCTTTCATATGCATTATTGTCCATTGGGCTGTTGAATGGATTAAACGTGTTGTCGTTAGGGAGGGGCACTTGTAGTTCAGCTAGTATTCGTCTGTACTGGTAATAAACATGAAAGTTATATACTAACGTTACAAAGATTAGTGTGGTTTAAATGGTTTGCATATGAAACGCCACAGCCAGTAGTTGCGCAGTAAACAGCAAAATTTAACTGATTCTGGTAAAACGTCATAGGGCGGGATGACCATGCTGATGGCACTCTATCATTCTTTATGGCGGATTTAAATATCTCAGTTAGTGGGTTTACAACTCTGACTTCGAAGCATATACTTCATCTATTGCAATGGTTAAATTGCTGAAGTCCGAAGATTTGGGGTTATAAAAACGCTCCTACATTGTAAGTAGCACTTTCGTTATATTAACAAGGTTCCATTTTTTAAATAATTTTTTAAATAGTTATAAAAAAAAAGTGGCATCTATATAAACCAACAAAACAAACGTGTGTTCTTAAACAAACCCAATTGACAATAGCGGCGGTCAATTATAGGGTTGCCCTTAGAGAAAATTGGGTTTAAAGTTATGTGGGCTAACATACCTGAAAAGGCTCAGAATAACCGGATTAATGTTAATGGCGAACAAGGCAATCAAGTAACTCATATAACAATACCTGTATGGCTACTACAACTTTTGTTCTTTAAAAGAAGAAACTTAGCGAATTTGGCATATTGTTAACAATTAACGAGGCAACCTCAGAATTACTATAAATTTCCCGCTAGAAGAAAGAGAGAGATATACTTTCCCTAAAGGACTTGCTCAAATTTTAGGCTTTCACAGCGTGACAAAGATTATAGATTTAGTACAAGAGAAGATGTTTATCAATTTAAAGGCAATAAATTGTTGAAATTAACGAAGCAAACTCAGAATTACTATACATTTCCCTAGAAGAAAGAAGAGAGTAAACTTTTCCTAAGGGGCTTGCAAGAATCTTAGGCTTCTACGGTAGTGATAGAACTTATAGATTTAGTACAAGAGAAGATGTTATCAATTTGAAGGTAGTAAACCTTCTGATTTTCTTGTGAACCCAATGTTGTATGTCCATTTACAACAGTTAAGAACAGATACTAATTTGTTTGATGGCTACCGTCTACAGTTCTAAAGGTTTTGCCATCAACTAGGGCAGGATTTTGCGATTATCGATTAATCTCAGTTGGAAAAAACAGTGAATTTAAAGAACTAATTAATGGACCTATAAATTCATTAGATGTAAAAATAACTAACCAAGATGGAAAGCCAGTTGTTTGTTCTGATTTATTAATGGTGTTGGAAGTGGAAGAGCGTGCTGTAAACCATTAGATTTTTATGTCCTTGGAGAGAATGTAATATGCGGGGTCACGATCACCCTATCTTATCTAGCACGTAAGCCCCCGTTTTAAAACAACGATTGCGTCAATTTTTAGAGGTTTTTACATGTTAATTTTTTTGTGAAACAGGTGTTAAAATTGGCCAAAACTGACATGAGAGGGGACGTGATTTGGATGTGAAAAGGGGGGTTTTCGTGCAAATAAGATGGGTGAGCTTGACCCCGCATATTTACATTCTCTAATGTCGTTTTTCAAGATTCCAAAAATAACTACTAACTTTTCCCATCTGCTATCCATCTAGCGCGTGATCTTAACAAAACTCCTTCTATTCGTTTTCCTCTGATATCCGACAGTCGTTCTTTTTTCTCGTTAATGATTTTAATATCATCTTCAGTTTTCATTTCTTGCTTTTCTAACTTAATAACGTCTTGTTCTAACTGTTTTTCCTCTTCATTACTCTTTCTTTTATTCGCAGTAGCATAAGCAATCGTTTTCGACCTTATTTTCATTAACAGGAAATCGGAGAAATAGATCATCAGAAATTGAGAATTGTAATTTTTCGTCTGTTTCATTAATATTTCTGCATTTATAGAGTATTCCTCTTTAACCTTTTCAATCACGGTATTAATTTCATCTAACTATGACTTATCTTTCAACAAAGACGAATTAAGTTTCCAAAAAGTATTACGCTTTACATCTTCATTAAATTTTAGCTTTAATAACACAGGGATTCAATGTCTACTTCATCAGTATAGAAACAACTGTGTCTGATATCAAAAAGAATCTAGCCTGGCCTTTTGAAACGGATTAGTTCTCCTCCACGTAAAACGGCGACACGCTGGGTTTAGTTCCCGCCAAATATCATTCAG
>CM031613.1:16032170-16042806 GCA_018398815.1 Conus ventricosus
ATGGGTATGCTGTTGACTTGAAATAAAAGCATATTAACTGGATCAGATCGACTATTAAATAACATCATGTGGTGTTTTTTCAGTTGATATTTGCAAAACCATTTCAGTCATGTAAGCAGAAAGGGTATTTAATTCTTTTTGATATAACTTTTTGATATAGTTTTGTGATCTGACAGGTGTACATTTTTTAATGTCACTTTCATCCATATGCATATGTCATCTGCATATTGGATTAGTTCTATGTTCTTAGTAATTTTTGTGGGTAAATCGTACATCAGAATATTAAAAAGTACAGGGCAATAACAGACCCCTGAGGAATGCCCATGTGTAATTTTCTTCTTGTAGAGAAGAGTTCCCTACCTTTGTTCTAATATATCTTTCTAAGAAGTCTTTAAAACAATTGTTTCATAAAGTTTACAGACATGAGAAGTTAATGAAATAGGTCTGTGACTATCTATACTTTTTTCAGTTTACCTTCCTTGTGAATCAGTACTACTACTGATTCTTTCCATATTTGTGGCAAATGACCTGAGCTCCATCATTTTTCAAATATTCTAAGTTACAAATGCTTATCCATTTGTCTGGAAAATGTTTAATCATTTCATTAGAAATGGCGTCAATCCCAACAGCTGTTTTTTTTGTTTTGGAGAGAATCTATGGCGTCTTTCACCTCTTGTAATATAATTGGGGAGTTGATGTCGCTTGTGTCATTATCAGACACATCATTAAAGCATGGGTAGATTCTTTATCCTCTCTGAATTTTCTTTCGTTTTCAGACAACCCATCTAACTAGCTCACTTTAGCAAACTGGTCGACAAACGCTTCTGCTTTGTCTGTGGATGATGGTAACTTGTTATTGTCAAGAATGATAGGATATTCTGGGAGTTGATTCCATTTTTTTGTCGTTTTTATCTCTTTCCATACTATTCTACTATCTTTGTGATCGAGTGTGTTTGTTTTGCAAACATTATCCCAATAATCCTTTTTGGCTTGTTCCATAACTCTATTACTATATATATTTGAATGCTTCATTTCCTTAAATCGTTCATCTACCGTTTTCTTATCTTGACTTTTCTTAGTGTGCACGTATTCCTTGAATAACCGTTTTTTCTCATTGACTGCCTTATCGCAATCTTCAGTCCACCAGACATTACCGAGATGTTTACCCCCTTTAGATCCCTGATTCTTCAATTTAGGAATACATAAACCAGACACTTTTAAAACAGAAGTTCAAAAACGTGTCATACGTTGTATCAATATCATCATCTGGGGACAAGCTTATGTCTAGATCTTTACGTGTATTGTAAAATTGAGACCATTTGGCATTTTTATAATCAAATCTTGGGATTGTATCATCTGGTTTTGTGTCTTCAAAATAAGGGGACTGATTAATTGTAATGATGATTGGTATGTGATCACTCCCAAGAGTTTCATTACACGTTTCCAAGCACACGACAAAGCCATTTTAGGTGAAACCAAAGTTTGATGAATAGCAGTAGGTCTATGTGTAGATACATCAGGAACCCTGGTATAAGAACCATCACTGAGTAAACATAATGTTGAGTCTACAACATTTTCGACAAACGTATTACTACTGACCTGTTTGCACTCTTTTTCCCAGAAAGGAGATGAGCATTAAAATCCCCTCCTACTAACCATTTACCATTATCATTCTTGATGTTTTTCATCCATTCGGTATTAGCTTCATCTGGACCCTTAGGTAAATATACAGAGCACAGTTTTATTTTTAAGGAGTCCAAAACTTGACAGTTACAGCACATGAAAAATCCCATGTAATCCACTTGGCACAGGTGATTGTTTGTCACAGTACTGTAGTCCAGTGTGAATATAGATAGCACAATTACTCTGTCACCATTTTCATCTGTATCTACTACTGTGGATAGTAGTATTGTTCCAATCTTGGTAGTTTGTTCTTGCTGATATTAACAGACTGGAATAAAAGAACGTGGCAGTCAGATGACAACAAAAAATTGACGTAAGCAGTCAATTAGAATAGAGAGAGCGGCAGTTCCACTGCAGTACTCTTATATTGTTGTTAAATCTCAGGTTTGAAAAAATAGGTAACTAGACAAATAAAATATATGTCGCTTTAACACAATTGGAGCTTAGCTACACACAGACGTCGGCTGGTATGCTACATTCGTTCCGAACAAAAACAACAAAAAATGTCACCAGTTGTATAAGACATTGAACCTGTTGGACCAGACAGAGCCGTAGAAGGAATTCTCATGGAAGAGTGTGGGGCGCAGGTACCGGGGACGTCGCACTGTCTTCCGGGGCCGTTCCCAAAAGAGGTTCCTCAGATGCCGGCCAATATTGCCCGCTAGGATGCTGGCTCCTCTTGCAGTTGGATGTAGCCCATCACGGAGGTTGAAGCGGGCGGCTTGTAGGTTGGAGTGAGTGATGAGGTGATGTTCATTGTCATCATTCAGCTCTGACACCAAAAGTGCGTTGTACAAGTCCCCTTTGATATTGAGTTCGGGGTCTGATGTAGGAGCCATCTTACTGACTATGATGGCCAGATCAGGGTTTTCTTCTTTGATGCTCCTCACGCACTTTGCCATTCTTCCGACATGTTCCTGCTGATTCTGTTTGTAGGTCCTTCGATCCAGCATGTAAGAGTAAAGCATCAGGAGATGTCTTGACAGATGCACTTGCTTTGGCCACCGATGGTTTGATGTCTTTATTGTTCTTGCATTACTCTGATGCACCTTAAATCTGTAGGACTTCCCTAGTCTGTTTGTGTTGACTTTCTTTATGACAGGGTCATTCACATATAAAATGTTGGGAAGGCCCTCTAAAGTTGGACTTGGTTTGTCTCTGGACTTGACCTTTAAGTCATTGACGTTTTGTTTGTGTCTGGACGTCACCTGTAAGTCACTGACGTTTTGTTTATCTCTGAACTCGGCCTTAAAGTTGTTGTCATTTCCTTGCACTGCTCCTTAGACTTCCGCTTATGACGCAAAGAAGTTTTGACGTCATTTTTGTTTGCGTCAACATTTTCTTCTATTTGTTTTGTTTTTGTAACTTTCCTGTCGTCCTACATTTCTGTTCTGCTTCTTTTCTGGTTTGTTTACATTGACAGACAGAGCATCCTGAGAAGTCGTTTCAACGGTGAAGAAACTCTAGCTATCTCTGCATAGGACAGGTAGGGGAAGGGCTCTGTCTGTGTGGCTATGTCAGCTGAGTCCCTTCTATCAATTTTTTCATGCAGAGATCTTATTTGTTCCTCTAGACTCGTTTACTTTTTCACACAGAGAGGTGATTATGCCTTCGATGTTAGCAATGTTCGGTGTGTAGGTCTACTCACGGAGTTGATGTCTGTAGAAGCGTTCTTGTTTCCAGGCCCAGACGTCAGCCCATCCTTCACAACGGAGAAACTGAACGGCCTCCTCGAGTCGGAATTAAATTTTGTCTCTTCATCATTTCTGTGCTTTGCCAGCACATTCTCAGTGCATCCTTTTGCACGCAGTGTAGGTATGCAGCTTTTCTTGATCCTGTGTGGTCTCCTTTTCTTCGCTTTGACGAAACATAGCAGCATACACAGCACTAAACCATCAGTTGCTGTCTGCAGGCGCCATCGTGCGTGTGTGCGTGTGTGTGTAAAAGAAAAACAATCACCATAACCCTGTCGATACTAAAAAGGGGGAGCAGCTTACCCTTACATACAAAACGTAAGAATAAAGCCAAGCAGAAAGAGAATAGGCAAGCAAAACATAGACAAACAAAACATAATACCACAACTCCAATATTACCTTTACTCTTTAAAATGTTTATGCTGCAATACTGTAAAACACGAGGTGCATTTAAGCGATGCAAAAGAACATTGGTTTGTAAAAAAATCATTCAATATTAATTTTGAATTCATTAGTGTTGGGTTTTTTTTTTTTGCACAATATAGTTCTATCTTTTACTATTGTTTTAAAAAAATATATTCATGTTTAGAAAACAAATATCTTGGCCGGTTTTCTTTTTCCACCAAACCTATACAAGAAAATACGTATTTATGAGAAATATGAATATTGAAAACATATTCACATTTTTCATTCGAGGTGTTTTCTTAAAGAGGTAACAAAAATGTATATAGGTACAATTTCATTAAAAAAAAGTTGCTCAATTGAACCCCTTGCATCACTACATCACACACTTCAAATCGTTTCTATTATACCATGGCGCTAAAAATCTGTATTTGTAGCTATGATTCTATGCACGATTCTTATTTGTAACCAATTCAGTTTTACGTCATTGATTGATTCTTTCCCTTGAAATATCCATGTTTAGTTTTTCAGACCTTTTTAAAACAGCAATTGGGACGCAAATTCCTATATATGAAATCTTACAGTATGTTTTAGCTCCCTCATAATATATACTTGTAAAAGAAAAACGTAATGCAATTGGCATACTGAGATGATTGTTTTTGCTATCAATTCACTGCATTTTAACTTTCCTACGGCACTGTTGAATTGAAGACATCAAACCACTGTTGGTAACAAAAGCAACATGACATCAGGATCAATTATTTTGATACCATGTTTTGTGGAATACTTGCCTTTCTCTGTCAGTCTGTTCTGGTTTATTATCACATTACCAGTTTTATATTATCGTTGCAAAAGATAGGCTCTGACAACTTGACAAGAGTGACATCCCTTGGAATGGCTGATGTTAACAAAGCTTAACGTCTACGAATCGGCTGCACAATATAACCTTCCTGTGCAGATAGCCAACTTGAAAACGAAACATGGTGTCAGAAATGGGATGTAGTCCAATGAGAACTTTTTAATTCACCAGAGGGGTGAAAAGTCAGAACGAAACAGAAAAAAAAACTACGTGAAATCGCTAGCAGTAAGCCAGTGACGTCAGTTGCTAAGCTGTAAGCATGGACGCTAATGAAGGTGAAGAAGAAAGGCCAAGAACGGCCAGGCGATCTGGAAGATGAAGATATATACTGTTACCACCCGAGCTGGACGTGACATCAGGGGATCTGCAGAGCAACTGGAAAAAGTTCAGAAGGCTTTGGAACAGTTATGAAATAGGGACTGAGTTGAAAGAAGAGGAGCAAGAGTTTAGAACAGCAGCGTTTCTCTCTGTGTTGGATCAGAAGGATTGGACATTTTTGAAAGCTTGCCATTCGAAAGTGAAGAGGAAAGAAAAAAACCCGTGGATGAGATATTGCAGAAATTTGAAAGGTTCTGCATTGGGGACAAAAAAAGAGACATACGAATCTTATGTTTTTCACAAATGACATCAAGCAGCAGGGGAATCTATTGAACAGTTTGCTTGTGACTTGAGGAAGCTCATCAAGTCCTGCAAATTTGGCAGCATTCAGCTGGAAGAGCGGCTTCTGAAAGATCAGATTGTTCTGGGTGTCAAAAATGAATACCTGAGAATAAAGCTTTTGGAAGAGCGAGAGCTGACTCTGAGCAAGTGCTTGGATATATGCAGAGCATTTGAGATGAGCCAACAGCAAAGCATGGCTACGAAAAGTGAAGATTGGACTGATGTGGAAGCTGTTAATGCCTTTAGTTCATGGAAGAATGAGAAAGCTAACCATAAACAAGAAACCCTGTTGAAAGATGCTCATACTTTGGAAAACACCACAGACAAGGAAAGGAAGAATGACCTGCCATTGGGAAAACTTGCCTGAACTTTGGAGAAAAAAAATCATTTTTTCACTGTTTGTAAAGCACCAAAGAAACATGTTAAGAAAGAACTGTTCACAGAATGTCAGAGACAGATGAAGAAAATGACTCAGAAAATGAAGTCCATGTAATGGAGAACAACAAACATGAGAAAAAAAATCAAAGCAATTTTGTTCATAAATGAAAACCATGTGAGATTTCGTCTGTACACTGGAGCATCAACAAATGTTATGTCGAAGAAAACTTACAGAGAGGTGTCAGGCGGCACAAAACTGGAGAGAAAAAAAAACTGAAAAAGACTAAGAGCAAGTCAGTCATATTCAACAAATCTGAGATGAAACCTAGGGGAGAAATCATTTTGAAAGTTGTGAACCCAAAGAATGAAAACACTTACAAAGTGAGATTTATCGTCTCAGAAGAAAACTGCACTCCAATCCTGGGTTTGAGAGCAGTAGAAGGAATGAATCTCATCACAGTCAACACAGAAAATGTAGCTGTTGTGACCAGAGAAGAAAGCAACAGTATTTTGGATCAATACAAGGATGATTTTGATGGAGAAGTTGGACAGTTGGAAAAGAAAACTCCATCTTCAGACAGACAAGGAGTCCACTCCAGTCAAAATGTCCTGCAGAAAATGGCCACTCTCAGTGAAGAAAAACGTGAAAGATGAACTGAAAAGACTTGAAAAATTGGAAGTTGTCAGCGAAGTGGATACTCCAACAGATTGGACTAGTAGTCTGGTGGTAGCAATGAAACCCAATGAGAACATAAGGCTGTGCATTGATCTTAAGCCTTTGAACAAAGCGCTCAAAATAAATGAATATCTGACTCTAACACTGGATGAGGTTCTTACGAAAAAAATGAAAAAAAGCCAGTACTTCTCAGACTTTGACCTGAAGAATGTGTTTGACCATGTTAAACGGGACGAGAAGAGTAGCTACTTGACAACATTTGAAACCCCATTTAGAAAGTACAAGTGGAATGGAACAAAATGCCTTTTGGGATGTCTGTGGCACAAGAAGAATTCCATAGAAGGATTGAGCAGGAACTAGCTGATCTACCTTGCGTGCTAGCTGTCCATGATGATATAATCCTTTGGGGAGAAGGTGATTATGATGAGGAAGGAGGAAAGAATCATGATTAGCGCGTGAAGCTGCTGCTACAACGATGCCGTGAAAAAGGAGTACAGCTGAACAAAGAAAAGTTGAACTGAAGCAAACAGAAGTCACTTACCTTGGACGTATTCGTATAAGAAAAGGACTCAAACCAGATCCAAAAACAATTGCAGCAGTTCAACAGCTACCAACTCCAGAATCAAAGCAGGATGTGCAAGATTGCTGGAGGTGTGGGCTATCTCCAAAAGTTCGCTCCACATCTGTCCGAAGAAGCAGCACAGATGAGAGAACTACTGAAAAAAAGTTCATTTCAAATGGGATCCTGATGTGCATGGCAAATCACTAGAAAAAGTTAAGAGCACCCTGTCTAAACCACATGTTCTGCGCTACTTTGAACAAACTGAGAAAACTAAAATCACTCTTCAGTGTGATGCATCAGCTTATGGCTTTGGCGCATGCCTTATGCAGAATGGTCAGCCAATACAATATGCGTCTCGAGCTTTGTCTGAAACTAATAAAAACTATGCCCAAATTGAAAAGAAATGTTGGCGATAGTTTTCGGTCTTGACAGATTTGGAAGATACGTGTTTGGGTACAAAGTCACTGTAGAGTCTGACTACAAACCATTGGAGGTGATCCACAAAAAGAGTCTGCTCTCAGCTCCAAAGAGAATTCAAAGAATGCTGCCACACACCCAGAAGTATGAGTACGAAGTGGTCTACAAAAAAGGGAACGGAGATGTATCTGGCAGACACTATACACTGAGCAGAGATGTGAGCGGGAACCTGAAGAACAAATGGGCCACACATAATTGATTTTCTGCACAGAGCTTGAAGACATGGATATTACACAGGAGCTATCAGTCTGTGAGACAACCATGTCAAACCTGCAAAAAGCAACGAAGGCAGATGAAAATATGAACCTGTTGGTGAAAATCATAGGAAGATGGCTTGAAGAAAAGAAAGCTCTATCAGAAAACATGCAAGCATTTTTCTCGTTCTGGGATCAACTGACAGTACAAAACGGTGTGATTTTCAAGGCAGACAGAGTGGCTGTACCCAAAAAAATGAGACATCATTTCTTACAGAAAATGCACGCAAGTAATGCTGGTATTCAGGGATGTATCAGACGAGAGAGACAAGTTGCATACTGGCTTGGAATGAATTCTGATATTGAGAGTTTCGGAAAAGATTGTCAAAACATGCCAAGAGTTCAGCCGGAGTCAACAAAAAGAAACACACACCAGCAGTGAAATACCTGGGTTGCAATGGCAGTATATGGCTGCCGATTTGTTTGAATGCAAAAAGAAAAGCTATTTGGTAGTGGTTGACTACTACTCTGACCTCTTTGAATTTGATGTTCTTACCGCCAAAGACAGTGATGAAGTCATAAGAAGATGAAAACCCATTTCGCAAGACATGGAATCCCAGAGAGACTGACTACTCACAATGGGCCACCGTTCAACCCTAAGGAATTTAAGAAATATTCTCAGATTTATGAATTTGAACTCGTGACAAGTTCGTCCCATTATTCACAGTCAAATGGGAGATCTGAAAATGCAGTCAAAGTTATGAAAAAAAATGATTCAGAAATGTCACCAAAGTGGTGAGGATGGATATTTGGCCTTATTGGAGCTGCGAAATACTCCATCAGAAATACTGGGAAGTTCACCTGCACAGAGACTGTTCTCGAGAAGAACAAGAACACAGCTGCCTACAACCAGATCCACGTTGAAGCCTTCAGTGAAGCAAGCCACAGATGATTTCAAGCTAGAAAGATGAAACGGGCAAGATACTACAACCCTGGAACTGTAGAATTGGCTGAGCTGAAGCCTGGACAATTTGTACGGTTCAGGCCACCTGGCTCCAAAAGACAGGTAAAGGCTCAGGTTGAAAGGCAAGTGGACATAAGGTCATACAACATACGAACTGAAGACGGACGCAGATTCCGGAGAAATCGACATGACATCCGAGAAACAAGTGACAACTACAAGCTACTATTTCAACCACCACAAGGCAAGAAAAGAACAGTCACATTCTATCCCCCAACAGAAAGACTGATGTGTGTCCAACAAACAGAAAGAGCAGATCAGATGATACAGTAGCAGATGGGGAACAGTCAAATGAGAGAATCAACAGACCTTACAGACAGCTTACGTCAGGAGTGGATGCTCCAATGAACAGAAAATAGCAAATTCAACCTCAAGAAACAGTCAAGGAATTCCAGAACCAGCTGAGACACAAGTTGATTGCCAAAATGACCAGGAACCGGACAGGAATTCTCTTCTTGATCAAGAGAACACTGTTGAACAAACACCACCACAGCAGTTAGAACCAAGGCACACTCGATTTGGTCGCAGTGTGAAAACACCTGCCTACCTGAAAGACTACGTCTAGAAGAATAAAAAAAACAGGTGTTGAATGCGTGTTGAAGCAACTCAGCTCGTGTTTTTGCTGGTGTTGGTTTATAATCCTGTAATCCAGGGCAGTCCAGTTTTTTATGTTGGAAGTTAGGTATATTTTTAAGAACACTAGCAGGTGTTTTAATTTACTTTATTTGTTATTTTTTCTAAGTTGATTTGTTTGATTGTAAAGACAGGGAGATGTGACATATTTAGGTTTCGTCTGCTTGTGACGACAACTTGACAAGAGTGACTTCCCTTGGAATGGCTGATGTAAGCAAAGCATAACGTCTACAAATCGGCTGGACAATCGAACCTTCCTGTGCAGACAGCCCACTTGAAAACGAAACACGTTAAGTGAACCCTAAATGAACTTCATAACCCTTGATGTTGGCAATGATGTATGAAGCTACGTACCACTGACCTTTCATTTGTTATATTTTCTTTTCAACTGCGTTATCTGGGGAGTTTTTTTTTCTCTAAAACTAATTTCAATAAATACATTGAGGTTGAATTTTGGTTAATCCCTCATTTGTGAAAGAATGTTGTTTGTCCAAGTGTCGTCTTGTTGCATGTCAAACCTTTCTACCAGCCAGAGGTAAATCAACCTTAAATGAAGGACAGTTTTGCACAAGCTCTTTACTAAAATACCCCTAGACAAGTTTGGAGAATTTTGTGACATGGTCATCCGTTTAAAAAATTGATATTGATTTCTTTGACATATTTTTTTTGTCTTTATAAGAAGTGAAGAACTGTATTTTCAAAACCTTCTAAACCAAATTTTAAGATTAATGTGACCATTGAGTAGTCGGAGTGACATCATGGAAAAAAATATGGTTGTTTTCAAAGTACCAGAAAAGGTAGTCGGAGAGTAAGAAAAAATCAAATGGACCTTGTTTTAACGCTGTTGATCTCCGCCATTTAGAACGTTTATATTGGGGATTATTTTCACACCAGACGTTGAACTGTTAAAGTTCTTAGTCTTGCTCTGCCTTTCTATTGCTTTCGAGTTGTTATTGTGTAAATAGTTACGACAGTAAATATTACGGTCCATGGCAATGATCAAGTCATCTACAGCTATTATATCATTATACGTATGTCTTAATATTGTTTCCTTTCATCTTTTGTAAACGGCAGGATCATCTTCGTTCGGACCATACACATTTTTATTCAGAAGCCTTTTTACGTCGAAGAGAATGATATTACAAAGGTCCGGTTTTTTTTTTAATGATTTACACTTTTTTTTGTATTCAGCGTAATTGGAAACAACTCTGCAACTTCTCTTGTATTTGATAAATATTATGCAAAGACATATTTATCTCCCAATATTGACGCTACATATGTTTCACTGTTGTTGTTAAAATGTGCGCCTTGAAGACACTATACAGCTGTATTGTTTTTCAGCAATCGGAAGAATGTATTATCAGTCTCAATCCAAACACGAGAACATCGACAAAACA
>CM031613.1:16043806-16053806 GCA_018398815.1 Conus ventricosus
TATTGTAGAGTTTGAGAGAAGCAGTAATATGCCGGGGCTTTTTTGGTTATTAAAGTCATGCTTAGTAGAGAACAGTAATATGCCGCTTTTGGATTCGCCCGGACGAGACCGGCCAAGGCCGGTTGAGAGCGGGTGAGCCAGAAGCGGCATATTACTGTTTCTGGGGTTGTTTTGAAAATTAGGTTTATGATCTTTGAGTGTTATAAATGCTTCTCTTTTTGCCGTGGTTTCTATCCTGTCACTTAGTTCTATGCGTTCCACCAGTTTCTTTTCTTCATCCCTGATGGTAGTACATGTTTCGTCTTCAGTTTCTTGTAGTTCTTTTGGATGTTTTTGATGAGGAGCTGCTCGTAATCTTTTACTTCCATTTTGTAAAAATTACTAGTTTTGTCTGCTTTGACAAATATTCTTTTATCATGCATTATATCTTTTATATTGCTGCTCAGAGATTTTTGGAAGTTGTTGTTTATTTTCCTAAATTTAATGGTGGAAATCATGCTTTTTAATCTTTCCTCAAAACCCCTCATCTCTTCAATAACTGGTGGAGATCTCCATGAGTTGATTCCATATGTGTCTGTCTTTTCCTGCTGTGCTTTAGGATTAAGGTAAAAGAAAGCCCTCCATCTTAAATTGCGTACAAATTTTTCCGTTTTCTCAATTAGCCTTTTTATGTAGCTCTCTGGTGTAGCATAGGGGATATTCTTGGTTGATAGGTTAAAATTTACTTTCTCCATTTTTAAAAAAAAATTGCTAGCCAGGTTTAAAGTGCTCGACGTGTGGAGCTGTTTCTCTAGCTGGTAGCATATTTTCCGGCTTTTTTTTTTTTTGAAAAAGTGCTCAACCATGCGGGAGCAGCTAAAATAATGATTAAAAGCAAATCTTAAAACCGGGACTACAAATTTGTTTCGAGGTTTTTCCTCTCTTCAGATCCCGTGCCTATCCCCTGCTACTGACCTCAATCGTATATATGTGTTTTGGATTGTGAACTGTAGTCCAGTTGGGTTGGGTTGCATGTGTTGTGCAAGGGGGGCCCTGTTAAGGTTGTAAGGCTTTCTTTATTGAGCATTATTGTATGAGGGGTCCTATCAGGGTTGCTATTTTATACTAGTGGATAAAACTTTCCTTTTGTGCCTGCAACTGTCTACGATTTCAACTCTTGTGTTCAATGTAGCCATACTAGGTTTGCATAGAATCATCCACTTTTCTGTTGTGCACAAATTACATCTCTTTGTGCTATTATTGTATGCTGCTGCTTTTCTGATTATTCTGAACTATGTAAATTGTTCCAAAATCACAACTTAAAAATTACGATAGAATCCAACAAAAAAGTAGTCATCTGCTTGGATGTAACATTAGATTTAAACAAAAACCAATACAGACCATACAAAAAACCCAATGATACACCATTATATGTAAATTCCATGAGTAACCACCCACCAGCAATCATAAAAACGATACCACAAGGGATAAACAAGAGGTTATCCAACCTTTCCTGCAATGAAGAAATATTCAACGATGCAGCAACAGACTACCAAGAAGCACTGTTGAAAAGTGGACACAACTACAAGTTGAAATATGAACCTGAAAGTACCACTGGAAGCAGGAAGAAAAATAGATAGAGGAAAATAACCTAGTATAACCCACGATATGATGGTAGAGTGAAAACCGACATTGGCAAAGAATTCTTCAAAATACTAACAGAATCGTTCCAGAAAGACCATAAACTTTTCAAAATATTCAATAGGAACACTATCAAACTATCTTATTCTTGTATGCCAAATCCTAAAAAATAATTGATGCTTCAAACAAAAAGAAAACCAACGTCAAAAACGAGGGTGAGAAACGGAAAACTTGCAATTGCACAATCAAAGAGCAATGCCCTCTGAACAACCAATGTCTCTCTGATAACATGGTATACCAAGCCACTGTGACAACGAAAAGAGGCAAAGAGACATACATAGGGATCACAGAAAACAAATTCAAAGCTTGGTACGCCAATCACAAGCAATCTTTCAAGTATGAAAAATACAAACGCCAAACAGAATTAAGTAAACATATATGGGATCTTAAGAAAACAAATACAGATTTTAACATCACATGGAAAATAATCAGAAAAGCAGCAGCATACAATAACAGCACAAAGAGATGTAATTTGTACACAACAGAAAAGTGGATGATTCTATGCAAACCTAGTATGGCTACATTGAACACAAGGGTTGAAATCGTAGACAGTTGCAGGCACAAAAGGAAAGTTTTATCCACTAGTATAAAATAGCAACCCTGATAGGACCCCTCATACAATAATGCTCAATAAAGAAAGCCTTACAACCTTAACAGGGCCCCCCTTGCACAACACATGCAACCCAACCCAACTGGACTACAGTTCACAATCCAAAACACATATATACGATTGAGGTCAGTAGCAGGGGATTGGCACGGGATCTGAAGAGAGGAAAAACCTCGAAACAAATTTGTAGTCCCGGTTTTAAGATTTGCTTTTAATCATTATTTTAGCTGCTCCCGCATGGTTGAGCACTTTTATATATATATATATATATATATATATATATATATATATATATATATATATATATATATATATATATATATATATATTATATATATATATATATATATATATATATATATATCTATATATATATATATATATATATATATATATATATATATATATATATATATATATATATATATATATTTGTAAAAGAAAAACGTAATGCAATTGGCATACCCAGATGATCGTTTTTGCTATCAATTCACGGTATTTTAACTTTCCTACGACACTGTTGAATTGAAGACATCAAACCACTGTTGGTAATAAAAGCAATATGACAATCAAGATCAATTTTTTTGGATACGATGTTTTGTGGAAAACTTGCCTTTCTCTGTCAGTCTGTTCTGGTTTATTATCACATTACCAGTTTTACACTATCGTTGCAAAAGACTGGCTCTGACAACTTGACAAGAGTGACATCCCTTGGAATGGCTGATGTAAACAAAGCCTAACGTCTGCGAATCGGCTGCACAATCGAACCTTCCTGTGCAGATAGCCAATTTGAAAACGAAACATGGTGTCAGAAGTGGTATGTAGTCCAATGAGAACTTTTTAATTCACCAGAGGGGTGAAAAGTCAGAACGAAACAGAAAAAAAAACTACGTGAAATCGCTAGTAGTAAGCCAGTGACGTCAGTTGCTAAGCTGTAAGCATGGACGCTAACGAAGGTGAAGCAGAAAGGCCAAGAACGGCCAGGCGATCTGGAAGATGAAGATATATACTGTTACGACCCGAGCTGGAGGTGACATCAGGGGATCTGCAGAGTAACTGGAAAAAGTTTAGAAGGCTTTGGGACAGTTATGAAATAGTGACCGAGTTGAAAGAAGAGGAGCAAGAGTTTAGAACAGCAGCGTTTCTCTCCTGTGTTGGATCAGAAGGATTGGACATTTTTTAAAGCTTGCAATTCGAAAGTGAAGAGGAAAGAAAAACAACGTGGATGAGATATTGCAGAAATTTGAAAACGTTCTGCATTGGGGACAAAAAATGAGGCATACGAATCTTATGTTTTTCACAAAAGACATCAAGCAGCAGGGGAATCAGTTGAACAGTTTGTTTGTGACTTGAGGAAGCTCGTCAAGTCCTGCAATTTTGGCAGCATTCAGCTGGAAGAGCGGCGTCTGAAAGATCAGATTGTTCTGGGTGTCAAAAATGAATATCTGAGAACAAAGCTTTTGGAAGAGCGAGAGCTGACTCTGAGCAAGTGCTTGGATATATGCAGAGCATTTGAGATGAGCCAACAACAAAGCAGGGCCATGAAAAGTGAAGACTGGACTGATGTTGAAGTTGTTAATGCTTTTAGTCCAAGGAAGAATGAGAAAGCTAACCATAAACAAGAAACCCTGTTGAAAAGATGTTCATACTGTGGAAAACACCACAGACAAGGAAAGGAAGAATGCCCTGCCTTTGGGAAAACTTGCCTGAACTTTGGAGAAACAAACATCATCTTTCCACTGTTTGTAAAGCACCAACGAAACATGCTAAGGAAGAACTGTTCACTGAATGTCAGAGACAGATGAAGAAAATGACTCAGAAAATGAAGTCCATGTAACGGAGAACAAGAAACATGAGAAAAAAATCAAAGCAAGTTTGTTCATAAATGAAAACCATGTGAGATTTCTTCTGTACACTGGGGCATAAACAAATGTTATGTCGACGAAACCTTACAGAGAGGTGTCAGGCGGCACAAAACTGGGAAAAATAACCCTGACAAAAGACTAAGAGCAATGTAGTCATGTTCAACAAATCTGAGATGAGACCTAGGGTAGAAATTATTTTGTGAGTTGTGAACCCAAAGAATGAAAACACTTACAAAGTGAGATTTATCGTCTCAGAAGAATACTGCACTCCAGTCCTGGGTTTGAGAGCAGTACAAGGCATGAAGCCCATCACAGTCAACACAGAGAATGTAGCTGCTGTGACCAGAGAAGAAAGCAACAGTATTTTGGATCAATACAAGGATGTTTTTGATGGAGAAGTTGGACAGTTGAAAAGAAACCTCCATCTTCAGACAGACAAATAGTCAACTCCAATTAAAATGTCCTGCAGAAAATGGCCGCTCTCAGTGAAGAAAAAAGTGAAGGATGATCTGATAAGACTGGAACAATTGGACGTTGTCAGCAAAGTGGATACTCCAACAAACTGGATCAGTAGTCTAGTGGTAGCAATGAAACCCAATGAGAAAATGGGGCTGTGCATTGATCTTAAGCCTTTGAACAAAGCGCTCAAAAGAAATGCATATATCTGGCTCTGACACTGGATGATGTTCTTCCGAAACTGAAAAAGCCAGGTACTTCTCGCACTTTGACCTGAAGAATGGGTTTGGGCATGTTAAACTGGACGAGAAGAATACATACTTGACAACATTTGAAACCCCATTTGGAAAATACAAGTGGAACAAAATGCATTTTGGGATATGTGTGGCACAAGAAGAACTCCAGAGAAAGATTGAGCAGGAACTAGCTGATCTACCTTGCGTGTTAGCTGTCCATGATTATATCATCCTTTGGGGAGAAGGTGATTATGATGAGGAAGGACGAAAGAATCATGATGAGCGTGTGAAGCTGCTGCTACAAAGATGCCGTGAAAAAGGAGTACAGCTGAACAAAGAAAACGTTGAACTGAAGCAAACGGAAGTCACTTGCCTTGGACGTATTCTCATAAGAAAAGGGCTCAGACCAGATCAAAAAAAATTGCAGCAGTTCAACAGCTACCAACTCCAGAATCAAAGCAGGATGTGCAAGACGACTGGGAGTTGTGGGCTATCTCCAAAAGTTCGCTCCACATCTGTCTGAAGAAGCAGCACAGATGAGAGAACTACTGAAAAAAAAGTTCATTTCAAATGGGATCCTGATGTGCATGGCAAATCACCAGAAAAAGTTAAGAGCATCCTGTCCAAACCACCTGTTCTGCGCTACTTTGATCAAACTGAGAAAATTCAAATCACTCTTCAGTGTGATGCATCAGCTTATGGCTTAGGCGCATGCCTTATGCAGAATGGTCAGCCAAAACAATATGCGTCTCGAGCTTTGTCTGAAACTAATAAAAACTATGCCCAAATTGAAAAGAAATATTGGCGATAGTTTTCGGTCTTGACAGATTTGGAAGATACCTGTTTGGACACAAAGTCACTGTAGAGTCTGACTACAAACCATTGGAGGTGATCCACAAAAACAGTCTGCTCTCAGCTCCAAAGAGAATTCAAAGAATGCTGCCACACACCCAGGGGTGTGAGTACGAAGTGGTCTACAAAAAAGGAATTGAGATGTATCTGGCAGACTCTATACATTGAGCAGAGCGGTAAGCGGGAAACCTGAAGAACAAATGGGCCACACAGAATTGATTTTCTGCACAGAGCTTGAAGACATGGATATTACATCAGTATGTGAGACAACCATGTCAAACCTGCAAAAAGAACGAAAGCAGATGAAGATGTGAACCTGTTGATGAAAATCATAGGATGGATGGCTTGAAGAAAAGAAAGCTCTATCAGAAAACATACAAGCATTGTTCTCGTTATGGGATCAAATGTCAGTACAAAACGGTGTGATTTTCAAGGCAGACAGAGTGGTTGTACCCAAAGAAATGAGACATCATTTCTTACATAAAATGCACGCAAGTAATGCTGGTATTCAGGGATGTATCAGACGAGACAGAGAAGTTTCATACTGGCCTGGAATGAATTCTGATATTGAGAGTTTCGGAAAAGATTGTCAAAACATGCCTAGAGTTCAGCCACAGTCAACAAAAAGAAACACACATCAGCAGTGAAATACCTGAGTTGCCATGGCAGTATCAGGCTGCCGATTTGTTTGAATGCAAAAAGAAAACTATTTGGTAGTGGTTGACTACTACTCTTACCTCTTTGAATTTGATGTTCTTACCGCCTAAGACAGTGATGAAATCATAAGAAGATGAAAAACCCATTTCGCAAGACATGGAATCCCAGAGAGACTGACTACTCACAATGGGCCACCGTTCAACTCTAAGGAATTTGAGAAATATGCTCAGAGTTATGGATTTGAACTCGTGAGAAGTTCGTCCCATTATTCACAGTCAAATGGGAGAGCTGAAAATGCAGTCAAAGTTATACAAAACATGATTCAGAAATGTCACCAAAGTGGTGTGGGTGGATATTTGGCCTTATTGGAGCTGTGAAATACTCCTTTAGAAATACTGGGAAGTTCACCTGCACAGAGACTGTTCTCGAGAAGAACAAGAACACAGCTGCCTACAACCAGATCCATGTTGAAGCTTTCAGTGAAGCAAGCCACATATTGATTTAAAGCTAGAAAGATGAAACAGGCAGGATACTACAACCGTGGAACTGTAGAATTGGCTGAACTGAAGCCTGGACAGTTTGTACGGTTCAGGCCACCTGGCTCCAACAGATGGGTAAAGGCTTAGGTTGAAAGGCAAGTAGACATAAGGTCATACAGCATACGAACTGAAGACGCACGCAGATTCCGGCGAAATCGGCATGTCATCCGAGAAACAAATGACAACTACAAGCCAGTATTTCAACCACCACAAGGCAACAAAAGAACAGGCACATTCTATCCCAACAAACAGAAAGATCGGATCAAATGATACAGTAGCAGATGGGGAACAGTCAAATGAGAGAATCAACAGACCTTACAGACAGCTTACGTCAGGAGTGGATGCTCTAATGAACAGAGAAATAGCAGATGCAACCTCAAGAAACAGTCAAGGAATTCCAGAACCAGCTGAGACGCAAGCTAATTGCCAGAATGACCAGGAACCGGACAGGAACTCTGTTCTTGATCAAGAGAACACTGTTGAACAAACACCACTACAGCAGTTAGAACCAAGACACACTCGATTTGGTCGCAGTGTGAAAACACCTGCCTACCTGAAAGACTACGTCTAGAAGAATAAAAAACCAAGTGTTGAATGCGTGTTGAAGCAACTCAGCTTGTGTTTTTGCTGGTGTTGGTTTATAATCCTGTAATCCAGGGCAGTCCAATTTTTTGTGTTGGAAGTTAGGTATATCTTTAAGAACACCAGCTAATGTTTTAATTTACTGTATTTGTTATTTTTTCTAAGTTGATTTGTTTGATTGTAAAGACAGGGAGATGCGACATACTTAGGTTTCGTCTGCTTGTGACGACAACTTGACAAGAGTGACTTCCCTTGGAATGGCTGATGTAAGCAAAGCCTAACATCTACGAATCGGCTGGACAATCGAACCTTCCTGTGCAGACAGCCCACTTGAAAACGAAACAAGTTAAGTGAACCCTCAATGAACTTCATAACCCTTGCTGTTGGCAATGATGTATGAGGCTACGTACCACTGACCTTTCATTTGTTTTATTTTCTTTTCAACTGGGTCATCTGGGGAGGTTTTTTTTCTCTAAAACTAATTTCAATAAATACATTGAGGTTGAACTTTGGTTAAACCCTCATTTGTGAAAGAATGTTGTTTGTCCAAGTGTCGTCTTGTTGCATATCAAACCTTTCTACCAGCCAGAGGTAACTCAACCTTAAATGAAGGACAGTTTTGCACAAGCTCTTTACTAAAATACCCCGAGACAAGTTTGGAGGATTTTGTGGCATGGTCATCCGTTTAAAAATTGACATTGATTTCTTCGACATATTTTTTGTCTTTAAGAAGTGAAGAATTGAATGTTTGAAAAACTTTTAAACCAAATTCTAAGATTAATGTGACCATTGAGTAGTCGGAGTGACATCATGGAAAAATATTGTTTTCAAAGTACCAAAAAAGGTAGTCGGAGAGTAAGAAAAATTCAAATGGACCTTGTTTTAACGGTGTTGATTTCCGCCATGTACGAGTATAACGTTTCTATTGGGGATTATTTTCACACCAGATGTTGACCTGTTAAAATTCTTAGTCTTGCTCTGTCTTTCTATTGCCTTCGAGTTGTTATTGTGTAAATAGTTATGACAGTAAATATTACGGTCCATGGCAATGATTAAGTCATCTACAGCTATTATATCATTATACGTATGTCTTAATATCGTTTCCTTTCATCTTTTGTAAACGGCAGGATCATCTTCGTTCGGACCATACACATTTTTATTCAGAAGCTTTTTACGTCAAAGAGAATGATATTAGAAAGATCCGTTTTGTAATTATTTACACTTTTTTGTATTCAGTGTAATTAGAAACAACGCTGCGACTTCTCTTGTATTTGATAAATATTATGCAAAGAAATATTTATCTCCCAATATTGACGCTACACATGTCTCACTGTTGTTGTTGAAATGTGCGCCTTGAAGACACTATACAGCTGTTTTGTTTTTCAGCCATCAGAAGACTTTAAAATATTGTTTTCAAAGTACCAGAAAAGGTAGTCGGAGAGTAAGAAAAATTCAAATGGACCTTGTTTTAACGGTGTTGATTTCCGCCACGTTTAAACAGTGGAAACGTAAAGGATATTATATGAAGGGCTGATAAATGGTGCGGCCACATTATCATTAAAATGCAAACACTTACAAAACAGGCCATAATTATTACAATCCACCCTGTTGACAACAAAAGTATATCTTTCTAGGCATTAGTCAGAAGAGTATTTCTTTCAGTCCCATTGAAAAACTTTGGCACACTTCATTTTGCCATTCTTTCATCGCTTTTGGTTAGTTTCTTTTATAACAACACAAGCAATACAACATCCGGAATAGCTCAGTTGGTAGAGCGCCTGACTCGTAATCTTGGTGATCCTGGGGTTGCGGGTTCGAACCTCCGCCGGGGCGTTTCGGTACAGGGGGATTTTTCCCTCGGAGTTAACATTGGTTCTGACTCCATTTCCCATACAGTCCTTGGAATGAGACTATAAACCGAGGTTCCGTGTGTGAACGCATGCATAACATCTTGCACACACGTAAAATCCCATCACCAACTTTCGGAAGAGTAGGCCAGTTTGGCCGTTGGTGTGGATGACACGTTACACATAGCATGCACCCTGCGTGAGAAATGGAAAGAATGAAGGAATTAAGGAAAATGAGTGATCGATATTGAACGATACTGAATGGATGACACGGGAAACGACTGAATGAAGCGCCAGCTGGCAGCTCTTCAGTCGGCACTACCCAGGTAGGCAGCCCGTTGTGTAAACGAGTGTTGATTGTAAAGCGCTTAGAGCTTGGCCTCTAGCCGAGAATAGGCGCTATATAAGTATTCATTATTATTATTATTATTATTATCAGTCTCAATCCAAACACTAGAACATGGACACAAAACAAAACAAAATGAAAGACAAATAAAGAAAACCAACGTCTCTACTATGTCTCTCCTGCCAAAAGAAGAAGAGAAGAGAAGAGGAGGAGAGAAGAGAGAGAGAGAAGAGAAGAGAGTCATATTCAAAGCTTGGAAACCCCAATCACAAGCAATTTCTTTCAAGTATGAAAAATACAACGCCAAACAGAATTAGTAAACTATATGGGATC
>CM031613.1:16056306-16061306 GCA_018398815.1 Conus ventricosus
GTTGAAAAGAAACCTCCATCTTCAGACAGACAAATAGTCAACTCCAATTAAAATGTCCTGCAGAAAATGGCCGCTCTCAGTGAAGAAAAAAGTGAAGGATGATCTGATAAGACTGGAACAATTGGACGTTGTCAGCAAAGTGGATACTCCAACAAACTGGATCAGTAGTCTAGTGGTAGCAATGAAACCCAATGAGAAAATGGGGCTGTGCATTGATCTTAAGCCTTTGAACAAAGCGCTCAAAAGAAATGCATATATCTGGCCTGACACTGGATGATGTTCTTCCGAAACTGAAAAAGCCAGGTACTTCTCGCACTTTGACCTGAAGAATGGGTTTGGGCATGTTAAACTGGACGAGAAGAATACATACTTGACAACATTTGAAACCCCATTTGGAAAATACAAGTGGAACAAAATGCATTTTGGGATATGTGTGGCACAAGAAGAACTCCAGAGAAAGATTGAGCAGGAACTAGCTGATCTACCTTGCGTGTTAGCTGTCCATGATTATATCATCCTTTGGGGAGAAGGTGATTATGATGAGGAAGGACGAAAGAATCATGATGAGCGTGTGAAGCTGCTGCTACAAAGATGCCGTGAAAAAGGAGTACAGCTGAAACAAAGAAAACGTTGAACTGAAGCAAACGGAAGTCACTTGCCTTGGACGTATTCTCATAAGAAAAGGGCTCAGACCAGATCAAAAAAAATTGCAGCAGTTCAACAGCTACCAACTCCAGAATCAAAGCAGGATGTGCAAGACGACTGGGAGTTGTGGGCTATCTCCAAAAGTTCGCTCCACATCTGTCTGAAGAAGCAGCACAGATGAGAGAACTACTGAAAAAAAAGTTCATTTCAAATGGGATCTGATGTGCATGGCAAATCACCAGAAAAAGTTAAGAGCATCCTGTCCAAACCCTGTTCTGCGCTACTTTGATCAAACTGAGGAAAATTCAAATCACTCTTCAGTGTGATGCATCAGCTTATGGCTTAGGCGCATGCCTTATGCAGAATGGTCAGCCAAAACAATATGCGTCTCGAGCTTTGTCTGAAACTAATAAAAACTATGCCCAAATTGAAAAGAAATATTGGCGATAGTTTTCGGTCTTGACAGATTTGGAAGATACCTGTTTGGACACAAAGTCACTGTAGAGTCTGACTACAAACCATTGGAGGTGATCCACAAAAACAGTCTGCTCTCAGCTCCAAAGAGAATTCAAAGAATGCTGCCACACACCCAGGGGTGTGAGTACGAAGTGGTCTACAAAAAAGGAATTGAGATGTATCTGGCAGACTCTATACATTGAGCAGAGCGGTAAGCGGGAAACCTGAAGAACAAATGGGCCACACAGAATTGATTTTCTGCACAGAGCTTGAAGACATGGATATTACATCAGTATGTGAGACAACCATGTCAAACCTGCAAAAAGGAACGAAAGCAGATGAAGATGTGAAACCTGTTGATGAAAATCATAGGATGGATGGCTTGAAGAAAAGAAAGCTCTATCAGAAAACATACAAGCATTGTTCTCGTTATGGGATCAAATGTCAGTACAAAACGGTGTGATTTTCAAGGCAGACAGAGTGGTTGTACCCAAAGAAATGAGACATCATTTCTTACATAAAATGCACGCAAGTAATGCTGGTATTCAGGGATGTATCAGACGAGACAGAGAAGTTTCATACTGGCCTGGAATGAATTCTGATATTGAGAGTTTCGGAAAAGATTGTCAAAACATGCTAGAGTTCAGCCACAGTCAACAAAAAGAAACACACATCAGCAGTGAAATACCTGAGTTGCCATGGCAGTATCAGGCTGCCGATTTGTTTGAATGCAAAAAGAAAACTATTTGGTAGTGGTTGACTACTACTCTTACCTCTTTGAATTTGATGTTCTTACCGCCTAAGACAGTGATGAAATCATAAGAAGATGAAAACCCATTTCGCAAGACATGGAATCCCAGAGAGACTGACTACTCACAATGGGCCACCGTTCAACTCTAAGGAATTTGAGAAATATGCTCAGAGTTATGGATTTGAACTCGTGAGAAGTTCGTCCCATTATTCACAGTCAAATGGGAGAGCTGAAAATGCAGTCAAAGTTATACAAAAATGATTCAGAAATGTCACCAAAGTGGTGTGGGTGGATATTTGGCCTTATTGGAGCTGTGAAATACTCCTTTAGAAATACTGGGAAGTTCACCTGCACAGAGACTGTTCTCGAGAAGAACAAGAACACAGCTGCCTACAACCAGATCCATGTTGAAGCTTTCAGTGAAGCAAGCCACATATTGATTTAAAGCTAGAAGATGAAACAGGCAGGATACTACAACCGTGGAACTGTAGAATTGGCTGAACTGAAGCCTGGACAGTTTGTACGGTTCAGGCCACCTGGCTCCAACAGATGGGTAAAGGCTTAGGTTGAAAGGCAAGTAGACATAAGGTCATACAGCATACGAACTGAAGACGCACGCAGATTCCGGCGAAATCGGCATGTCATCCGAGAAACAAATGACAACTACAAGCCAGTATTTCAACCACCACAAGGCAACAAAAAGAACAGGCACATTCTATCCCAACAAACAGAAAGATCGGATCAAATGATACAGTAGCAGATGGGGAACAGTCAAATGAGAGAATCAACAGACCTTACAGACAGCTTACGTCAGGAGTGGATGCTCTAATGAACAGAGAAATAGCAGATGCAACCTCAAGAAACAGTCAAGGAATTCCAGAACCAGCTGAGACGCAAGCTAATTGCCAGAATGACCAGGAACCGGACAGGAACTCTGTTCTTGATCAAGAGAACACTGTTGAACAAACACCACTACAGCAGTTAGAACCAAGACACACTCGATTTGGTCGCAGTGTGAAAACACCTGCCTACCTGAAAGACTACGTCTAGAGAATAAAAAACCAAGTGTTGAATGCGTGTTGAAAGCAACTCAGCTTGTGTTTTTGCTGGTGTTGGTTTATAATCCTGTATCCAGGGCAGTCCAATTTTTTGTGTTGGAAGTTAGGTATATCTTTAAGAACACCAGCTAATGTTTTAATTTACTGTATTTGTTATTTTTTCTAAGTTGATTTGTTTGATTGTAAAGACAGGGAGATGCGACATACTTAGGTTTCGTCTGCTTGTGACGACAACTTGACAAGAGTGACTTCCCTTGGAATGGCTGATGTAAGCAAAGCCTAACATCTACGAATCGGCTGGACAATCGAACCTTCCTGTGCAGACAGCCCACTTGAAAACGAAACAAGTTAAGTGAACCCTCAATGAACTTCATAACCCTTGCTGTTGGCAATGATGTATGAGGCTACGTACCACTGACCTTTTCATTTGTTTTATTTTCTTTTCAACTGGGTCATCTGGGGAGGTTTTTTTTCTCTAAAAACTAATTTCAATAAATACATTGAGGTTGAACTTTGGTTAAACCCTCATTTGTGAAAGAATGTTGTTTGTCCAAGTGTCGTCTTGTTGCATATCAAACCTTTCTACCAGCCAGAGGTAACTCAACCTTAAATGAAGGACAGTTTTGCACAAGCTCTTTACTAAAAATACCCCGAGACAAGTTTGGAGGATTTTGTGGCATGGTCATCCGTTTTAAAAATTGACATTGATTTCTTCGACATATTTTTTGTCTTTAAGAAGTGAAGAATTGAATGTTTGAAAAACTTTAAACCAAATTCTAAGATTATGTGACCATTGAGTAGTCGGAGTGA
Source organism: Conus ventricosus (assembly GCA_018398815.1). Lineage (NCBI taxonomy): Eukaryota > Metazoa > Mollusca > Gastropoda > Neogastropoda > Conidae > Conus > Conus ventricosus. The sequence goes on from CM031613.1 coordinate 16,060,027, forward strand.
CATCATGGAAAAATATTGTTTTCAAAGTACCAAAAAAGGTAGTCGGAGAGTAAGAAAAATTCAAATGGACCTTGTTTTAACGGTGTTGATTTCCGCCATGTACGAGTATAACGTTTCTATTGGGGATTATTTTCACACCAGATGTTGACCTGTTAAAATTCTTAGTCTTGCTCTGTCTTTCTATTGCCTTCGAGTTGTTATTGTGTAAATAGTTATGACAGTAAATATTACGGTCCATGGCAATGATTAAGTCATCTACAGCTATTATATCATTATACGTATGTCTTAATATCGTTTTCCTTTCATCTTTTGTAAACGGCAGGATCATCTTCGTTCGGACCATACACATTTTTATTCAGAAAGCTTTTTACGTCCAAAGGAATGATATTAGAAAGATCCGTTTTGTAATTATTTACACTTTTTTGTATTCAGTGTAATTAGAAACAACGCTGCGACTTCCTCTGTATTTGATAAATATTATGCAAAGAAATATTTATCTCCCAATATTGACGCTACACATGTCTCACTGTTGTTGTGAACATGTGCGCCTTGAAGACACTATACAGCTGTTTTGTTTTTCAGCCATCAGAAGACTTTAAAATATTGTTTTCAAAGTACCAGAAAAGGTAGTCGGACGAGTAAGAAAAATTCAAATGGACCTGTTTTAACGGTGTTGATTTCCGCCACGTTTAAACAGTGGAAACGTAAAGGATATTATATGAAGGGCTGATAAATGGTGCGGCCACATTATCATTAAATGCAAACACTTACAAAACAGGCCATAATTATTACAATCCACCCTGTTGACAACAAAAGTATATCTTTCTAGGCATTAGTCAGAAGAGTATTTCTTTCAGTCCCATTGAAAAACTTTGGCACACTTCATTTTGCCATTCTTTCATCGCTTTTGGTTAGTTTCTTTTATAACAACACAAGCAATACAACATCCGGAATAGCTCAGTTGGTAGAGCGCCTGACTCGTAATCTTGGTGATCCTGGGGTTGCGGGTTCGAACCTCCGCCGGGGCGTTTCGGTACAGGGGGATTTTTCCCTCGGAGTTAACATTGGTTCTGACTCCATTTCCCATACAGTCCTTGGAATGAGACTATAAACCGAGGTTCCGTGTGTGAACGCATGCATAACATCTTGCACACACGTAAAATCCCATCACCAACTTTCGGAAGAGTAGGCCAGTTTGGCCGTTGGTGTGGATGACACGTTACACATAGCATGCACCCTGCGTGAGAAATGGAAAGAATGAAGGAATTAAGGAAAATGAG
>CM031613.1:16071306-16109731 GCA_018398815.1 Conus ventricosus
CTTGTTTTTTTGTTTTTTTAATGTTGTTTGGAAATCGTTGTTAGATTTTTTTAATTCAATATTGGTTATCATTCTTTTCATTGATCTTCAAAGGGTTTCATATCGTCTATGACTGGTGGTGATCGCCATGATTTGAAATCGTAGGTGTTTTTGTCCTCTTTTTTGCATTCGGGTTCAGGAAAAAGAATGCTTTCCATCTCATATTGCGTACGAACTTTTCGGTTTGTTCTATTAATCTTTTTAAGTAGAATTGTGGGTTAGAAAACGGTATGTTTTTTGTTGACTGCCTAAAATTGATTTCCTCCATTTAAAATCCTTCAGGCCACAGTGCTCAACGTGAGGAGCAATTAAGATGAATATAATTAAAAAGCCTAAAATGACTTTAAAAGTGCTCGACCCCTTGGGGAGCAACATTTGTTAATGATATTAAAAAGGAATGTTTAAAACTCTACACATTTGTTTCGAGCGTGTTGCGCTGTCATCAGGATGGCCTTTGGTTTGCCCACCGCCGATGTTTATATGCGTGTGGGCTCCCGTCTGCGGTTGGTTGCACGTGCGGGTTGGCTGCACGTGTTTTTGGGGGGCTTTCAGGTTTTTGTCCTGGGTGTGTTCACTAACAACGATTTCCATTTATGCCTGCAGTTGTTTACTATTTCTGTTTTGGTGTTTAAAGTTGCTAAGTGTGGTTTGCATAGTATTAACCATTTTTCAGTTAAAACATAGGTTACACCCTTTTGAAACATTGCTGTATGGTGACGCTCTTTTTATGATTTTCCAGGATATATTGTAGCTTGTTTTTGCGTCTTTAAGGTTGAAGATCAAATGAAAAAGAATGATAACCAATATTGAATTCAAAAAATCTAACAACGATTTCCAAACAAAATTAAAAAACCAAATAAAACAAGTACAAAATGACAAAAAAATATTTGTGAAGGCTGATGAAACTAGCAATTACTACAAATGGAACCAAAAGAATATTCTCAACTCCTTGACAAAAACATCCAGAAAAACTACAAAAAAGCCGACAAAAATATATATACATGACAGTATCCGCACTAAAGGAAAAGAACTTGCAGAGCGCATAGACCTAAGTGACAGGAAAGAAGCGACAGCAACAAAAGAAGCTTTCATAACACTCAAAGACCACAAGCCCAACTTCCATAACAATCCAACATGTAGACTAATAAACCCATCCAAATCTGAATTAGGCAAAATAAGCAAGAAAATTGTGGAAAAAATAATAAGGGACAAAAAATCAAACTCTGATTACAACCTCTGGAAAACACATACGAAGTTATCCAATGTTCAAAAACCTCAATAAACAAAGTAATACAGTATTCATCACATTTGACATAGTAGACTTTTACCCATCCATAGATGAGGAACTACTCACCAAAACCCTGAAGTTTGCCAGTAACCACACAGACATAACAGGGTCAGAAATGGAAATCATTCTCCACACCAAGAAAACATTACTACACAGCAGAAATGAAACCTGGATCAGGAAAACCAACAGAAACTCAACATTCGACGTAACCATGGGTTCATATGATGGTGCAGAAACATGTGAACTGGTCGGACTATTCATGCTGTCCAACATCAAGAAAAAACTCGGAAAACAAGTCGGACTATACAGAGACGATGGCCTTGCTGCACTAACCAACAATCCAAGAACCATCGAAAACAAGAAGAAAGAACTATGCAAAATCTTCCAAAACCACAACTTAAAGATTACCTTTGAAGCAAACAAAAAGGTAGTGAACTACTTAGACATAACATTAGATCTCAACAATCATATATATAAACCATACAAGAAACCCAACGATACACCTCTTTATGTACACACCAAAAGTAACCATCCACTATCTGTATTAAAGACCATACCCCATGGCATAAACAAGAGACTATCAAAACCTGTCATGCAGTGAGATAGTGTTCAACAATGCAGCAGTAGAATACCAGAAGGCACTACAAACAAGTGGATACAATTACAAATTACAATACAACCCAGACAACAACACAAATAAAAGCAAGAAAAATTGAAAAGAAAAATCATATGGTATAACCCCCCATACGACGGGAAACTTTAAAACAAACATAGGGAAAGAATTCTTCAAAATCCTAACAACTTCATTTCCAAAAGAACACAAACTGTCTAAAATATATAACAAAAAAAACTGTCAAACTATCGTACTCATGTATGCCCAACCTCAAAAACCTGATTGACGCATCCAACAAAATGAAAATCAACACAGCAAAGAAGGGTGAAGAAAGGAAATCTTGCAATTGCACCAGAAAGGAGCAGTGCCCACTAAACAACAAATGTCTTCACAGCAACATTGTATACCAGGCTACTGTAACATCAGAAAATGAAAAAGAAACATACATAGGGATCACTGAAAACCACTTCAAAACCAGATATGCAAACACAAACAGTCATTTAATAAAGAAAAATACAAAAACCAAATAGATCTGAGCAAATATATCTGGAAACTTAAAGACGCAAAAACAAGCTACAATATGTCCTGGAAAATCATAAAAAGAGCATCACCATACAGCAATGTTTCAAAAAGGTGCAACCTATGTTTAACTGAAAAATGGTTAATACTATGCAAACCACACTTAGCAACTTTAAACACCAAAACAGAAATAGTAAACAACTGCAGGCATAAATGGAAATCGTTGTTAGTGAACACACTCAGGACAAAAACCTGAAAGCCCCCCAAAAACACGTGCAGCCAACCCGCACGTGCAACCAACCGCAGACGGGAGCCCACACGCTATATAACATCGGCGGTGGGCAAACCAAAGGCCATCCTGATGACAGCGCAACACGCTCGAAACAAATTTGTAGCGTTTTAAACATTCCTTTTTAATATCATTAACAAATATATATATATATATAATATATATATATATATATATATATATATATATATATAATATATATATATATATGGTGGCATTCATATCTGTATTTTAGTCCCTTGCGGATATATATATATATATATATATATAAGATGAATATAATAAAAAAGCCTAAAATGACTTTAAAGGTGCTCGACCGCTTGGGGAGCAACATTTGTTAATGATATTAAAAAGGAAGGTTAAAACTCTACAAATTTGTTTCGAGCGTGCTCCGCTGTCGTCAGGATGTTTTTGATTTGCCCACCGCCGATGTTATCGAGCGTGTGGGCTCCCGTTTGCGGTTGTTTGCACGTGCGGGTTGGCTGCACGTGTTTTTTGGGGGGCTTTCAGGTTTTTGTTTTGGGTGTGTTCACTAACAACGATTTCCATTTATGCCTGCAGTTGTTTACTATTTCTGTTTTGGTGTTTAAAGTTGCTAAGTGTGGTTTGCATAGTATTAACCATTTTTCAGTTAAACATAGGTTGCACCTTTTGAAACATTGCTGTATGGTGATGCTCTTTTTATGATTTTCCAGGATATATTGTAGCTTGTTTTTGCGTCTTTAAGTTTCCAGATATATTTGCTCAGTTCTGTTTGGTTTTTATATTTTTCTTTATTAAATGGCTGTTTGTAGTTTGCATATCTGGTTTTGAAGTGGTTTTCAGTGATCCCTATGTATGTTTCTTTTTCATTTTCTGATGTTACAGTAGCCTGGAATACAGTGTGTTGTGAAGACATTTATTGTTTAGTGGGCACTGCTCCTTTCTGGTTGCAATTGCAAGATTTCCTTTCTTCACCCTTCTTTGCTGTGTTGATTTTCATTTGTTGGAAAATGTTAGTATCCTTAAAAGAATTAATAGAACAAACCGAAAAGTTCGTACGCAATATGAGATGGAAAGCATTCTTTTTCCTGAACCCGAATGCAAAAACAGGACAAAAACACCTACGATTTTAAATCATGGCGATCACCACCAGTCATAGACGATATGAAACCCTTTGAAGATCGAATGAAAAGAATCTATAACCAATATTGAATTCAAAAAATCTAACAACGATTTCCAAACAAAATTAAAAAACCAAATAAAACAAGTACAAAATGACAAAAAATATTTGTGAAGGCTGATAAAACTAGCAATTACTACAAAATGGAACCAAAGGAATATTCTCAACTCCTTGACAAAAACATCCAGAAAAACTACAAAAAAGCTGACAAATATATACATGACAGTATCCGCACTAAAGAAAAAGAACTTGCAGAGCGCATAGACCTAAGTGACAGGATAGAAGCGACAGCAACAAAAGAAGCTTTCATAACACTCAAAGACCACAAGCCCAACTTTCATAACAATCCAACATGTAGACTAATAAACCCATCCAAATCTGAATTGGGCAAAATAAGCAAGAGAATTCTGGAAAAAAAACAATAAAGTACATAAAATAAAACTCTGATTACAACCTCTGGAAGAACACATACGAAGTTATCCAATGGTTCAAAAAACTCAATAAACAAAGTAATACAGTATTCATCACATTTGACATAGTAGAATTTTACCCATCCATAGATGAGGAACTACTCACCAAAGCCCTGAAGTTTGCCAGTAACCACACAGACATAACAGGGTCAGAAATGGAAATCATTCTCCACACCAAGAAAACATTACTACACAGCAGAAATGAAACCTGGATCAGGAAAAACCAACAGAAACTCAACATTCGACGTAACCATGGGATCATGTGATGGTGCAGAAACATGTGAACTGGTCGGACTATTCATGCTGTCCAACATCAAGAAAAAACTCGGAAAACAAGTCGGACTATACAGAGAGGATGGCCTTGCTGCACTAACCAACAATCCAAGAACCATCGAAAACAAGAAGAAAGAACTATGCAAAATCTTCCAAAACCACAACTTAAAGATTACCATTGAAGCAAACAAAAAGGTAGTGAACTACGTAGACATAACACTTGATCTCAACAATCATATATATAAACGATACATGAAACCAACGATACACCTCTTTATGTACACACCAAAAGTAACCATCCACCATCTGTATTAAAGACCATACCCCATGGCATAAACAAGAGACTATCAAACCTGTCATGCAATGAGAGAGTGTTCAATAATGCAGCAGTAGAATACCAGGAGGCACTACAAACAAGTGGATACAATTACAAATTACAATACAACCCGGACAACAACACAAATAAAAGCAAGAAAAATAGGAAAAGAAAAATCATATGGTATAACCCCCCCATACGACGGGGAAACTCAAAACAAACATAGGGAAAGAATTCCTCAAAATCCTAGCAAATTCTTTTCCAAAAGAACACAAACTGTCCAAAATATTTAACAAAAACACTGTCAAACTTTCGTACTCATGTATGCCCAACCTCAAAAACCTGATTGACGCATCCAACAAAATGAAAATCAACACAGCAAAGAAGGGTTGAAGAAAGGAAATCTTGCAATTGCACCAGAAAGGAGCAGTGCCCACTAAACAATAAATGTCTTCACAACAACATTGTATACCAGGCTACTGTAACATCAGAAAATGAAAAAAAAAACATTACATAGGGATCACTGAAAACCACTTCAAAACCAGATATGCAAACCCAAAACAGTCATTTAATAAAGAAAAATAAAAAAACCAAACAGAACTGAGCAAATATTTTGGAAAAATTTAAAAAGACGCAAAAAAAAGCTACAATCACCCTGGAAATCTTAAAAAGAGCACACCATACAGCAATGTTTCAAAAAGGGCAACCTATTTTTAAACTGAAAAGGTTAATACATGAAAACCACATTAGCAACTTTAAACACCAAAAAACAGAAATAGTAAACAATGCGGCATAAATGGAAACGTGTTAGTGAACACCCCAAAACAAAAACTGAAACCCCCCCCCCCCCCAAAAAAAAACCGTGCAGAAACCCCCGCAGTGCAAAAAACCCGCAAACGGGAGCCCACACGTTTAACATCGGCGGTGGGAAAAACCCAAAAACCATCCTGAGCAGCGCAAACGCTTGAAAAAATTGTGATGATTTAAGATTCCTCTTTTAACTTTTTATAACTAATGTTGCCCCCCAAAGGGGGTTTTGAGCAAAAAAAATTGTTTTGGGCATTTTAAAATTACGATCTTAGTCGCCCCTCCGTTGAGCCGGGGCCCTGAAGGATTTTAAAATGGAGGGGAAAAAAAAATTTTAGGCGTAAACAAAAAATATCCCGTTTTCAAACCCGAAAAATATTATAACAAAAAAATAGAACAAACAGAAAACTTTGTCATAATATGGTGGAAAGCTTTTTTTTTCTAAACCCAAATGCAAAAAGGGACAAAAACACCTACGTTTAAATCATGGGTCACCACCAGCCATGACGAATAAAACCCTTTGAAAATCAAAAGAAAGAATGATAACCAAAATTGAGTTCAAAATATCTACAACGGTTTCCATAACAAATAAAAAAACAATAAAAACAAATGCAAATACAAAAATATTTGTGAAGGCTGAAAAACTGCAATTACTACAAAATGGAACCAAAAGATTACTCTCAACTCCTTGACAAAAACATCCAGAAAAACTACAAAAAAACCACAAACTATAATGACGTATCCGCACTAAAGAAAAAGAACTTTCAGAGGCATAGACCAAGTGAAGGATGAAGCGACAGCAAAAAAAGAAGCTTTATAACACTAAAGACCACAAGCCCCAATTTTTATAAAAAATCCAACATGTAGACTAATAAAACCCTCCAAAACTGAATTAGGCAAAAAAGAAGAGAAAATTTGGGAAAAATACTAAAGAAAGTAAAATCAAATCTGAATACAACCTCTGGAAGAAACATACGAAGTCATCCAAGGGTTAAAAACTGAATAAACAAAAAATACGTATTAAATTTAAAATTGGCATAGTAGACTTTTTCCCATCTTAGAGAGGAACTATCACCAAAACCCCCAAATTTGCCAGTAAACCCCAAAAGACTAAAGGGGCAAAATGGAAAAATTCTCCACCCCAAGAAAACATTACTACCAGCAGAAAGAAACCCGGACAGGGGAAAAACCAAAAAGAAACCAACATTTGCGTAACCATGGGATCTATGAAGGGGCAGAAAATGTGAACGTCGGGGCCATTCTGCTGCCAAAATCAAAAAAAAACTCGGAAAACAATTCGGATATACAGAGCGATGGCCTTGCTCCACTAAACCAACAATCAAGAACCATCGAAAACAAGAAGAAAGAACTATGCAAAATCTTCCAAAACCACAACTTAAAGATTACCATTGAAGCAAACAAAAAGGTAGTGAACTACTTAGACATAACACTGGATCTCAACAATCACATATATAAACCATACAAGAAACCCAACGATACACCTCTTTATCTACACACCAAACGTAACAATCCACCATCTATATTAAAGACCATACCCCATGGCATAAACAAGAGACTATCAAACCTGTCATGCAGTGAGAGAGTGTTCAACAATGCAGCAGTAGAATACCAGGAGGCACTACAAACAAGTGGATACAATTACAAATTACAATACAACCCAGACAGCATCACAAATAAAAGCAAGAAAAATAGGAAAAGAAAAATCATATGGTATAACCCCCCATACGACGGGAAACTCAAAACAAACATAGGGAAAGAATTCTTCAAAATCCTAACAACTCCATTTCAAAAGAACACAAACTGTCCAAAATATTTAACAAAAACACTGTCAAACTATCGTACTCATGTATGCCCAACCTCAAAAACCTAATTGACGCATCCAACAAAATGAAAATCAACACAGCAAAGAAGGGTGAAGAAAGGAAATCTTGCAATTGCACCAGAAAGGTGCAGTGCCCACTAGACAATAAATGTCTTCACAACAACATTGTATACCAGGCTACTGTGACATCAGAAAATGAAAAAGAAACATACATAGGGATCACTGAAAACCACTTCAAAACCAGATATGCAAACCACAAACAGTCATTTGATAAAGAAAAATATAAAAACCAAACAGAACTGAGCAAATATATCTGGAAACTTAAAGACGCAAAAACAAGCTACAATATATCCTGGAAAATCATATAAAGAACATCACCATACAGCAATGTTTCAAAAGGTGCAACCTATGTTTAACTAAAAAAATGGTTAATACAATGTAAACCACACTTAGCAACTTTAAACACCAAAACAGAAATAGTAAACAACTGCAGGCATAAATGGAAATCGTTGTTAGTGAACACAACCAAAACAAAAACCTGAAAGCCCCCAAAAAACACGTGCAGCCAACCGTACGTGCAAACAGCCGCAAACGGGAGCCCACACGCTATATAACATCGGCGGTGGCAAACCAAAAACCATCCTGATGACAGCGCAACACGCTTGAAACAAATTTGTAGATAGTTTTAAGATTCCTCTTTTAACTTATTTTAACTATATATATATATATATATATATATATATATATAATATATATAATATATATAATATATATATATATATATATATATTATATATAATATATATATATATATATATATATATACATATATATAACATACAAATACATGTATTGGCTGTTGCTTTTTTAGTGTGTTATTTGCTAATTTTGATATTAAAGAATTAATGCGTTATTGTTATTTCATATTTGATAGATTCTCATTGAGTTTGTTATGTTTACAGCTTTTATCCTCATTGATCGATAATTATGTAACATTTTTCCTGTTTTTCCTATGCAATAATGGTAATCACCGACAAACACACGTATCTTCATATCAAACTTTTACCTGCAGTCAACTCCCTCCCCACTCTCCCCATCCCTTCCCTTTTCCCCCATCCTTTTCCACCGTCCTAATATCACTTTTAGTGAACAGACGTTAAGCGGAATAACAACACACGCACACATCTACACGGGTATGTAACCGATGGCATTTAGGCCATTTGTTTGTTGCCTTTACAATATATTTCAAGAGTTCTGCACGGATTCAGTCGATAACGCAGTCTTACAAGATTTCTACAGTTTAACTGCAACTACAATTTACACTGAGTTCTGGAAAGTCATCTTCGTTTCAAGAATCCTATCCTGCCAGCACATTTGGGTCTCTGACTTTCTGTTGGGGGTAGAATCAGAGCAGACGAAGTCCACCTCTTTATGATGTCATTTTTCCTGTTTGAAACAATTGCCGTCTTTGTCCTGGATGATGCCACGTTTGCTTTTGTCTTACATTGTAGAGTTACTTTTGCTTCATTGCAGAACACAGCCTCACCTACTCTCATCTCCGGTACGGATTTATGGAACTGCTCTGTTCCATACTGGTCCGACTTCAAGCTTCATCTTGCTTGTAACCTCTGGGTTCAGTGTTTTGGTGAAGAAGATGAAGAACAATGTGATTATCTTCGTTGTGGTTCTTCTGGCTTTTCCCTGGATGGCAAATGCTATTTACTTGGCAGAAAACAGCACTGTCTCCATTGGATAAAAATGTGGATTGTCATTTGTATGGGGCAGAACTAGTCAGCTTCAACACACAGAAAGAAATGAAAAAGGGTTATTGGTTTTCTCTGGGGAAAGCGCATAGCTTCGTTCCATGTCGGACTTCGATCCGTTTTTCCAGGGTTACCCTTCATGTAAAGTTTGAATGTTAATGTTTTAGATGACTCTGGTGTGTGTGGTGTGTGGTGTGTGTGTGTGTGTGTGTGTGTGTGTGTGTGTGTGTGTGTGTGTGTGTGTGTGTGTGTGTTGTGTGTGTGTGTTTGTGTGTGTGTGTGTGTGTGTGTGTGTGTGTGTGTGGGGTGGGGTGTGTGTGTGGTGTGTGTGTTGTGTGTGTGTGTGTGTGTGTGTGGTGTGTGTGTGTTGTGTGTGTGTGTGTGTGTGAGTATAAGTGTGTTTGAGAGAGAGAGAGAGAGAGAGAGAGAGAGAGAGAGAGAGAGAGAGAGAGAGAGAGAGGGAGAGAGAGAAAGAAAGAAAGAAAGAAAGAGAGATATTACATATTATATCTGGATGTATGGATGTAAGTATGTATGCACGTATGTGTGTATGCATGTACTTGCCTCTTTGCTATGCTCTTAGTGATTCCGGATTTAGCACAAAAGTTGTTGTTCTAGTAATAGGTTTCACTAGGCATGGTACTTAAAAGAGTGGTTTCAGGACTATCAATGTTAGGACTGCCCATAACCAAATGTAAACAAATCGCAAAACACTAGAGCATGTCTGTTATGATTGGGTCTAAGTGTGTTTGGTCAAGACAGAATCACCTGGTGAACCAGCCTTGAAACTGACAGAAGTTGATTTTCAAACTGTGCTTTAAATAGTATTAGATATACTAAGCTGACTAAAGCACTGACAGACAAAGAATTGGAGCTAGCCAGAGAGAGAGAAAGAAGGACGTGGTGACAGAGAGAGAAAGAGGGGAATAGAAAAAAAGAGAGCGCCAAGAGAGAGAGAGAGAGAGAGAGAAGAGAGAGAGAGAGAGAGAGAGAGAGAGAGAGAGAGAGAGAGAGAGAGAGAGAGAGACAGACAGACAGACAGACAGACAGACAGACAGACAGACACTTTGATATTTTATTGTCATTACCAAAAGGTCTTATGACAAGGGGGTAACAGGGTAATAACTAATTCCTCTTCCCTACACTACAAGCGATATTACACAGTTATTCCCAATGATCAATCAATCACAACAAGCAAAACATAAAGAAAAAAAGAAGGCACGAACTTCGATTATCCTCACAGACACGAGTACCCTTTTAACAATACAATAGCAACAACAATGACAACCACAACGACAAAAACAACAAACACGACGACAACACACGCAAGCACGCACGCACGCACGCACGCACGCACGCACGCACGCACGCCCGCACGCACGCACGCACGCACGCATGCACGCACGCACGCACGCACACACACACACACACACACACACACACACACACACACACACACACACACACAAGAAAATGTAATATTACAGATTGATCCGACCATCCACTCTTTTCGGCGATGACTCTGTTACTAAACTATTCCACATTCTTTTAGTCTTTTTTTGTTTATATACTACGCACAAAAAGTTAAGGATCGGTATGTGAAAACAGGTGCGTAATAAACTCAGTTCGCTACTGTTATTTATTTCTTAGTCCAGCCAAATTGTCATGAATTCTTGTTCAGCTGTAAGTGGGCGATGTTGTGTTAGTGCGAAAATTGCACGGGATTCTCTACTACTGAGCTGGGCCGCTAACGGAAAAGCGGAAACTTGCGAAAAATGACCTTGTTTTGGACCGTTCTGTCTGAACGCATTGCACTTGCCAGATGGAAAGACCATTATGCACGTGCAAGCACTGCTGTTTATGTGTGAGATGCTGTCGCTCGCTTGGCTTTATAAGAAGACATTCCACCAGTTGTAGGCCTGATCTGACAATGCCTCCATGACAAAAATTAAGCGAGTTGGATAGGGGACGAGCTGTTGCATGGTTCCAAGATGGTGTTCCCAAGCGAGAAGTGGCCAGGCGACTTCATGTGTCCATCTCGGTCATTGTCCGACTGATTCAACGCTTCACAGCCACTGGGATTGTAGAGAACAGGAAAAGGCGGCTTTTAACTCACTTTCGCCCTCCACCAAGTTTTCGGGCGAAAGTGACCTAAAAGCCGCCTTTTCCTGTTCTCTGACAAGTAAGACTTCAATAACTAAAAAATAACGATTATCTACAAACATACATACTGTGTAGGATTGTCCGTTTTTAATACTAATTTACTAAACTTTTCAGATTTCAGTTTTTGCTTAATCCTGTGTTTTTCCTGGTCATTTTCAATAACATCATTTCACGCACACACACACACACACATATCTCATACACACACACACACACACACACACACACACACACACACACACACACACACACACACACACACACACACACGCACACACACACACACACTCTCGGACAGAGATATAGCCAACGCAGATACACATTTGCCCTATCTCACCTCCCTTCAACTACCTTCTATCTCTCCCCCACCCCTGCCCCCCACACAATCGGGTTCGCGAACACACACACACACACACACACACACACACGCACGCGCACACACACGGCCCACGGCGCACGGCCCGTTTACAAACTGCAACCAAAAAATCAATACACACCTCGCGGGCCTAGGCTCGCGGGCCCAGGTTAACTTGCACATGATTGCATCAGCAAATGTTTTGGAACCTTCTCGAGTGCTACGTCGACATCGAGGCTGTCACGTGAGCCGACCGGTTTCGCCATTGTTTTCCTGGACTGCCGAACGAGAAGGTTTGTGTTTGACTGCGCTCCGGTATGGCCACTGTGTTTTAGTTGTGTTTTATTTTAAAATGGCTAAAACGTTACTGAAGAACAGGCTCTTGCTATTCGAGGCCATAAGTTTTACTTTAACTGCATGTTAGAGTATTTGTCAAAAAAGAATTAGGTGAAGCATAACTTTGGAAATGAACGACTATCTTAAAGGTTTGTTGGTTCAAGGAAATGAAAGAAATATTGCTGAACAAGATGTAGCCAGTTTTAATACGTGTTTGACTATTGATGAGATGGTTCCTTATCTAATAAATGGCGCTGCATTGTTGAAAGTTGGCCGAAGCAAAACAATCCATCACGCGTTGATTGTTGGCTGCTGCTTGGAACAGCTAAAGTCATGTTTAAAAAAACAAAAAACGCATCAAACATGGCGTTCATTTCTTAAGGCGGAGGTGAACATGGTGATTCGTATGCTAGGAAACTTATTCAACTTTCTGTGTGTTTTATAACTATCCTAAATTTCACAAGCTAGGAAACAGTATAAATGAACTGTGTAGCAAACGCCAAACCATTATTAAACTTATGTAAACTGAATAACGATTTTCGGATGTTCTGGCAAACGAACTAGATAGGGTTAGGCAGGCCTTAGTACATCTACCAGTATGGAGAGGAGTAGTGTGTAGCCATTCGGCGCGTCTGCGGCCAGTTGCAAGCTGGTTGAGAAAAAGGGAGGGCACAGCAAACTAGGCCAAACGACCCTACTGTGATCGCTTGCCGCCAATGACGTCAGCACCTGCAAAGCTTGGCGGCAAACTAGGCCAAGCGACCCTACTGTGATTGCTTGACTGCAAAGCGCACCTGCAAAGCTCAGCGGCAAATAGGCCAAACGACCCTACTGTGATCACTTGGCCTAGTTGATTGAGGTGCGCGCGGGACACAACCTGTTTAGTCACAAAGCAAGAAGTGGCCCTAGTAGTTTCACTTCTTGTTTGTTTGTTGGTGTTTGTGTGTTTTGTCCTACCCACGCATGCAGACCCCCCACCCACCCTACCCACCCCCACCCCATGCATGCCACACACTTAAGTCATTCTAAGTTCTTACTTAAGTCATTCTCAAGTTCTTAATTAAGTTTTTAATTAAGTTACTTCAAGTTCTTAATACGTTCTTGATTAAGTTCTTAATTAAGTTCTTAATTAAGTTACCTCAAGATTTGTAATTAAGTCGTCCTTTAAGTAACAACTAAGTTCTTATTCAAGTTATCTTATAATTATCAAAAAACAATTTATGTTTTTCTTAAATAGTAGATGTCAATATAGTACACACACGCCTCAAAAAAACGCGTCATCGTCGAGGATGTCTTGCTTAACGCCCTTGGCGTGAGATTGGTTAGCATAGATCTTAATGATTCTTACATCCTAAGCAACTGCATTGATTACAATTCTGTCTATGGAAATGTCTTTTATAGACTCCATGTCTTTATTTATTGACTTCATCATTTTAAACAAATGATAATCCGCCATGATCTATTTTTATTAAAATATTATTTCCATTTGAAATGGATGAAAATGAATTTTTGTTGTTGGCGGTGCTGCCGTGCTGTTGTCTTCTTCTGTATTTAGTGGTTCAGGTTGTTTTAACTTCTTTTGTTTTTGTTGCCATTGTTTATATATTTTAATAACCGTAATAACTGCCCCCAGCAGCAGCAATGGCGCCAAAATGAAACTGTTTTAAGTTCAATATTCCATGAAGACTTTGGGCCTTAAATTAACTTGCTCTTGTTTTGGAGCTGGCATTGGATCAACTGTTGCGTTGGCGGTGTTATGTTTTCATTATGAGTTATATTTTGTGATTGTAACTGTAATTTTTTTTGTTTGTTCCACTCTGCTAATTTTTTCCCTGCTGCAACACGCCCAGGATGTTTACTGGTCACTTTCTCGACTTGTTTCAGTGTTTCTGATTCAGTGTTTCCTGATTCTGCTGATTTTCGACTCGTTCATTTTGAAGGGAAATAAAAATCTATATGATTAAAAGTAATTAATCCCATGATTAATGGCGATAACAATGTTCCAAATCTGTAATATAAATCACAGCTTAGAGACTCTAATGACTTTGTTAAAACTGGATCCTGTGTTAAATCATACGTAAGATCTTGTTCAGAATCAATGGGGGCAAATCTACTGACTAGTTTAGTGTACAAACTAAGAACCGTTTGTCCTACACTTTTTACCATTCTCGACCCCAGCTGCGCTTCATACCTGTTATGATACTTTATAATGTCTTGTGGCGACATCTGTTGAATCTGTTCTATGCTGAATTCAGTTCCGAGGAACTGTTTTTTTTTCCCCCACATGCTGCCAAAGAATACAACCTTTCCTTTTTGGGCATAATAGCTTGATCATCAACTTCTTCATTTGTAAGTCCAAGACTGTGTAGGCCGCTCTGTAGCTCTAGCAGATCATCGCTGTTCATGTTCTTTTTATTAATTATAATTATTTTATTTTTTAAAATGAGCACCGAAAAAACTATTGCAACCTTGTATACCATTCTGCTGTTATTGGAGGTCTAAGTGTAGGATACTCAATGCTTGGTAAAAGCCTGTTAAAAATAAAACCGGCAGATCTTGGCAAACTAGACTTTGAGGATTCAGCAAAGCTAATCGCTATTATTACAGCTTCGCTCGCTACGAAAGATTTTCTAGTTAATCAAAAAATAATTCCAGAGAATATAAATATGTAAAAAAAATACATTTATAAAAATGGCTTCGCTCGTAATGATGATAGCGGCGCTGTGGTGAATGCGCTTGCTTTTAGCGGAAGTAATTACGCGTTTAGTAAACTACGGGATGACGGCGAGAGAAAAAGACATAACAAAGCTGTGGAGCAACTAGCTGCAGCACAAGATCACTATGAAAGCATAGAATTGAGCAGTTAGATTTTATTAATAACAAACTGAAAAAACAGGGGCATTGCAGCTTACACATTTAAAGATGTTGATCAGGCGATAAAAGAATATTATCTTGTAACAGGCAAACCAATCCGACATTGCCTCCACCAAATTCAGTGACTTTATCATCCATCAGAAAAACAAAAGACGCAAGAAATCGCGTTTATTGTCGTTGGTATGACTGTTGTCTATTTTGTTGCGCATAATATTGGCTGAATAAAAATGAACAAAATCTATTATTCACCAAAAGGATATTGGAAGGGAATCACAGCAATTAAAAAGCTAAGCCAAGCAGCGGGAGTCAGTGAACAAACAGCAAAAGAATGGTTATCTAAGCAAGCAATCTGGCAAATTTATTTACCTGCACCTAGACGAATACAGAGACCACACACTTTGTCAATACAACTCCAAACGACACCATCAAATGGACCTATATTTACCTTGATACGATTAGACGAAAAAGATTTAAGTACGCACTTACAGTCATTGACAAGCTTCAAGATACAAAGATGCGGAACCATTAACACAAAAGAGTGCTTCTGCTGTTGCTGTTGCAATACAACTGATATACCAACGAGGTCCTTTAACTTATCCTCGCATGATTCAAGTCGTGATGGAAAAGAATTTAAAGGCAAGTGAATCAATTATTGTTGAAAACATAGAGTTACCATTAAAAGGGCATTCCAGGAGTTCACAGATCACAGGCTTTAGTTGAAAACTTTAACAAACAGTTAGCTGAAAGACTTTTCTCCTACCAGTATCACAGAGAGCTGATTGACAATTCTCGCAACACAGAATGGGTTAGAAGACTGCCCTCAGTTTTGCGCGCAATGAATAATGAAGAATTTAAAGGGCTAAAACCAGTACAAGCAATCAAAAGAAAAACAATAAATGTTGCTGAAGGAGAGTCTTCATCCAGCAAAACTATTACCATTTGGATTGAAAGTAAGGTACCTTTAATTTACCGGGGAAGCAGAAGGGGACACTCGCATCAGGGCAACCGATCCAGTTTGGAGTGTCGATCCATACGAAATAAAAAGAATTGTAAAGATGAATCCGCCGTGTATTATTTACGAGAAACTGACACAACAAAACAACCAGCTCCTCAAAGATCTTTTGTAAAGGAGGAACTGCAGATAATTCCACCAGACACAGTTCGCTTTAATTAATTGACGGTTCTCCAATGTCCATATGCATATGAAAACTCTGGATTAACAAACACACGTTTTGTGTTTGTTCTATCTAATGACTTCTTTGTTACAACAGTTGTGTTGATCTCATGTAGATTAGATCGTAGTTTTTACGTTGTCATGATGAAAAGTCTTATTGTCAAACAATGCTTCTTTGTAGTTGTCATGCGATATGTTTGACTGCACAACACTGCGGGATATTCCCTTTGCTTTCTTAATGGTTTTCTCCTTGGCTCGAAATACTGTACATTTTTGACCTTAACCCCACATACTCCTTGATCACCTTTCCAGATAATTCATCCTTCATCTTTCCTAAAACCTTCTTGTTAGTAATTGAATGCAAAGGCGAATCTTTAGGGTAATCAGATGTGTCGTACCATCCCGCATGTCCTTTAGCTACTTCTAATTCCATGTCTTTATAGATGTCTTCAGTAGGGATATCTATAACAAAACTGTCTGTATCTGTGTAAAGTACTCTGGACTCAGGATACGAGGGCTTAAAGTAGTCATAAAGAAATTCTAACATCAAAAGCTTTGATAATTCTAAAACGGTAAACCCAATAAATACAGGTTTGTCCAATTTGACTTTCTTTTTTTTCATCATTATACAAAAAGCTGGTCATGAAATCTTCTGAAGTCCTGATAATTTGGTTTTGAAGTCAGCTTAATTGCTTCGTTCTCTTTGGTGACCAATCTAACATCTTTGCGCTTGTGCGGATTCTCCATAGTCTTTCCGAACAGCTGTTGTTCATCAGCTTGAAAAAGTCTTTTTCTGAGGCATCTGTGGATTTAGTTCTAAGATCAGTGTTCTTCATGATGTATGGTTTCATGAACTGTTTCTTGATCAAAAGCAATTATACGATGAACAGCTGTCAACTTCAAACCGTGTCTTAAATAAAATTGTAGAAGTCTGTAATGGCAGACATAATTTTTTTTGCCCGAAGATTAGGCACAAGTTTAGGCGGCTCTCTTGGATTATCTTTAGACTTTCTGCTGCTAATGGATAGTCATTATGCAGGTCATGGAGTTCATTAGGATATTCTAAGTCAACTTCTAGAATGTATCCGCGCTGTTGACCCGGCGTCAAACTCCCCCAACCACTTTAATGCTCTTTGAATATTTTTTGGATTGTCTTCTGTGTACATTTTAAAGTTTCGTAAACGGAAGCGGTTGCGCCATTGCCCATCCATACAGATTGTTTGCGTCTAAATACATGAGATAGTTAGACCTTTTACTTGGATCATAGTCGTCCAAGTATTTGTTGTTTGCTTTACAGTAATGGAGCGATGCCATACTAATTCCTCCCCGCAATCCGTTTTCAATCATCTGAATCATTGGTAGGTCAGACATAAATCAATCTGTACTCCAGTAAACTTTAAGAAAGCATCCCAGCTCATCCCGGGCGCAGAAATGTAATGCGTAGGATCCAGGCTGTAATGTTTCATGCAGGTTTTCTGTAATTTTCAAAGACGTCTGCAACAAACATACATCAGCCATCAAGTAGGAATCATGATAGTCTCCCATCGTTTTACACTCTAACTTCTGCCACGCATCTTGAGCATGTTGGTAATCAGAATCACTAATTTCCTTTCCTCTAAGACTAGAAAAGAACGCGCCTTTAGGGGAAGTGTATCTTCATCAAACCTTTCCCAACTGTTCATGTGCTCATAAGGGTAAACGCCCTTTCTAACGAGAGTTGGGTCAAATATTCTTCCGTTATTGGCAGGACTTTAAGGACATAGCTAGGGACTCTAATGATCCCATCATGTGTTGCATAGAGTCATAAAAAGACATGTTATTTAAAGTGAAACACATGTACTTTTCTGATGACTGTGCAATGCATGTTACCTTAAAGGCGTCGCCCACTGCTTTCATTATAAGATGAGAGTCGTAACCCGCAAGTTATGAAAGAATATAGGCAGCTTTCCATGTCTTTGGTTCAAACTTTAGTTGAAGATTGCAGTTGTGTGTGCTGCTCCTCTGAACTTCCCACTAATGTGATCATGGTCTCTTACTTTTGGATTGGCTTCGTCTGATGAGAGGCCTAAACCGCGCGGCAACAAAGGCCGCCCCACAATCCAACAGTGAGTGGCTGAGTCATACTGTTGTTGGTCTTCAGGCGTCATCATGATTTCAGATAAATTCAGATTATTAGAACAGTCATTACGCACTTGCTGCATGCGTTTTAAGAAGTATTCTGCAGCATTAGGCCCTCTATATAATTCTGGTGCTGAATGAGCGCCATCCGACTGACAATAATGAAGGCAAATGAACAAATCTGATGATTACTCATTAAGACTGTTTTTCGAAGTTTTGTGGCGCTGGCCCTTCATAAGGAACAATAAGCGACTCGAAGTCTGCGTAAACAACATATGGAGAATTTTGCATCCGTTTCCAGTTTCTTAAAACTAACTTTACTGCCTTCTGGGGGCGTAATTAGTTCCGTATTACAGTCAACTGGGTTAATACAATGTTTATATGTTCACTCGCGGCTTGCACAGATGGAATTCTTGTTAAACATTTTCTACAGAATTCTTGTTTATTTTTATGCTTTGAAGTATGCCGCAATAATCTACTCATTGTTCGTATCAATGTGTAATGCGGCAGCCCTGCTGGTGAAAACATCAGAAGTAAGTCGACATGATTTTTGTCTGGCTCGCCAATCGTTGGGCTGTTCTTGGACACTTTAATCGGCTGCAGATTTGTTTCTTTCATCCCATGTGTAGACATTAACAGTTATTGGTTTGTTTTGTTCTTCAAACTGATCAATTTGGTCTACACTAACAGGAAAGGACATCCCACTAAGTTAAGACATTGATGTAAGGCTGATAGTTAGATACTCTCTCTGCGTTTTTGCGGATATAATGCAGCCTTGCGAGAACACACCACATAAAACATTTGTTGTCTGAATTCTTATGTTTAGAACTGCTCTTTTTGCGATTAATGCTGGGTAGTGGAATGTAAGACCTGCTACAATCGGCGCATACTTAGCCTGTTTTAATCTGATCTCTAAGACTTCACCCTCTGACCCAAACCCGAGCCTCTCATTTTGGCTTCTTCAGCGGCCACATCAAACTGTGTAAGCAGTTGGTCTGCCCAACCAGGTGTTAAGTCATTATGAGAAAGAATAGTCTGTTGTTTAGTTGAGACCCAGACTTCTAGATTTTCTTCATTTATTGTTATATAGTCGATTAAAACAGCTAACATTACTTTAACTGGTGGGTCAATTGTTAGTTTACCTGGAACTTGAGAAATAGCATGAGCAACGCTTGCCTGTACGTTTGCTGGATTAATGACTTCTAAATCAATATCATTTAGTGCTCTTGACAAACGCTCTTCCTTAGCATTCCTTCAACAATTCGTCCGGACCTTCATATATTTTATCCATGCTGAGTTTCTTTTCTAACTCAAAATATTTATTTAAATCAAAAAATAATTAATCAATATCGATGGTCTTTTTGTGTTTAGACTCATAAACGAAAGTATAAACGCCCTTTGGGGTTGTTAATGCGAGCTGCTTAGAACAGAGTTTAATGTTTCGTTTACTTTTTTTAAGCATTCCTTTTTTTATTGCTCGGCGTCTGGCTGTTGAGAAAAACTTGTCCTCGCCTTTCTTTGAAGATCAAACTTTGTCTTTTGTAGTCATCAAAATCGGCCTGTAAAACGACTAAATTCTTCATCCGCGATGTTTGAGTCAACTAGCGCTTTATTTATTGTCAGTTTGAACGAACTAAGTTTAGCTGTTATTAGTTGAACCATGGCTGTGTGCTTTTGGAGTTTAGTTTTTAATTTTTTGCTAGCAGCACCTACAGCTAATGAACATAGGCCGAGAGCTAACGACAACCCACCTAGAGGTTAAAGCTGCGGGTACGCCTATGCCGTTGCTAAGAGACCAAACACTCGTTCCTGCTGATGCGGCGCTTATAGTTGATGCTCCAGTATTAACATAGGTAACAGCATTAAAGACAGCAGAATACCTTCGTTTGGCTTTGCTGTATTTTGAAAGGTCCTGCTCTAGTTTTTGTTGCATTTGTGTAATGTTTGTTAATCTGAAGGTTTTTTACTTCAGCAGCAGAGATGACCCTGGGTCAATGGTGCCTTCTATAACAGCAGAGTTGCCTGCTATCTCTTCTTTAGGCACTTTTGGATAAAACCCAACAGGCATGCTTTTTTAAAAATGAAAAAATAATTTAGTATTCTATAAAGTCTAATCTGTTATCTTTAATATTCAGCTGTGTATCAATTAATAAAAACAAATGTACATTAAGTGGTTTATCGGCTTCTTTTTCTTTCTCAATTTGAATGTTTACGTCTTTAACCGTTCTCTCCCACTTCCATGCAACTGATTATCCTCTGTTGACCTTAGGTCAATCCATAAACCGTATTTTGATGTTAAATAATCGTCAAGCCTAACACTGTGAAGGTGTAGATCTTAGACGCAAGGTCTGCTGTTGGACTTCTACCCCTCCCACCCCCAAACAATTTTCTTATTTCGTCAAAATGATGATAAGGTCTAAGTCCGCTAGCATAGATTTGGTTAGGACTACCATCAATTGTACATTGCACTTTCGTTATTTTTGGATTAAAAAACTTTTCACTTGCTCTTGCAAATGGTTCTTCATCTTCACACAGCAATAAAATACCTTTAAGCGATTTTACTGTGACACTAAGATTAAAATTCCATATAGCGTCTGCCCTGCTTTTAGGATATGTTGAATGATGACGCACGTTTTCGTAATATATTACTAATTGTGACTCATATTGTTGCCCAATCAGCCTTGCTAAATTAGAGTTGCTAACAACATCAAACTCTAACGAGATGTCAGAAATGCTGTACTTTGCTTCGGTGTCTGATGATCTGATAACACGTTTGTAGTCATTAAAAGTTAGTTCGTATGACAATCATGTCTTTTAATGCCCCTTGAAGGTATGGGGCATGCGCTTTTAACAACTCAAAATCTAAAGGAATGGAAAAGCGATTTCCAACGCATAACTTACTGCTTCATGCTTTTTTTCGTCTTTAGCATCTTCAGCGCCTATTCTATGTTTTAGTGCTTCTTCATGGCCAATTCCTTGAAACGCAAGATCCTCCCTTTCATTCACGGTTAGCCATAGATCAGAATAGGTTAAAAAGATGTCTGTATTGTGTAAAGAAAATACTTCTTTCCCTCAAGTTTTATAGAAATTTTCTTAACGATTGCTCGCCCCAAATCTGTACAACTGTCCTGTTTGGTCTGTTTCTGATGCGAGTTCTATTTTGAAAGTAAGCCGTGCAGAGCCTGGCACAATCAAATCATCCGCTCCTAGGTCTGGAAATTTTACAGTAAGAATTTGATCTGCATCAATAGTAGATGGATTATTTGGAACAGTAATATTCCGTTTATTTCCCTTCACGCCATGGGTTCTTTCAGCTTTCTATGCGGGTCAAGAATCGAGCCATATACTTGTGACATTTTTATAAAACAAAATAAAAAGTTAATTATTTAAAAACATGGCAGGAATTGGAGGTGAAGAAGATTATGATATTAGTGATCCTGCAGACGACATGGATGAAATGACTCCTTTAACACAGCATCACTCAACGGCCTCAATGTGGCATGAAATAACAGAACCTAAGGTCATATCATTTTATAAAAGTTTAAATCAAGAACCTCCCCAATTTATAGCCCTGATGATTTTGAACTAGATGATGAGGACCATTTGTATTTTAAAGACAATCGAGGAAAACGTTTTCAGCTTACAGATAAACGAAACCCATCAAAGTTTGTAGGTTTGAGTACACTTAACCAAAACTAAGGAAAAAGATCTAGATCGCCTTGGCATCCCTAAACCCAAAACCCAAAAATAAAGAGGAAAGCAGTTGCTACCCTTCAAAACATGGAAACAAGAACTCCCACAGTTCCCCAAAACATAGAACTTCGAAATTTAATTCCAGCAGCGGACAAAGTAATAAATGTAGTAGAAGAAGCAGAAACCACTTTTTCAGAAGAAACAGCATTAAAAACAATTAATGATTCCCGCTACCCTTGCAAGAAATAGATCATGCTGTAAAAAATTAGAGGCGAATTAACAGACAATTTAGCAATACTGGGTGAACTAGATGAGCTATAAAAAGAGAAAAAGAAAAACTCGCTGAGGCTGACGACGCCAACTTAGGGCGTGATGATAAAGAAAGAATAGAACAAAGACTAAAAAATCTTGAAAAAGAAAGAGCAGCAAGACTAAAAGCGGCGTCTGCTAATCGAGACCAATTACGAACTCAAGTGATTAGAATAAGAGAAACTATCCAAAGATTTTATATGAAGACACAACGCTAGCAGAACGAAATAAAAACACTGTTTAGCGAACAAGGTGTCACATTAGCGAGCGTTATAACGGCCTTAGGATTTGCAATAAGTACGTTGGTGATGGCTATTACAGGCGGTGGTGGTCAAAGTCCAGTGCCTCCACGCCATCGCCTGATAAATCATGGGTAAAAAAACAGCTTGATCATCTTGCGAGTTTATTAAAAAAATTAGCCGGTAAAGCTATAGACTCTTTGCCAGGTATATTAGGAAGTATTGTTAGCTGGCTTTTGTCTACTGCAAGCAAAGTAGTTGGCTTTATGGCCGAGCACTTGTGGGCATTAGTTCTCTTAATAGTTGGGTTACTATTTAGTAAGATAAAGACCAAGTAATCCTAGGACAGTTAATCCAATAACAAGTGCGTCTTTTCATATTCATGGTCATTACTTTTTTTGCGGTCTTCAACGGTCTTCGGGCTTTGGACCTCGGGGATTGGATGACTTAATCTTGGGTGCTTTTTTATTGTTTGTAATATAACTGGCTCAGAATTTATATCGTTTTTCCCAACCTTCTGTTCATTGCTGCTATAAGGATTTCATTATTGTAGTTTATTATTGTTCCTACCTGGAGTCTAAGGTCAGAAGGTAGCATGTATAAACCAGTGCCAACAGCAAAGTCTACTTTCGATCTTGCGTATTGTAAAACATTTTGGTACCTTTTTATACTTGAAGGTAAATCAACTGTAGAATTAATGGCGTCCTCTAAATTTGCTAAATATTGTTTTTGTGCATCAAGGCCAGTAGAAGAACCAGTTATGCTCGATCTCGCTTGTGCTTGCGAACCTAGCAAACACCAAACGTAAGTCGAATAGAGTCGTTTATTCGTTCTTTCCCGCTTTAGTTAAGCCCTCAGATATGTCTAAGATAAATGTTGTCCATGCTGTTTTATGCTCTTGCTCTATGGAGCCGAGGTGAACCTGTGCCTGAAGAGAAAGATGTGTAAGGAGGATTCCAGTCATACTTAGACTTTCTGTGCACGCCCCAATAATAAGGGGTGCCTAAGCCATGATTAAGATCCGACTTTTGTCTAAAGTCTGTCTTAACATTAATATTGAATTCGTTACAGATCCTTTCAAAAGCCTTCATGTCTATTCTGTTGCTGAATGGATTAAACGTTTTGTCATTTGGTATGGCGCTCGCAGTTCAGTCAAATACGTCCGAAGGTGTAATAGAAATGAAATCTGTACACTGACTCACCAAAGGATCAGGGTGATTTAGATGATTAGCATACGACACTCCACACCCAGTTGATGCACAAAACACAGCAAAGTTTAACTGGTTCTGATAAAACTGCATCGGATGACTGAACCCACTTTTGCGATGTAGTTTTTTTTAATAGGGGGGTTAAGATATCTGTTTAATGGCGTACTCACCTTACTTGAAAAGTGTCAGTCTGGGTCACAGCAATGTCAAGAGTGTCAGTTGCTATATTTTTAAGATTGTAGTGCGGCCCAACAGAATATTTTGCTTTAGTATTATATTTAAACGCGCTCATTTTTATTTCGTTTAAAAAATGTTTGTAACAATAACAACTCAAGACAGTCCTTCGTTTTTAAAACATGCTATTGATAACGATTGCGGAACAAAATGGTCGCACGTCATGAAATACTTTACAAAGTTGTATGGTTTAATATAACTAAAGCCAAGGGGAATAATAAGGTTCAAAAATTTGACAAATCAGAGGACAAAGTTAGCCAGTTAACAATACCTGATGGTTAGTACGGGTTTTGCTCACTAAAAGAAGAAAATGAGTAAATTAGACCATTACTCTTAAACTTAACAATGCGAATCTAAAAACAATGTTAACATTCAAACCTGAAAAAGAAGAAGTAGGTTACTTGTTTGATGTAGAGCTAGCTAAAATGTTGGCTTTGCAGATGGCAATCATAGATTTATAGTTACACAAAAGAAAACTACTTATGAGGGAGAAAATCCGCTCGATCTTACAGTACATTCATTACTTTATGTTCATTTGGCCGAGCTAAGCACTAATGAAAACTTATATGATGGAGAGCCCTCAAATGTCTTAAGAGCTCTTCCATCAGGGAAAGCTGCATATTGCGATTATGAAATTATACAATTCCCTAATTTACAGTTTAAAAAATTAGTTTGTGGGAACGTCGAATCATTTCGTATAAAAATCACAGACAAAACGGGGGAAGTCGTAAAATGCGATAACCTGCACATTGTTTTGGAAATAAAATAATTAGTTGTTCTAAAAAATGTCGCGGGGGCCAGATGAATCCGGAGTTACATTAGCACCTGTGAGATGTATAACTTTAGAATTAAAAGACCTTGCAGACGTTGCAGACTTTGAACAGAATGGTGAGATCGGCACTTTGTATGGTTTTGAGTACACTAAAGATGGTGATTATAAACGCAAAGAGGTTGGCGACAACAAAAAGTTTCCTAAACTAGAACAACTACGCAATGTAGAAGCAAATAATGCTGGCCAGTATGAATATAAAATAGTTCGAAAACCTGACAGCAAATGGCACTTAGAACCATATTTAGAATGGGAAATAAAATTTGAATTCATAAGCCCATTTACATTTTTTAGCCGTCAAAAGTTTCAGAAAAGCATTCAACTCTGGCCCTTTACATGTAAGTCTTATGCCGGACGACAATAGTCGGAAAGAGATTGAAATAACACCGTATGGGAAAAAACAGTACATCCTCCACAGAAAAGAAAACGGTTCTAAAGGAAGCTTCTACAAAATTACAGTTCTTTCCACGCACAAAATTAGGAGACACGTTCACAATGATATTTGAAATTTCTGTCTTAAAAGATAAGGCAAGAAATGGAGCTGTGGGCGTCAGTGACAATCTTATGAAAGGGATTCTTATTAGCTGGCAAAACTTAGACGTTGAAAAACTTAAAGTTACCATCGTCGTTCTTCACAATGGTGAGGATATTAAGGTCATAACAACCAGCGACAAAATTAATATTAGTCTAAATAGAAACGATCTTACAGGACTAAATTGGATTAATCTTACACATTTAGACCTTATAGGATTTTATTATACTGAACAAGTTTTAACAGAGAGCATGATAAAACAATAACTGGATTAGATTAAATTCTATTATAAAACTATGGAGCAGTTAAACTTTATGACAAAAACCCCTCATTGTTCATTAATTTGTGGACAAACTGGTTGTGGAAAAACAATCTTTATCCTCAACCTGTTACAAACAGTTTATCGTTATAATTTTGATCATATTGTGATTTTCTGCCCAACACTTAAATGGAACAAAGCATATCATGATAGAAGGTTTATATGGACTGATGATAACATATTTTTAGTTAATCCTAGCAATAAACTGAGTGAGTGTCTAGAACGCTTTTTTATATTGTTTGAAGGAACGCAAACACTATTTATTATAGATGACTGTTCAGCAGAAAGAGACATAGTTAAAAAGAGAAACACTTTGTCGAAACTAGCTTTCAGCGGAAGACATGCTGGGATAAGTGTGTGGATTTTATGCCAAAAATATAACTCGGTTTTAAAAGACTTTAGAGAACAGTTAAAGACTGTAGTTTTATTTCACATGAAAGACAAAGATGCATTTGATGAATGTTTGCGTGAAAATGATGTTATTGAAAATGACCAGGAAAAACACAGGATTAAACAAAAACTGAAATCTGAAAAGTTTAGTAAATTAGTATTAAAAACGGACAATCCTACACAGTATGTATGTTTGTAGATAATCGTTATTTTTTAGTTATTGAAGTCTTACTTGTCAGAGAACAGGAAAAGGCGGCTTTTAGGTCACTTTCGCCCGAAAACTTGGTGGAGGGCGAAAGTGAGTTAAAAGCCGCCTTTTCCTGTTCTCTATTGTCCATGAAAGACGCACATCTGGTCGACCGAAGAAGACAACCCCACGTGACGATCGTCTCATTGAACAAGCCCTGCAGACAAGAACAGCCTCTTCCAGCATCATTCAAAGGCAGTTCAGGGTGGCTACTAACATCACCATCAGCCAGCAGACCATACGGAACCGCCTACATGGGTTTAATCTCCGTTCTCGTCGCCCAGCAGTACGGCCACACTTAACTCCAGCCCATAGGGCAGCACGCAGCGCCTTCTGAGCACGTCACGTGAGGTGGACACATCAGCAATGGTCCCAGGTCCTGTTCAGTGATGAATCACGCTTCACCCTTCACCACAACGACGGCCGACTGATGGTCTGGAGGCGCCCAGGGCAACGCTTTATTGACGCCACTGTTCAAGAAAAAGTGGCCTTTGGTGGAGGTTCTGTAATGGTCTGGGGGGCCTTCAGCCTTCACAACGGAACACCCTTGTATCATGTAATTGATGGCAGTGCTCGTAGAACTGTAGATGGGTATCCGTTAAACAAATTAGTATCTGTTTTTAACTGTTGTAAATGAACATACAACATTGGGTTCACGAGAAAATCAGAAGGTTTATTACCTTCAAATTGATAAACATTTTCTCTTGTACTAAATCTATAAGATTTATCGCTACCGTGAAAGCCCAAGATTTTAGCCAGACCTTTAGGGAAAGTATACTCTCTTTTTTCTTCTAGTGGAAAATTCATAGTAATTCTAAGGTTTGCCTCGTTAATTGTTGTCATGTGACGTAGCCTCACATCAAGGCATGTGACGCTCCATCACATGAAGTTAGTGATATGAATCATTTCCCCGTGCCACAATTAAAGGAAGAATATTCATATGGCTTGACTAGTGTAGCGGGCGTCCCCAAAATAATTGTGAGTATGACTCATTCAAGAAACGAATGTGGTCATTGGGTGAAAGTGACCACTGAGTGATAGTTTAACAAGGGCTGGTAAGGTAAGGTGCTGGTCATGTGTTTTGAACACTGAGTATGCACTCACTAGGAGAAGGGGGGAAAGAGTCAGTTTTAACCCAGCAGATGGCCTAGAGACTCGAACCTGTCAGGACGGTGGTCCTCTCTTCTGACCAGTCATTACCAGCCCTTCACCCTTTACCCTTCGCCCTTCACCCTTCGTCTTTCACCCCGTGAGGTGGTTGAAGATGGCCATGGTGTGGGGAACACACCGGTAGTTCAGCCCCAGCCAGTACCAACTCCAGGGAGAGGAGTTGAAGCTCGTCATTTCGCAAGAGACAGAAGAAGTCGCGGAAGAGAAGTCGAGACTCGTATCTCCAGGACGGGAGAGTTCGAGGGGGCAGTATATTGTCTCAGAGAGACAGGGAAAGGAGAAAGCAGGGAAGCTTTTACTTGAGGCAGGCAGGTCCTCAGTGATTACGGGAGTTATGTATTCTCCTGGTCCGGAATTTTGGGTTAAAGGAATGTGAAGGCCATAGCTTTATAGAAGCGGAACTAGACTATTTTATCTCTCAGTGTAAAGAGAGATACAAGTGTGAAGACTATTTTATCTCTCAGTGTAAAGAGAGATACAAGTGTGAAGACTATTTTTTTCTCTCAGTGTAAAGAGAGATACATGTGTGAAGATTGATTTGTCTCTCGGTGTGAGGAGAGATACATGTGTGCGGATTTATTTGTCTCTCAGTGCGGAGAGAGATACAGGTGTAAAATCTGTTTACAAGTTGTTGTTGTGACTTAGTAAAGTGTTTTCCCTGAAGGAGAGGGGGAGAAGAAAAACATTCGGTAGTGCTCCTTTTGGGTGATTGGAAAGATTGCGTGTGCGTATGGAGTAAATGCTGTCATGAATGCGGGTATGCAAGAGTGACAGTGTGACAATTGTTAACAATATGCTAAATTCGCTAAGTACCTCTTTTAAAGAACAAAAGTTATAGTAGCCATCGGGTATTGTTATATGGTTTACTTGATTGCCTTGTTCGTCATTAACATTAATCCAATTATTTTGGGCTTTTTCAGATATGTTAATCCATTTTATTTTAAACCCAATTTCTCTAAGGGCAACCCTACAATCACCGCGCCTATTTTCAATTGGGTACGTTAAGAACACACGCTCGTTTTGCTTGGTTATATAGATGTACATCCTTTTTATAACTATTTAAAAAACTAATTAAAAAAAAATGGAACCATTTAAATATAACGAAAGCGCCACTTACAATATAGGAGCGTTTTATAATCCCAAATATTTAGACTTCAGCAATCTAACCATTGCAGTAGATGAATCATATGGCTTCCAAGTCAGACTTGTAAACCCACTAACTAGATATTTAAATCCGCCAATAAATAATGATAGAATGCCATCAGCATGGTCATCCCGCCCTATGACGTTTTACCAGAATCAGTTAAACTTTGCCATTTACTGCTCAACTACTGGCTGTGGGATTTCATATGCAAACCATTTAAACCACCCCAATCTTTTAGTAAGGTCAGTATATAACTTTCATGTTTATTACCAGTACAGACGCATACTAACTGAACTACAAGTAGCCCTCCCAAGCGACAGCACGTTTAATCCATTCAACAGCCTAATGGACAATAATGCATATGAAAGAATCTGCAACGAATTTAACATTAATCCTTCAACTGGCTTTAGACAAAAGTTAGACCGCAATCATGGGTTAGGCACACTGTATTTGTGGGGCGCAAAAAGAGAATATAATTATGACTACTGGCCCGGCCATACTTCTTTTCAACCAGACAAACAAGTTCGATTAGGACCCATAGAACAAAAACATCCTAATGCTTGGACAATATTTATCTTAGATGAAAGTAAAGGCCTAACAATGCCAGGAGTGCAAAGACTTAATGACTCCATAAGGACATACGTTTGGTGTCTATTAGGAGCGCAAGCACAGACTAAGTCTAGCATACTAGATCAGTCTACAGGCTTTGATGCTAGAAAACAATTTCTAGCTAATTTAGAAGATGCTATTAACTCTGCTGTTGATTTGCCTGCCAGCATACAAAGGTATCAAGACGTTCTTGCACATGCTAGGTCAAAGGTTGACTTTGTTGTAGGCCATGGATTATACATGCTACCCTCTGACCTTAGACTACAGATTGGCATGATACAGAATTAAAACAATGAAATCCTCATAGCTGGAGACGGCCAAAACTTAGGACACAATCAAGGTTTAAACACAAGGCCTGCTCCATCCATTTTAAAAAAAAGTACCTAGCCCTGAAGAAAGCGATCCAGTTATAAGTGACCCACAACCAGAAAGCACTCCACCTGTTAATGTGCCTCATACTGACAGTCACACTAGCGAAAAGACAGCCCTCGTTGTGTTTTTAACTTTTACTGGGTTGGCCATACTTTATTTCACTAAAATTTAATCCAGCAGCCAGCACTCCTAACGTCCACAGATGGTCGGCCATATAACCAGCAACTTTGCCTATAGTATACAAAACCCAACTAACAACACTGCCTATTATGCCAGGCAGAGCATCAAGCGCCTTGGCTGCTAACTTCTTTAATAAGTTTGCTAGATGGTGCAATTGTTTTCTAATCCAACTTTTACCAGGCTGAGGCGTTGGAGGCGCTACTGGCCCTGTTGGCGCACTGCCTGTTAAAGCATAAACGAGTGTAGAGATAGCAAACCCAACGGCTGTTAATATACTAACTATTGTAATCCCCTGTTCTCTGAACAGAGTCCTTATTCTTTCTGCTAGCGTAGTATTTTCATAAAGTATTCTGTTTATAGTTTCTCTTATTCTGCTTGTTTGTGATGCTAGCTGCGCTCTGTTAGTAGACAGCACTTCTAACCTGGCCGCCCTTTGTAGCATTAAATCCTGTATTTTCTGCTGTATTCTAGCCTTTTCTTCTCGCCCTAAATTGTTATCATCTGCATCAGCGAGTTTATTTTTTTCTTCTTCTATCTCTCTATCCAGCTCACCAAGTTTTGCTAAATTGTTTGTTTGTTCACCCCTTATTGTCCGTAGAGCAGCATTAAGCCCCAGGATTTCACGCATAGGCAATGGAGAATCGTCAATTGTTTTTAACTGTGTCTCCTCATTAAAACTCGTTTCAATTTCTGCTATTAGTTCATCTGCCGTTCGATTTAATTCTTCAAGAGGTATGTTTTGTATTTCAGATTGTGTTGGCAACTCTTGCCCCAAGTTCTGTAAAAGACTAACAGCTTCAGATCTTAAATCGTTAATAAAGTTTAATTGCCTTTGGTCAACAACAGGGAGGTCTCTAAGAATTGTGGCCCTGCTTAAAAACTGGGTTGGGTCCGGCTTTGCAGTAAGCCGCACACTCTTTCCTTTACCTGTTCTTACATACAAATGATTATTTTCATCTGTTGAAAAATCAGAAACCCTAAGTGCTTCTGGCTGCTCTCGCCCCATATGGCTATATAATGATTCAATTCTATCTAGCAATCGTATTTGACTTAATCCTACTCCTTGACCTGCTGCTGCTCTGCCAAGTTCTTCTTGCAATGAGGGGCCCAGTTCTGTTTCATCTTCTTCAACAGGATCAATTGCGTCAAAATCTTCAGCCATATTTTTTATTTATATTCTTTTTTGTTTTATAAAAAATGAACTCATACGGCTGTGACCTCGATCCATATAGAAAAGAGAAGGAACCCCACGGCGTAAAAGGTATAAGGCAGACTGTAATTAGTGTAAATACTCCATCAACAGTTGAGCCTGGACAAACTATAATAGTTAAGTTCCCTGATCTTGGCGCTGACGATGTTATAATGCCAGGCACCGCTAAACTATCATTCAAAATAAATATTACATCAGCAGATCCTAATGCTACGGTTGTTGCTAATTTGGGCAGGGCTATCGTTAAACATATTGCAATCAAACTGGAGGGCAGAGAAGTCTTTTTACTAAGCGAGGCAGACATTTTTGCCCTCTATTCTGATCTATGGCTGCCTAAAAAAGAAAGAAAAGAGAAAGTTTATCAGGGAATACAAAGACCAAACGGTCTCAAGCACAGGCTTAAAGCGGGTGATGCAAAGGATGATGTTAATGATGAGGCAGTAGCAGAAGCATTTGGTAACAGATTCTGCATCCCTCTAGATTTTGAGCTGTTAAAGACGCATATGCCATATTACCAAGGCGCACTAAAAGAAAAACTTACTTATCATCTGGCATTTAATCCTAGCGGCTCTGTCGTTCTGTCTGAAGACCCTTTAGCTAAATATGCGGTTAGTGACATTTCTCTTGAGTTTGATGTTGTTACTAACCCTGGACTGGCCAGAACAATCTTAACCCAGTATAAAAGTAAAACGGTTATTTATTATGAAATGGTTATGCACGCCATTACAGAAAATAGAAACAAGCGAGACACTCTCTGGAACATACATCTGAGTCAGTCTCTGAAGTCTTTAAAAGGAATTTTGTTCTTGTTTACTGAAGGAACAACTCCTTTTCATAGAGAACCAGAAGCGTTTTATAATCCAAAAATTGAGAAGGTTGACTGTACAATAAATGGTAAGTCTGATCAGTTGTATTCAGGGCGCGGACTTTTACCTCACCAACACTTCGATGAAATAAGAAAGTTGTTCGCTGGAGGTAGGCAAAGGGATCCTGCAGTTGACCGTGTATGTAAAAAACTTCGCCTTTATGATGTAAGGGTCGAAGACTACTTAATAACTAAATATGGGCTGTGGCTGGATTTTAGATCCACATTTGACAACAGATTGTTTGGAAGTGGAGAAAGGATAGGGCAAGACGGTACAAAAATAAATATTCACAAGAAAGCAGATGGAGACGGTCCAATAAAAATGCACATTTTTATGGTTTGTGATGCTCGTCTCCATCTGCTTTCTTGTGGAGCGCCAGCCTCTTTAGCATTAGAGGGTCTCGGGTTAGGTTTAGGCGCTATTTCTATGATTGTAAGCGCTGTTTTAAAAAAAATAACTCCTAAATTACAAAAGCACACTGCCAATGTTGCCCTAGCATCGGCAAAACTTTGTTCATTAAGATTAAGAATAAGCAAATCATTACAGGATGAAAACGTTACAGACGAAGAATTTCAGAAGCTTATGGCTGACGGTGAGGATTATAGACGGCAGAAAATTGAACTTCAAAAAGAGTGGAGAAAGACGTTTACTTCACGACAGGTAGACATTGATGCAATTAAACAGAACATTGAAAAACAAACACATGATCAGTTAAACCCAAAATAGGCCAAAAAAATAAGTTTAACAAATACTATTTTTTTTTGTTAACTCACTGTGTTTGGCGGGACAACTTGCAGCTCTTCACGAACAAACGATCTTTTAGGGGCAGGCCTTTTAGACATAGTAGCACTGCTAGAAGAAAGAGTTTCTCTTAAATAATACACGGGAGGGTCTGTTTTCATAATTCTTTCAACTTCATATACATCTACGCTCCATATAGGATCTGTGGCTCTAATTCTAACATCACCTTCTGCCTCTCCAGGAGCATACAAGTATCTTACTTTTAGTCCAAACGGCAAGAGTTTTTGAGTGCCCTGCACATCTTCAGTAATGCTAATTTGTTTTTAATTTAATTGCGTTCACCGGTTTAAGGCCTGTTGCTTTAAATTCTTCATTGTTTATGGCACGTAAGACTGCAGGCAATCTCTTAACCCATTATGTGTTGCGTTCTCTGTACTTCGTAGTGTACTTCGTAGTGTCCATAATTTCTCTGTGATATTGATAGGTAAACAGGCGTTCAGCTAGATTCTTATTAAAGTTTTCTACTAGAGCCTGTGATCGATGGTTGCCTGGGATCCCTCTCTTAACTGTAGCATGATGTTGTAAAAACAGCTGGTTTACAGAACCTTTAAACTCTTTTCCGTCATCAACTTGAATCATCCTTGGATACTTTAATGGGCCTTGCATGTATATTTGCTGTAAAGCCACAGCCACAGCAGTTGAGCTTTTATCTGTTAAAGGTTCAGCGTCTTTATATCTTGAAGCCATGTCAACAACTGTTAGAGCATAATTAAACTTTTTTCTTCTAACTTTGTCATGTGGAAGATACAGCAAGTCCATCGGGTGGTGTCATTTGGAGCTGAGTTAACAAATCTGGGCCTTATTATTCTTTGGGGGCAGGCAGATATATTTGCCAAATTGCCTGTTTTGAAAGCCAGTCTTTCGCATCTGATTCAGACACTCTAGCAGCTTTACTCAGTTTTTCAATAGCAGTCTTTCCTTTCCAATACCCTTTAGGAGAATAATATATTTTGTACTTCGTATTGTCCATAAGGACTGTATTTTAATTGTATTTTAATTATTTTTTAGATTGTTTGTGCAAGAATATAGATTGCTCCCATAGCACCCACAATAAAACCAATTTCTGCTATTTTCTGTTCTTCTGATGGTTCATAAAAGTCAGACAGTTCTGGCGGGGGTGATGTTAGAAACTTCCTTCCTGTCACTAAGTAATACTCATTCATTGCCTCATAAACGTCTGTAAATGTGTGCTCTGCATGGCCCTGTTCCCTTAACTTTTTATTAATAAAGTCTAAGTGAGCAATTCGTCTTTTCTCGTAAGCGTCTCTTGCCTTAGCTAAATCTTCTATTGCCTTGTTATGGGCGTTCTCTCTCTTCGTCGGACCACAATTTACTAAACATATAATTGCTCCCAGAGAAGGCCAAGACATTAACAATAGCTCCTCCAACCATCATAACTACTCCCGCCATCTTTTTATAAATTATTTTCTTATGAATTAATCTTTCTATGAACTAACATTTTCTGGAATAATCCCCTGTGTAACAAGAAAGTCTTTTGATGCAATCCCCGCAGTAATTACAACTATAACCTTAACAATATCCTCAATGTCTAACCTTCCTAGATCCGCCAGCTTCATTTTAAACATGTTTTTTGCTAACACGCTATAGCCTATACTAAGGCCGCTAATTACAGCAGAATGGTAAATCGTATTGATAATCTTTTTTTCACTCATCTTTTTATTAACTAAAAAAATAATTAAAATAATCATAATACGAAAGGCTGTCTATGTGCTTTTTAATCATATAATCTTTTGTTGTTAAAGCTAAAAATAAAGTTGCAACTATTTTGGCGAATCTTCTATCTTTCCCATGTTGGGTGGTTTTATTCCTAACAAACATTTTGCAAGGGTTGAATAAACTATAACACCAGCGATAGGCACTGCATAATTAACCAACTTTAAACTCATGGTTTTAAAAGTATTATATTATTTTTTATTGCTTTTAAAAATGGATTGTGACGAACTATTAAAGTGTGGGGAGCAAGCAGACTACTCCGTAGACCACTGCCATAAAGAAAGATTAATATTCTCTAGCTGCGTGTGGAAAAACTAAACAGTATTAGGTGTTGAACTAAGTATTGAACAAATCCAACAACTGTCTACATCAGACGTTGAGAAATATTACGCTAGGTACGAAGCACAGCTAGGGTCAAAAATGGTTAGATCAGTGGGCCAGACAATAATTAGTTTTATATGCTAAGTTAGTAAGTAAGAGGCACCAGTTGATTCAGAAGAAGATTTAAAATACGACTTATCACAAGATCCGGTTTTAAACAAGTCGCTAGAAACTCTTGCATGTGAAATGTATTACAGATTTGGGACGATGTTATGCCCATTCATCATGGGATTAATTACTTTTAATCATAATTAATTTTGATCATATTAAATTTAATCGCAATAAAAAAATGAGCGATCAGGAGAAGAAGACGCCACAGGACATCCGCAGAACCCTCCGCAGGACCCTCCGCAGGAGCAGAATGTACTGCAAGTGAGTAGTGTTACTAAGTCTAAAAGTCCTGGACGTGTTGAGGCGGGGCGTAAACTAGCTGAATGGAACAAACTAAGAAAAGCAAACCAATCAGCAAAACAAAAATTATCAGATAGTAATACAAACATCGCCGCCGCCAACAACAACTCAATTAGCAACAACACCCAATCACAACCAAACAATAAGATGTATCATTATGTATTGGGGGCTGCTGCTGTTGTTGGTGGGTTTTTTGCATACAAATACCTAACACCATACCTAACAACAAAGCCGCAAGCCCCCACATTAAAAGAAGAAGAACCGCCTTCTGCAAAAAAAGAGCAACCTCCTGCAGTAGATCCATTTTCTATGGAATAGTTTTTAAGAACTAGATAAAGTACAAGTTAAGAACTAGATAAGTACAAGTTAAGTTAGTTACAGAAAGTACTTTTTAAGTTAAGTGCAAGTAAATTACAAGTTAAGTGCAAAAAAAAATAAGTTATATAAAGTACTAGTTAGGGTTCTTAAGTTAAGTTCTTGTTATGTTCTTAAGTTAAGTTCTTTAAGTGCTAGTTAGGGTCTTAAGTTAAGTACAAGCCAAGTCAGTCAAGTTAATCTTTTAAAGTTCTCCATGCCCTACAGCATATGAAAGCTCAGAACGACGTAAATTCTCTTGTTATTGTTAGAGACTAGAGCAGTTGTGTTTACTTGATGAAGAGTGAGCGAAGATTAACATTTGTGTGATGAAATACTTTGTTTTCAAAGAGAGCTTGCTGTAGTATCGTGAGTTATATTTTTTTGACAACTTCTTTACTTATGCCCTTAGCTTTCTTCATTACAGAAGTCTGGCTGGCAACGCTATACATCTTTGACCTCAAACCAACATATTCTTTGATAACTGTCCCATAAGTTCATCCTTCATCTTCCCAATCACTTTCTTGTTCACAGTTGAATGTAAAGGACTGTTCTTTTGGATAGTCGCATGTGTCGTAAACCATCCATCAACTCCTTTAGCTACTTCTGTTTCTAAGTCTTTATAAAAAGTCTTCAGTGGGGACGTCCCAGAATAAAGAGTCAGTGTCTGTGTAAAGGACTCTTGCTTCTGGGGACAGCGGTTTAAAGTAGTCGTACAGAAATTCTTGCATTAATAATTTAGACAGCTCTAATACAGTAAAGCCGATAAACACCGCTTGTCCCAACTTAACCTCCTTTTTCTTCATCATAATGCCGACCAGGCTGTCGTTAAATCTTCTAAAGTCTTGAAAAGTTAGGTTTAGAGGAAAACTTAATTGCTTGGTTTTCTTTTGTAACTAATTTAACAAACTTTTCGATTGTGTACGTCTCCATAGTTTTGCCAAAACAGCTGTTGTTCATGAGTTTAAAGAAGTCTTTTTCTGAAGCATCATGGCTTGGGTTCTAAGATCAGTATTCTTCTTGATGTATGGCCTCATAAAGGGCTCTTGGTCGCAGATATTATTCTATGAACGGCATCAGTTTCAACCCGTGTCTAAGTAAAACTGTAACAGTCTGTAATGGCAAAACATATTTAGTTTTATGCCTAAGATTAGGCACAAGTTTAGGCGGTTCGATAGGACTCATCTTTAACCTTTCTGGGCTAGGGGATAATCGTTTTTGGAGATCGTGTAATTCTTTAGGATAATCTAAATCTACTTCCAAGATTAGTCCTATTGGATTATCAGGCGGAAGTTGTAACAACATACTTAACACAGTATTGACATTATGAGGCCCTTTTAACATTTTAAAGTTTCTCAGTGGAAGCGGTTGACTCATAGCCCATCCATACAGATTGTTAGCATCTAAGTACATTAGATAGTTGGATGGTTTGGTGGGGTCATAATCGTCTAAATACTTGTTGTTGGCTTTGCAGTAAGGATGTGAGGCCATGCTAATACCTCCCCTCAGCCCATCTTCAATCATCTGAAGTGTGGGTAGATCAGATATTAAGTCAATCTGAATGTTCGTAGACTTTAAGAAGGTGTCCCAAGAAAGGCCAGGCGCAGAGATGTAATGTGATGAGTCTAGACAGTAATGTTTCATGCATGTAGATCTGTAATTCTGAAAGACGTCTGCCAATAAACACACGTCATCCAAGAAATATTGATCATGATAATCACCCATCGTTTCAACAGTGTAATTCTGTCCAGGCTTTCTGTGCGTATTCATAGTCAGCATCAGTTATGTCTTTGCCTCTAAGACTAGAAAAGAAAGCGCCTTTAGGGGAAGTGAGTCTTCATCAAACCTATCCCACGAGTTCATGTATTCATAAGGATAAACTCCTTTGCGCACTAAAGATAGGTCAAAGTATTGTTTAGTGATTGGAAAGTCTTGTAGAGATCCTGCTAACTTATCTAAGCTAGCCATCAGATGTTGGGCTGAGTCATAAAAGGATAAAGAGTCAAGAGTAAAAGTCATGTACTTTTCTGAAGACTGTGCAATGCAGGTAACCCTCTTATATTCAGATGTCACTGCTTGCATGATGAAATGAGAATCGTAGCCTCGAAAGTTATGAAAGAAGATAGGCAGTTTCCATGTCTTAGGGTCAACCTTAAGTTGAAGATTACAATTGTTGTGCGCAGCCCCTCTGAACTTTCCAGTAATGTGATCGTGGTCTCTTACAGCGTTGCCTAATAATTCTTTATTGCAAATCCAACAGTGTGTAGATAAGTCATAACGTTCTTGGTCTTCAGGAGTCATATTAATGTCTGAAAGATTTATTTGGTTAGAGTAGTAATTGCGAAGTTGTTTCATCTGCTCTAAAAATCTGCTGGCTGCATTGGGCCTCTGTAAATCTCAAGTGTTGTGTGTTGACCATCTGACCTAACAACAATAACGCATAAGAAACAGATCTGATGGTGGGTTAATAAGGTTGTTTTTTGTTCTTGCTGTTGTGGGCCATAGTACTGCGGTAAGAGCGATTCAAAGTCGCATAAACCACGTTCGGGCTCATCTGCATTTTGTGTACATTCTTAAAACTAACTTTAGACCCGGGTTTTAGGTGTGAGGAGTTTGGTTTCACAGTCTACAAAACTTTTACAATGTTTCTTATGACTGGCGGCTGCTTCTATTGTTGGGATTCTGACCAAACACCTTCTACAAAGCACTTGCTAGCATGATCCTTTGATGTAAAAAAACCATAAGTCTGCTATTGTTCTCATAACATAATGACTCTTAGGACCCCTAAAAG
>CM031613.1:16110731-16118231 GCA_018398815.1 Conus ventricosus
AATAGTGCCAAGCTAGGCGGGAAGGAAGAGGGGTTCTTAAGAAAGGTCAGCTGTCATAGGCCTCGTTGCCGATCCCGAATATGCCAGGTTTGTGGAGTGGGAGGATGCAGTACTGACAGAAGTGCAAAATCTAATGCTGGCAGGACGAATGTTCAGAACACTGCAGTACGGAATGAGAACGACCAACGCACTGAAACAGTCGCCATGACAACACCCGAGTCAGGGCGAGAAAAGCCTTGACAGTAGGGGTTCTTCCCCTGCTTCTGTGCATGGCAGTCGGCCCACCCAGAGTCAACTGCGGCGTGACGATGGCGACGGGAGTGGTGGACACGTCCCTCGCAGCTACACGAAGACCAGGCGGTACGGAGCATTGACAACCAGCGGGGATTCCCCGAGTTGTGTCACTGGAGGACATCGTGGCACAGACGCACGTGCAACACGTGGAGGGCACGCATCGAGCAAGCAGGCAGGAATTCAGACGTACCTGGGTAACTGGCCAAGCAGGACTGCAGCTTCGGGTCGTGGCAGGGGGACAGGCGATGGACTTAATGACAGGAGCCTGCGTTCAGGCGCCGCGAGGAAACCATAGGACAGGCCCGACCATTCAACTCCGTGGACATTCTTAAACTGTAATGTTGAAAACTTATTCAGGAAATGAGTGACCTCTCTTTTATGAATTATGTGAATAAATTTGATTTTGTTACCCTTACCGAAACTTTTCTTGATTCATCATTTGATTATAGTAATGTTTTTTCTGATACTTGAAGTTTCATGTGCCAGCGAAAAAATTGTCTCATCATGGGAGGAATTCAGGAGGGGTGTTGCTGTTGATAAGAAAGACTTTACAGAAAGATGTGAAAGAAATAAAGCTTGACTGCGACAACGTTATTGCTGTAAAAGTATATAAACATGTGTTTGGCATCGACAAAGACGTTATATTAGTTGCTTGCTGTATTGTCCCGGAAGGAGCCCCCTCATACAATGACAAATTGATTAACGATGGTGTTCTTTTAATGGAAGAAGCCCTATTGCAACAGTTTGAGAAAGAAATGGATGAACTCTATTTTGTGGTAACAGGTGATTTAAATGCCAGAACAGGACACAGACAAGTTGAAAATGAAATAATGGCAACTATGTTAGCAGTGTCGAGGATGTTGACATAGATGACAACAGTTGTACACGTTCTAAAGATTCAACCGTTAATAATTTTGGTAAAACATTGTTGAACTTTTGTTTCATGTTTGATTTGAGTATCTTAAATGGTTTTTGTAATGGTGATATGATGGTGAATATACTTTTGTGTCTTCGAATGGTTGCAGTGTAATTGGTTATTTTCTGATTCACACTGATTTGTTATCACATTTTGATTTACGAGTTGGTGACTGTATTTACTCATGGCACCTGCCAGTTGAGGTAATATGGAGAGGTGACTGCTGCCATTCGGAGGATAAGCATTTACGACAGCAAGGTGAAGAAAAAATCATATGGTCAGATGAA
The DNA here is from genome assembly GCA_018398815.1 of Conus ventricosus. NCBI lineage: Eukaryota > Metazoa > Mollusca > Gastropoda > Neogastropoda > Conidae > Conus > Conus ventricosus. The sequence goes on from CM031613.1 coordinate 16,112,229, forward strand.
AATGCAAATATGTACAAAAAGGAACTTGAATGTGATAAATTTCAAGAGACTTTGCAGAAAGCCTGTCAACCTGTCAGGACGATGTTCTTCTTCATGATTCTATCGGTGAGATTTTTCCTTTTGAATCAGCGTGGCAGTCCGCCATTTTCGGCCGGCATCCCCGGCAACTTGCACATGCTACGACCCACTTTTCACCGTCCCACGCTGCCGCTAGCTAACACTACGTGTAGCACGGAGGCGCTTCGTACACTGAACTGTGGTCGTGCCTGCTACTCTTATCCACGAAATCAGCTGTTGGCATGTAAACAAACAGCGGCACACCGTGACCTCGACCCCGATCTGATCAGTCGTTTGAAAGAACTGTCTATTGGTTACCGTCTGCCACGCCACCGATCGTCCCGAGGTGGCACCAGAAAACGCCGGCAGATTCCTGTAGTTATCAGTCAACAACATTCTACAACCAATATTTCTTCTGCCACTGATCTTGACTCCTCCCTCAGCTCCCCTGACGTGTCGACCGCGCTGACCTGTACTTCGGGTGCCAACCTCGAGAACTTGATAGCGGTTCTGTACAGGGCTCTGATCTTCCTAATCAGCTCTGTGTCTGTCACCTGAATGCCCAGTCTGTTCGTGGTAATGCCCTTAAAACACGTCAGAAACGCACTGCGATCGCTGACTTCATGACCGATCACGACGTAGACATTATGATAGTGTCAGAAACGTGGCTTCGTGAGTCAGGTGATGAGAGTAAATGTGCTGATTTGACACCCCCGGGTTATAAACTCTACATCTTCCCCCGTGAACTCGGTGCCACTGCCAAGAGTGGTGGTGGGATTATGCTGATCATCAAAGAGTGTCTCGTGTCTTACTGCCACGTCAATTCCACCTTCCCCTTCTCCCACACCACTTTTGAAGTGGCTGAGCTACTTCTGACTTTGCAAAATCAACGAATCCGTCTGCTGTGTGTGTATCGGACCCCGCCCAGTAAAAGGAACAAACTGCTTGATTCAAGATTCTACGAAGAGTTCCCTGATTTCCTTGACTTTGCCGCCACGCGTGACGGTGATCTTCTGATCATCGGTGACTTTAATGTTCACTACGACGACTTGAGTGATCCCAGAGCTAGGAGGTTTCAGAAACTCTTAGAGACGTGTGGCCTTTCTCAGGCCATCGATGAACCCACTTATCCAGCAAGTGGTCACATTCTTGATCTTGTGATTTTTCGTGACACTGATGGTCTTTTGCACTCTGCTAAGTGTTGTTATGATTTGATGTCTGATCACTGTAGTCTAGTGTGCCATCTCAGTGTTCCAAAGCAAAAGTCGGCACCCATATTCAAATGTGTTCGTGCCATTCATAAGATTGACCCTGCTGATTTTTCTCATGACATCGCTAACATTATCACGCCTGACGTAACACTTACTGACCTGAACATTGGTCTTAGAAAAGTTTTGGATAAGCATGCGCCTGTACGTCAGCGGACGGTACACTGGCGTCGCCCGGCTCCGTGGTACAACTCAATTGCACCTGAGCTGCGAGAATTGAAACGCGAGCGACGTCGAGCCGAGCGGCGCTGGGTATCATCTAGACTGACAATACACAAGCAAATTTATGATGCTGCCAAACAGAAAGTCGTAGAGTTTGTCCATCAAGCCAAAACCGCATTTTATTCTTCCAAAGTTGCAGCAGCATCGTCGTGTAAAGAACTGTTTAGAACTGTCACTAGCATGTTGGGTAAGGCTGCAAGTGTTGTAATGCCGTCCACTCATGAGCCGTCACAGCTTCCTGGTTTGTTTTCTCAGTTTTTCGCCCACAAAATTCAGACAATTCGAAACGCTTTCTCCCATCCTCAGATACTTCAGATCAGTCTGTTGTTTTTAACGGTACCACACTCTGTGAGTTCTTGCCAGTGTCCGAGCAGACTGTTCGTAAAATCATTACACAGTCTGCGAAAACATCCTGTGACCTTGACCCCATTCCCACCCCACTCCTCTTTGAACACCTTGACTCTCTCCTTCCTACCATCACCAAAATTCTTAACGAGTCTCTGTCTTCTGGCACAGTTCCCACTGACTTTAAGACCGCCCTTGTTAAACCTCTACTCAAGAAAAGCAGTCTCGATCCCAACGTTCTTAAAAATTACAGACCCATCTCAAATCTTCCCTTCCTATCCAAAATTCTCGAGAAAGTCATTCTTCAACAGCTCTCTGACCATCTGGCCTCAAACAACCTCCTCACACCACACCAGTCAGCCTATCGCCCTGTGCACAGCACGGAGACCACCATCCTTCGCATTCTCAATGATGTTCTAAATTCCTTAGACGAAAACAAAATTTCTGTCCTTCTTTTGCTAGATCTTTCGGCAGCCTTTGACACCATAGACCATGAAATCCTTCTCTCTCGTTTGAAATACACATGTGGCATCAGGGAAACAGCTTTAAATTGGTTTCGTTCTTATCTTCTAGATAGGAAACAGTTCATTCAAGTAGGTGACCACCGTTCTGATGAATCTAACCTCCAGTTTGGAGTGCCTCAGGGATCCGTGCTGGGACCTGTCCTCTTTATTTTGTACACCACTCCATTGTCAAATGTCATCCGCGGCCATTCCGTTTCGCACGAAATGTTTGCGGATGATACTCAGTGCTCCATTCCTCTGTCATCGATGACTACTCACCCCTTGTTTCTACTCTTCAATCTTGTACTTCTGATATTGAGACCTGGATGTCAGCAAATAAGCTTAAATTAAACTGTGAAAAGACTGAAGCCATCCGTTTTTCAAAGCAGTCACATCATGGCCCTGATCCGCTCCCTTCTTCTTTGACCTTAGGTTCCAGCACTATTGAATTTTCAAACACTGTTCGTGACCTTGGTGTGTTCTCCTTGATAGTGACCTCTCAATGAAACAGCATGTCACAAAAACTTGTCAGTTAGCTTATATGGAACTTAAACGAATTGCTGCCATTCGACCCTATCTCACTGAAGACGCCACAAAAACTCTCGTTTCATCATACATCCTTTCAAGGCTAGATTACTGCAACTGTGTTCTCCTCGGCTGTCCCTCAACCGTCATCCAACCCCTCCAATGTGTACAGAACTCTGCAGCCCGTCTCATTTGCAAATCTCCTAGGACCCAACCCTGCAGCCCTCTCCTGAAAAAGCTGCACTGGCTCCCCGTTGAAGAAAGAATTAAATACAAATGTTGTTGCCTCTGCTTCAAGATTTTCACTGGTGATGCCCCTGCCTATCTTTCCGATCTCCTTCAAGTATATGTCCCATCACGAACGCTCCGCTCCTCCACTGACACCAGAACCTTCCGCTTTCCCAGTTACCGTCCCCATCGTAAACAGCATGGCGAACGAGCTTTCTCATACGCAGCTGCCAAACTCTGGAATAAACTCCCCTATGACTTAAGACATTCTCAAACCTTTTCTTCCTTCAAAACCGCCCTGAAAACCCACCTTTTCAAACAATACTAAGAAGACAGTTATTACCAGATAGCTGATTGACTCTTGTTGTTTTGTGGTTCGCTTAATAGTTTGTGCTTGTTGCGGCTGTTGTGTATTGTGTGTTTGTGCGTGGGAGTGTGTGTGCGCGTGGTGAGAGAGTGGGAGAGAGCCTTTGTTTTCATTTTCTAAACCGTTTTTCAATGTATTTTTTTTTCTTTACATTTAGCAATTGTATTTTTTTCTGCCTTTGTAAAGCGCCTTGTGCCGTGGAAGGCGCTATATAAATCCCCATTATTATTATTATTATTAACTATTAGATATGATGGGAATGAGAGTCTTGATAAATTTGTCAGTGCTTTGTGTGGGGCTACTGCTTGTATGGTTAGAGTTATTGGTAGAGTGACAGAAAATGCAACGATTGGTTTGATGATGACTGCAAACGAAAGAAACAAGAAGTTAAAGATTACTGAAAAGAATTCAGAGATGCAAAATAATTAAGGACAAAATACGAAAAGAGAAGAATACGCTTTAGCTCGAAAAGATTACATCACATTAAGGAAAATAAAGGAACATGAGTTTGAAGAAAATAGATTATAGAAACTAAGAGATTATGTTGATGATTCAAAGACATTTTGGGCATTAATCAGATCTGTTAATAAAAAAACGCTTTGTTTATAACGAGATCTCAGTACAAAATTGGTATGATCATTTCTGGGGCGTTTTCCATAATTTTGATAGCAGTGTTACAGAAGAAGATGCAAATTTGGTGGAAGAAGATGATGAAATTGAGCCATTATTTAACAATCTGATATCCAGAGAAGAAGTTGTTGCTGCTATTAATTATTTAAAGGTAGTAAAGAGCGCAGGACCAGACAAAATTATAGCGGAAATGCCAAAGCATGCAAACTCAGCTGTAATCGATTTCCTTGTCCATTTATTCACCCGACTTTTTGAAAATAGCACTTTTCCTCTAGAATGGGCTAAATCGATTATCATACTAATACATAAGAAAGGAGATGCTAACAATTCGGATAAACTATCGTGGAGTAGCACTTACCAGCATTTTAAGTAAAGTCTACACTCACATACTAAATAAAAGATTAACAAAATGGCTGAAAATGAAGGAAAGTAGTTGAGGAACAAGCAGGTTTTAGAACCAATTACAGCACCATAGACCATATATTTACACTACACTCACTGGTACAGAAATACCTACTCTGTAATACGGAGCTTTATGTTGCATTTGTTGATTTTAAGCAAGCATCTGATTCTATAAATCACAATGTTTTGTGCAATGTACTTCGTAAAAGTGGTGTGAATGGTAAATTGTATAAAGCCATTAGGAGTATTTCCAACTCGGTACTGGCGTGTGTACGTGTCAAGAGTGAGTATTCAGATTATTTCGATTGCCCAAATGGAGTTAAACAAGGGTGTCTGTTGAGTCCGCTGCAGTTTTCTTTTTTCATAAATGAACTTGCAGTGGAGTTATCTAGTAAAGGTAGACATGGTATTCAAATAATACCTGGAGCAGTCGAGATACTTTTGTTACTGTTTGCTGACGATAACAGTTAATTTGGATAAGACAAACATTGTGGTCTTCAGAAATGGTGGACATCTTTCTTTACACGAAAGATGGTTTTATGGAAATACAAAAGTTCAAGTAGCCAATTCATACAAATACTTAGGAATGATTTTTTCAACACAATTGACGTTAAGTTATGCGTGGGAAGAATCTTTAGGGAAGGGTAAAAAAGGTGTCATTGAAATTATGAGATCCTTAAGGAAGCTGAAATGTATTGATTGTAGTATATTTTGGAGAATGTTCGATTCACAGATAGAACCTTTACTTACTTATGGAGCTGAAATTTGGGGGTTGCAAAAAATTCACAAATAGAAAAACTACACACGTACGCTATGAAGCGTTTTCTTCAGGTACCATTTCATGCATCTAACACTCTTTTAACGGAGAGATGGGCAGATACCCTCTTCATATAATATCTTATGTGAAATGTGTTTGGTACTGGTTAAAAATGTTGAAGCTCCCACTGTCACGTTTGTGCAGACAAGCTTATGATATGATGCTTTTACAAATGGAGCGAGGTAAAGAAAATTGGGCTTATCATGTAAAGAAAGTGCTATCAGAACAGGGCTTTGGGGGAGTGTGGATGTCTCAAGGAGTAGGAAACGAACAGCAGTTTATTGCAGAATTTAAGGATAGACTCATTTGTTCTTTTAAACAGAACTGGCATTCTGATATGGAAACCAAAGAAAAGTATCGTTGGTTCTTCCCCTTTAAGAACATATTCCATTCGGAAAGGTTTCTTAATGTTATTAAAGATAAATGGCAAAGAAGTTGTTTCGCAAGATTCAGTTTACGAACCGTAGGTTTCAATGCAAACAAAAGATGGTTCGAGTGTGGAACATCCACAGAATCACTAAGCCCTTCATGTGGATATACTATTGATAATGAAAAGCAATTCTTATTTCAATGTACTGCATACAGTGATGTGCGTGCAAAATGTTCCTGTGTTACTTTAGATGTTAGTGAAAGGCAAAA
>CM031613.1:16120731-16125731 GCA_018398815.1 Conus ventricosus
ATAATTATCGATCAATGAGGATAAAAGCTGTAAACATAACAAAATCAATGAGAATCTATCAAATAGAAATAACAATAACGCATTAATTCTTAATATCAAATTAGCAAATAACACACTAAAAAAGCAACAGCCAATACATGTATTTGTATGTTTTATATATATATATGTTGTGGTTTTGGAAGATTTTGCATAGTTCTTCTTTTTGTTTTCGATGGTTTTTTGGATTGTTGGTTAGTGCAGCAAGGCCATCGTTTTCTGTATAGTCCGACTTTTTTTCCGATTTTTTCTTGATATATATATACCAGTTTAAAACAAGTTTTTAAAATGAAGAGAATAAAAACCTACAAGCTTGTTTCAAGCTAAAAACGCTCTCCTCAGGGTAAAACATAAAAAATATATATATAAATAAAATATATTTATATATTATTATATTTTATATATATATAATATATTTTTATATATATATATATATATTTTAAAATAAGTTAAAAGAGGAATCTTAAACTATCTACAAATTTGTTTCAAGCGTGTTGCGTGTCATCGGGATGGTTTTTGATTTGCCCACCGCCGATGTTAATATAGGTGTGGGCTCCCGTTTGCGGTTGTTTGCACGTGGGTTGCTGCACGTGTTTTTTGGGGGCTTTCAGTTTTTGTTTTGGGTGTGTTCACTAACAACGATTTCATTTATGCCTGCAGTTGTTTACTATTTCTGTTTGGTGTTTAAGTTGCTAAGTGTGGTTTGCATAGTATTAACCATTTTTCAGTTAAACATAGGTTGCACCTTTTGAAACATTGCTGTATGGTGATGTTCTTTTATGATTTTCCAGGATATATTTTAGCTTGTTTTTGCGTCTTTAATTTTTCCAGTATATTTGCTCGTTCTGTTTGGTTTTATATTTTTTTTTTATTAAATGACTTTTTGTGGTTTGCATATTTTTTAAGGGGGTTTTACGTATCCCTTGTATGTTTCTTTTTTTTTGATTCACTACCGGGTAACAAGTTGTTGTTAAGACATTTATTGTCTAGTGGGCCTGCCCCTTTTCTGGTGAAAATTGCAAGTTTTCCCTTTCTTAAACCCCTTTTTGCTGTTTTAATTTTCATTTTTTTTGGATGCGCAATTAGGTTTTTGGGGGTTTTTGGGGATACATGGTCGTGTTTGACAGTGTTTTGTTAAATTTTTTGGGACAGTTTGTGTTCTTTTGGAAAAAATTTTGTTGTTTTTTAAAGAATTCTTTCCTAGTTTTTTTTTGATTTTCCCGCGTATGGGGGTTATACCATAGATTTTTCTTTTCTTTTTTTCTTGTTTTTTTTGGTTTTGTTGTCGGGGTTGTTTTGTAATTTGAAATTGATCCACTTGTTTTAGTCCCCTCCTGTTTTAAAAACGCGCATTTTTTGAACACTCTACATGCTGACGGGTTTGATATCTCTTTTTTAACAGGGGGTTTGGTCTTTAATATAGATGGTGGAGGGTTATTTTTGGTGTTACAAAAGAGGTGTTCGTTGGTTTTTCTTGTATGTTTTTTTTGTGATTGTTGAGATCCGTTTACTAAGTAGTTCCTACCTTTTTGTTGCTTCAATGGTTCTTTAATTTGTGGTTTTGAAGTTTTTGCATATTCTTTTTTCTTTGTTTTCGAGTTCTTGGTTTGTTGGTTATGCAGAAAGGGCCCATCGTCTCTGTATAGTCCGACTTTTTTTCCCGGTTTTTTCTTTGTTGGACAGCAGAATAGTCCGCCTTTCACATTTTTTGCACCAAAATTTGATCCCGGGGTTAGTCGAATTTTGAGTTTCTGTTGGTTTCCTATCCAGGTTTCTTTTTGCTGTTAGTAAGTTTTCTTGGTTTTGAGAATATTCCATTTCTGACCCTGTTAGTCTTTGGGGGTTACTGGCAAATTTTCACTTTGGGATATTTCCTCATCTATGAGGGGTAAAGAACTATGTCAAATGTAATAAAACTGTATTACTTTGTTTATTGATTTTTTAAACCCCTTGGTATTTTCGATGTTTTTCCCCCAGGTTGTATCAGATTTGATTTTACGTTCTTTTTATTTTTTCCAGAATTTTCTTGTTATTTTGCCTTTTTCAGATTTGAGGGGTTTTTTTGTCTACATGTTGGATTGTTATAAAAATTTGGGGCTTGTGGTTTTTGGGTTTAGAAAGTTTTCTTTTGTTGCTGTCGCTTCTATCCTTCCCTTGGTTATGCCCCGCAATTTCTTTTTCTTTAGTGGGGATACTGCATGTATTTTTTGTGGGCTTTTTTGATTTTTTTGGGATGCTTTTGAAAAAGGGATTTGGAGAAATTTTTTGGTTTTCCTTTTTGTAGAAATTTGCTATTTTTTATCAGCCTTCACATATTTTTTTTGTCTGTTGTATTTGTTTTTTTTTTTTTTTAGTGTTGTTTGGAAACCGTTTTTAAAATTTTTTTTTAATTTCAATATGGTTTTATCACTTTTTTCTTTTTGATCTTCAAAGGGTTTTAGGGGAGGGGCGGGTGGTGATCCCCAATGTTTTGAAATCGTAGTTTTTTTGTCCTCTTTTTTTTGCTTTGGTTCAGAAAAAAGAATGCTTTTCCATCTTATATTATTACACAGTTTTCGTTTGTTCTATTAATTTTTTTTATATATGATTGGGGATTTGAAAACGAAATATTTTTGTTGACTCCTAAAATTTGGTTTCCTCCATTTAAATCCTTTCAGACCACAGTGCTCAAAACTGAGGAGCGATTAAGACAGTATATTTAAATGCCTAAATCTTTTTAAAGTTCAACCCCTTTGGAGAACATTAGTTAAAATAAGTAAAAGAGAATCTAAATCTATCTACAATTTGTTTCAGCGTGTTGCGCTGTCATCAGGATGGTCTTTGTTTGCCACCATTTTTTAGCGTGTGGGCTCTCCTCGCGGTTTTTGCACTGGGGCGTCGATGTTTTTGGGGGCTTCAGGTTTTTGTTTAGGTTTTCACTAGTTTTCCATTGTTTTGCAGTTGTTTACTATTTGTTTTGGGTTGTTTAAATTTTTGTGTTGCATAGTTTAACCATTTTCAGTTAATAAGGTTGCCTTTTTGAAATGTTTTGCATGTTTCTTTAAATATTTATTTTCCAGGATATATTGTAGCTTTTTTTTGCGTCTTTAGTTTCCAATATATTTGTCATTCGTTTTGTTTCATATTTTTCTTATTATTTTGTTATTTGGTTTGCATATCTGATTTTGTGGTTTCATGATCCCTTTAATTTTCTTCTTTCTGATGTAATAGCCTGTTTCCAATGTTGTTGTAAACATTTTTGTTTTGGGCACTGCTTTCTTGGGCATTGCAAGATTTCCTTTCTTCACCCTTTTCTGTGTTATTTTCTTTTGTTGAGTAATTGTTTTTGTGGGTTTGGCATTTTGAGTAGTTACAGTGTATGTAATTGTTTAAGTTTTTTTTACAGTTTGTTTGAAAGAAGTTGTTGGATTTTGAGGAATTCTTTCCCTATGTTTGTTTTGAGTTCCCGTCGTATGGGGGGTTATACCATATGATTTTTTCTTTTCCTATTTTTCTTGCTTTTATTTGTGTTGTTGTCTGGGTTGTATTGTAATTTGTAATTGTATCCACTTGTTTGTAGTGCCTCCTGGTATTCTACTGCTGCATTGTTGAACACTCTCTCACTGCATGACAGGTTTGTAGTCTCTTTACAACATTAAAAAACAAATAAAACAAGTACAAAATGACAAGAAATATTGTTGTAGGCTGATAAATAGCAATTAACCAATGGAACAAAGGAATATTCTCACTCCTTGACAAAAACATCCAGGTACTCAGAAAAAGCCGACAGAAATATACATGACTGTATCCGCACGTAAAGATAAAAAGGAACTTGGCAGAGCGCAATAGACCTCAGAGTGACAGGTTAGAAGCGAGAAGCAACAAAATTGAAAGCTCTTTCACATAACACTCAAAGACCACTAAAGCCCAACTGTCCATAACAATACCAACAGGTTGATAGGACCTAAATTAACACCCATTTTAAATCTGAATTTTGTGCAAAATACAAAGCAAGAATAATTCATGGGAAAAAAATAATAACGAGGCATAAAAATCAATAATCTGATCACAAACTTTTACCTCTGGGGAGAACACAATACTAAGTTATCCAATGGTTTCAAAAAACTCAATAAAACATTTAGAGTAATAACAGTTATTCATCACATATATGACATAGTTAGAGTTTTTACCCATTCCATAGATGGTTTTTTTTGGAATATCTTTATTTTACCAACAGAAGCCCTTGAAGTTTGACCCAGGGTAACCCACACAGACATAACAGGGTGCAGAAATGGACATCGCATTTTTTTTTCCACACCAAGATAACATTACTACAAACTCAGCAGAAGGAAATTGAAACCTGGATCAGGAAAACAAACAGAAACTCAACATTTCGAACGTAACCTTGGGTTCATATGAAAATGGTGCAGAAACATGTGAAAAACTGGGTCGACGGTAGTATCATTCATTGGCTGTCCAAAACATCCCCCCAAGAAAAATCGGGAACAACAAGTCGGACATACAGAAGGCGATGGCCTTGCTGCAACTTAACCCAACAATCCAAGAACCATCGAAAACAAGAAGAAATGAAACTATGCAAAAATCTTCCATAACCACAACTTAAAAGATTACCCATTGAAGCAAACAAAAAGGTAGTGAACTACTTAGACATAACACTGGATCTCAACAATCATATATATAAACCATACAAGAAACCCAACGATACACCTCTTTATGTACACACCAAAGTAACCATCCACCATCTGTATTGAAGACCATACCCCATGGCATAAACAAGAGACTATCAAACCTGTCATGCAGTGAGAGTGTTCAACAATGCAGCAGTAGAATACCAGGAGGCACTACAAACAAGTGGATACAATTACAAATTACAATACAACCCAGACAACAACACAAATAAAAGCAAGAAAAATAGGAAAAAGAAAAATCATATGGTATAACGCCCATACGACGGGAAACTCAAA
>CM031613.1:16128959-16148253 GCA_018398815.1 Conus ventricosus
TCACATGCATTCCATCGTCCTCCTAATTTCCCCCCCCCCATCTCTCTCTCTCTCTTGCTCTCTCTCTCTCTTCAACGCCGCCCCACCCCCCCCCCACTCCGCCTCCCCCTATGACCTGATTACCTTGCCTGTCACAAATAACCGTGACTTGGTGACTGGATTTTCCCTTCCATTTGAACCCCCCCCCCCCTTCCCTCTCCCCCTTTCCCCCTTCGCCTCCCCCTCTCCCTCCCTTCCCGCCCCCCCCGCCCTGTTATAATCAATAGTTTTAATCATTAGTAAATTTTAGTCGGTAGTAAAAAAAGATTAAATATGTCTGCAGCTCCTGTCCCAGAGGAAGGTCTTTGGACCGAAATATTGGACATATTAAAGGAGTCTACCAAGTGGTTCTGCGGTCCATTTTTTCCTTCTTCTTCCTTCTATCATCGTCTAATGACGCCAGAAAAACGGACCATAGCAGTGAGAGAGTGGTGTTCTGGATTTTTAACTTTTTACGTATATATATATATATATATATATATATATATATATATATCTGTCAATGATGTTAAAAAGGAAGGTTAAAACTCAAGGTTAAAACTCGACAAATTTGTTTCTCTAGCGGCGTTGCGCTGTCATCAGGATCCTGATGACAGCGCAACGCCGCTAGAAACAAATTTGTCATCCTGATGACAGCGCAACGCCGCTAGAAACAAATTTGTCGAGTTTTAACCTTGAGTTTTAACCTTCCTTTTTAACATCATTGACAAATGTTGCTCCCCAAGGGTCGAGCACTTTTAAAATCATTTTAGGCTCTTTGATTATATTCATATATATATATATATATATATATATATAATATATATATATATAATATATATATATATATATTATATATATATATATATATATATATATATATATATATATATATTGTGTATAGGTGTTAATATGTGCCCCTCCCCCTCCCCCAGTTAGTACGTAAACCCATCCCCTTCTTCCCTCCACCCCCATAGCATCAACACCTTAAAGTAACATGTACCAACCCACCACTTCAATCTCAGCCCACAATATCCTCCCACTACACACACACATACTACCTTATCTCCCACTATTCACCTCACACATAACTTATAGCTATCTTATTTATGCATTTATTATCATTAATTTTTTTTTTTTTATTTTTTATTTTTAATTAATTATTATTATTTTTTTAATGTTTCTTTTATTTATTTATTTGATTATTATAAAAATGTATTTTCTAAATATATTTCTGTATCATGCTTTCGTTACCTTAACCTTCACTATCGTTAGCAGTATCATTCAGTAATACTATTGCTAGTATTGATACTACCCCTAGCATTGACATCACCATCGCCTTAGCCTCTGGGACTGTTGCCACGGCAACCCTGCTGCTTAAGAATCCTCTAACCCACTCTCCTTTCTCCCATACACATACTTATTGACACCAAGATTGATCTTGTCCTTTTTTTATTTTTATTTTTTCCAATATTTTGACCATTAATAGTATTCCTATCAGTAATATTATTATCATCATTACGACTTTGACTCGCTCACTAAGTGAATTTTCGTTGTTTTATTCGTTTCTTTATCACCAGACGAAGACCTAAGAGATCGAAACGCGTTGTGTTTTGTCTTGTGACTCGTTTGTCCACGTTCTCTGGGCGGTTCGCTAACATTTATTTAAGATTTGTTTACGTTCTTTATTATTTTTTCCAGAATTTTCTTGCTTATTTTGCCTAATTCAGATTTGGATGGGTTTATTAGTCTACATGTTGGATTGTTATGAAAATTGGGCTTGTGGTCTTTGAGTGTTATGAAAGCTTCTTTTGTTGCTGTCGCTTCTATCCTGTCACTTAGGTCTATGCGCTCTGCAAGTTCTTTTTCTTTAGTGCGGATACTGTCATGTATATTTTTGTCGGCTTTTTTGTAGTTTTTCTGGATGTTTTTGTCAAGGAGTTGAGAGTATTCTTTTTGTTCCATTTTGTAGTAATTGCTAGTTTTATCAGCCTTCACAAATATTTTTTTGTCATTTTGTACTTGTTTTATTTGTTTTTTTTAGTGTTGTTTGGAAACCGTTGTTAGAGTTTTTGAATTCAATATTGGTTATTCTTTCCATTTGATCTTCAAAGGGTTTCATATCGTCTATGGCTGGTGTTGATCGCCATGATTTGAAATCGTAGGTGTTTTTGTCCTCTTTTTTTTGCATTTGGGTTCAGAAAAAAGAATGCTTTCCATCTCATATTATGTACAAACTTTTCTGTTTGTTCTATTAATTTTTTTTTTATATATGATTGCGGATTTGAAAACGGTATATGTTTTGTTGACTGCCTAAAATTGGTTTCCTCCATTTTAAAATCCTTCAGGCCACAGTGCTCAACGTGGAAGAACACATACGAAGTTATCCAATGGTTCAAAAAACTCAATAAACAAAGTAATACAGTATTCATCACATTTGACATAGTAGACTTTTACCCATTGTTACGGATGGTGTGCGGTGAGTGTTTTGTTGTCTGACTCTCGCTCTCAAAAGTTTGGATGCGTGTAATAATTATTCTCTACACACACCCACACCATACGTACATGGATAGCCAGGCAACACACAAGTTAGATTTCTTTTCTTTATAATTATGCTGCCTGAACCATCAAAACATACATTCATGTGAATTGGTACAAATTAATACATGTCACTACACAGCCTATAGATCAAGATATCAATACATAGGAACTTCAATCATCAGATATCATATTACATATCGTGATATCACTCACAGATCTCGCCGGCGCCGTCCACAGTGTCTCACATATATAATCAACGCATTCATTTCCACAGTACCCAAGCCACAGTCTACAGCATTAAAATAAGACGAAGAAGGATAACCAAGATCCCCACACGGTAAACACAGCTGTTCACAAAACACAAGCGATGAAGAAGAAACAGGGTCTCAACACAGCAAGCACAATATATCACGTCGAACTATCAGAAGAAGAACCGCAAATTTACAAGGCACAATAATCCATAGCAGAAGAACCGCAGATTCACAAAGCACAGCAATCCACAGAAGAAGAACCGTAGATTCAAAAAGCACTGTAAACCATAGAAGAAGAACCGCAGATTCATAAAACACAGCAATCCACAGATGAAGAACTGAAGATTCATAAAGCACAGTAAACCATAGAAGAAGAACCGTAGATTCATAAAGCACTGTAAACCATAGAAGAAGAACCGCAGATTCATAAAACACAGCAATCCACAGATGAAGAACTGAAGATTCATAAAGCACAGTAAACCATAGAAGAACTGCAGATTCACAAGGCACAGCAATCAATATTGAATCCCCGGAGAACACAATTTCACCAAAGTCTCATAGAACACAATAAACTTCGATTCGACGTACCGTTGATCTAAAACAAATATTAACTTCTCCGTGTATTGATACTACAGTGTTCACATCAATAAATTCAGCCCACCGATACACATGCGGTGGTACAATTAGAGCACATAAATATTCTTACAGGAGTTTTAAGTCACTCTCGGCGACACAGCCTTCACAACAATTTTATAACAAATAAATTTTCTGGTACATATTCCGCTGGTACCGTCATCAAAAGTATCCCACATACACAATTAACTTCAATATACTACTGACTTGAAAGTCAGCCTCTCCACATAGTAACACTACGGAGAAAACAATGATTAAAACAAAATAAATTAGACTGGATACCAAAGCCTCGGCCGTTAGTTCTTGCTCTCTTTTCTTGTCCCCCTATTATTTTCGTCATGTAGTTACCTATGTCATTTTAAGTTGACGTCATAATTTACGTTGACGTCACAATACTCTCCCCTCCTCAAGAAAAAAAACAATGACCGAATTGTTTTTTTGAAAAAAGAAGTAAACAAACAGCAGAATACACAAACCCAGAAATCATACATCAAAACAGCTTCATAAAACTGCAGTTCACACAAGGAAACTCACTTCCTAAGGGATCAATTGATTCTCACATGAGCGGGAGAGAAGGTCAGCGAAAACATTCGCCGAACCAGGAACTGGCTGGACTTCAAACGAGAACTTCTGCAACGACAACGCCCATCTCATAATTCTTGAGTTCTTAAAGTTTGACGTTCGCAGGTACGTCAAGGGACGATGATCTGTCTGCAAGATAAATGTGACTCCCCAAAGGAACCTTACAAACTTCTGAACAGCCCAGACAATGGCTAAACATTCCCGCTCAATAGTACTGTACGCCTTTTCACGATCCAGCAACTTTCGACTAGCGAACACGACTGGGTGAAGGACATCATCACTCTCCTGAAGCAATACAGCACCCAAACCAACAGAACTAGCATCAGTCCTGAGAACAAAAGAATTATCCAACCTGGGTAACAACAACACAGGTGCAGAAGACAAGATTCCCCGAATCTTCCTCAAAGCTTCAGCACACTCAGGAGTCCAAGAAATAGACCTTCCAGCACGATCAGTATCTTTGATCAAATCAGACAGTGGGGCACTCAAAGTAGAGAACCTAGGAACATATCTCCTGTAAAAACTGAGCAGCCCCAACAAAGACCTGACCTGCTTCCTGGTAGTAGGAGTGGATATATTCAAAATCTTTTCAACCTTCTTACCTTCAGGACGCATAGTACCACCTCCAACAACATGACCAAGGAACTCCAGTGAACGAAAGCCTGCCTCGATCTTCGAAGGACGAGCTGTGAGGTTGAAAGACCTCAGACGGGAGAGCACACCCTTCACATGTTTAAGGTGATCATCCCATGACATACTGTACACAAGGATATCGTCAAAAAAACTGATGGCAGAAAACTGATCTAATGCCAGCATACGCATCATACGTGCAAACACTGCAGGAGCCGATACAAGTCCAAAAGGCATCCTGACAAACTGGAATAGACCCAAGTGTGTTGTAAAAGCCGTCTTCGGACGATCCTCGGGCTTAACCACGATCTGCCAATATCCTTTTGCAAGATCTATCTTTGTGAAAAACTGAGCATCAGCTAACCTTGCAAAAAGACTCTCAACGTCAGGAATAGGTTCGGCATCAAAGACGGTAATCTT
The DNA here is from genome assembly GCA_018398815.1 of Conus ventricosus. Taxonomy (NCBI): domain Eukaryota; kingdom Metazoa; phylum Mollusca; class Gastropoda; order Neogastropoda; family Conidae; genus Conus; species Conus ventricosus. The sequence goes on from CM031613.1 coordinate 16,134,035, forward strand.
GTTCAAAGATCTGAAATCAATGCAAAATCTACACGTACCATCTTTCTTCCTGACCAACACAACTGGAGATGCATACGGACTATTGGATGGTTCAATGATTCCAAGATCCAACATGATACCAAACTCTCTCTCAACAACCTCTTTCGCAGAAAAGGGGATATCATAACACTTCTTTCTAACAGGGACATCTGTTGTAAGAGGGATCTCTAATAGTGCATCACCTGAGAAAGAACCTGGTTTAGGAGTCAAAATGTCCTGAAAATCATCAAAGACTGCACGCAACTCCCTGAAACCGCTGTCAGACAAAGTACCATCAAACTGCACTGAGTGGACATCTTCATCTGGCATAGAAGACGCCATTGGAACAGCTAAAGTGGGAATGGTAAAGCGTCATCACAGTCCTGGACGACACCAACTGTACAAACCACTTCACGAACAGTACAAACAGACTCCGGAGAGGGATCCACAGAAAGACCAACTCCTGGAGAACACTCAAGAGAAACCTGTTCCTGCTCATAAGCCAAAGGTGCTATCTCTGACCAAGGCACTGAAGTACCTTGTGAAAGAACAACTGTAGGCACAACAGCAGAAGTAGACACAACAGCACGACGAATATACTTTTTGAGCATATTCGCATGAAAGATCTTTTCCTTGCCCTTGACAAAAACCTTGTAATCTGGATGCAAGACTTTGACTACTGGGAACGGCCCAGACCAACTGGCTAACAACTTGTTAGAGTCAGTCGGCAACAAAACTAAAACTTCATCATCAACTTGGAAACGGCGTTCCCTGGCCTTCTTGTCAAAGTACTTTTTACCCTTCAAAGCGGAATCAGCAGAATTCTCCATGGCTAACTTACATGAGTCAGCAATAACATTCTTGAGTTCAAACAAGTACGAATAAAGAGGTTTGGCCTCAACATCCTGAGCATCTGATCGAGTCCACGGCTCCTGTAGTAAAGCAACAGGACCACGAACCTGTCGACCAAACAGCAACTGAAAGGGAGAGAAACCTGCACTTTCAGAGGGCAACTCTCTGCATGCAAACAACAGTGCAGGCAAATATCGATGCCATGCCTTTGGGTGAGTGCGGACAATCTTTTTCAACATGGATTTCAAAGTCCCATGAAATCTCTCAACATGCCCATTTGCCTGTGGGTGATACGGCGATGTACGTACGCCCTTTGCACCACACATAGCATGAAACTGCTTCATGAGATCAGAGTTGAACTGCGTACCCTGATCAGACAGAATCTCCTTGGGGAAACCTAAACGAGAAAAGATTCCCAACAATGCTTCTGCCACAGCAACAGAGGAGATATCCTTCAACGGAACAGCCTCCGGAAAACGGGTAGCAATGTCAATCATGGTCAAGATGTAACGATGACCTTGTTCCGAAGGAGGAGACAGTGGACCAACAAGATCAACAGCCACACGATCAAATGGAGTACTGATGACTGGAACAGACGCAAGGGGTACTGGACAAACTCTAGCCTTTGATACTGTCTTCTGACACACATCACAGGAAGCAACATACTTCGCTACATCCACAGTTACTCCAGGCCAAAAGAACTTGTTAAGGATTCTAGACAGAGTACGCCGAGAACCACAATGACCCGACAAAATCAGATCATGCGCCACAGATAACACTGTAGGTCGAAGTTCAACAGGAACAACAACCTGATCAAAAGAGATATCATTTTTGACAAAATGCCTGTACAGAACCTCATCAGACACATAGTAGTAAAAGGCAGTTTTACCTAACCTCTTCACCTCACCAGAAGATGTTGACTGGAAGCACGACTTCAATGACGCATCATCCTTCTGTTTCTGAACAAGATCAGAACGGGAAATGTTCAGATCATCTGGATCTGACACATAGGCTTTTTGTCCACAACATGCTTAGCTCTAGCCCTCGTAACGGCGGCTAAAGAAAAAGGTTCACCAGATACATCACTAAACTCACCGCTCACAGAAACTCCAGGCACATTACCCACAATGAGATCTGCAACAGGGCTATCCAAGACACAACAAGTCAAATCGCCCACAAAATAAGGACAACTGACTGAAACTGTAGCCAGTGGAAACTCATCCACACGACCACCAAAAGAAACACACTTCACTGTGGTTCCTAGCATCTGACTGTCAGAAACTAACCGTTTGCGAACGCCACAAATAGTAGCACCAGTATCACGCAGAACAGAACTCAAAGTGCCATTCACAGAACCAGACTCCAAATGCAATTTGCCTGTGAACTCACCAGCAGCTAGACAAGCAAAAGGAGTATCAAGAACAGAGCAACAAGCACTGGACTGTTTGCTGTCAGCTGAGTTCTCAACAAAAGTAGAGTTGCCAACCACAAAAGAACACGTGTCTGGGTGGCTAAGGGTGCAAATTCTACAAGGGTTTTCTACCTGACTTCCATGGACACCTAGCAGCTACATGTCCTGTCTTTTTACACAAAAAACACACAACACTTGCAAACTGATCATAAGCACTTTCTGAGGAACTCTTACTGCCAGAGGTATAACGGGCGCCACGACCACGATAACGGATACCGCCAAAGTTATTTCCACGACCAGCTGAGTAACCAAAGCTCTGATGACCATAATAACAGCTACCACCAAAGTTACTTCCACGATCAGCCGAGGAACCAGAGTAGTGGCCACTGTTTTGAAAAGTAGAGTATCTGTTTCCTCTGTCAGACTGACCACAGTACGGAGTTCTATCAGACTGACCGGGATATGCATTTCTGTCAAACTGACCAGGAGTTTTGTACCCAACAGAAGCAAAAATGTTTACATCAGCTTTCCTAGAAAGCACCTTAGTTGGATGAGCACGTCTGTATGACTCGGCAGACTTGATCATTTCATCAAAAGTTTTCACATCTCTCTCACACAAAAAAGTGGCCAACTCCTTAGAGACACACTCCAAAAACTGCTCACGCAAAATAAGATCCACCAGATCTTCAAAAGACTTATCAATTTTTGACAAAGAGACCCAACGGTCAAACAAACGCCTAAGTTCAACTGCAAAGGTCTCGAAAGGTTCATCGGAGCTAGGCTTAGCCTCACGAAAACGCTTACGAAAACCATCTGGAGTACACTGAAATTTTTTTTAGCAAGCTCTCTTTCCAAAGCTCGTAAGACACAACATTATTTTCAGCGAGACTGTGATAGAGAGTTAAAGCAGAACCCTCAAGTAGTGCAGACAGGTATGTTACCCACAAACTCTCAGACCATCCCAAGGAACGAGCATGGGTTTCAAAACGAAACAAGTAACTGTCTATATCATCAGTTCTTTCCTTGAAAGGGGCAACTTTGGAAAAGTAGGACGAGGGGCGTTAAACCTGGGAAAACCCGAACCCTGACTCTCACTGTCCTGTCCTGAGACCGCACTCTGCTGAGAAGTTATTTGTAACTGTATTCTTTTAGTTTCCTCTACCTCTTGCATTCTTTTTGTTTCTTCTTGCTCTTGTATTTGCTCTCTTTTAGTTTCCTCTTGTATCTGCTCTCTTTTAGTTTCCTCTTGTATCTGTATCTGCTCTCTTTTAGTTATCTCTTCTTCCTGTACTCTCAACTGAAATTCTTTCAATCGCATTCTTTCCTCTCTTTCCATGTCCTGGGCAATACACTTGTCAACATAGGCCAACAGATCTTCTCCCTCCAGACCACATACCTTACCTCGTTGTAAATATTTAGCGAAAACTTTGTCCTCGTCCACAGAGGACACAACAGGACTTTCTTCCTTAGCCTTCTGTGCCATCATGAAAATATGAAATAATGTCCTGTCAAACCCGACACACACACTAGTGGATCAAATATAAACAATTGCTATCACAAGCAAAAAAGGTTTGAAACCCCTGTCCACTAAAATAAATATGAATTCTAAAGAGGATTTTTTTTTCAAACAACATTAACGACAATCACTCTTAAAAGGATTAAGTATTATCAAACCCAACCAACAAAAAGATAGAGATAAACAATGAAACAGAAATTCAGGAATATGGGGAGAGAGAAAAACAATCGGTAATCAATGCCAAAATTTCAGCAACAAGTATAAATCAAGCAATGACATGAGAGTAATAATCAATGTATGTGTTGTTGTTGTTGGTTGTTGTTGTTGTTGTTGTTGTTGTTGTTGTTGTTGTTTTACACACTAAGCATTCAAATGAAACAACTAATGATTTTTTTTTCAAAACTGGTTCAGGGCAGCCACTCACACACTCATTCATTCAGAGAAAGAAACCTAAGAATGCTGAAGAAGCAACACAATCCCTAAGTAAATATAGAAACAGAAATAATCAGAGAGATGACTGAAGATAATAAAATTAAAGCCCACAAAGGAAGGAAGAACTAGGAACTAGGCCCTCGTATCTCCAGAAACTATACAAAGGAGATACCCCGTTATGTTGGAGACGGGAAAGAAAGTAGACAAAACAGTCATAAAACAAAACAATGCAACACAACTCAATTGTTCAAAAGGAAAGTCTGTGAACGTGACCTATCACTTCTAATTGGGCAATTATAGGTGTACAAAAACAAATCCTACCACTAAGGCTATTTTTAATTCAATAGCAAAAGACATTTAACTACGGGGTCACCAGATGTTACGGATGGTGGTGCGGTGAGTGTTTTGTTGTCTGACTCTCGCTCTCAAAAGTTTGGATGCGTGTAATAATTATTCTCTACACACACCCACACCATACGTACATGGATAGCCAGGCAACACACAAGTTAGATTTCTTTTCTTTATAATTATGCTGCCTGAACCATCAAAACATACATTCATGTGAATTGGTACAAATTAATACATGTCACTACACAGCCTATAGATCAAGATATCAATACATAGGAACTTCAATCATCAGATATCATATTACATATCGTGATATCACTCACAGATCTCGCCGGCGCCGTCCACAGTGTCTCACATATATAATCAACGCATTCAGTTCCACATTACCCAAGCCACAGTCTACAGCATTAAAATAAGACGAAGAAGGATAACCAAGATCCCCACACGGTAAACACAGCTGTTCACAAAACACAAGCGATGAAGAAGAAACAGGGTCTCAACACAGCAAGCACAATAATCACGTCGAACTATCAGAAGAAGAACCGCAAATTTACAAGGCACAATAATCCATAGCAGAAGAACCGCAGATTCACAAAGCACAGCAATCCACAGAAGAAGAACCGTAGATTCATAAAGCACTGTAAACCATAGAAGAAGAACCGCAGATTCATAAAACACAGCAATCCACAGATGAAGAACTGAAGATTCATAAAGCACAGTAAACCATAGAAGAAGAACCGTAGATTCATAAAGCACTGTAAACCATAGAAGAAGAACCGCAGATTCATAAAACACAGCAATCCACAGATGAAGAACTGAAGATTCATAAAGCACAGTAAACCATAGAAGAACTGCAGATTCACAAGGCACAGCAATCAATATTGAATCCCCGGAGAACACAATTTCACCAAAGTCTCATAGAACACAATAAACTTCGATTCGACGTACCGTTGATCTAAAACAAATATTAACTTCTCCGTGTATTGATACTACAGTGTTCACATCAATAAATTCAGCCCACCGATACACATGCGGTGGTACAATTAGAGCACATAAATATTCTTACAGGAGTTTTAAGTCACTCTCGGCGACACAGCCTTCACAACAATTTTATAACAAATAAATTTTCTGGTACATATTCCGCTGGTACCGTCATCAAAAGTATCCCACATACACAATTAACTTCAATATACTACTGACTTGAAAGTCAGCCTCTCCACATAGTAACACTACGGAGAAAACAATGATTAAAACAAAATAAATTAGACTGGATACCAAAGCCTCGGCCGTTAGTTCTTGCTCTCTTTTCTTGTCCCCCTATTATTTTCGTCATGTAGTTACCTATGTCATTTTAAGTTGACGTCATAATTTACGTTGACGTCACACCCATCTATAGATGAGGAACTACTCACCAAAGCCCTGAAGTTTGCCAGTAACCACACAGACATAACAGGATCAGAAATGGAAATCATTCTCCACACCAAGAAAACATTACTACACAGCAAAAATGAAACCTGGATCAGGAAAACCAAAAGAAACTCAACATTCGACGTAACCATGGGATCATATGATGGTGCAGAAACATGTGAACTGGTCGGACTATTCATGCTGTCCAACATCAAGAAAAAACTCGGAAAACAAGTCGGACTATACAGAGACGATGGCCTTGCTGCACTAACCAACAATCCAAGAACCATCGAAAACAAGAAGAAAGAACTATGCAAAATCTTCCAAAACCACAACTTAAAGATTACCATTGAAGCAAACAAAAAGGTAGTGAACTACTTAGACATAACACTGGATCTCAACAATCACATATATAAACCATACAAGAAACCCAACGATACACCTCTTTATGTACACACCAAAAGTAACCATCCACCATCTATATTAAAGACCATACCCCATGGCATAAACAAGAGACTATCAAACCTGTCATGCAGTGAGAGAGTGTTCAACAATGCAGTAGTAGAATACCAGGAGGCACTACAAACAAGTGGATACAATTACAAATTACAATACAACCCAGACAACAACACAAATAAAAGCAAGAAAAATAGGAAAAGAAAAATCATATGGTATAACCCCCCATATGACGGGAAACTCAAAACAAATATAGGGAAAGAATTCTTCAAAATCCTGACAACTTCATTTCCAAAAGAACACAAACTGTCTAAAATAAACACAAACACTCTCAAACTATCGTACTCATGTATGCTCAACCTCAAAAACCTAATTGACGCATTGTCACGACCGACCCCTGAAGGTCTGCCCTGACAGGATCGGTCTAGATGGGAGTGAAGGGAGTGACTGACCTCACACGCCTCGCAAGAGACCACACAAGAAAGATTACAATACAATACACCATTTATTCACACCGACACCCACATAGTCACAAATAAGCATTCCCACACACATAACATGCACAATCATAATTAAGCAACACACACACCATACACATAGTCACAAACAAGCATTCCAACACAAACATGCACAATCTCAATTAATCATTCTAACACACACATTCCTTTCCGAGCTTCATGTGGTTCCACCACACCTCTGTCTCTCCAAAGTCCTCCGAGAGCACCGGGTCGACTCAGGCACCCCAGACCGGGACTGTTCCTGAATAGTCTTTCAAGACCGACACCCTTGACACACACACACGCCCCAAATGGCACGATACAGTGCTAACCCCACCCGGTCACGTGTGCTGCAGAAGGTCCGTGGACAGTGGAGAACGCCTCCGGTGGGACGAGGCGCCGCCGCGGAAAGCCCCGGACAGGGCCAGGAACATCCGGCAAAGTCCACTTGCTCCTCAACCAGTGCGCGGCCCCAACAGCGCCAGCATCGGGTGGAGCCCCCGGGAGGAGAGAATAAAGGAAGGAACTGGAAGGAAAGGAGAAAGAAGGGTACTGGAACCCCACAGTCAGTACGGTCTGATATTTGCTGCTTAATCCTAACAGCCACTCGCATGATGGGCGAGGGGAGGTGTTCGCTGAATACCTTAACACCAGCTCAACACAGACCTGAGCATCACACAGTAAACAAACCAAATGAGGAATGTTCGCTAAAGGTCTCCTCACACGAAGCAGGTAAGAGATTACATTAACAGGCTAAACAAACGAAATTATATCTTCATCCTTCCCGCACTCACGTTCAACATTTTCCTTTCTTTGGAACTGAACTAATACAGCAACCACTGCTCTATAACTGCCACCACTGCAAATAATAATAATTCAATGGCATACTTATCTCCACATTTTATAGCAATATTTTTAAAAAAATGACACAATTCTCCAACCATGCATCCAAACGACTAATCATGCGTACGCACGCTCGCAAACATAAAACTATCGTTCCCCTTGCACGCACAAACAGACGGTGGCCGAAGAATGCGAGACCAGCAATTGTGACAGGGGCGGACGAGCGAGACCAAGCAAGTACCAACCCTGAATCACCAGGTTCTCCCCCATCCCTGCCGACTACCGCATAACAAGATGCATAAAAAGGAGAAAAACTTTTGGATATAATTTTGACTGGCCAGGTTAAAGATTGAATTAACCAGAAAAAATGGTCTCAAACAATATTTCTTTTATAATTTTGAAAACCAACAAAAATTGCGCAAAAGAGACGAATTTGCCGGCTAACAAAAAAAAAAAAAACAAAAAAAACCCCACGAAACTGATGCTTACCAGCTACCCGTGGGTGACCCAAAGTGGCGGGTCAAGCGACTCTCTGCCCTCTGTCCAGTCGATAGGACCAGCAGAGCAGATGCGGAAAAGATGACGTGATGTGATGTCCCTCCCCTACAGGCCGACTGTAGGAATGAAGGTACCGACTGTACCTTCGACGAAGTGGTGAAGAACCAAAACAGAGCAGGCGCTCTCAGGGACATCTTCCGCTCGAGTGAAGAGAAAACCTGCCTAAACGATGGCAGCCAACATGCCACGCTACGTCACAGTGAGCATACCTCAAGCCTAAGAGGAATGATGCACGTGCGGCAGGTAAAAAGACAGGAGAGAGGCCGATAGAGACAGTCAGTTCAAGCGAAAGGTACCAGCCACCCGTGAACCTGCAGGATGAATTGCACGGGCAGTGGAATTAGAGAGAGAGAGAGAGAGAGAAAGTAAACCTAACCTGAGCTGAACGACATTAAGGTGCAAACGCACCACAAGCCACATTAAGGGACGGATACACGACAACAACAATGACAATAGATAAATGAATAATTCCACTACCCTAGATGGGTCAATCGTCATAGGCCTCGCGACAAACTCGTGACAAACCCCCCTTCTAAAAGCATCTGTTTCTCTGAGATACAGTGCTCCTTTGAACCTTGACGCATGTGCAAATTCACAACAATGGGACCGAACTCAACCCTCTATGACCGACAGAGTACGACAAATCCAATACAACCATTCCACGATAGAACTACACAGGAAAATACATAATACTACATTTATCAAACAACTAAGCAAACCTTCCAAAAAGTAGCAATCCGAGCCAGTAGTGATTCACTACCGTTAACATCATTGAAGTGAAAACTGTCACTACACCTGATACAGAGACAAAAGGGGATATAACCCTAGTTGAGGGGAAGTGTTCCTCTGACTGATTTCTCCAATGAGCTGACTACGGAGCTCGGCTGAGATAGTCAGCATCCGTATTGCTGGAACCCTTGATATGGCGAAAAGTGAAAGCATGACTCTGCAGTTCCACTGCCTAACTCATGAGTCGACGACTGACTGGCCGGATCCGGTCCAGGCACTGGAGAGGATGATGATCGCTCTCCAGTACAAACTTCCGGCCGTACTTCTTCTTGGGCACGCCAGTGCACGTCCAAATCTGCCAGCGAGCCTCAGCAACAGTGGGGACATCGATAGTCCTAAGCGGGACAGCCTGTGGGTATCGAGTCGCAGAGTCTACCGCTACCAAAATGTAGCGGTGGCCGCGATCGGATGGTGGATTAATGGGTCCCACCAGGTCGACCCCAACCTTACTGAATGGCTCCCCAACCAGTGGCACTGACCCTAGGGGAACACGCTTCAAGCGACCCTTAGGCGTTGTCCGTTGGCAGACATCGCAACTGCGGCAGTACTGCCTAACCTGAGAGTTCATCCCCGGCCAGAAGAAGTCCTGTCTCACCCGCTCGAGAGTCCGCTTTGAGCCCATATGACCTGCCATAGGTGAATCGTGGGCCTGCCGGAGAACAGATTCTCTCAAGCTTTGGGGAACGACAAGCTGCTTGGCCACACGATCTGCCTGAGTGAAAACCCTAAAGAGGATCCCCTTGTGGAGCTTGAAGCTCACCTTGGCGTGTCCGGCAGACTGAGCGGGACGATCTACCAGTTGTCGCAGGCGTTGGACATCCAAGTCCCTGGCCTGAAGACGGACCATGGTAGCAGGATCGGCCCTTGCAAGAACCTCGTCAGAGATCGGCTGAAGAACGGGACGCAATTCCTGTTCCTGCTTCTCAGCTCTGGCGCGTGTGGTAACTCCCACACACGCCTGTACGGGCAGATCCGTAGACACGGACTGACTGCGTCCGTCTGCAAAGGTGATAGTATTCCCTATGAGAAGGGAATACATAGGTCGCTCCACCGCGATGGCCCATACTTCGCCACAGAAGTAGGGGGTGGAGATCGGAATGAGTACAGAAGGACGGGTGGAGGTGGAACCAGCCTCCAACCCACACACATCATAACTGGCGCCCCGCCGGGCGTCAGGGGAAACCAAATCCTTATCCACAAAGATCGTTGATGCTCCCGAATCCCTGATGGTGTCGACCAAGGAAGAACCAACAACAGAAAGAAACACCGGGCACTCGGTACCACCAGAAGCTGGGATGGACCCCACGTTAGCCGAGGCACGAGGACGCTGGAAAGGACTAGCCCCATGACTACCGGCGGCTTTAGGGCAATCTTTCCTAATGTGGCCGGGACGACCACAAAGAAAACACAGTCGGGGTGCTGAGGTCCCCGAAGAACTGCCTGCCTTGTTCGACCCGCTAGCGGTCGTCGGCGCCTTATTGCCACCAAATCCTGTGAGGGTCTTCCTGTCCGTATCTGGGCGGTGCCCATAAGCCCTACGGGCTTCAGCAAACACCTCAGCGGTATGAATCGCAGCCGCGAAATCCTGAGGTGCTGTCTCGCCTATACGGATCCTCAACTCTGGGGACACGGTGTTGGTGAGCTGTTCGATGAGAATCAGATCCTCAAGCTCCAGCTTAGCCAACTGACGCCAGTACCCTAGCGTTTTGCGCAGCCTATCTCCAAACTGCACGAAGGTCTCATCGTTATTCTTTTTCATGGACCTGAACTTCCTCCTGTACGTCTCTGGGGTAAGGTGGAAATGCTTACGCAGAGCCAACTGCATGTCTGCATAAGACGCGCCTTCATTTAGAGTGAGCACACACTCCCTTGCAGTACCCGACAATCCAGAAAAAAGGTGCATGGCCTTTTGTTCCTCAGACAACTGGTATGAAGTAGCTACCTTGTCAAAATGCTCTAAGAACATATCTATGTCCTCACTAGGTCTGAACTCTGGAAGCTTTAATTTTGGGCCTCTAACTCTATCACTTGCCTGTTGACTAACCCCCTGATTTACAGATGCGGGAGCCCGCGAAAGAAGTTGTTCCATCTCTTCCCTACGTAGAGCTTCCTGTCTGGCAGCCTCCTCTCTACGCTGATCTAACTCTTCCCGATGGAGGGCCTCCTGCCTGGCAGCCTCTTCTCTGCGCAGAGCCTCCATCCTATCTAGCTCTTCCCTCCGCAGAGTTTCCTGCCTAGCAGCCTCTTCCCTACGGAGGGCTTCATCCTCTCGTCGCTGTCGCTCCAGAAACATCAGGACGGAGGTGATGTCCTGGGCGGGATTCGCCACTCCCGACACGGGAGGATGACCCGTTTGACCCGTCCCTGGGGTCTCGACTTTCCCATGAGGAAAGTCCTCCGGGGCATACTCCTTACGAGGGGAAGCATGGAGAAGAGAGGGTTTTGATTTCTGCGACTCAACAGAAGCCCACAATTGCTTCGCTATACTCTGACGCTTCCGAGCGGAAGTGCCAGTCGGGGTCTCAGCAGGAAGATCCCCTAGCGAAGAAGTAGTGAAAGTACTCGCTGGACTATCGGCTACAGCACGGAATAAGTGGAAGTCACTGTAGTCGAAGTACTGGTACTAATAGTAGGGACTACATTTTGAAAACCTTTCTTCTTCGATGCACGCATCGCGATACCACCAGCACCAGACGTCGCCATGACAACTATATCCTACGGTTCTCAAATACAGGGGAAAGACAATCCCACTTAAAATATACCGCACGGACATGTTACGTTTCTTGGTGACTGACTGAGAAACAGCAAAATTAAAAAAAAACGTCAACGTACAATGTCCGGCTGCTCCACTCTGGCAACACCGCGCTCCACAACACGAGCAACAGTGCGGTGGGGCTCACCGACAAAAAAAAAAAAAAAAAAAAAATATGGCAGGAGGAATCCGGAGAAAAAAAAAAAAAAAAAAAAAAAAAAAACGACACTAACGTCCGATACACCCACCTGTACTCAATAACCCGGTAGAAAAAACTGGTTAAATACAAAACAGGAATGGCAGACTGAGTGGCAACAGAAAGGAAAGCCCTACGGCCGTATCTGCGTGAGGCACCCGGCGGAAAGAGGTCTGGACGCGATCGATTCCCCTTCGTTTTAACTCGATCCCCAGTCACACCGGATGTTCCCTCAGGCCACCAAAAGACTCCCTACACACCAGAGTCACCCAGCCAACCACCCACAAACAACCACAACAAACTGACTAAACACGTACAAAACAAACAGAACTGGACAGGTACTCCGCGAAACGAGAGAGAGATAGCCAGAGCCCTTCACATCCCGGACGAGCCCCCACAAATGTCACGACCGACCCCTGAAGGTCTGCCCTGACAGGATCGGTCTAGATGGGAGTGAAGGGAGTGACTGACCTCACACGCCTCGCAAGAGACCACACAAGAAAGATTACAATACAATACACCATTTATTCACACCGACACCCACATAGTCACAAATAAACATTCCCACACACATAACATGCACAATCATAATTAAGCAACACACACCATACACATAGTCACAAACAAGCATTCCAACACAAAAATGCACAATCTCAATTAATCATTCTAACACACACATTCCTTTCCGAGCTTCATGTGGTTCCACCACACCTCTGTCTCTCCAAAAGTCCTCCAAGAGCACCGGGTCGACTCAGGCACCCAGACCGGGACTGTTCCTAAATAGTCTTTCAGGCCGACACCCTTGACACACACACACGCCCCAAAAATGGCACGAAACAGTGCTAACCCCACCCGGTCACGTGTGCTGCAGAAGGTCCGTGGACAGTGGAGAACGCCTCGGTGGGACGAGGCGCCGCCGCGGAAAGCCCCGGACAGGGCCAGGAACATCCGGCAAAGTCCACGTGCTCCTCAACCAGTGCACGGCCCCAACAGCGCCAGCTCGGGTGGAGTCCCCGGGAGGGAAGAATAAAGGAAGGAACTGGAAGGAAAGGAGAAGGAAGGGTACTGGAACCCGCTGTCAGTACGGTCTGATATTTGCTGCTTAATCCTAACAGCCACTCGCATGATGGGCGAGGGGAAGAGAATGTAAATATGCGGGTTCACGACCACCCATGTGATTCTGCCCGAAAACCCCCTTTATCACATGCAAATCACGTCCATTTCATGTCAGTTTTGGCCAAATTTAACACCTGTTTTCACAAAAAAAAATAACACAAAAACTGCCAAAATATTGACAAAATCAGCAAATTAAAACGGGGGTTTCTGTGTAGAATAATATGGGCGATCGTGAACAAACATATTACATTCTCTTCCAGGGACATAAAAATTAAAGGTTTACCGCACGCTTTTCTACTTTCAGCACTATTAACGTCCGCGAGACTGAGCCCTTACTACTTTTCTAATATGCTCCTCTACCCCAAGAACTATTAATAAATTAGAACAATCAACTGGCTTTCCGTCTTGATTAGTTAAATTTTTTCATCTAATGAATTTAAAGAGCCCTCAATTAATTCTTTAAATTCACTGTCTCCGCCAAACGTATATAACTGATAATCGCAAAACCCTGCCTTAATTGACGGCAACGCCCGTAGACGTAGATGGATAGCCATTAAAAAATTAGTACTGTTTTTAACTGTTGTAAATGGAATACAAAATTGGGTTTACAAGAAAATCAGAAGGTTTATTCCTTCAAATTGATAAGCATCTTCTTTCGCACTAAATCTATAAGATTTATCATACTGTGAAAGCTAAGATTCGAGCAAGCCCTCTAGGTAAAGTGTACTCTCTTCTTTCTTCTAGTGGAAAATGTATAGTAATCTGAGGTTTGCCTCGTTAATTCCAGCAGTATGCCAAATTCGCTAAGTACTTCTTTTAAAGACAAAGTTTTAGTAACCCTCAGGTATTGTATATGGTTTACTTGATTGCCTTGTTCATCATTAACTTAATCCAATTATTCGGGCCCCTTCAGATAGTTAACCCACATAACTTTAAAGCAATTTCTTTAAGAGCAGCCCTACAACTCCGGCTATTGTCAATTGTACGTTAAGAAACACGCACGTTTTCTTTTTATAAGCCCTTTGGAC
>CM031613.1:16149253-16224253 GCA_018398815.1 Conus ventricosus
AAATATAGGCTCTTTGATTATATTCATATATATATATATATATATAATATATTATATATATTATAATATATATATATATATATATATAATATATTATATATTATATATATATATATATATATATATTGTGTATAGGTGTTAATATGTGCCCTCCCCCTCCCCCAGTTAGTACGTAAACCCATCCCCTTCTTCCCTCCACCCCCATAGCATCAACACCTTAAAGTAACATGTACCAACCCACCACTTCAATCTCAGCCCACAATATCCTCCCACTACACACACACATACTACCTTATCTCCCACTATTCACCTCACACATAACTTATAGCTATCTTATTTATGCATTTATTATCATTAATTTTTTATTTTTTATTTTTTATTTTTAATTAATTATTATTATTTTTTTAATGTTTCTTTTATTTATTTATTTGATTATTATAAAAATGTATTTTCTAAATATATTTCTGTATCATGCTTTCGTTACCTTAACCTTCACTATCGTTAGCAGTATCATTCAGTAATACTATTGCTAGTATTGATACTACCCCTAGCATTGACATCACCATCGCCTTAGCCTCTGGGACTGTTGCCACGGCAACCCTGCTGCTTAAGAATCCTCTAACCCACTCTCCTTTCTCCCATACACATACTTATTGACACCAAGATTGATCTTGTCCTTTTTTTATTTTTATTTTTTCCAATATTTTGACCATTAATAGTATTCCTATCAGTAATATTATTATCATCATTACGACTTTGACTCGCTCACTAAGTGAATTTTCGTTGTTTTATTCGTTTCTTTATCACCAGACGAAGACCTAAGAGATCGAAACGCGTTGTGTTTTGTCTTGTGACTCGTTTGTCCACGTTCTCTGGGCGGTTCGCTAACATTTATTTAAGATTTGTTTACGTTCTTTATTATTTTTTCCAGAATTTTCTTGCTTATTTTGCCTAATTCAGATTTGGATGGGTTTATTAGTCTACATGTTGGATTGTTATGAAAATTGGGCTTGTGGTCTTTGAGTGTTATGAAAGCTTCTTTTGTTGCTGTCGCTTCTATCCTGTCACTTAGGTCTATGCGCTCTGCAAGTTCTTTTTCTTTAGTGCGGATACTGTCATGTATATTTTTGTCGGCTTTTTTGTAGTTTTTCTGGATGTTTTTGTCAAGGAGTTGAGAGTATTCTTTTTGTTCCATTTTGTAGTAATTGCTAGTTTTATCAGCCTTCACAAATATTTTTTTGTCATTTTGTACTTGTTTTATTTGTTTTTTTTAGTGTTGTTTGGAAACCGTTGTTAGAGTTTTTGAATTCAATATTGGTTATTCTTTCCATTTGATCTTCAAAGGGTTTCATATCGTCTATGGCTGGTGTTGATCGCCATGATTTGAAATCGTAGGTGTTTTTGTCCTCTTTTTTTTTGCATTTGGGTTCAGAAAAAAGAATGCTTTCCATCTCATATTATGTACAAACTTTTCTGTTTGTTCTATTAATTTTTTTTTTATATATGATTGCGGATTTGAAAACGGTATATGTTTTGTTGACTGCCTAAAATTGGTTTCCTCCTTTAAAATCCTTCAGGCCACAGTGCCTCAACGTGGAAGAACACATAGAAGTTATCCATGGTTCAAAAAACTCAATAAACAAAGGAATAAGTATTCATCACATTTGACAAAGCAGACGTTAAACCCATTGTTACGGATGGAGGTGCGTGAGTGTTTTGTTGCTGACTCTAGCGCTCAAAAAGTTGGATGCGTGTAATAATATTCTCTACACACACACCCACAACCATACGTACATGATAGCCAGGCAACACACAAGTTTAGTTTCTTTTCTTTATAGTATGCGGCTGAACCATCAAAATACATACATTCATTGAATTGTACAAATAAATACATTGTCACTACAAGACAGCCTATAGATCAAGATTATCAATACATAGGAACTTCAATCATCATTATCATATTACATATCGTGATATCACTCACAGATCTCGCGGCGCCTCCACAGTGTCTCACATATATAATCAACGATTCATTTCCACAGTACCCAGCCACCAATTCTAACAGCATTAAAATAAGACGAAAAGGAAAACCAAGATTCCCCACACGGTAACCACAGCTGTTCACAAAAACACAAGCGATGAAGAAGAAAACAGGGTCCACACAGCAAGCACAATAATATCACGTCGAACTATCCGATAAGAAGGAACCCGCAAATTTACAAGGCACAATAATCCATAGCAGAAAACCCAGATTCACAAAGCACAGCAATCCTCAGAAGAAGAACCGTAGATTCATAAAGGGCACTGTATACCATAGACGAAGAACCGCAATTTCATAAACACAGCAATCCACAGATGAAGAACTGAAGATTATAAAGCACAGTAAACCATAGAAGAAGAACCGTAGATTCATAAGCACTGTAAACCATAGAAGAAGAACCGCAGATTCATAAAACCACAGCAATCCCACAGATGAAGAACTGAAGATTTCATAAAGCACAGTAAACCATAGAAAACAGCCGATTCACAAGCAACAGCATCAATATTTAATCCCCCGGAGAACACAATTTCAACACCAAAGTCTAATAGAACACAATAAACTTTTCGATCGACGTACCGTGATCATAAAAAACAAATATTAACTTCACGTGTATTTGCTACTACAGTGTTCACATCAATAACTTCAGCCCACCGATACACAGCGGTGGACAATTAGCGAGCACATAAAAATTCTACAGAGTTTTAAGTCACTCCTCGCGACACAGCTTCTCCAACACTTTTATAACAAATAAATTTTCTTGGTAACAATATTCCGCTGGTTATACCGTCATCAAAAGTATCCCACATACAACAATTAACTTCAATCATCCTACGACTTGAAAGTCAGCCTCTCCACCATATAACACTACGGAGAAAACAATGATTAAAACAAAATAAATTAGACTGGAAACCAAAGCTCTCACGGCGTTAGTTTCTTGCTCTCTTTTCTGTCCCCCGATTAATTTTTCGTCATGATAAGTTACTATGTCATATTAAGTTGACGTCATAATTTACGTTTTGACGTCACAATACTCCCCCTCCTCAAGAAAAAAACCAATTCCGAATTGTTTTTTTTGAAAAAAGAAGTAAACAAACAGCAGAATACACAAACCCAAAAATCATACATCAAAACAGCTTCATAAAACTGCAGTTCACTCAAGCAACTCCACATTCCAAAGGGATTCAATGATTCTCACATGAGCGGGAGAGAAGGTCAGCGTAAACATTCGCGCCGAACCAGGAACGGCTGCCTTCAAACAGAACGTCTGCAACGTACAACCCCCTCTCCTAATTCTGATTCGTAAAGTTGACGTCGCAGTACTCAAGGACGATGATCTGTCCCGCAAGATAAATGTGACACCCCCAAAGGAAACCTTACAGACTCTGAAACAGCCCAGACTATGGCTAAACATTCCCGTCCATAGTACTGTACCCTTTCACGATCCCAGCCAACTTTCGACTAAGCAACACACTGGGTAGAGGACACATCACTTCTCCTGAAGCAATACAGCACCCAAACCAACGAACTAGCATCATTCCTTAACAAAAGAATTATCCAACCTGGTCACAACAACACAGTGCAGAAGACAAATTCCCCGAATCTTCCTCAAAGCTTCAGCACAACTCAGAGTCCAAAAATAGACCATCCCAGCACGATCAGTATTTTGATTCCAAATCAGAACAGTGGGGCACCAAAGTAGAGACCTAGAAATATCTCCTTAAAAACTGAGCCGCCTCGCAACAAAACCTGACCTGCTTCCTGTAGTAGCGTGGATAATATTCAAAAGCTTTATCAACCATCTTACCTTCAGGACCATAGTAAACCCCTCCACATCATGACCAAGACTCCAGTGAAACGAAAAGCCTGCTCGTTACTTCGAAGACGACTGTATTGAAAGACCTCAGACGGGAGAGCACACCTTCACAAGTTTAAGTGATCAGTCCCATGACATACTGTTCCACAAGGATATTCGTCAAAAAAACTGATGGCAGAAAACTGATCTAATGCCAGCATACGCATCATACGTGCAAACCCTGCAGGACCGATACAAGTCCAAAAGGCATCCTGACAAACTGGAAGAGACCCAAGTGTGATGTAAAAGCCGTCTTCGGACGAATCCCCGGGCTTAACCACGATCCCCAATAACCTTTTGCAAGATCTATCTTTGTGGAAACTGAGCCTCCAGCTAACCGTTGCAAAATGAACGCTCAAAGCAGAATAGTTCGGCATCAAAGACGGTAAACTGTTGCAAAGATCTGAAATCAATGCAAATATCTACAACGTACCATCCTTTCTTCCTGACCAACACCAACTGGAATGCATACGGACATTGATGTTCAATGATTCCAAGAGTCCAACATGAACAACTCTCTCTCCCAACAACCTCTTCGCAAAAAAGGTGATATCATAACACTTCTTTCTAACTAGGGAACATCTGTTGTAAGAGGATCTCTAATAGTGCATCACCTGAGAAAGAACCTGTTTAGGAGTCAAAATGTCCGAAAAATCACAAAGACTGCACGCAACTCCCTGAAAACCGCAGTCAACAAGTACCAAAATCAAACTTGCACTGAGTGGACAATCTGCATCCTTTCATAGAAGACGCCATTGGAACAGCTAAAGTGGTAATGGGTACAGCGTCATCAACAGTCCTGACGACACCAACTGTACAACCACTTCACGACAGTACAAACAGACTCCGGAGAGGGATCCACAGAAAGAACCCAACTCCTGGAGAACACTCAAGAACCGTTCCTGCTCATAAGCCATAGTTGCTATCTCGACCAAGCACGAAGTACCTTGTGAAAGAACAACTGTAGCACAACAGCAGAAGTAGACACAACAGCACGACGAATATACTTTTTGAGCATAAACGCATGAAGATCTTTTCCTTGCCCCTTGACAAAAACCTTTTAATCTGGATCAAGACCTTGTTGACAACTGGAACGCCCATACCAACTGGTCCCTACCAACTTGTTAAAGTCAGTCCGCAACAAAACAAAAACTTCATCATCAACTTGGAAACGGCGTTTCCCTGGCTCTTGTCAAAGTAACATTTTACCCTCTCAAAGCGGAATCAGCTAGAATCTCCATGGCTAACGTACATGAGTCATGCAATAACCATTCCTTGAGTTCAAACAAGACGAATAAAGAGGTTGGGGCCCCTCAACATCCTGAGCATCTGATCGATCCACGCTCCTGTAGTAACGTAACAGGACCACGAACCTGTCGACCAAACAGCAACTGAAAGGGAGAGGAAACCGCCTTTCCCCCACAAGGGCAACTCTCTGCATGCAAACAACAGTGCAGCAAATATCAGCCACATGCCTTTGGTGATGCGGACATCTTTTCAAAACATGGGATTTCAAGTCGCATGAAATCTCTCAACTATGCCCCATTTGCCTGTGGGTGATAACGCGAATGTACGTACGCCCTTGCACCACAACATAGCATGAACTGCTTTCATGAGATCAAGTTAACTGCCGTACCCTGATCAACAGAATCTCCTAGGGTAAATGGGAAACCTAAACAGAAAGAGTCCCAACAAATGCTTCTTGCCACAAGCAACAGAGGAATATCCAACTACGGAACAGCCTCCGGAAAACGGGTAGCAATGTCCATCATGGCCAAGATGGTAACGATGCCTTGTTCCGAAGGAGAGACAGTGGACCAAACAAGATCAGACTGCCACACGATCAAATGGAGTACTGATGACTGGAACACGCAAGGGCAGCTCTACTGGACAAACTTCTAGCCTTTGAACTGTCTTCTGACACACATCACAGGAAGCAACATACTCGCTACATCCCCATATACGCCAAGCCAAAGAACTTGTTAAGATTCTAGACAGGTAAAATAGGAGTACCCCGGAGAACCACAATGACCCGACAAAATCAGAATCATGCCCACAGATAATCACTGTAGTCCGAAGTTCAACAGGAACACAACCTGATCAAAAGAGATATCATTGTTACTAAAAGCCTGTACAGAACCTCATCAGACACATAGTAGTAAAGGAGGCATTTTTACCTAACCTCTCACCTCACCAGAAATGTGACTGGTAGCACGACTTCAATGAGACGCATCTTCTTCTGTTTCTGAACAATCAAACGGGAAAGTTCAGATCATCTGGGATCTGACACATAGGCCTGTCACTTTTTGGTCCCCAACAAGCTTAGCTCTAGCCCCGAAACGGCGCTAAAGAAAAAAGGTTCACCAGATTCAACACTAAACTCAACCGCTCACAGAAACTCCAGGCACATTACCCACAATGAGATCTTGCAACAGCTATCCAAGACACAACAAGTCAAATCGCCCACTAAATAAGGACAAACGACTGAAACTGTAGCCATGGAACTCATCCACACGACCACCAAAAAAACACACTTCACTGTGTGTTCCTAGCATCTGACGTCAGAAACTAACCGTTTGCGAACGCCACAAATAGTAGCACCAGTAACAGCAGAACAAACTCAAGTGCCCATTCACAGAACCAAACCCAAATGCAATTTGCCTGTGAACACACCAGCAGCTAGACAAGGAAAATGAGTATCAAGAACAGACAACAAGCACTGGAACTGTTATTGCTGTCAGCTGAGTTCTCAACAAAAGTAGAGTTGCCACCACAAAAGAACACGTGTCCTGGGTGGCTAATGGTGCAAATTCGACAAGGTTTTCTACCTGACTTCCCATGACATACCTACACTACATGTCCCAGTCTTTTTACACTAAACACACTCAACACTTGCAAACTGATCATAAGCACATTCAGAGGAACTCTTACTGCAAGGTAAAACGGCGCCAAGACCACGAATAACGGATACCGCCGAAAGTAATTTCCACGACCAGTCTGAGTAACCAAAGCTCTGATGACCATAATAACAGCTACCACCAAAGTTACTTTCCTCGATCAGCCGAGGAACCAGAGAGTTGGCCACTGTTTTGAAAGTAGAGTATCTGTTTCCTCTGTCAGACTGACCACAGTACGGATTCTATCAGACGACCGGGATTGCATTTTCTGGTCAAACTGACCCAGGATTTTTTGTACCGCAACAGAAAGCAAAAAATGTTTACATCAGCTTTCCTAGAAAGCACCTAGTTGATGAGCACGTCTGTATGACTCGGCAGACTTTGATCATTTCAACAAAAAGTTTCCACATCTCTCTCACATCAAAAAAAGTGCCAACTCCTTAAGACTACACTCCAAAAACTGCTCACGCAAATAAGATCCACAGATCTTCAAAAGACTTATCAATTTTTGACAAAGAGACCCAACGTCCACAAACGCCCTAAGTTCAACTTTCAAAGGTCTCGAATGGATCATCGGAGCTAGGCTTAGCCTCACGAGAAACGCATACGAAAAACCATCTGGAGTACACTGAAATTTTTTTTAGCAACTCTCTTTTCCCAAAGCTTCGAAGACCACATTATTTTCAGCGAGACTGATGATACGATAGTTAAAGCAGAACCCTCAATAGTGCAGACAGTATGTTACCCACAAACTCTCCAGACAGCCCAATGGAACGAGCATGGGTTTCAAAACGAAACAATAAAAACTGTCCCTATATCATCAGTTCTTTCCTGAAAGGGGGCAACTTTGGAAAAGTAGGACGAGGGCGTTAAACCTGGGAACACCCGAACCCGACTCTCACTGTCCTTCCTGAACGCCTCTGCGGATAGCTTTATTTGTAACTGATTTCCATTTAGTTTTCCTCTACCTCTTGCATTCTTTTTGTTTCATCTTGCACTTGTAAATTTGCTCTCTTTTTTTAGTCCTCTTGTATCTCTCTCTTATAGTTTCCTCTTGTATCTGTATCGGCTCTCCTTTTAGTTATCTCCTTCTTCCTGAACTCCTCAACTGAAATTATTTCTATCGCATACTTTGCCCCTCTTTCCATGTCCTGGGCAATACACTTTCAAACATAGCCAACAGATCTTCTCCCTCCAGAACACATAACTTACTCGTTGTCAATATTTAGCGAAAACTTTGTTCCTCGTCCACAGAGGACACAACAAGGACTTTCTTCCTTAGCCTTCTGTGCCATCATTGAAAATATGAAGAATGTCCTGTCAAACCCGACACCCACAGCTAGTGGATCAATTATAAACAATTGCTATCACAACAAAAAAGGTTTGAAACACCTGTCCACTAAATGAAATATGAATTTCTAAAGAGGATTTTTTTTTTTCAAACAAACATAACGACAATCACTCTTAAAAGGATTAAGAATTATCAAACCCAACCAACAAAAAGATAAGATAAACAATGAAACAGAAGGGGGGTGGAGGGGGGTGCGGGGGGGGTGGAATATGGGGAGAGAGAAATACAATCGGTAATCAATGCCAAAATTTCCAGCAATCAAGTAAATAAACTAGCAATGACAGAGAGTAATAATCAATTGTATTGTTGTTGTTTTGTTTGTTGTTGTTGTTTGTTGTTGTTGTTGTTGTTGTGTTTTTACAACACTAAGCGCATTCAAAAGAACAAACCTAATGAATTTTTTTCATAACGGTATCAGGTCAGCCACTCATCACACTATTTCATTCAAGAGAAATGAACCCTAAGAAGGGCTGACGGATGCAACACAATCCTAAGTAAATAAAGAAAACACAATAATCAAGAGAGATGACTGAATATAAGAAAAATAACAGCCCACAAAGGAAGAAGAACTAGGAACAAGGCCCCGTATCTCCAGAACCATATACAAAGGCGATACCCCGTTATGTTGAGACGGGTAAAGAAAGTAGACCAAACAGCATAAAACAAAACAATGCAACACAACGCAATTGTTCAAAAAGGAAAGTCTGTGAACGGGACATATCACTGCTAATTGGGGCAATTATAGGTGTACAAAAACAAAATCCTACACTAAGGTCTATGATTTTAATTCATAGCAAAAGACATTTAACTACGGTCACCAGATGTTACGGATGGTGTCGGGAGAGTGTTTTGTTGTCTGACTCTCGCTCTCAAAAGTTTGGATCGTGAATATTTATTCTCTACACACACCCACACCCATACGTACATGGATAAGCCATGCAAACACAACAGTTAATTTCTTTTCTTATAATTAGCTGCCTGACCCATCACAGACAAACATTCATTGAATTGGTACAAATTAAACATGTCACTACAACAGCCTATCGAACAAGATATCACTACATAGGAACTTCAATCATCAGATATCAGATTACATAATCGAGATATCACTCTCAGATCTCGCCGGGCCGGTCCACATGTCTCACATAATAATCAACGCAATCAGTCCACATACCCAAGCCACCGTCCATAACAGCATTAACAAAAGACGAAGAAGGATAACCAAGATCCCCACACGGTAAACCCAGCTGTACCACAAAACACAAGCGATGAAGAAAAACAGGGTCTCAACACAGCAAGCCAATATAATCACGTCGAACTATCAGAAAAGAACCGCAAATTAAAGGCAACAATAATCCATAGCAGAAGAACCGCAGATTCAACAAGCAACACAGTCCACAGCAGAAAACCGTAGATTCAGAAAGCACTGTAAAACCATAGAAGAAGAACCGCAGATTCATAAAACAACAGCAATCCCTCAGATGAAGAAAACTGAAGATTCATACAGCACAGTCAACCGATAAGAAGAAGAACGTTAGATTCATAAAGCACATAAAACCCTAGAAGTAAGAACCGCAATTCTAAAACACAGCAATCCACAGATGAAGATCTGAAGATTCATAAAGCAAGTACACCGATAGGAAGAACAGCAGATACACAAGGCAGACAGCAATCAATAATTGACTCCCCGGAGAACACATTTCACCAAAGTCTCATATAACACAATAAACTTCGATTCGACGTACCGTTTGATCTAAAACAAATATTAACTCTCCGTGTATGATACTACAGTGTTTTCACATCCATAAAATCAGCAGCCCACCATACACATGCGTGGTTACAATTAGAGCACTTAAATATTCTTACAGGAGTTTTAAGAGTCACTCTCGGCGACACAGCCTCACAACAATTATAACCAAATAAATTTTTCTGGTACATATCCGCTGGTAACCGTCATCAAAAGTATCCCACTACACAATTAACTTCAGATACTAACTGAACTGAAAGTCATCCACGTCCACATAGAAACACAACGGAGAAAACAATGATTAAAACAAATAAATTAGACTGGATACCAAAGCCACGGCCGTTAGTTCTTGCTCTCTTTCTTGTCCCCCTATTATTTCGTCATGTAGTTACCTATGTCATTTTAATTGACGTCCAATTTACGTTGACGTCACACCCACTATAGATGAGGAACTACTCACCAAAGCCCTGAAGTTTGCCAGTAACCACACAGACATACCAGGATCAGAAATGGAAATCATCTCCACACCAAGAAAACATTACTACACAGCAAAAATGAAACCTGGATCAGGAAAACCAAAAGAAACTCAACATTCGACGTAACCATGGATCATATGAGGTGCAGAAACATGTGAACTGGTCGGACTATTCATGCTGTCCAACATCAAGAAAAAACTCGGAAAACAAGTCGGACTATACAGAGACGAAGGCCTTGCTGCACTAACCAACAATCCAGAACCATCGAAAACAAGAAGAAAGAACTATGCAAAATCTTCCAAAACCACAACTTAAAGATTACCATTGAAGCAAACAAAAAGGTAGTGAACTACTTAGACATAACACTGGATCTCAACAATCACATATATAAACCATACAAGAAACCCAACGATACACCTCTTATGTACCACCAAAAGTAACCATCCACCATCTAATATTAAAGACCATACCCCATGGCATAAACAAGAGACTATCAAACCTGTCATGCAGTGGAGAGGTTCAAAAAATGCAGAAATAGAATACCAGGGGCCCTCCAAAAAAAAGGGATACAATTACCCCAAATTTCCAAAACCCAACCCCGGGCAACAAACAAATAAAAGCCCGGAAAATGGAAAAGAAAAATCATATGGGGAAAAACCCCCCTATGCCCGGGAAAAAAACCCCAAAACCCAAAAAATAGGGAAAAAAATTCTTTAAAATCCTGCAAACCTTTATTTCCAAAAGAACACAAACGTCTAAAATAAACCAAAAAAACTCCAAACCCCAACGTTTCTCCCTGTATCCAACCCCAAAAAAACCCAAAGACGCATTGGGCACGAAACCCACCCCCCGGGAAAGGGCTGCCCCGACAGGGGCGGTCTAGATGGGGGAAAGGGGGGTTTACTGGGCCTCCACGCCTCGCAAGAGACCACCAAAAAAAGTTACCTTCCCAAAACACCATTTATTCCACCGGGGCACCCCCTTGCACAAAAAAGCAAATTTCCCCCACACCTAACCCGCACAATCATAATAAGCAACCACACAAAAATACACAAAGTCCCCCAAAAAGCATTCCCAAAACAAACATTTCACCTCTCCCAAATTTAAACATTTTAACCACACATTCCTTTCCGAGCTTCATGTGGGGTTTCCCCCACACCTCTGTCTCCCCCAAATTTCCCCCGAGAGCACCGGGGCGACTCAGGCCCCCCAGCCGGGGCTGTTCCTGAAAAATCTTTCAAAACCGACAAACCCTTTTACCAACCCACGCCCCAAATGGCCCTAAACAGTGCTAACCCCACCCCCGGGCACGTGTGCTTCAGAAGGTCCCTGGACAGTGGGGGAAACCCCCCGGGGGGACGAGGGGGGCCCCCCGGGGGAAAGCCCCGGACAGGGCCAGGGAAAAAACCGGGAAAGTTCCCCCCCTTGTCCCAACCCAGTGCGCGGCCCCAACAGCGGCCCCCCAAAGGGTGGAAGGGGCCCCCGGGGGGGAAAAAGAAAAAAGGAAGGAACTGGGAAAGGAAAGGGAAGAAAGGGGAAAGGGGCCCGGAACCCCCACCGTCGTACGGTCGAATTTGTGCTTAATCCCAACAGCCACTCGCATGATGGGCCCCCCAAGGGGGTGTTTTTCTTTAAAACCTTTAAAACCAGCCAACACAGACCTGAAACATCACCAAAAGTAAACAAACCAAATAGGAATGTTTGCTAAAGGTCTCCCCCCCCCGAACCCGGAAGAGATTTCCCCCCAACAGGCTAAACAAACGAAATTTTATTTTTCTTTCCCTTCCCCCCTCACCTTCAACTTTCCTTTCTTTGGGAAATGAACTAAAACCGCAACCACTGCTCTATAACTGCCCCCACTGCAAATAATAATAAATTTAAAAGGCCCTAAATTATCTCCACATTTTATTTGCAATAAATTTTTTTAAAAAAAGACACCCTTTTTCCCAAACCCGCATCCCCAAACGCTAATCATGCGTCGCCCCGCTCGCAAACATTTTAAAAATATCGTTCCCCTTGCCCCGCCCAAAAAAGACGGGGGGGGGCCCAAGAAAACGAGACCCGCCCTTTGACAGGGGGGAAAGAAAGGGGCCCCAAACAAGTACCAACCCTGATCACCAGGTTTTCCCCCCCCATCCCTGCGCCAAACCCCATAACCCCCATGCATAAAAAGGGGGAAAACCCCTTTTTTTAAAAAATTTTGACTGGCCAGGTTAAAGATTGAATTTAACCCGAAAAATGGACCAAACCCCAAAATTTCTTTTTTAAAAATTTTAAAACCCAAAAAAATTGCGCAAAAGAGGGGGAAATTTGCCCCGGGTAAAAAAAAAAAAAAACCCAAAAAAAACCCCCCCGAAACCCGAGCTTACCCCTACCCCCTTTGGGGGGACCCCCAAAATGGGGGGTCAAGCGCCCCTTGCCCTCTGTCCCCGTCCCAAAAAGACCAAGGCCCGAGGGAATCGGGGGAAAAGATGACGTGATGGGGATTTCCCTCCCCCCACAGGCCCCTGTAGGGGATAAGGTACCGACTGACCTTCGGGCGAAGTGGTGAAAACCAAAAACAGAGCGGCGTCTCCCCCGGCCCTTTTTCCCCTCGAGTGAAGGAAAACCTGCCTAAACGATGGCCCGCCCCCAGCCACCTACGTACAGGAAACATACCCAAGCCTAAGAGGAATGTGCAAAGGCGGAGGTAAAAAACAGGAGAAAAGGCCGATTTGCGACATTTCAAAACCCCAAAAGTCCCCGCCAACCCCTGAAACCCGCCCGGTGAATTGCACGGGGAGTGGGGTTAAAAGGGGAGAGAGAGAGAGAGAAAGTAAATAAAACCCGAAACTGAACCCACCCTTAAGGTGCAAACGCACCCCAAGCCACATTAAGGGGCGGGTACCCGCCCCCCCAACCCCCCCCAATAGTAAAAGAAAAATTCCCCTCCCTAGTGGGTCCCAAACGTAAGGCCCCCGCGAACCCAAAATCGTGACAAACCCCCCTTCTAAAGCATCTGTTTTTTTCTGAGATCCCCGGTCCCTTGAACCTTGACGCATGTGCAAATTCACCCAAAAATGGGACCGAACTCAACCCTCTGCCCCCCAGAGTAAACAAACCAATTTCAACCATTCCACGTAGGGAATAAACCCGGAAAAAACCCTAATAAAAACCTTTATCAAACAACCCAACAAACAAAACCTTCCCCCAAAAATTTGCCAAACCCAGGGCCAGTGTGTTCACTACCGTTTAAAATCTTGAATGAAAACGTCCCCTAAAACCGGGTACAAGACAAAAGGGATATAAACCCCAGTTTGGGGGGAAATGTTTTTCCCCCCCGCTGATTTCTCCCAAAGAGCCCGACTACGGAAAACCCCGGGGCTGATAGCCCGCATCCCTATTGGGTGGAAACCCTTTTATTGGGGAAAAGTTTAAAGCATGATCGCCCGGGTTTCCCCTGCCTAACCATGGTCGACGACTACGGCCGGATTCCCCGGGCCAGGCACGGGAAAGGGTGATGTCGCTCTCCAGTACAAAAATTCCGGCCGTATTCTTCCCTTGGGGGACGCCATGCACGTTCCAAATCTGCCAGCGAAACCTCAGCCAAAAGTGGGGACAAAACGATGTCCTAAGGCGGGACAGCCCTTTTGGGGTTTTAAATCGAGAGTCCCCCCCGCTACCCAAAAAAGTGCGGGGGGCCCCCCGATCGGAAAGGGGGTTTAAGGGGCCCCCAGGGCGACCCAACCTTTCTGTGGCTCCCCCCGTTCACTGACCCGGGGGAAAACCTTCCAAAGGGCCCCTTTGGCGTTGTCCCTTGGCAAAATCGGGCCCCGCGGCCGTAATGGGAACCTGAGAGTTCATTCCCCCGGGCCCAAAAAAAGTCCGTCTCACCCGCTCGGAGTCCCCTTTGAGCCCATATACCTGCCCTAGGTGAATCGTGGGCCCCGCCGGGGAAAGAATTTTCTCAAGCTTTGGGGAACGACCCGCCGCTTGGCCCCCACGTCGCCTTTATTTAAAAAACCCAAAAGGATGGGGCCCCCTTTTGGAGCTTGAAGCTCCCCTTGGGTTTCCCCAACTGGCGGGCCCCCTTACCCGTTGTCGCCGGCGTTGGACCCCCAAGTCCCGGCCCGAAAACGGGCCAAGGTGCAGGGTCCCGGGCCCCTTTCAAGAACCTCGTAAAAGATCGGCTGAAGAACACGTAAAATTTTCCCCTTTTCCCGCTTCTCAGGGTCTGGCGCGTGTGGTAAATCCCCCCCCACCCTGTCGGGGGGGATCCGTAGCCCCGGCCGGGCGCGTCCGTCTGCAAAGGTATATTTCCCTATTAGAAAGGGGTTTCCTAGGTCCCCCCCCCGCGATGGCCCCCTTTCTTGGCCCCCGAAGTAGGGGGGGAATCGGAATGAGTCCCAAAAGGACGGGTGGAGGTTTGGGAAAAAGCCCCAACCCCCCCACATCTTAAATGGGGGCCCCGCCCGGGGGTCAGGGGGAAAACCAAAAAACCCTTTTCCACAAAGACGTTGATCTCCCGGAAACCCCGAAAAGGGGTCGACCCCCAAAAAAGAACCCCAACCCCCAAAAGAAAAAACCGGGCACTCGGTACCAAACCCGAAGTTTGGGGGGGACCCCACGTTAGCCGGGAAAGGGCCCCCGGGGCCGGAAAGGACAGCCCCATGGGCTACCGGCGGCTTTAAAAGGGGGGGTCTTTCCTAATGTGGCCGGGACGACCACAAAGAAAACCCCCAGTCCGGGGGGCTGAGGGGCCCCGAAAAAAACTGCCCGCCTTGTTTTGGGCCCGCAGCGGGGCGTCGGCCCCCTTATTTTCCACCAATCCTGTGGGGTCTTCCCGGCCGTATTGGGGGGTGCCCCTAAGCCCTACCCGGGGTTCACAAACAAACCCCAGCGGTTTGAAATGCCGCCGCGAAATCCTGAAGGGGGTGTTTTCGCCTATAAAGGATCCTCAACTCTGGGGGCACGGTGTTTTGGGGAAACTGTTCGATGGTTTAGATCCTCAAGCTCCCGCTTTGCCAACTGACGGCCCCGTACCCAGGTTTTGCGGGGAGGGCCCATCTCCAAAAAAGCACGAAGGTCTCATCGTTTTCTTTTTCATGGACCTGAAATTCCCCTGTACGTCTCTGGGGGAAAGGGGGGAAAAGCTTACCAGGGGCCAACTGCCCTGTCTGCATAAGAAAAAGCCTTTTATTTAGAGTGAGCACAACCCCCCCTGCGTAAACCCCACCCAAACCAAAAAAAGGTGCATGGCCCCTTTTTTTTCCCAACAACTGGTATGGTAGCTTTCCTTGCCAAAAAACCTAAGAACATATCTTGTCCTTACGGCTGGAAATTTTGGAAAACTTTAAAATTTTTGGGGCCCCTAACCCCTATCACCTTCCCGTTGACTAACCCCTGTTTTACAGAAGCGGGAGGGGGCCCCCGAAAGAAGTTGTTCCATCTCTTCCCTAGTAGACTTCCCCGTCTGGGAAACCTCCCTCCTACGCTGATCTAAACCCCCTTCCCCATGGGGGGGCCTCCTGCCTGGGGCCTCTTCTCTGGCAGGCCTCCAAACCTATTAGCTCTTCCCTCCCCCCCGAGTTTCCTGCCTAGCCGCCTCTTCCCCCCGGAGGGCTTCATCCTCCGTCGCTGTCGCTCCAGAAACATCAGGACGGAGGTGATGTCCTGGCGGGATTCGCCACTCCCGACACGGGAGGATGACCCGTTTGACCCGTCCTGGGGTCCTCGACTTTCCCATGAGGAAAGTCCTCGGGGCATACTCCTTACGAGGGGAGCATGGAGAAGAGAGGGTTTTGATTTCTGCGACTCAACAGAAGCCCACAATTGCTTCGCTATACTCTGACGCTTCCGAGCGGAAGTGCCAGTCGGGGTCTCAGCATGAAGATCCCCTAGCGAAGAAGTAGTTGAAAGTACTCGCTGGACTATCGGCTACAGCACGGGAATAAGTGGAAGTCCACTGTAGTCGAAGTACTGGTACTAATAGTAGGGACTACATTTTGAAAACCTTTCTTCTTCGATGCACGCATCGCGATACCACCAGCACCAGACGTCGCCATGACAACTATATCCTACGGTTCTCAAATACAGGGGAAAGACAATCCCACTTAAAATATACCGCACGACATGTTACGTTTCTTGGTGACTGACTGAGAAACAGCAAAATTAAAAAAAAACGTCAACGTACAATGTCCGGCTGCTCCCACTCTGGCAACACCGCGCTCCACAACACGAGCAACAGTGCGGTGGGGCTCACCGACAAAAAAAAAAAAAAAAAAAAAATATGGCAGGAGGAATCCGGAGAAAAAAAAAAAAAAAAAAAAAAAAAAACGACACTAACGTCGATACACCCACCTGTACTCAATAACCCGGTAAAAAAAAACTGGTTAAATACAAAACAGGAATGGCAGACTGGAGTGGCAACAGAAAGGAAAGCCCTACGGCCGTATCTGCGTGAGGCACCCGGCGGAAAGAGGTCTGGACGCGATCGATTCCCCTTCGTTTTAACTCGATCCCAGTCACACCGGATGTTCCCTCAGGCCACCAAAAGACTCCCTACACACCAGAGTCACCCAGCCAACCACCCACAAACAACCACAACAAACTGACTAAACACGTACAAAACAAACAGAACTGGACAGGTACTCCGCGAAACGAGAGAGAGATAGCCAAGCCCTTCACATCCCGGACGAGCCCCCACAAATGTCACGACCGACCCTGAAGGTCTGCCCTGACAGGATCGGTCTAGATGGAGTGAAGGGAGTGACTGACCTCACACCCTCGCAAGAGACCACACAAGAAAGATTACAATACAATACACATTTATTCACACCGACACCCACATAGTCACAATAAACATTCCCACACACATAACATGCACAATCATAATTAAGCAACACACCCATACACATAGTCACAAACAAGCATTCCAACACAAACATGCACAATCTCAATTAATCATTCTAACACACACATTCCTTCCGAGCTTCATGTGGTTCCACCACACCTCTGTCTCTCCAAAGTCCTCCAAGAGCACCGGGTCGACTCAGGCACCCCAGACCGGGACTGTTCCTGAATAGTCTTTCAAGGCCGACACCCTTGACACACACACACGCCCCAAATGGCACGAAACAGTGCTAACCCCACCGGTCACGTGTGCTGCAGAAGGTCCGTGGACAGTGGAGAACGCCTCCGGTGGGACGAGGCGCCGCCGCGGAAAGCCCCGGACAGGGCCAGGAACATCCGGCAAAGTCCACGTGCTCCTCACCAGTGCACGCCCCAACAGCGCCAGCATCGGGTGAGTCCCCGGGAGGAAAGAATAAAGGAAGGAACTGGAAGGAAAGGAGAAAGAAGGGTACTGGAACCCGCAGTCAGTACGGTCTGATATTTGCTGCTTAATCCTAACAGCCACTCGCATGATGGGCGAGGGGAAGAGAATGTAAATATGCGGGTTCCGACCACCCATGTGATTCTGCCCGAAAACCCCCTTTATCACATGCAAATCACGTCCATTTCATGTCAGTTTTGGCCAAATTTAACACCTGTTTTCACAAAAAAAAATAACACCATCAAAACTGCCAAATATGACAAAATCAGCAAATTAAAACGGGGGTTTCTGTGTAGAATAATTGGGCGATCGTGAACAAACATATTTACATTCTCTTCCAGGGACATAAAAAATTAAAGGTTTACCGCACGCTTTTCTACTTTCAGCACTATTAACGTCCGCGAGACTGAGCCCTTACTACTTTTCTAATATGCTCCTCTACCCACAAGAACTATTAATAAATTAGAAAAATCAACTGGCTTTCCGTCTTGATTAGTTATATTTTACATCTAATGAATTTAAAAGAGCCTCAATTAATTCTTTAAATTCACTGTCTCCCGCCAAACGTATATAACTGATAATCGCAAAACCCTGCCTTAATTGACGCAACGCCCGTAGAACAGTAGATGGATAGCCATTAAACAAATTAGTATCTGTTTTAACTGTTGTAAATGGACATACAAAATTGGGTTTACAAGAAAATCAGAAGGTTTATTACCTTCAAATTGATAAGCATCTTCTTTCGCACTAAATCTATAAGATTATCACTACTGTGAAAGCCTAAGATTCGAGCAAGCCCTCTAGGTAAAGTGTACTCTCTTCTTTCTTCTAGTGGAAAATGTATAGTAATTCTGAGGTTTGCCTCGTTAATTCTCAGCAGTATGCCAAATTCGCTAAGTACTTCTTTTAAAGAACAAAAGTTGTAGTAACCATCAGGTATGTTATATGGTTTTACTTGATTGCCTTGTTCATCATTAACATTAACCAATTATTCTGGGCCCCTTCAGATATGTTAACCCACATAACTTTAAAGCCAATTTCTTTAAGAGCAGCCCTACAACTCCCGCCTATTTCAATTGGTACGTTAAGAACACACGCTCGTTTTGCTTGGTTATATAGATGTACATCCTTTTTATAACGATTAAAAAAACTAATTAAAAAAAATGGAACCATTAAATATAACGAAAGTGCCACTTACAATGTAGGGCGTTTTATAATCCCAAATATTAGACTTCAGCACAATCTAACTATGCAGTAGATGAATCATACGGCTTCCAAGTCAGACTTGTAAACCCACTAACTAAATATTTAAATCCGCCAATAAAGAATGATAGAGTGCCATCAGCATGGTCATCCCGCCCTATGACTTTTAACCAGAATCATTAAATTTTGCCATTTACATGCGCAACTACTGGCTGCGGTGTTTCATATGCAAACCATTTAAACCACCCCAATCTTTTAGTAAGGTCAGTATATAACTTTCATGTTTATTACCAGTACAGACGCATACTAACTGAACTGCAAGTAGTCCTCCCAAGCGACAGCGCGTTTAATCCATTTAAAAGCCAATGGACAATAATGCATATGAAAGAACCTGCAACGAATTTAACATTAATCCTTCAACTGATTTTAGACAAAAGTTAGACCGCAATCATGGTTAGGCACATTGTTTTGTGGGGTGTAAAAAGAGAATATACTTATGACTACTGGCCTGGCCACACCTCTTTTCAACCAGACAAACAAGTTCGATTGGGATCCATAGAACAAAAACATCCTAAAGCCTGGCAACATTTATCTTAGATGAAAGTGAAGGCCAAACAATGCCAGGAGTGCAAAGACTTAAATGACTCCATACGGGCATATGTTTGGTGCCTATTAGAGCACAAGCACAGACCAAGTCTAGTATAGTGGATCAATCCACAGGCTTTGATGCTAGAAAACAATTTCTAGCTAATTTAGAAGATGCTATTAACTCTGCTGTTAATTTACCTGCCAGCATACAAGGTATCAAGACGTTCTTGCACATGCTAGGTCAAAGGTTGACTTTGTTGTAGGTCATGGATTATAACATGCTACCCTCTGACCTTAGACTACAGATTGGCATGATACAGAATTATAACAACGAAATCCTCATAGCTGGAGACGATCAAAACTTAGGGCACAATCAGGCTTAAACACAAGGCCTGCTCCATCCATTTTAAAAAAGTACCTAGCCCTGAAGAAAGCGATCCATTATAAGCAGCCCACAGCCAGAAAGCAGTCCAGAAAGCACGCCACCTGTTGATCTGCCTCACACTGACAGCCATACTAGCGTAAAGACAGCCCTCGTTGTGTTTCTAACTTTACTGGATTAGCCATACTTTATTTCACTAAAAATTAATCCAGCAGCTAGCACTCCTAACGTCCACAGATGGTCAGCCATATAACCAGCAACTTTGCCTATAGTAGACAAAATCCAGCTAACAACACTACCTATTATGCCAGGCAGAGCATCAAGCGCTTGGCTGCTAACGTCTTTAATAGGTTTGCTAGATGATGTAATTGTTTTCTAATCCAACTTTTACCAGGCTGAGGTGTTGGAGGCGTTACTGGCCCTGTTGGCGCACCACCCGTTAAAGCATAAACGAGTGTAGAGATAGCAAACCCAACAGCTGTTAATATACTAACTACTGCAATCCCCTCTTCTCTAAACAGAATCCTTATTCTTTCTGCCAGCGTAGTGTTTTTCATGAAGCATTCTCTTTATAGTTTTCTTTGAATCTGGTTGTTTGAGATTCTAGATTTCCTCTGAAATAGAAATCACGCTTAAACTGCCCTTCCCTTTTGCCCATTAACTCCTGTATTTTCTGCTGTATTCTAGCCTTTTCTTCTTGCCCTAAATGTTATCAGCCAGCTTATTTTTTTCTTCTTCTATCTCCCTCTCTAGCTTACTAAGTTTTTGCTGTGCTGAGCATTAGTTCTTCTCTTATTGTCGTAAAAGCGCTCTTAAGACCCCGGAGGTCACGCACAGGCAATGGAGGATCATCAATTGTTTGCTAATGTTCTCCGATTGTCTCCTCACTTAAACTCGTTTCAATTTCTGCTATTAGTTCATCTGCTGTTTTGAGTTAAAATCTTTAAGAGGTATGTTTTGTATTTCAGATTGTGTTGGCAGCCCAGCTCCAAGTTCTGTAATATCACTAACGCTTTGGTTCTAAGCTCTAAAAGGTTTAATTGTTCTGCCTTAGCAATAGGGAGTTTTCGCCTATTGTGCTTAGTTTTAAAAACCTGTTTGGGTTTTGCATTGAAGTAGCATTTACACGTCCTCCCGCATCAGTTTTTATATACAAATGCCCGCCATCTTCCTCAAAATCGTTAGGATCAATCACTTCTGGCAGCTCTCGTCCTATGCTTTTATAGAATGATTGAATTCTTTCTCGCAATAGTTCTGACGTTGTCTAGGAGTAAAGAACCTGCTCCTTCCAGCTCTTCTTGCAATGAAGGGCCTAGTTCTTCATCATCTTCTTCTTCTTCAACAGATCAATCGGATCAAAATCTTCATCCATATTTTTATTTATATTCTTTTTTGTTTTATAAAAAAAATGAACTCATACGGTTGCGACCTCGATCCATACAGAAAAGAGAAGGAACCCCATGGCGTAAAAGGCATAAGGCAGACTGTAATTAGTGTAAATACTCCATCAACAGTTGAACCTGGACAAACTTTAATAGTTAAGTTCCCTGATCTTGGCGCTGACGAGTTATAATGCCAGGCACCGCTAAACTTTCATTCAAAATAGATATACATCGGCAGATCCTAATGCTACTGTTGTCGCTAATTTAGGCAGAGCTATCGTTAATCATATAGCAATCAAACTGGAGGGTAGAGAAGTCTTTTTACTAGCGAGGCAGACATTTTTGCCCTCTATTCTGATCTATGGCTGCCTAAAAAGAAAGAAAAAGAAAGTTTATCAGGGAATACAAAGCCCAAACGGCCTCAAGCACAGGCTTAAAGCGGGGATGCAAAGAATGATGTTAAAGATGAGGCAGTAGCAGAAGCATTTGGCAACAGATTCTGCATCCCTCTAGATTTTGAGTTGTTAAAGACACATATGCCATATTACCAAGGTGCACTAAAAGAAAAACTTACTTATCATCTAACATTTAATCCCAGCGGCTCTGTCGTTATATCTGAAGATCCTTAGCTAAATACACAGTTAGCGACATTCTCTGAGTTTGATGTTGTTACTAACCCCGGACTGGCCAGAACAATCTTAACCCAGTATAAAAGTAAAACGGTATTTTATTATAAATGGTTATGCACGCCATTACAGAAAATAAAAACAAGCGAACACTCTCTGGAACATACATCTAAATCAGTCTCTGAAGTCTTAAAAGGAATTTTGTTCTTGTTTACTGAAGAAACAACTCTTTTCAGAGAGAATCAGAAGCGTTTTATAATCCAAAAATTGAGAAGGTTGACTGTGTAATAAATGGCAAGTCTGATCAGTTGTATTCAGGGCGCGGACTTTTACCTCACCAACACTTTGATGAAATAAGAAGTTGTTTGCTGGGGGTAAGGCAAAGGGATCCTGCAGTCGATCGTGTATGTAAAAACTTCGTCTTTATGATGTAAGAATCGAAGACTACTTAATAACCAAATATGGGCTGTGGTTGGATTTTAGATCCACATTGACAACAGATTGTTTGGAATGGGAGAAAGGATAGGTCAAGATGGTATAAAAATAATATTCACAAAAAGCAGACGGAAATGCCCAATAAAAATGCACATTTTTATGGTTTGTGATGCTCAGTTAAACATTGAAGAAACAGGCTAAAAGACGCGCCTATTAAAATGTAGAAGAAATATTCTAATAAAAACAGATGGATAGTTTGAAGTTTCTGCCAAAAGATCCGCACTGTTCTCTCATCTGCGGGATTACTGGGTGTGGGAAAACCGTCTTCGTACTTGATTTGTTACAAACAATATACAGGTTTCATTACGAGCACATTGTATAATTCTGCACAACCATTAAGCACAACAAGTCTTTCAAAGAAAGGAAGTTTATTTGGACAGACGAGAATATATTTCTAGTTGATCCAGCGACAAACTGAGCGACTGTTAGAACATTACTATAGACTATTTGAGGGAACTGAAACACTGTTTATTATTGATGACTGTTCAGCTGAACAAGACATTGTTAAAAAAAAAGCTCTGTCAAAGCTAGCCTTTAGTGGACGCCACGCCTTAGTTTCTGTGTGGCTCTTAACTCAAAAATACAATGCTGTTTAAAAGACTTTAATCGCAGTTAAAATCGGTTGTATTATTTACACTAAGGACAAAGATAGTTTTGAAGAATGTTTAAGTGAAAACTATATAATAAGGGACAAAGATGAGTTAAAAAAAATAAAAGAGCAGTTAGAAAAATCTAAGCACGCTAAGCTAGCTTACGGACTGACCCCCCAGTTCAATACGTTTGTTTATTATAATTTGTTTATTATTGATTGCTTATAACAATTTGTTTATTATAATTTTTTATATTATAAAAAGAATGTCACGAGGGCCAGATCAAAAGCGCAGCTAGCACCTAAATGCGTTGCAGTAGAGCTAAAAGACCTAGCAGACACAACTGAGTTTGATCTAATAGGAGTGCCAGGAAATGTTTATGGATTTGAATACACAGATGATGGGGTTTAACAAACGAACAGAAATTGAAGACAAAAAAACGACAGCAGTATCCTACCCTAGAAGAGATAAGAAATTTAAGGGCTAACGATTTTGGCAAACATGAATACAAACTTTTAAAAGAGAGAATGCTTGGATGTTACTTCCTGAAATTGCTTGGAATTTAAAGTTTGAACTAACGAAACCCCAATGTATACTTTGATAAGAAGAACAATTTTAGAAAGGCTTTGAATGAAGGGCCCATTCTTGTTAGCCTGGTACCAGGAACACAACAGAAAAAACAGATTGAAATAACTTGGCAGGGGTCTGAATATATGCTACAGAGAAAGAAGTCCTTAGCTGATGTTGGGGGTGACACTGTCGGCTTAGAATTTACTCCAACGCTACAGGCACTACCTAGGCAAATGACGATGCTTTTTTCGCTTATTTATTACTCCGAGGGAGGGCGATCCTAGTTTGCCAGAACATACGCTAATCAGAGGCATACAAATAAAGGCTGAAAACTTGGATGCTCCTCTCAAGTTCGTATTGCAATTACTAAAAACGGAGACAAAATAAACACCCATGTATCATCTGAGAAGGTTACTGTGATGGTTGACAAAGACAAACTAACAGTACTCGACTTATTTCTCATTAAGTATGTTGATTTTATTGCGTTTTAACTCTGTTGATGAAGTGCTGCCAGAAGGATTAATAAGAAGATATTACAAGATTAATTTAAAAAATAATCTTATTAAAAATGGAGGTTCAACAGTTTGGTTAAAGCAAATAACTGAACTTCAAAAGGAAATAGAAAGCGACTTATATAAGTATGGGGTTACTAGAATGAAATATGCTAAAGCTTTAAATACTCTTTCATATGTAATTACTGGCTCAATCGCTGTAGCTAGCGTAAGTGCCGGTTCTAGTGTTGCCGTTTTAGCTAGTGGGGTTGGCGCGCCAGTCTCTTTAGCATTAGGGGGTCTCGGGTTAGGTTTAGGCGCTGTGTCTATGATCGTAATGCTGTTTTAAAAAAAAATTAACTCCTAAATTACAAAAGCACACTGCCATTATTGCCTTAGCATCAGCAAAACTTTGTTCATTAAGATTAAGAATAAGCAAATCATTACAGGATGAAAACATTACGGACAAGAATTTCAGAAGCTTATGGCTGACGGTGAGGATTACGAACGACAGAAAATTGAACTTCAAAAGGAGTGGAGAAAGACTTTTACTTCACGACAGGTAGACACTGATGCAATTAAACAGAACATTGAAAAACAAACACAACGATCAGTTAAACCCAAAATAAGAGCAAAAAAAATAAGTTTAGCAAATACTATTTTTTTTTGTTAAGTAACTGTGTTTGGCGGGACAACTTGCAGCTCTTCACGAACAAACGATCTTTTAGGAGCAGGCCTTTTAGACATAGTAGCACCGCTGAAAGAGAGAGTTTCTCTTAAATAATATACGGGAGGTGCTGTTTCATAATTTCTTCAACTTCATATACGTCTACGCTCCATATAGGATCTGTGCTCTAATTCTAACATCGCCTTCTGCCTCTCCAGGAGCATACAAGTATCTTACTTTAGTCCAAACGGCAAGAGTTTTGATTCCCATGCACATCTTCAGTAACGCTAATTTTTTTTAATTTAATTGCGTTTACTGGCTTAAGACCTGTTGCTTTAAATTCTCATTGTTAATGGCACGTAAGACTGCTGGCAATCTCCTAACCCATTCTGTTACGTCGTTCTGACCATAATTTCTCTGTGATATTGATAGGTAAACAGCGTTCAGCTAGATTCTATTAAAGTTTTCTACTAGGGCTTGGGATCGATGGTTGCCTGGGATCCCCTCTTAACTGTAACAGGTGTTTTTAAAAACAGCTGGTTTACAGAGCCTTTAAACTCTTTTCCATCATCAACTTGAACCATTCTAGATACTTTAATGCCCCCGCATGTATATTTGTTGTAAAGCTACAGCCACAGCAGTTGAGCTTTATCCGTTAAAGGTTCAGCGTCTTTGTATCTTGAAGCCATGTCAACAACTGTCAGAGCATACTTAAACTTTTTTCTTCTAATTTTATCATGTGGAAGATACAGCCAAGTCCTCTGTGAGTTCATTTGAACTGAATAACAAATCTAGGCTTATTATTCTTTTGGAGCAGGCAGATATATTTGCCAAATTGCCTGTTTTGAAAGCCAGTCTTTCGCATCTGATTCAGACGAACTATTAAAGTGTGAGGGGCAAGCAGCTACCCTGTAGACAACTGCCATAAAGAAAGATTATATTCTCTAAGCTGCGTGTGAAAAACTAGACAGTATTTAGGTGTTGAACTAAGTATTGAACAGAATCAGCAACTGCCTACTTCAGACGTTGAGAAGTACTACGCTAGGTACGAAGCACAGCTAGGGTCAAAAATGGTTAGATCAGTGGGTCAAACAATGATTATTTATATGCTAATTTAGTAAGTAAGATGGCGCCAGTTGATTCAGAAGAAGATTTAAAATATGACTTATCACAAGACCCGTTTTAAACAAGTCCCTAGAAACTCTCGCATGTCGACATGTATTACAGATTTGGGACTATGCTATGTCCATTCATAATGGGATTAATTACTTTTAATCATATAATTTTGATCATATTAAATTTAATCGTAATAAAAAAAAATGAGCGATCAGGAGAAGAAGACGTCCGCAGGACAATCCGCAGGACCCTCCGCAGGAGCAGAATGTGCCACAAGTGAATGTACCGCAATGAGTAATGTTACTAAGGCTAAAAATCCTGGATGTGTTGAGGGGGCGTAAACTAGCTGAATGGAACAGACTGAGAAAATCAAACCAATCAGCAAAACAAAAATTGTTAGATAGTAATACAACATCGCCGCCAGCACCAACACCCCCAATTAACGACAACACAATCACAAACAAACATAAGGTGTATTATTATGTATTTGCCGCTGTTGTTGATGGTGGGGGAGTTTTAGCATACAAATGTCTAACGCCATACTTAGCAGCAAAGTTACAAAACCCCACAAAACCATAAAAGAAGAAGAACCAACTTCTGCAAAAAAAGAGCAACCTCCTGCTGTAGACCCATTTTCTATGGAATATTTTTAAGAACTAAATAAAGTTACAAGTTAAGAACTAAATAAGTACAAGTTAAGTTAGTTATAGAAAGTACTTTTTAAGTTAAGTGCAAGTAAATTACAAGTAAAGTGTAAGTAAATTATAAGTTCTTGTTAAGTACTGTTAGGTTCTTAAGTAAGTACTAGTTATGTTTTTTAATTTTTAAGTACTAGTCAAGTTAATCTTTTAAAGTTCTCCAATGCCTACAGCATATGAAACTCAGGATTGACGTAAGTTCTTTGTTATGTTAGAGACTAGTGATTTCTTGTTACAGCAGTTGGTTTAAATTGATGAAGGGTAGGCGCAGATTAACATTTGTGTGATAAAATTACTTTGTTTTCAAAGAGGGCTTGCTTGGGAGTTATCGGGAGTTATATTTTTTTTGACAAACTTTTTTTCTTATGCCTTGCCTTCTCATTACAAAAGTCTGGCTGGCAACGCTATACATCTTTGACCGCAAACCAACATATTCTTTTATAATGTTCCATTAAGTTATCCTTCATCTTCCCAATCAACTTTTTGTTCACGTTGAATGTAAAGGACTGTCTTTAGGATAGTTCACAGGTGTCGTACCACCCATCAGCTCCTTTAGCCACTTCTGTTTCTAAGTCTTTGTAAAAGTCTTCTGTGGGGACGTCTAGAATAAAAGAGTCAGTGTCTGGTGTAAGTACTCTTGCTTCTGGGTACCGCGGTTTAAAGTAGTCGTACAGAAACTCTAACATCATAAATTTGACAACTCTAAAACAGTTTAAAACCGATTAAACATGGCTTGTCCAACTTTAAAATCCTTTTTCTTCTCATATGCCAACCAGGCTGTCGTTAAATCTTCTAAGTCTTGATGTTGGGTTTAGAGGCAAACTTAATTGCTTGGTTTTCTTTTGTAACTAATTTCACATCTTTACGATTGTGTACGTTCTCCATGGGTTTTTCCAAAACAGCTGTTGGTTCTCAGTTTTAAAAAAGTCTTTTCTGAAGCATCAGTGGGCTTGGGTTCTAAGATCAGTGTTCTTCTTAATGTATGGCCTCATAAAGGGCTCTTGATCAAAAGCAATGATTCTGTGAAAGCAGTTAGCTTTAATCCCTGTCTTAAGTAAAACTGTAACAGCCTGTAATGACAACATATTTAGTTTTGTGGCGAAGATTGGGAACAAGCTTGGTGGTTCGATGGGGCTCATCTGTAATCTTTCTGCGGCCAGAGGGTAATCGTTGTGGAGGTCATTTCAGTTCATAAGGATATTCTAAGTCTACTTCTAGAAAAAAACCATACTGTTGATCTGAGGTTAAACTATCCAACCACTTTAATGCCCCTTGAATTATTATTTGTACCATGCCCTGTGTACATTTCCCGAAATTACGTAATGGAAGCGGGTGACTCATGGCCATCCATACAGATTGTTGGCGTCTAAGTACATTAGATAGTTGGATGGTTTAGTTGGGTCATAGTCGTCTAAAAAATTGTTGTTGGCTTTGCAGTAAAGGAGTGAGGCCATGCTAATACTCCCCTAAGCCCGTTTAAATCTCTGGTGGGGTAAAAAGATATTAAGTAATCTGGTGTTTGAAACTTTAAAAAAAAACACCCCAAGTTCCCCAGGCGCGAGAGGGAATGTGACGAGTTAAGTTGAAATGTTTATGCTGTGATCTGAAATTGAAAGCGTCTGCTAATAAAACCGACCCAAATAAATATTGTCATATAATCGCCCATTGTTGCGTGTAATTCTGCCCAAG
Organism: Conus ventricosus; assembly: GCA_018398815.1. Taxonomy (NCBI): domain Eukaryota; kingdom Metazoa; phylum Mollusca; class Gastropoda; order Neogastropoda; family Conidae; genus Conus; species Conus ventricosus. The sequence continues at coordinate 16,177,427 of CM031613.1, forward strand.
TTTTTGGGGTATTCTGTCAGAGTCGTTATGTCTTTGCCTCTAAGACTGAAAAGAAAGCGCCTTTAGGGGGAAAGGAGTCTTCGTCAAATTTCCCCACAAGTTCATGTATTAAAAGGGGGTGACACTTTGGCCATAAAGGGTAAAAAGTATTGTTTGTGTTTGGAAAGTCTTGTAAAATCCGCTATTTTTTTAAAAATAGCCATCGTGTTGGGCGAGTAAAAAAAGATAAAAGTCAGGAAAAACGTCATGTACTTTTTGAGATTGTGCAAGCAAGTAACCCTCTTATATTCGAAGTTACTGTTGCATAAAAAAAGTGAAAATCGAGCCTGAAAGTTATAAAAGAAGATAGGCATTTTCCCATGTCTTAGGATGCCTTAAGCTGAAGTTAAAATTGTTATGCGCAGCCCCTTAACTTTCCAGAAATGTGATCGTGGTCTCTTACTGCATTCCCAAATAATTCTCTGTTCTACCCAAAGTGTGTGAGAGTCAAAACGTTCTGGTCTTAGGAGTCAAAAACAATGTCTAAGATTTAGTTGGTTGGATAACTGTTTGCGAAGTTTTTTTTCATCTGCTCAAAAAACTACTGCTGGTTTGGGGGCCTCTGAAAATTCAGGTGTTGTGTGTTGACCGTTGACCTAACAACTTTAAAAACCAAAAAACGATTGTGGTGGGTTTAATAACTTTGTTTTTTGTTTTGCTGTTGCGGGCCATAGTACTTGGAAAGAGCGATTAAAGCAGCAAAAACCACGTATGGACTCTCGGGCATTTTGTGTACTTTTTAAACTAACTTTAGACCCGGTTTAGGTGTGGGGGTTTTGGTTTCACGTTAAAAATTTTTAAAATGAGTTCTTGACTGGCAGTGTTCTATATTTGGGGATTCTGCCCAAAACCCTTTACAAAGCTCCGTTTAGTTTATGCTTTGATGTATTTTAAAACAGTTGCTTATTTTTCTGATTAATAAAATGATCTTTGTACTATCTGAAAAAACAGGATCAATCTCTGTTTGTAAGTGACTGCAAAAGTGGGAGCGGGGGGAAAAAGCCCTTAGAGGCCTATATCGTTTCAGCCATGTGTATCTTTTACAGTGTTGGTTTGTTTTGTCTTAAAACTGAGAATATTTTTCTTGCTTACGGGAAAGGTTATGTTATCAAAGTTGCTTTGCTTTTTTGTTTTTTAATTTGGAAAAAACTCTGTTTGCATGATTTTTAACAGGATGTGATGCGCTAAACACCCCACATAAAACACTTTTTGTTGCAAATTTTGTATGTTTAAGACTGCTCGTTTTAACTCTAACTCTTTTGGGAGTGGAAGGAAAGAATTGCCAATATAGGATAGAAACATTGTTTGTTTTAAATTTTTAATTTAAAGGGATTTCCTTCAGCCACCCAAAACCCCCTTAATTTTGCCTCCTCACTTGCAGGGTTTTAACGTGTAGCATTGTAGCCGTTTGGTTAAAAGTCGTGTAGTAATTTTCTTTTGTTTTTTTTGAAACCCGCTGGCATGTTAGTATGTCAGGCTTTTTATATTCAATCAGAAGGGCCAATAGCACTTTTTGGGGGCTCGCTTTTTTGAAGAGACTTGGGTTTTGAGTGCATGTGCTAGCTTTCATGCACTTTGGGGGTTAATAATTTTTCAGTTCTTATGAACATATTGCTTAATGTTTGTATGCTAATATTTTTTCCATCGTATATAGTTTTCCGCCCTCAAATTTACTTGTGGTGTCATTTTGAAAGCCAATATTTATAGATTAAAAAAAAAAAGTATAAAAAAAGTAAATAAAACACGCTTTTTATTCTTTGCCCAAAGCGTTGCAAACACTTAAAGAACTTTAAACCCGTCAATAAAACCCCCCATTTTTTGTTTTTTAAAATCATAAGTAAATGTTATACTTTGGTTGCTTTTTTAAATAGTTCCTTGTCTTTTATTTATTGTTTAATCATTCTCAAACCAGTTTCACAAAAATCAATGTTTAAAACCGTTCTTGTTCGTTAAATGTTCATTACAATTTTTTAAAATTCAGATGCCTAATTTCGCAGCCATTTTTAATTAAAAAAAATAAAAAAAAAAATTGTAATCAATGTTATTTATGCTTTTTTAATGTAAAACCAAAATCTTCTTAAGCAAATAGTTACCTGAAAAAAGTAGAAACGTCAGATTTAAAATCTTGAGAAGCCTATAAATTTAAATAAATGGCAAAAAAATTTTTTTGGCCGGTTGAGGCCAAAAAATCTTTTATTTCATGATGGCCTTCTTCACGTTTTTTGATATTTATGTGAATAAAAAGACGTAATTGAGTTTCAAACCCGCTCCTTTAATTTTTTTTGGGCCCCTTCCCAAATTTTAAGTGGGTATATTAGTAAGCTTTCTAACTTCTTCGGGCTTATTTTTAAACCCGAATAAATTTTAAATTAAAAAATTAATTAATCAGTTTCTCTCTCCCCATTCCTCCCCCATCCTCTCCTCATTCATCCCACTCTCCCTCTGTCTGTCTGTCTGTTGTCTGTCTGTTTACTTCTTTGTCTGTCGTCTGTCTCCCCTCCCTCTTCTCACACACACACACAAACAACGAAATGCACACAAACAACAAACAAAAAAAACAACACCAATAGTGGGGAGGTGCTTGCGGGAAATGTGAAGAGGGCTTTTTTTGGTTCACACTTTAACGGGGAAATTCGGCGTGCCAAAAAACTTATAGAGTTGAACAATAAAACAGGTCTGTTTCGTTCTATCGGCACCTTTTTAAGTGAAGCGGAGGTAAACACGCCCCGCCCGGTGGACGCGAAGGGAAGCTGCACACACGACGAAGCCCGGCGGTTTTGCAAAACCAGTACTTTTTTTAGGCCCCGTATGTGTTTGTGGCGTTCATGGGGAGGCTTGCGGGGGGAGTTGTTGGAGGGAGCAAGGGTTTTTTCCAAAAGTCTCCCAAAATTTGGGTTTGCGCAGGGTAAATTTGTTTTTTTAAATTTTGGAAATGAAATATTTAAAACCCCAAAAATGAAAAAACCCCCAATACCCTAAAGCAATTGGCAAAAAGCGGCTTTGCGTGCTGTGTCAGAATTTCACATTTTTCCTTTTAAACCCTTGAGTTTTTAAAAAGTAGAAAACTTTACCCTGTCGGTAGAAAAAAAGTTGATGGTGTGTTTAGAAAAACTATAGATTCAGAAGTTTTCTTAATTCTGAAGAAATGCTGTTTGAGACATAAATTTTCTGTTAAAAACCTTTCTACAGAAAAAACACACGCTTTCACAAACAAACCCTCCAATGTGGCGCCCAGTCGCAATGACCGACTGGCTGGGGGCTTACGAGTCTGTCAACCCAAAATGTGTCATACTCCTGCCCAAATTTGGGTTTAAACGGGGAGCGCGTTTAATAATAATGTGTCGGATTGCGGAGTTCGTTTTGGGCAGTAATTGCAAATTTTTCGATTTTGCCCTGTCAAGTTAAAACCCCAGCGGCCGTTGGAGTAAGGGGTATCAACCTATACATTTTTAGTTCTTTTAGTCTTGGAGAAAATGTAAATTTGTTGGTCACGATCCCCATGTTATTTTGCACGGAAAACCCCCCTTTTTTTGGTTTATTTTGTCAATATTTGGCGTTTTGAGTGTTATTTTTTTGGAAAACAGGTGTTAAATTTTGGCCAAAAAATACATGAATGGACGTGATTTGTATGGAAAAAAGGGGGTTTTCGGGAGAAACCCCTGGGTGGGCGTGAACCCGATATTTACATTCCTGGGGAGGTGTTCGCTGAACCTTAAAACCAGCTCAACACAGACCTGAGCTTTACAAAAAAAACCAAATGAGGAAGTTCGCAAAGGTCTCCCTCACAAGCAGGTAAGAGTTAATTAACAGGCAAAAAAAACGAAATTATATTTATCCCCCCGCACTCACGTTTAACATTTTCCTTTCTTAGGAACGAAATAATACGAACCACTGCTCTTAATGCCCCAAATTTGCAAATAATAAAAAATTAATGGCCTTTCTCCCCTTTTATAGCAATATTTTTTTTTAAAAAAAAGAACAATTCTCCAACCCTGTTTCCCAAAGATATCAGGTACGCACGTCGCAAAAAATAAACTCCGTTCGCCTTGCATGCCAAACGCGGTTTTTTTGAAGAAAGCGGACGGCAATTTTGACAGGGGGGGAGAGGGGGACCCGCAAGTACCAACCCCCAATCACCGGTTTCCCCCCTCCTGGACTACGCTAACAAGTGCATAAAAAAGGGGAAAAACTTTTGGATTAATTTTGATGGCCCGGTTAAAATTGAATTTTAACCCGAAAAAAGGTTCAAACAATTTTTTTTTTATAATTTGAAAAACCCAAAAAAAAATTTGGAAAAAAGACGAATTTTCCGGCTAACAAAAAAAAAAAAAAAAAAACACGAAACTGATGCTTACCAGCTACCCGTGGGTGACCCAAAGTGGCGGGTCAAGCGACTCTCTGCCCTCTGTCCAGTCGATAGGACCAGCAGAGCAGATGCGGAAAAGATGACGTGATGTGATGTCCCTCCCCTACAGGCCGACTGTAGGAATGAAGGTACCGACCGTACCTTCGACGAAGTGGTGAAGAACCAAAAACAGAGCAGGCGCTCTCAGGGACATCTTCCGCTCGAGTGAAGAGAAAAACCTGCCTAAACGATGGCAGCCAACATGCCACGCTACGTCACAGTGAGCATACCTCAAGCCTAAGAGGAATGATGCACGTGCGGCAGGTAAAAAGACAGGAGAGAGGCCGATAGAGACAGTCAGTTCAAGCGAAAGGTACCAGCCACCCGTGAACATGCAGGATGAATTGCACGGGCAGTGGAATTAGAGAGAGAGAGAGAGAGAGAGAAAGTAAACCTAACCTGAGCTGAACGACATTAAGGTGCAAGCGCACCACAAGCCACATTAAGGGACGGATACACGACAACAACAACGACAATAGATAAATGAATAATTCCACTACCCTAGATGGGTCAATCGTCATAGGCCTCGCGACAAAACTCGTGACACCCATCCAAAAAAATGAAAATCAACACAACAAAGAAGGGTGAAGAAAGGAAATCTTGCAATTGCACCAGAAAGGAGCAGTGCCCACTAAACAATAAATGTCTTCACAACAACATTGTATACAGGCTACTGTGACATCAGAAAATGAAAAAGAAACATACATAGGGATCACTGAAAACCACTTTTAAACCAGATATGCAAACCACAAACAGTAGAAAGAAACTCGTGGAGAGCGTGGCAGCAGAGAGTCCTCAGAAGAGAAGCCCCCTTCAAGCAAGTGTTTCGGCCCTTATCTCCTGACACTCTAGGGGGGTTGGGCCACACCCGGTTCATGACTCCGGATGTCCCTCTGCTGCCCCCCTTTTTTTTTTTTTTTCCCCATCTTGGGACGAGCCATGGCTGGGATTCGAACCCATGACCCCTGGACCCTGCCTTTTTTTCTTAAAGGCTCCGCTTTAAAACCCCTGAGCCACAGGGACACCTGATATTTTTTAGGGAAAATTTAAACCTTTTTAAGTTTACTTTTGGGTTTTTCCTTGACCCCGATTCCCGCTTGAACACCCCTTTTCTGCCGCTTCTGCCAAATTTCTTTCAGGGGTCGGGGTTTTTTTCCTTTCCCCAACTGGAGCTGTTTCATGAGGCTGTTTGCAGACGTTCCTTCAAAAACCCCCCAGCTCCAATTTCCGCAGTGAGGGCTTTGACCTGATAAACCCTTTTTCCTCAGGGCTGTTTGCCAAAAAACATACTTTTCAGTCCCTTGGGGATTTGTCTGCCTCCTTTTTGTTCTCATTTTGGGAAATGTGAGCTCGATCTTGAATCAGCTCTTGGTTTACTTAGAGTGGGCCTTTCTATGTCCCGGTCTCATTTCCACCCCTTTCTGTTTTTCTCTGGGGACTCTTCCCTTTGGGGGTCCCGCAAATGCACTCCCAGTCCCTCTCCCCATTTCCCGCGACTTTTGCCTGCTTTTTTTTCCCCGGGGGGCCTTTTGTTCTTGGCCTGATTTCTGCCTCCTGCCCTAAAAATGTTGAGGGTGCTTTTGGAGTCCTGATTTCCCCTTTTGTGGTGTTGGTTAAAATAGCCCAGATTTCTTGTACAATTTTTTTGAGCACTTTGGGTTTTGCCTCCCTGTTTAAACCCTTCCTTGGGGGACAGGGGGGTACTTTACTTTAGCTTTTGAACATGTTTTTCTGTTTGTTTTTCTGGCAGAAGGGGGATGCGGAACGTCGTTTTCCCCCACTTCACCAGGGTTTTGGGATTTTTAGGGCCCGAAGCTCATATGCAGATCTGAGAAAGAAGCTATCCTTTAGAGGGGCCCCCTGTTTCCAAATTTTCAAACCCCGTTAGCTTCGTTTGGGGTGCTTTTTCCCCCCTTTTTTCCAAATTTCCCTTGCGGGGTTTTGCTGGAAATTTCTTTTTTTGGGGTCTTTTTTGTTGGGCTTTTTTCTTTTTTCATCCCCCTGAATCACAGTCCTTTTGGCTTTTCCTTTGGCCTTTGACCACCATCAGTTTTGGGGCACCCCCCGCCTTTTCGGTTGGTTTTGTGTGTGTCCTGTTAAATTTTTCTGTTTTTGAGACTTTTTTTTGCAGAATCCATCGCCTCTTGAACTTTCCATTTTCTGCCTGTCTTTATGGGGCTTGATTTGGGTTTACCCCCTTGTCCCCCTGAGTTTCCCCCGCATCCCTTTGGGGAAATCTTTTTTCCCCGCTTTGTTTCCTTCCCGGATGGAAATTTTAGTGGGGGTTTGGGCTTTGGGTTTGGGGACAGTACAAGGGGCGAGGGCAGTAGAAAGGGTGGGACACCAACCATTTTCCCTTTTGAACCCCCCCCTTGTTGATTTTGGCCTTTTTTTTGCCTCCCCTGTGCTGGGGCAGATTCGTAAAATTTATCAAGGCCAAGGAAACTTTTGGGTTTTAGCAAAGAACTGCAGACACCAGACCTTGATTTGCCCCGGGAGCCCCCCCTGGTCAATGGGGCTCCAAACCCTTCCTTTTTCCGCCATCTGCTTGGTTTTTTTTTCCTTTTGGGGTGGCTTTTTTTGGTATCATCATACCAAACTTTTTCCCAAGGGCCCCCTTTACTGGTTTCCCCTGTACTGTTGGAATGGCCCGGTTTGGCCCAAAACTGAAGACCAAAAAGATTCGGCCACTTTTTCCCTTTTTCAGGAGAGCTCCGTGATTTTTTTGGGTTAAAATTCTTCTGGATGAGGGAACTAGGGCCCTCCAGCCTCTCCAAGCACATGGGCGTTCCCGTCTTCCCCTGGATGAAAACACTGTAGGGTCATCTTTAAGGGTTGAGAGGAAAGGGATTCCCTTTTATCCATCGCCAAGGTCTGGTTTTTTTTCGCGTTGTTTGTTGCTGCTTTCAGGATGAGTTTCCCTTGGGCCGCACGAACAGTTTCGGGAAATTGCACCGCCCATTGCAATGCCCCCTTCCAAGTTGATCCAATCAAATTGTGTACTTTGGTAGAGAAAACCCGCCTTTAGAACCATTGAAGTAAATTCTTGAGCATGTCGCGGATGTTCTTTGGCCAAAGGTACATCTCAAGAACCCCAAATGTATCATTTATGGGGCCAGAAACCCTATTTCGTTTGCCAAATCAAGCCACACTTCGTCCAGGTCCCCCCCTTTTTTTTTGGTTTTTTTTCTTTTTTTGGGTTGCGTCCCGATCATTGTGGGGTGCCCACAAGCCCGCCACGCCTGGGATGCCACCTTTCCGGGGCTGACCCCACCAAGTACTTGTTTTCCATCAGGTTTCTTGGGCAGCCCTTTCTGCCATGACAGAGAAGAAGAAATTTTTCCCCTTTGAGTTCATTTGTTATTTGGGCCCGAACTGGGTGATTTTCATTTATTTTTTCTCTTTGGGGATGTACACAAACCCTCTCCGTATCCCCTGGCCCCTGATCCCTTTCTGGTTTCTCCAAAACGATCGAGCAGCCTGTGGAGCCCCTCCAGCCCTTGGGGCATTTCTTGAAAAACTGGTAAGGTAAATTCCCCTTTGGCCCCGGTGATGATTTGGCTTGGGTTTTTTGATTTCCGCCAAAGTTGGAGGCCTTTGCCATTGGGAAAGGGTTTCCCAGGGGTTGGGGTTTGGCCCCACCAGACCCTTTAATGTGAGTGGTTTCTTTGCTTTGTGGGGTTTAGAAGGGATGTTTTTTTTCAGATGCGCCCCAAGAACTCCTTTTTCCCACATAGGGCCCAGATTTTGGCTGCTCAAAAAGTGTTCTGGCAAAAATGGAAGGGGGCTCTGAAGAAAACGCTTTGATTTCCCTTTTTCCCTTTTTTTCCTTTTTTCCTTTCCTCGCAGAATTTCCCATTTGTGTTCGCTGTGTTTTTTTCTTTCAGGTCTTTTCCCCAGTTTTTCCAAAACCTTGTTTTTTTACTGGCCCCTGCGGTTTTTCCCTTTTCTTCTTGGGGTTGTTCTTTTGGGGCTCTGGGTCTTGTCCACTTTTCTTGGCGTTTTGGGTTTTTTTTGGAGGGGTTTTTTTCCCTTTTGGGGGTTTTTTTCTCCCTAGGGGTCTCTACGTGGCTAAAACAATGTCCCCTTTTTTGGCTTTCTTTGTGTTTCCCGGTGCTTTTTTCCCTTTTCAGTGCTTTGAGTTTTTTGGACATTTTTGCTCCATTTTTTTTCCCCAAACCTTTTTGTTTCGTTTGCTCGTGGGGGGTTGAGTTTTTAGGCGCCTTGGGGGAAACGAGGGGCCCGTGCAAAATTTCCCCTCCGAACCAACCCGCGGGATGTCCTTGGCACTGTGGTTTTAAATTCCTGGCCTTGGTCTTTTTCCCAAGTCCCAAACGTGATGGGAGTGCGCTGCTGCTCAAATTTAGATGGGGTCTTACACTTCCCCTCTTTGTTTGTGGATCTTCATGCCACGGGTGGTAGGAAAAAGCCCTTTTCCCCAAAAACACATGGTTTTTCCCTTGGTCCATGTTAAAAGTTTCCCTTTGGGGTTTGCATCGTGATTTTGGGTTTAGCACCCAAAAGGATTCATCATTCTCCCCCCCTTTCCCGGGGTTTTCCGGGGGGCATCTTTCCTTTTGTACTTTTTGTTTGCCCCATGTTTAAGGGGCCCCAAAAATGGGGAGCCAGCCCAAAAAGAAACCCCTTTGGTTTTTGGTTTTTTCCCAGTTCCTCCGGGCTTTCCCGGACGTCCCCCGGGCCAAATTCCCCGGGAAATCCCAAAGGGGTTTCCCCGCATCAGTAGAAAGAAAAATTTGTGGGGAGCGGGGGCCCCGCAGAGAAAATCCTTTAGAAGAGAAGCCCCCTTTAAGCAAGTGTTTTTGGCCCCTTTTCTCCCGACACTCTGGGGGGTTGGGGGCCCCACCCCGGGGGAAAGGGCTCCGGAAGTCCCTCTGCGCCCCTTTTTTTTTTTTTTTTTTTCCCCTCTTGGGGGCCCGGGCCTGGGTGGGATTCGAAAACCCCTGGGCCCTCTGGAATTCCCCATTTTTTCTTTTCTTAAAGGGCTCGCCCCCTTTAAAAACCCCTGAGCCACAGGGACCCCTGATATTTTTAGGAAAATTTAAACCTTATGAAGGCACTTTTTTCCTCCCCTTTAAACCCGATCCAGCTGAAAACCCCCTGCCCTTCTGCCCTTGCTTTCAGGGCTTGGTTTTTTTTCCCTTCCCCCCCAAAATGGAAACTGTTTTTTTGAAAGGGTGTTTGCAGACGTTCCACAAACCCCCCAGCCTTTTAAAATTTTTGGGAGTGAGGACTTGACCTTGCCTTCTCTTTCCCCAGGGTGTTTTGGCCGTTTACATACTTTTCCCGTCTTGTTGATTTTTAGCTGCCCCCATTCAGTTCTCATATTTGGGACTGTGAGCCGGAACAAAGACAGCTCCCTTTGGGTTTACTTAGGGGGAATACTAAGTCCCGGCCTTTCCACTCTTGTGATGATTCTGGGTGACTCTTCCATTCTGGGGGTCTTTCCCGTGCCCTCCCCGTCCCTCTGCCCCCTCCAAACCCGACTCTGCCTTCATTTTCCCCGGGGGCCCTGTTTTGTTTTGGCTGAATTTTCTGGGCCCCCTGCCCTGAAGAATGGGTTCGGTGCTTTTTTGGGGCCCCTTTTTCCCTTTTGTTTGGGGTTTGGGGTACCCCGACTACTTGTATATTTTTTTGGGGCCTGGGGTTTTGCCTCCATGTGTACCCTTTCCTTTTAGACAAAGGGGTACTTACAAAGAAACTTAAAAACTTCTCCACGTTTGTTTTTATGGGAGAGGGGGCAAAAAAGGATCGCCGTTTTTCCCCACTTTAACCCGGGTTTTCATTTGAGGGGGGAACTCATAAGCCCGATCTGAGAATGAAGCTGATCCTGAGGGGGCCAATTTTGCCAAAAGCATTCCAAGTTTGACTTCTTTTTGGGGTGCATTCCCCCCACGTTGTCCCTTGCCCTTTTGGCTCTGGGGACTGCTTTTGGAGTCTTTTTTTTTTTTTTTCTTTTTTATTTCCCGGGGAAACATCTTTTCTCTTTTGGCCCTTTCCCTTTTACCTTTGAAAACCCCCATTCCCGTTTTTTTTTCACCCCCAGGGCCTTGTCGTTTGGGCTGTGTGTGCTGTTTTTTCTCTGAAACTTTTAGACTTTCTTTTGCAGAAAACCCCTCGCCCCCTTGAACTTTTTTCCCTTTTTGGGCCCGTTTTTAAACTGGGGCTTGAATGCTTTTTAAACCCCCTTGTCTCCTGGTCCTCCAGCTTGCTTTGAAGTCTTATTTTTTTCCTGCTTTTTTATTCCCCGGTTTGGGTTTCAGTGGTAGTTTGAGCTTTTGCTTTGGGGGACAGTACAGCGCGATGGGCAGTCGACAGGGGGACACCCGCCATTTTTCCCTTTTGAACTTGTTTTATTTTGGCTTCCATTGCCCTCCACTGGCTGGGGCAGATGTCGTATTAAACAGAAAGGGTTGGAGCTTTTGGGGTTTTAGCATGACTGCAGACACCAGACCCTTTTTATTTGCCAGGGAGCCCACACTTTGGGCAATGGCTCCAAGCCTTCTTTCCCCCCCATCTCTTTTGGTTTTTTTTTTTGCCCCCTTTTTTGTGTTCCTTTCCCCGCGTATCATCATACCATCTTCCAAGGTCTTGATTGGGTTTTTCGGGGAAATGTTTGGGAAAGGGCCCGGTTGGCAACACTGAAGACCACAGATTGGGGCCCCTTTTCCTTCCTCATGGAGAACTCCGGGGATTTCTTTGGGTTGAACTTCTTTGGATGAGGCAAAATATTGGGCGTCCCCCTCCCAAAACATGACTTTTTCGTCTTTTTCTGGTTTAAATCACTGTTGGCCACCATGAAGGCCCTTTAGAGGAGGCTTTTTGTAAACCCTCGCCAAGGTCTGTTTGGGTTTTGCGTTGTTTGTTTGGGTGCCTTCAAGATGGTTCCATTGCCGCAAGAACAGATCGGGGAAAATTTCCCAGCCCATTGCAAAGGGCCCAAAATTCCAAGTTGATTTTAATATGTGTGAAATTTCCTTGGGAGAGAACCGCATTGAGAAGCCATTGAAGTACTTCTTGAAACCCTTGTCGCCGGGGTGTTCTTTGGCACATGGTACTTTTCAAGGCCCAACTGGATCATCATGGGGACAGATCCCCTATGCGTTTGCCAGATCCCAAACCACCAAGGGCCGGCCCTCTTTTCTGTTTTTGCTTTTTGGGGTTGGTCCCCGATCATTGTGGCGTGTTTTTTTCACAGCCAGCCCCCCCCTGGGATCCACCTTTCTGGGGCTGACAAATCCAAAGTTTCTTTTTTGGTTTTTTCCCTCAGGGACTTTTGGGCAGCCTTGCTGCCAGCAGAGAAGAAGATTTTTTCCCCCTTTCGACGTTCAGTGGGGGATAAATTTGGGCCCAACTGGCTGATGTCCCCTTTTAGTTTTGCTCTTTGGGGGGTGTCACCCATCTGCCGTCATCCACTGGGGGCCCCGATCTTCTGGTTTTTTTTTCCAAGCCGATCGCAGCAGCCTGTGGGCCCCTCCAGCACCTTGGGCATTTTTTTGTAAAGCTGGGAAAAGGGATTCCCCTTTGGGGCCCCCGGTGATTTATTTTTGGGTCTGGCTTTTTGATTTCCGCCAAACGTTGGGGGGTTTTCCATTGGGAAATGTTCCCCAGGGGTTGGGGTTTGGGCAAAAACTAAAAACCTTGAATTCGATGGGTGCTTTGCTCGTGGGGTCAAGTTTTGTTTTCCCCCCAGATGCTGTCAAGAAATCCTTTGTCCCCCACTTAGGTCCCCGATTTTGGTGTTAAAACAGTGTTCTTTGGGGTAAAATGGAAGGGGGCCTGAAGAAGCGCTCTTTTGTCTTCTTCTTTTTTTTTTCTCTTCCTCTTCCTCGCAGATTCCGCCCCCCCCCTTTCTGAGGGGGGCGGGGTTTTTTCTTTCAGGGTTTTTCCCACAGTTTTTCCAACCTTGTTTTTTTAGGCGGCAGTGCGGTCTTTATTTTCTTCTTTTAGGGGGGGCTTTTGGGCTCCCGATCTTGTCCCCCTTTTCTTGGCGTCTGGGTTTTTTTTTGGAGGTGTTTTCCCCCTTTGGGGAGTTTTAACCTTTCCCTTTTTGTCTCACATGGGGCCCTACACAATGTCCCCATATGTTGGGTACTTTTTGTTCCAGGGTGCTTTTCCCTATCAGTGCATCGAGTCTTTGGACGGGGTTTTTTTCATCCTTTTTCTCCCAATCTTCAGTTTTTGTTTGCCCCGTGGCAGGTTGAGTTTTAGGGCCTGGCCCCTCGAGGGCCTGTGCAAATTTTCCCCCCCCCCATCCGAACCAACAGCGTGGATGTCCTTGGCACTGTGGTTTAAAAACCTGGGGGCCCTTTGGGCTTCCGGTCTTATCTGTGTGCAGTGCGCTTTCTGCTTAAAAAAGATGAGTCTTCCCATCCCATCTTTGTTTTGGGGGGATTTCATGCCAGGGGGGTAGCGAAAAAACCCTTTCCCCAGACACATGGAATTCCATTTTTGGGCCATGTTTTATTTGTCCCTTTTTGGGGTTTGCAGTCGTGATTGGTTGAGCACCGAAGGATTCTTAAACCTCCCCCTTTTCCCGGGGAATCCTTGGAGCATCTTTTCCCTTTTTTACTTTTGTTTGCCCCCATGTTTAAGGCAAAGTGGGGGGCCAGCCCCCAGAAACCCTGGTTGGGTTTTTTCCCCGTTTTCCTCCGGGCTTTCCCGGACGTCCCCCCCGGCCCATTCCCCCGGGAAATCAATGGTTTTCCCCCCTGCAACAGTAGAAAGAAACTCGTGGAGGGCGTGGCAGAAAAGGGGTTCCCCCAGAAAAGAAACCCCCCTTTAAGCAAGTGTTTCGGCCCTTTTTCCCTGACACTCTAGGGGGGTTTTTGGGCCCCCACCCGGTTTTATGGGCCCCCGGTGTCCCTCTGCTGCCCTTTTTTTTTTTTTTTTTTTTTTTTTTTTTTTTTCCCCTTTTTTTTTTTTTTTTCACCCCCATCTTGGGGGCAACCCCTGGCCCCTTTGGGTTCCAACCCCACCCTTAATGGACCCTTTTTGCGCTTTAACCACTGAGCCACAGGGGCAACCCCGAATTTTTTTGGGGAAAATTTAAACCTTATGAAGTTTACTTTTGTTCCTCCGACCAGATCCACTTAAATTTGGCCCGCTCCCGCCCCTTTTGCCCCTTTTCTTTCCCCGGGCTCTGGGTTTTTTTTCCCTTTCCCGCAACTGAGGCTGTTTTAAAGAGGCTGGGTTTCAGACGTTTTCCCACAAATCCCCTAGCCCAATTTTTTTCAGTGAGGACTTTGACCTGATAAGCCTTCTTCCCCCTCAGGGGTGTTTGCCAGATCAGGAAAAACTTTTCATCTTGTAGATTTGAGCTGCCTCCATTCAGTTTTTAAATGGCACGGGGAGCTCGATCTGATCAGCTGCTTGGTTGACTTAGAGTGGACTACTAATTTGGTCCCCATGCCCCTTGTTTAAGGGTTCTGGGTGACCTTCCATTTGGGAGGTCTTTCGTGCAATCCCAGTCCTCTGCCCCATCCCGCAGCTCTGCCGCATGTTTTCGGTGGGACTGGGTTTTTTTGGCCATGGGTTTGTGCCTTTCCCGCCTGAAGAATGTTTCGGGTGCTTTTGGAGGCCTGATTCTCCCTTTTTTTGGTGTTGGTACTAGCCCAGACTACTTGTTAAAATTTTTTTGAGCACTTGGTTGTTTCCTTTCCCTTTTTGTACCTTCCTTGAGACGGGGTAATTTAAAAGAGCTTAAAAAAATGCTCCTCTGTTTGTTTTTTTTATGGGAAGGGGGCATGCAGGAACGCCTGTTTTCCCCCCCTTTCACCAGGTTGCCAAAATTTTAGGGCGAAGGGCATAAGCAGATCTGAGAATGAAGCTAATCCTGAGGGGGGGCCAGGGGCCGAAAAGTTTTTTCCAAGGGTTTGACTTTTTTGGAGTGCATTCTCCCACGTTGTTTATTGCCCCTTTCTTTGGGTTGTGGACTTTTCTTTTTGGGTCTTTTTTTTGGGCTTCCTTTTTTTCTCATTTTCCTGAAAAACATCATGTCTCTTTTTGGGTTTTTCCTTTTGGGCCCTTTTACCACCATTCAGTTTTTTTGGGCCCCCCCCAGTCCTTTTCTGTTGGTCGTGTGTGTCCTTTTTATTTCTCTGACTTGAGACTTTCTTTTGAAAAATCCAAACGGCCCCTTGAACTTTCCTTTTTTCTGCCTTTTCTTTTTGGGTGGGGGTTTTTTTGGCCCTTTTAAAACCCCCTTGTCCCCCTGAGGGCCTCCAGCTCCCTTTGGGGAAATTGATCTTCCCTGGGTTTTTATTCCTCCGGTGGATTTTCAGTGGGAGTTTGAGCTTTGGGTTGGGGCAGTACAGCGCGATGAGTCAGACAGGGGGGGGACACCAAGGGCCAATTTTTCCCTTTTGAACTTGTTTTATTTTGGCTTCCATTGCCTCCCTGGTGGTGCCCCGAGGGCGTTATCATCAAGGCCATAGGAGCTTTGGGGATCCCGCAAAGAACTGGGAGACACCCCGACCCTTTTATTTGCCAGGGAGCCCACACTGGTCAATGGTCTCCAAGCCTTCTTCCGCCATCTGCTTGGTTTCTTTTGCCTTTGGTGTCTTTCAGCTACATCATACCATCTTCCAAAGGGTCTTGAATGGTTTTTCTGTGAGCTGTTGGAATGGGCCCGGTTTTGGGAAAAAGAAGAAACAGATTCGGCCCCTTTTCCTTTCCCCAGTGAGAGACTTTTCCCCCCCCTGATTTCTTTGGCTTGAACTTCAATTTTGGAAAGAGGCAACTTTTGTGCCCCGCCTCTCCAGCAAAATTGGGGCTGTCTCGTTTCTCCCATTTTAAGTTTACTGTTGTGTCCCTCCATGAAGGCCCTTTAAAAGGAGGCATCTTTATCCATCGCCAAGGTCTGTTTGTCTTTGCGTTTTTTGTTGTGCTTTCAAGATGAAAATTCCCCTTGCCAGCAAAGAACAGTAAACGGGGAAAAATTTCACGCCCCGCAATGCCCACTTTTCCCAAATTGATTCCCAAAAAGTTTTTGTACTCCCCTTGGGGAGAGAACCGCATTTAGAAGCCATTGAAGTACTTTTTGAGCTTTTCGCGGATGTTCTTTTGGGACATGGTTAAAATCTCAAAAGCCAACCCGTATCATCTCATTGGGGGACGTTCCATATGCGTTTTTCCAGAAACAACCCCCCCACTACGGGCCAGGTCCCTCTTTTTTTTTTTTTCTTTTTGGAATTTCGTCCCAGACATTGTGGGGGTGTTCTAAAAAAGGCCCGCCCGCCGGGGTGCCACCTTCGGGGCTGAAAACATCCAAGTACTTGTTTTCCCCCTCAGGGGACTTTTTGGGCCCCGCCTTGCTGCCCCTACAGGAAAAAAAAGATTTTCCCTTCCCCACGTTTTTAGTGTGGGTATTGGCCTTAACCGGCTGTTGGGCACTTGAGTTTTGCCTTTGGGGGGTTAAAACACCATTTCCCCGCCGTCATCCCCTGGCCGCTGATCTTCGGTTTTCCTTTCCCCCCAAAACCCATCGCAGCAGCCGTGGAGCCCCCTCCCCCGCACCCCTTTTGGGGGAAATTTTTTGGGAAACTGGTTTGGGATTTGTTTTGGGCCCCGGTGATTTTTTTGGCCCCTGGCTTTTTCGACTTCCCCCTTTTTGATTTCCCCAAATTGGAGGGTTGCCCTTGAACTGTTCCTCAGGGTTGGTTGGGGCCCCACCAAAACCTGAAAAGTCGATGGTGCTTTGCTCTTTTGAGTAGAGTAGTTTCCTCAGAGCTGCTCAAGAACTTCCCTTTTTCCACATTAGGGTTTCCCCGATTTTGGGGTGCTCAAACAGTGTTTTTGGGCCCAAAATGGAAGGGGGGGGCCCCTGGGAAAAAGCGCTCTTTTGTCTTCTTTTTTTTCCCCTTCCCCTTCCTCGCAAAATTCCGCTTTGCTGAGGGCGCCTTTTGTTTTTCTTTTGGTCTTCCCCCAGTTTTTCCCCCAAACTTGTTTTTCCCCGCGGCGTGCGGTCTTCATTTTCTTCTTGAGGTTTTTTTCTTTTGGGGCCTTTATCTTTCCATCTTTTTTTGGCGTCGGATTTCTTTTGGGGGTGTTTTTTTTCTTTGGGTAGTT
Source organism: Conus ventricosus (assembly GCA_018398815.1). Classification (NCBI taxonomy): domain Eukaryota; kingdom Metazoa; phylum Mollusca; class Gastropoda; order Neogastropoda; family Conidae; genus Conus; species Conus ventricosus. The sequence continues at coordinate 16,193,958 of CM031613.1, forward strand.
TTATCCATAGCGCTCTACAAGTGGGGATACACAAAGTCCCCCAATTTTGTGGCTAATTTTGTGTTCCAAAGGGGGTTTTTTTTCCCATCAGGGGCATCGAGTCTTTTGGGGGGATTTTTGCATCCAGTTTCTCCCAAACTTCAGTTTGTTTTTCGTGGCAGGTTGAGTTTTCAGGGCGCCTGGGAAAGAAAGGGGCCTGTTTCAAATTCCTATCCGAAAACCAAAAAGCGTGGATTTTCCTTGGCACTGTGGTTTAAATCCTGGCCCTTTGGCTTTTCCCCCCGTTTTTATCTTGGGTGTTTCAGGGGCCGCTGTCTAAATTTTGATGGTCTTCAAACCCCTCCCATTTTGTTCTGTGGATCTTTATGCAAAGGGTGGTAAACGAAAAAAGGTTTTCACAGACACATGGGGGTATTTTCCTTTTTGGGCCATTTTTTCATAGGGCCCGTTTGGGGTTTTCAGTGTTTATTGGTTTGGCACCCGGGTGGATTCATCATTCTCTCCCCCTTTCGGGAAACCCGGGAGCTCTTTTTTTCCCTTTTTTAACTAAAAATTTTTTCCCTTTTTTTTAAAAAAAAAAATTTAAAAAAAACCAAAAAAGAAAATGAGCAAATATATCTGGAAACTTAAAGGGCCGGGAATTACAAAACTACAAAATTTTCCCGGGAAAATCATTAAAAAAAGAAACACCAAAACCCGCAATGTTTTAAAAAAGGGGCAAAAGTATAAAAACCCCCAAAAAGGGTTTTACTATGCAAACCCCACTTAGCAACTTTAAAAATAACACCAAAAAAGAAATATAAAAAAAACTTCCCGGCATAAATTTGGGAAAAAGTTTTTTAGTGGAAAACCCCCCAAAAAAAAAACCTGAAAGCCCCCCAAAAAAAACGTGCAAAGCCCCAACCCCCCACCCTGAAAAAAACCCCAAAAGGGAGCCCACAACCCTTTTTAACATCCCGGGGGTGGGCCCAACCAAAAGCCCCTCCTGAAGACAGCGCAACACGGTTTTAAAAAAATTTTAGATAGTTTTTTTAAGTTCCCCTTTGAAATTGTTTTTAAATTATATATAAATATATCAAAAATAATTAAATATATAAATATAAATATTTTTATATAATTTTTTATATATATTAAAATTTTTAAAAAAAACATAAATTTTTTATATATATTTATATAAAATATATAATAATTTTTTATATTTATTTCAACAAACTAATAAATTCCCAAGGGGAAAGGGACCCCCGCAACCCCCTTTTTCCGCAACTTTCAGAGCAGCTTGGTGTTTTCAAAGACTGCAAGAAATAATTTAAAATTTTAAACAAAGCTTGCCCTTATGTCCTTTAAATTTAAGAAAATATTAACTAACACCAAACAGAAATAGTAAAAAAACCCGCAAAGGGATAAAAGGGAAATCGTTTGTTTTGTGAACACACCCCCAAAAAAAAAAACCTGGGAAAAACCCCCCAAAAACACGTGCACCAAACCCCAAATTTTTAATTCAATAAATTTTTTGCAGTCATTGCAACAACCCAAACTGCCGTAATTTTCTGGAAAAGGTGGGGCCCGGGACTAAAAATTGGGAAATTTTTTAGTTTTTGTATTTTAGTCCCTTGTTTGGTTTTATTCCAAGAAAATGACCCCCGCACTTTTGTCTTAAAAGGATATCTTTTTTTTAAAATTTTTTTTACTTTTTTACAAGAAAATGGGCTTGTTTTTGCTCTTTTAAAGATTTTTTTTTGCTTTTTTGGTTTGGCCCCCTTTGGTTTTTTTTCTTGAAAAAATCAACAAACATACTACGGTATTGCAAACCCCCCCCTTTCTAGGAAATTTCTTTTCTTAAAAATGAAAAGGCAAAGGAGTCAAAAAAAACCACTTTCCGGTCACTGGGGGGAAACCCCCCCAAGTTTCGAAAATTTGGTATAGACCCGGAGTTAAATGTTAGTGAGTTTTTTTCTCCCTATTGGAAAGGGGGGCCCCCCCCTTGGGGGCTATAAGCTTGCTGAAGGGTTTATTGTGAGAAACAAATTTTTTTATTTTTTTTCCCCATTTAACCCCCTCAAGCAAAATACGTTAGTTAGGGGAGAAACATCACCCCCTGCAGATTTTAATGCCCTTAAACCTCCCTATTTCTTCAATCTTAAAAATAAAGCAAGCTTTGGGGTTTAAAAATTCCCAAAATTTTTTGGGAGTCAATTTTCAACACCCAAAACGCTTTTGAAGTTGCTGGGAAAGGTTTCGCGGTTTCTTTTCCTTGGGGAAATTTTTTAGTTTTTTGTATCTTTAGTCCCTTGGGGGATTTTAATTTCCCCCAAAAACTGCCCCTCTGCCCCTTGTGTTTTAAAAGGATAACTTTTTTTTTCTAATTTTTTACAAGAAAAAGAGCTTGTTTTTCTCTTTCAATTTTTTTTTTGCTTCTTAGGTGGCCCCTTTTTTTTGTTTTTCTTGAAAACTCCCCAAAAACCAAAATACGGGATTGCACACCAGGGGCCCCCTTTTTAGGAAATTTCATTTTCTTTAAAATGAAAAAGGGAGAGGAGTCAAATTAAAACCCTTTTCCCCCGGTTTACTGAAAGGGGGAAAAACCAAACCCCGTTTCGAAATATCGGTATATGACCAGGATTTTTATGTTAGTGAGTTTCCCCTCCCTATTTGGGGGGTGTCCCCCCTTGGGACTAAAAGCTTGCTGAAGGTTTTAAGTGAGAAGGGAAATTTTTTTTTTTTTTTCCCCCCTTTTAAAACCCCCCAAAGGGACATACTGTTGTTAGGCAGAATTTATCTACCACGCAGATATGGGAAAGCTTAACTCTCCCCATTTCTTCAAACTAAAAATTTAAAGCAAGCTTTGTTTAAAATTTTAATATTTTTATATAATATATATATATAAATATATTATAAATATATATAATATATAGGGTGTGTGTGTGTGTGTGTGTGGGTGTTGTGTGTGGGGTGTGTGTGATGTGTGCCGTGTGTTGTTTGTAAAGTATAAAAACATAAGTTGGGAAACGGAGGAAAATGGAACCAGTGAGGGGAAATTTAAAATTTTACAAAAAATTTAAAAAAAGTTTTTAAAACAGTGGGAAAAGTAAAGGATTTTTTAATGAAAAGGGGGGCCTTTGGGGAAAATTTAAAAAATTTTTGGTTGCGGGCCCAACCCTTAAATTTTCCCCTTAATTTTTTTGGCCAACCCTCTCATGGGCTTATGCTTCCACCTTGTCTCCTAGTCCTCCACAGCTTGAAGTCTGATCTCCTGCTTTGTATTCCTCCAGGAGGGATTTCAGTGGTAGTTTGAGCTTTGCTTGCACAGTACAGCGCGATGTCAGTCAGACAGGTGGACACCAAGAGGCTGACCAGTCATCATCTTGAGGCTCAGACGGGTCACAACAGCTGAACGCTCACCTGTATAACAAGATGAAGATCGACAGTCAGAGATGTGCCCATGCCATACAGCTGCTATACAACCGAACATCTCCTGCAGCACTGCCATCTGCATGACGCCTGAGGAACGAAACGTGCCTGAGCAAAGGCCCTGAACGAGAAGCTGCATGGCGGCCAGCAGCCCTGAGAGGACGGCAGCTTTTGCGAGGCAGACTGGTGTATCCATCTAACGTGGTGATCGACGAAGAAGGGGTATTTGAGCTTTGCTTGGCGACAGTACAGCGCGATGTCAGTCAGACAGGGTGGACACCAAGCCATTTCCTTGTGAACTTGTTGATTTTGGCTTCCATTGCCTCCACTGTGCTGGTGCAGATGTCGTATATCATCAGAGGCCATAGAGCTTTGGGTATCAGCATGAACTGCAGACACCAGACCTTGTAATTGCCAGGGTCAATGGTCTCCAAGCCTTCTTCCGCCATCTGCTTGGTTTCTGTTGCTCTTTGTGTCTTTCAGCGTATCATCATACCATCTTCCAAGGCTCTTGACTGTTCTTCTGTGACTGTTGGGAATGGCCTGGTTGGCAACACTGAAGACCACAGATTTGGCCACTTTTCCTTTCCTCAGTGAGAGACTCCGTGATTTCTTTGGCTTGAACTTCATTCTGGATGAGGCAACTATGTCGTCCAGCCTCTCCAGCACATGACGTGTCTCGTCTTCTCTGGATGAAATCACTGTAGTGTCATCCATGAAGGCCTTGAGAGGGGCATCTTGTATCCATCGCCAAGGTCTGTTTGTCTCGCGTTGTTTGTTGCTGCTTTCAAGATGAGTTCCATTGCCAGCACGAACAGTATCGGGAAATTGCACAGCCCATTGCAATGCCCACTTCCAAGTTGATCCAATCAGTTGTGTACTCCTTGGTAGAGAACCGCATTGAGAAGCCATTGAAGTACTTCTTGAGCATGTCGCGGATGTTCTTTGCACATGGTACATCTCAAGAGCCAACTGTATCATCTCATGGGGCACAGATCCATATGCGTTTGCCAGATCAAGCCACACTACGTCCAGGTCTCTCTTTTCTGTTTTTGCTTTTTGGATTGCGTCCCAGATCATTGTGGCGTGTTCTACACAGCCAGCCACCCTGGGATGCCACCTTTCTGGACTGACACATCCAAGTACTTGTTTTCCATCAGGTACTTGGTCAGCCTTGCTGCCATGACAGAGAAGAAGATTTTCCCTTCGACGTTCAGTAGTGATATTGGCCTGAACTGGCTGATGTCACTTGAGTTTTGCTCTTTGGGGATGTACACACCATCTGCCGTCATCCACTGGCCGCTGATCTTCTGGTTTCTCCAAGCCGATCGCAGCAGCCTGTGGAGCCACTCCAGCACCTTGGGACATTTCTTGTAAAGCTGGTAAGGTATTCCGTTTGGCCCTGGTGATGATTTGGCTCTGGCTTTCTTGATTTCCGCCAACGTTTAGGAAGGCTTGCCATTGAACTGTTTTCCTCAGGGTTGTTGGCCCAAAACCAGACCTTGAATGTCGAGTGGTGCTTGCTTCGTGAGGTCAGAGTATGTTTTCCACAGATCAGGCTCAAGAACACCTTTGTCCACAACTTAGGTCCCCCAAGATTTTGGCTGCTCAAACAGTGTTTTCCTGGCAAACTGGAAGGGGTCTCTGAGAAGCTCTTGTGTCTTCTTCTTTTTGCTCTTCCTCTTCCTCGCAGATCCGATTTTCTGAGGGCGCTGTGTTTTTCTTTCAGGACTTTCCACATTTTTTCCAGCCTTGTTTTTCAGCTGGCAGTGCGTCAACATTTGCTTCTTGAGTTGTTTCTTTGGACCGATCTTGTCCATCGTTTCTGGCGTCTGGATTTCATTGGAGTGTTTTCTCTTGGGTATTTTACTCCCATAGGCGTCTCTACATGTGGCATACACAATGTCCCCATATGTGGCTACTTTGTGTCCAGGGCGGCTTTCGCCCCAGCGCTTATCAGTGCATCGAGTCTTTGGGACGATATTTTTGCATCCCGTTTTTTCTCTTTTCTCCCAATCTTCAGTTTCTGTCCGATTGCTTCGTGGCAGGTGAGTTTCAGCGCCTGGCATCGAGGCCTGTGCAAAATCCCTCATCCGAACCAACAGCGTGATGTCCTTGGCACAGGTTTTTAAATCCTGGCCTTGGTCTTCCGACGCTTATCTGCTGATGCAGTGCGCTGCTGCCATCTCAGATAAGTCTTCACACATCCCATCTTTGTTCTGTGGATCTTCATGCCACGGGTGTAGCGAAACGCTTTCCACAACACATGGATATTCCATTTGGTCCAATGTTTCATAGTCCGTTTTGGGATTATGCAGTCCGTGATTGGTTGAGCACCGATGGTTCATCATTCTCTCCCCTTTCGGTGAAGTCCTGGTAAGCATCTTTTCCTTTTGTTACTTAGTACCACATGTTAAGGCAAAGTGGGAGCCAGCCCACAGATCCCTTGTTCTGTCTTTTCCAGTGTCCCTCCGGTCTTTCCCGGACGTCCTCCGGCCTAATTCCCTAAAAGTCAATGTTTACAACCCATGCCATCAGTAGAAAGAAACTCGTGAGAGCGTGGCAGCGAGAGAGTCCTCAGAAGAGAAGCCCCCTTCAAGCAGTGTTTTCGGCCCTTATCCTCCTGACACTCTAGGGGGGTTTGGCACACCCTGTTCATGACTTCCCGGATGTCCCTCGCCTGCCCCTTTTTTTTTTTTTTTTTCCACCATCTTGGGACGAGCCATGCTGGATTCGAACCCATGACCCTCTGACATGCTCATTTTCTACTTAATGACTCGCGCTTTAAACCACTGAGCCAAGGGAACCTGATATTTGTAGGGACTTAAGCCTTATGAAGTTCACTTTTGTTTCCTCCTTGACCAGATCCAGCTTGAAACACCTCTCTGCCGCTTCTGCCATTTGCTTCAGGGCTCTGGTATTTTTCCTTCCCTGCAACTGAGAGCTGTTTTCCTATTGAGGCTGTATGCAGACGTTCCTACAAATCCCCTAGCTCCAATTTCCTCCAATTTCTGCAGTGAGGACTTTGACCTGATAGCCTTCTCTCCTCCGGCTGTTTGCCAGAAAAAATCAGCAATACTTTTTCAGTTTCCATGTAGATTGAGCTGCCTCCATTCAGTTCTCATATGCACTGTGAGCTCGATCATGATCAGCCAGCTTGTTGACATAGAGTGACCACTATGTCTGGTCTCATGCCACTCTTGCTGATGACACTGGGTGACTCTTCCATACTGGGAGGTCTGCATGCACTCCCAGTCCATCTGCCCATCCAGCAACTCTGCCTGCATGTTTTCCAGTGCACTGTTGTTCTTGGCCATGATTTTGCTGCCTCCTGGGCCGTGAAGAATGTTGCGGGTGCTTTGAGTCCCGATTTCTCCCTTATGTGGTGTTGGTGCTAGCCCAGACTACTGTATAATTGTCTTTGACGTGCACTTGTTTTGCCTCATGTGTACCTTCCGTGAGACAGGGCTAACTTTATCATGAGCTTAAAACATGCTCCACGTTTGTTTTTCATGGCAGAGGGGCATGCAGGATCGTCCTGTTTTCCCCCACTCACCAGGTTTGCATTAGAGGGCGGAAGCTCATAAGCCAGACTGAAATGCAAGCTGATTCCAGAGTTGGGCCATGTGCCAAATGTCATTCCAAGTTAGACTTCTTTGAGTGGCATTCTCCCACTTGTCCATTGCCCTTGCTGGCTCTGCTGGACTGCTTTTTGGAGATCTGTTTTTGTATCTTCTTCTTTTCCTCATCTCCTGATCATCATGTCTCTTTTGGCTTTTCCTTTGACCTTTGACCACCATTCATTTTGGTCACCTTTCCAGCCCCAGTCTGTCTTTTGGTCGTGTGTTCCCATGTATTTCTCTGATCTTGAGACTTTATTTTGGCAGAATCCATCGCCTCTTGAACTTTCCATTTTCTGCCTGTCTTTAGCTGGGGCTTGATTGCATTCTACCACCATTGTCTCCTGAGTCCTCCAGCAATGCTTTGAAAGTCTGATCTTCCCCTGCGTTGTATTCCTCCAGGATGGATTTCAGTGTAGTTTTGAGCTTTGCTTGGGACAGTACAGCGCGAAGTCAGTCAGACAGTTGGGACATCAAGCCATTTCCTTGTGGAACATGTTGATTTTGGCTTCCATATGCCTCCACTGTGTGGTCAATGTCGTATATCATCAGAGGCCATAGGAGCTTTTTTTTTGTATCAGCAAGAACTGCAGACCCCGACATTGTATTTTTGCCAGGGAGCACACTGGTACAATGGTCTACCAAGCCTTCTTCCGCCATCTGCTTGGTTTTCTTTGCTCTTTTGTGTGTCTTTCAGCGAATCATCAAACCATCATCCAGGCTCAGACTGTTCTTCTGTGATGTTGGAATGGCCTGGTTGGCAACACTGAAGACCACAGATTCGGCCACTTTTCCCTTTCCTCAGTGAGAGACTCCGTGATTACTTTGGCTTGAAAATTCATTCTGATGAGGCAACTATGTCGTCCAGCCTCTCCAGCACATGACGTGTCCCTCGTCTTCTCTCTCTGGATGAAATTCACTGTAGTGCTCATCCATGAAGGCCTTAGAGGACATCTTGTATCAATCGCCCAAGGTCTGTTTTTGTCTCGCGTTGTTTGTTTGCTGCCGTCACAGATGAGTTCCATTGCCAGCACAACAGTATCGGGGAAATGGCACAGCCAATCAATGCCCACTTACCCAAGTTGAAATCCATCATGTTTTGTGTACTCCTTGGTAGAAACCCGCAATTGAGAAGCCTTTGAAGTACTTCTTGAGCATGTCGCGGATGTCTTTGGCACATGGTACATCTCAAGATCCAACTGTATCATCTCATGGGCACAGATCCATATGCGTTTGCCAGATCAAGCACACTACGTCAGGTCCCTCTTTTCTGTTTTTTTGCTTTTGGATTGCGTCCCAGATCATTGTGGCGTGTTCTACAACAGCCAGACCACGCCCTGGATGCCACCTTTCTTGGACTGACTCATCCAGTACTTGAGTTTTCCATCAGGTACTGGTCAGCCTTGCTGCCTTGACAGAGGAAGAAGATTTTGTATTTTTTTTTCCCTTCGACGTTCAGAGGTGATATTGCCTGAACTGGCTTATGTCACTTGAGTTTTGCTCTTTGTGGATGTCAACCACCCATCATGCCGTCATGCCACGGCCGCTGATCTTCTGTTTTCTCCAAGCCGATCGCAGCAGCCTGTGAGCGCACTCCAGCACCTGACATTTCTTGTTAAGCTGTAAGGTATTCCTTTGTCCCTGGTGATATTTGGCTCTGGCTTCTTGATTTCCCTTCCGCCAACGTTGGAGCTTGCCATTGAACTGTTCCTCAGGTTTGGTTGGACACACCAACCGTAATGTCGAGTGGTGCTTTGCTCTGTGAGTCAGAGTAAGTTTTCCTCAGATGCAGCTCCAAGAACTCCTTTGTCCACACTTAGGGTCCCAGATTTTGGGCTGCTCAAACAGTGTTTCTCTGGCAACTGGAAGGGTCTCTGAAAAGCGGCACTTGTGTCTTCATCTTTTGCTCTTCCTCTTCCTCGCAATTCCGCTTGCTGAGGGCGCTGTGTTTTTCCTGTCAGGTCTTTCCCACATTTTTTCCAAGCCTTGTTTTTTCACTGGCAGTGCGGTCTTCATTTGCTTCTTGAGGTTGTTCTTTGGATCTGATCTTGTCCATCTTTTCTTGGCGCTGAATTTCTTTGGAGGTGTTTTCTCTTTGGTATTTTACTCCATAGGCGTCTCTATAACATGAGGCATACACAATGTCCCCATATGTGGCTACTTTGTGTTCCAGGTGCTTTTCCCTAGCAGTGCACGAGTCTTTGACGATTTTTTTGCATCCATTTTCTCCCAATCTTCAGTTCGTTTTGCTCGTGGCAGGTTGAGTTTCAGGCGCCTGGCATCGGAGGGCCTTGCAGATTCCTCATCCGAACCAACAGCGTGGATGTCCTATGCACTGTGGTTTAATCCAGGCCTTGGACTTCCGATGGGGGGCGTCTTTATCTGCTGATGCAGTGTCGCTTCTGCTCATCAGATGATCTCACACATCCCATCTGTTCTGTGGATCTTCATGCCACGGTGGTAGCGAAAAACGCTTTCCACAGACACATGGATATTCCATTTGGTCCATGTTCAAATGTCCGATGGGATTTGCATGTCGGTGATTGTTGAGCACCGATGGATTCATCATTCGCTCCCCCCTATCGGTGAAGCGTTGGAGCATCTTTCCTTTTGTACTTAGTAAGCCCCATGTTTAAGGCAAAGTGTGGAGCCGCCCACAAGCCATGGTTCTGGTCTTTCCAGTGTCCCCGGTCTTTCCCGACGTCCTCCGCTATTCCCGTAAGTCAATGGTTTACCATGCATCCAGTAGAAAGAAACTCAGTGGAGAGCGTGGCCGCAGAGAGTCCCAGAAGAGGAAGCCCCCTTCAACAAGTGTTTCGGCCCTTATCTCGCTGACACTCTAGGGATTTGGCCACACCAGGTGTCATGACTCCGGATGTCCCCTCTGCTGCCCTTTTTTTTTTTTTTTTCCCATCTTGGGACGGAGCCATGGCTGGGATTCGAACCCATGACCCTCTGGACATGCTCCATTTTCTACTTAATGACTCGCGCTTTAACCACGAGCCACAGGGACACCTGAGATTTGTAGGGAAATTAAGCTGTTATTTGTCCTTATGAAGTTCACTTTTGTTCCTCCTTGACCAGATCCAGCTTGAACACCGCACCTGCCGCTTCTGCCATTGCTTTCAGGGCTCTGGTTTTTTCCTTCCCTCAACTAGCGCTGTTCAAGAGGCTGAATGCAGACGTTTTCCTACAAATCCCCTAGCTCCAATTTTGCCAGTGAGGACTTTTGGACCTGAGTACCTTCTCTCCATCCGGCTGTTTGCCAGTCAGCATACTTTTTCAGTCTTGTAGATTTGAGCTGCCTCCATTCAGCTCTCATATGGAACTGTGAGCTCGATCAGGATCAGCTGCTTGGTTGATCTTAGAGTGGACTACGATGTCTGTCTCATGCCAACTCTTGCTGATTATCTCAGGTGACGCTTCCATTCAGGGAGGTCTGCAGTGCACTTCCAGTCATCTGCCCCATCCACAGACCTCTGCCTGCATGTTTCGGTGCACTGTTTTCTTGCCATGATTGCTGCCTCGCTGCCGTAAGAATGTTGGCGGGTGCTTTTTGGAGCCTATTCTCCCTTTTGTGGTGTGGTACTAGCCCAGAACTACTTGTATAAATTTCTTTTGAGCCTTGGTTGTGCCTCCATGTGTACCTTACTTGAGACAGGGCATTCTTAAACAATGAGCTAAACAGCTCCATTGTTCTGTTTGTTTTTTCATGGCAGAGGGCATGCAGGATCGTCTGTTTTTCCCCCACTTCACCAGTTTGCATTTGGAGGGCAGAAGGTTCAAATGCAAATCTGAGAATGAAGCTAATCCTGAAGAGGGGCCATGTGCCAAAAGTTCATTCCAAGTTAGACTTCTTGATGCATCCTCCCACGTTGTCCCATTGCCCTTGATGGCTCTGCTGACTGCTTTTTGGAGTCTTTTTTGTCATCTACTTTCTCATCTCTCCAGAATCAACATGTCTCTTTGGCTTTCCTTTGGCCTTTGACCACCATTCCAGTTTTGCCACCCCCAGTCCTTGTCAGTTGGTCTGTAGTTGTGGTCCTGTTATTTCTCTGATCTTGAGACTTTTCTTTTTCTTTTGCAGAATCCATCGCCTCTTGACTTTCCAATTTCTGCCTGTCTTTAGCTTGGCTTTGATTGCTTCAACCACCTTCGTCTCCTGTGAGTCCATCCAGCATGCTTAGAAGCCCCTGATCTTCCTGCTTTGTATTCCCCTCCAGATGGAATTTTCAGAGTAGTTTGAGCTATGCTTGCGACAGTAACAGCGCGATGTCCCAGTCAACAGGGGGGACACCAAGCCAATTCCTTGTGAACTTGTTTGATTTTTGGCTTCCATTGCCTCCACTGTGCTGGTGCAGATGTCGTATACCATCAGAGGCCATAGGAGCTTTGGTACATCATGAACTGCAGACACCAGAACCTTGTATTGCCAGGGAGCCCACACTGGTCAATGGTCTCCAAGCCTATCTTCCGCGCCATCTGCTTGGTTTCCTTTTGCTCATTTGTGTGTCTTTCAGCGTATCATCATAAACCATCTACCAAGGCTCTTGACTGGTTCTTCTGTACTGTTGGAATGTCCCTGTTTGGCACAACTGACGACCACAGATTCGGTCGGCCACTTTTCCTTCCCCAGTGAGAGACGCCGGATTTCTTTGGCTTGAAACTTTCATTCTGGATGAGGCAACATGTCGACCAGCCTCTCCAGCACATGACGTGTCTCGTCTTCTCTGGATGAAATCACTGTAGTGTCATCCATGAAGGCCTTGAGAGGAGGCATCTTGTATCCATCGCCAAGGTTCTGTTTTTTCTCGGCGTGTTTGTTGCTGCTTATTCCAAGATGAGTTCCATTGCCAGCACGAAATATCGGGGAAATTGCACACCCAATGCAATGCCCACTTCCAAGTTGAGCAATCAGATTGTACTCCTTGTAGAGAAACCGCATTGAGAAGCCATTGATGTACTTCTTGAGCATGGTCGCGATTCTTTGGCACATTGTACATCTCAAAGAGCCAACTGTATCACTCATGGGGCACAGATCCATATGCGTTTGCCAGATCAAGCCAACACTACGTCCCAGGTCCCACTTTCCTGTTTTTTTGCTTTTTTGATTGCGTCCCGATCATTGTGGCGTGTTCTACACAGCCATCCACGCCTGGATGCCACCTTTTCTGGACTGAACACATCCAAGTACTTGTTTGCCATCATACTTGGTCAGCCTTGCTGGGCCATGACAGAGAAGAAGAATTATCCCTTCGACGTTCAGTAAGTGATATTGGTCCTGAACTGGCTGAATGTCACTTGAGTTTTTGCTCTTTGGGGAGTACACACCATCTGCCGTCAGTCCACTGGCCGCTGATCTTCTGGTTACTCCAAGCCGAGCGCAGCAGCCTGTGGAGCCACTCCCGCACCTTGGGACATTCTTGTAAAGCTGGTAAGGTATTCGTTTTTGGCCCTGGTGATGATTTTGGCTCTGCTTTGTCACCACCTTCTTGATTTCCGCAACGTTGGAGGCTTCCATTGAACTGTTCCTCAGGTTGTTTTGGCCACACGACCTTGAAATGTCGAGTGTGCTTGCTCTGTGAGTCAGAGTATGTTTTTCCTCAGATGCTGCTCAAGAAACTCCCTTTGTCCACAACTTAGGGTCCCAGAGTTTTTGGCTGCTCAAAACAGTGGTTCTGGCAAACTGGGAAGGGGGTCTCTGAAGAAGCCGCTCCTTGTGTCTTCTTCTTTGCTCTTCCTCTTCCTCGCAGATTCACGGCTTGTCTGAGGCGCTGGTGTTTTTCCTTTCAGGTCTTCCCACAGTATTTCAAGCCTTGTTTTTCAGCTGCTTGCGGTCTTCATTTGGCTTCTTGAGGTTTGTTGCTTTTGGACTTCTGATCTTGTCCATCTTTTCTGCGTCTGGATTTCTATGGAAGGTGTTTACTCTTTGGGGTATTTTACTCATAGGCTCTCTACATGTGGCAAACACAATGTCCCCCATATGTGGGCTACTTGTGTTCCAGGGTGCTTTCCCTATCATGCATCAGTCTCTGGACGATTTTTGCATCCAGTTTCCCCTATCTTCAGTTTCGTTTGCTCGTGGCAGGAGTTGAGTTTCAGGCGCTGGCATCGAGGGCCTTGTGCAAATCCTCATACCGAACCAACAGCGTGGATGTTCCTGCACTGTGGTTTAAATCCTGGCCTTGTCTTCCGACGTCTATCTGCTGATGCAGTGCGCTGCTGCTCCAGATGAGTCTTCACACATCCCTCTTGTTCTGTGGATCTCTGCCACGGGTGGTACGAAACGCTTTCCACGACACAGGGATATTCCTTTGGTCCATTTCATAGCCCTTTTGGGTTTTGCATCGTGATTTTTTGAGCCCGAGGATCATCATTCTCTCCCCCTTTGGGGTAAACCCTGGGAGCATTTTTTCCCTTTTTATAAAGAATTTTTCCTTTTTTAATAAAAAAAAAATAAAAACCAAACAAAAATGAGCAAATAAATCTGGAAACTTAAAGACGAAATTAAAGCACAATATCCCGGAAAATCTAAAAAAGAATCACCATACAGCAATTTTTTCAAAAAGGTGAAACAAAATTTTTTAACTAAAAAAAGGTTTTATACTAGCAAACCACCTTAGCAACTTTAACTAACCCCAAAAACAAAATAGAAAACAACTGCGGGGCAAATGGAAATCGTTGTTAGTGAACACACCCAAAACAAAAACCTTGAAACCCCCCAAAAAAAACACGTGCAGCCAACCCCACTCAAAAAAACCGAAAACGGGAGCCCACACGCATATAACACGGCGGTGGGCTAAAAAAACCATCCTGATACAGCGCACAGGGGTTCAAAAAAATTTGTGATATTTTTAAGATTCCTCTTTGAACTTGTTTTAAACATATTTTTTTTATAATATATATATATAAATATATATATATATTTTTATATATAAATATAATATATAAATTTATAATAATTAAAATAATATATATAAATATATATATATATATATATTTTATATATATATATATACAACAACTAATAAATTCCCAGTATAGTACCGCGAACCGTTCCGCAACTTACAGAGCGCTTGTGTTGAAATGACCAAGAATATTGAATTATAAACAAGCTTGCTCTTATGTTTAGATTTGAAGAAATATTACTAACACCAAACAGAATTATATAAACAACTGCGGCATAAATGGAATCCGTTGTTAGAACACACCCAAAACAAAAACTGAAGCCCCCCAAAAACACGTGCACCCAAACCCCAAGTTTAAAATTTCCCAATATTTCTTGCAGTCATTGCAAAAACCAAACTGCTCTGTAAGTTGCTGAACGGGGGCCGGTACTTACCTTTGGGAATTATTAGTTTTGTTGTATTTTACCCCTTGTGGATTCATTTCCAAAAACGACCTCAGCACTTGTGTCTTAAGAGGATATCTTTTAATATTTTCAAACTTTCCCACAAAAAAAATGTACCCTGTTTTGCTCTTTCATATTTTCTTTGCTCTAGGGGCCCTTGGTTGTTTTTCTTGAAAACCAACAACCATACTAGGAAATGCACACCAGCCTTTTCTAGGATTGCATTCTTCTTAAAATGAAAAAGGCAAAAGGAGTCTAAATTACCATTTCCGCGGTCATGAGGAGAAACACCAAGTATCGAAATATCGGAAAAATGACCAGGAGTATTATAAATTTTAGTGAGTTTTCCCCTATTGAGGGTGTCTCCCCCTGGAGACTATAATTGCTGAAGGTTCATGTGAGAAGCATTTTTTTATTTTCCCCCTTTTCCACCACTCAAGCACATACTGTTATTAGCAGAACTTTCTACCACTGCAGATATGAAGCTTATCTCCCCCAAAATTTCTCAATCTAAGACATAAGAGCAAGCTTTGTTTATAATTCAATATTTCTTGCAGTCATACAACACCAAGCTGCTCGTAAGTTGTGGAACGTTGCGCGTACTACCCTTTGGGAATTATTAGTTTGTTGTATTTTGGGTCCTTGTGGATTCTTTCCAGAACTGACCCTCAGCACTTGTGTCTTAAGAATATCTTTTTATATTTTCTACTTTTCCAAGAAAATGAGCTTTTTTGCTCTTTTCATAAATTTCTTTTGCTTTTGGGTGGCTCCTTTGGTGTTTTTTCTTGAAAACTCAACCAACATACTACGTATTGACACCAGCCTTTTCTAGGATGCATTCTTCTTAAAAACGAAAAGGCAGAGGAGTCAAATTACCACTTTCCCGGTCACTGAGGAGAAACCACCAAGTTTCGAAATATCGGTATATGACCAGGAGTTATATGTTAGTGAGTTTCTCTCCCTATTGGAGGGTGTCTCCCCCTTGGAGACTATAAGCTTGCTGAAGGTTCATTGTGAGAAGCATTTATTTTATTTTTTTCCCCATTCACCCACTCAAGCACATACTGTTAGTTAGGCAGAATCATCTACCACTGCAGATATGAATGCTTATCTCTCCCTATTTCTTCAATCTAAGACATAAGAGCAAGCTTTGTTTATAATTCAATATTATATATATATATATATATAATATATATATATATATATATATATATATATGTGTGTGTGTGTGTGTGTGTGTGTGTGTGTGTGTGTGTGTGTGTGTGTGAGTGTGTGCCTGTGTGTCTGTTTGTATGTATATATACATAAGCTTGAGAATCGGAGGAAAAATGTGAACCAGATGAGGGAATTAATATTGACAAACATTTAAACGTTTAAACAGTGGAAACGTAAAGGATATTATATGAAGGGCTGATAAATGGTGCGGCCACATTATCATTAAAATGCAAACACTTACAAAGCAGGGCATAATTATTACAATCCACCCTGTTGACAACAAAAGTATATCTTTCTAGGCATTAGTCAGAAGAGTATTTCTTTCAATCCCATTGAAAATCTTTGGCACACTTCATTTTGCCCTTCTTTCATCGCTTTTGGTTAGTTTCTTTTATAACAACACCAGCAATACAACATCCTTTGCATTGTGACTGGAAAAATAAAACAGCAACAAACATTATGCATTGTAAACAATAAAAATAATATATATCCAGCAGGGAATAACAGAACAAATAGCATCCATTCCTTCACAGAAACAAAGCTAACATGCCAAAAAAGAAGAAGAAGACGCGAGAGAAGCTTTTAAGTTTGTATATTTTTGTAGAGCTTTCTCTCTCTCTCTCTCTCCTCTCCTCTCTCTCTCTCTCTCCTCTCTCCTCTCTCTCCTCTCTCTCTCTCTCTCTCTCTCTTCCTGCCGTAACACACACACACACACACACACACACACACACACACACACACACACACACACACACACACACACACACACACACACACACACACACACACACACACACACACACACACACACACACACACACAGAGAGAACTAATAAATACCAAGCCTAGCTCAACCGCCCTCAACCAGTTTCGGGCGGTTGCCCTAGGCTACGTATTTATTAGTTCTCTAACTAGTAAACCCTACAAACATGCATACTGTGTAGGATTATCCGTTTTCAATACTAATTTACTAAACTTTTCAGATTTTAGTTTTTGCTTAATCCTGTGTTTTTCCTGATCATTTTCAATAACATCATTTTCACGCATACATTCATCAAATGCGTCTCTGTCTTTCATGTGAAATAAAACTACAGTCTTTAATTGTTCTCTAAAGTCTTTTAAAACTGAGTATATTTTTGACATAAAATCCACACACTTATCCCAGCATGTCTTCCACTGAAAGCCAGTTTTGACAAAGTGTTTCTTTTTTTAACTATGTCTCTTTCTGCCGAAACAGTCATCTTTAATAAATAGTGTCTGCGTTCCTTCAAACAGTCTATAAAAATGTTCTAAACACTCACTCAGTTTATTGCTAGATCAACTAAATATATGTCATCATCTGTCCATATAAACCTTCTATCATGATATGCTTTGTTCCATTTAAGAGTTGGACAGAAAATCACAATATGATCAAAATTATAGCGATAAACTGTTTTGTAATAGGTAATAGGACAAATATTGTTTTTTCCACAACCAGTGAACAATGAGGAGTTTTTGTCATAAAGTTTAACTGCAACCATAGTTTTATAACAGAATTTAATCTAATCCAGTTATTATGTTTATCATACTCTCTGTCAAAACTTGTTCAGTATAATAAAATCCTATAAGATCTAAATGTGTAAGATTAATCCAATTCAGTTCTGTAAGATTGTTTCTATTTAGACTAATATTGATTTTTTTGCTTGTTGTTATGACCTTAATATCCTCACCATTGTGAAGAATGACGACAGTAACTTTAAGTTTTTCAACATCAAAGTTTTGCCAGCTAATTAGAATTCCTTTTATAAGGACGTCACTAACGCCCACAACCCCATTCTTCTCCTCATCTTTTAAGACAGAAATTTCAAATATCATTGTGAACGTGACTCCAAATTTTTCATTGCGGAATGAACTGTAATTTTTGTAGAAGCATCTTTCAAAACTGATTCTCTTCTGTGGGGGATGTACTGTTTATTCCCATACGGCTTTATTTCAAACTCTTTCCGACTATTGTCCTCTGGCATAAGACTTACATGTAAAGGCCAGAGTTGAATGCTTTTCTGAAACTTTTTTGACGGCTAAAAAATGTAAATGGGCTTATGAATTCAAATTTTATATCCCATTCTAAATATGGTTCTGAGTGCCATTTGCTGTCAGGTTTTCGAACTATTTTATATTCATACTGGCCAGCATTATTTGCTTCTAGATTGCGTAGTTGTTCTAGTTTAGGAAACCTTTTTTTGTCGCCAACCTCTTTGCGTTTATAATCACCATCTTTAGTGTACTCAAAACCATACAAAGCGCCTACCTCACCATTCTGTTCAAAGTCCGCAACGTCTGCAAGGTCTTTTAATTCTAAAGTTATACACCTCACAGGCGCTAATGTAACTCCTGATTCCTCTGGCCCACGCGACATTATTTTTTTAGTACAGTTTATTTTTTATTTCCAAAAACCCAAAGTGTAGGTTATCACATTTTACGACTTTCCCCGTTTTGTCTGTGATTTTTATATTAATGATCCGAAGCTCCCACAAACTAATCTTTTAAACTGTAAATTAGGGAATGTATAATTTCATAATCGCAATATGCAGCTTTCCCTGACGGAAGAGCTCTTAAAACAGTTGAGGGCCTTCCATCATATAAGTTGCTATCAGTGCTCAGCTCGTCTAAATGAATATAGAGTAATGAATGTAATGCAAGATCGAGCGGATTTTCCCCCTCATAAGTAGTTTTGTTTGGCATAACTCTAAAACTATGAGTGGGTTATTGGTAGTTTGTAAAGCCTAACATTTTAGCTAGCTCTCTAATCAAAATAGTAACCTACTTCTTCTTCTTCAGGCTTGAATGTTAACATCGTTTTAGATTTGCATTGTTAAGTTTGAGAGTAATGTCGAAGTTACTCATTGCTTTTTTTAGTGAGCAAAACCCGTAATAACCATCAGGTATTGTTAACTGGCTAACTTTGGTCCCTGATTTGTCAACTTTTAGAATCGATATTATTATTCTTGGATTTAGTAATATTAAACCATACGACCTGTAAAAAATTTCATGGAGTGCAACCCTTCGGGGTTTCCCCATTCGTTATCAATAGCATACTCTAAAAACGAAGGACTGTCCTTGAGTTGTTATTGTTACAAACATTTTTTAAACAAATTAAAAATGAGTGCATTCAAATATACTAATGCAAAATATTCTGTTGGGCCGCACTACAATCTTAAAAATATAAAAAACTGACACCCTTGTCATTTCTGTGACTCAGTCTGACACCTTTCAAGTAAAGGTGAGTACTCCATTAAACAGATATCTTAACCCCCCTATTAAAAAAGACTACATCGCGAAAGTGTGGTTCAGTCATCCGATGCAGTTTTACCAGAACCATTTAAACTTTGCTGTGTTTTGTGCATCAACTGGGTGTGGAGTGTCGTATGCTGATCATTTAAATCACCCTGATCCTTTGGTGAGGTCAGTGTATAGATTTCATTTCTATTACACCTTCAGGCGTATTTTGTCTGAACTGCAAGCGCCATTACCGAATGAAAAAACCGTTTAATCCATTCAGCAACAGAATAGACATGAAGGCTTTTAAAAGGATCTGTAACGAATTCAATATTAAGGTCAAGACAGACTTTAGACAAAAGTTGGATC
Organism: Conus ventricosus; assembly: GCA_018398815.1. Taxonomy (NCBI): domain Eukaryota; kingdom Metazoa; phylum Mollusca; class Gastropoda; order Neogastropoda; family Conidae; genus Conus; species Conus ventricosus. The sequence goes on from CM031613.1 coordinate 16,213,176, forward strand.
TTAATCATGGTCTAGGCACCCCATATTTTGGGCGTGCACAGAAAGTTTTAACTATGACTGGGAATCCTCCTTACACATCTTTCTCTTCAGGCACAGCTGTTCACCTCGGGGCCATAGAGCAAGAGCATAAAACAGCATGGACAACATTTATCTTAGACTTCTAAGGGCCTAACTAAAGCAGGAATAGAACGAATAAACGACTCTGTTCGTACTTACGTTTTGGTGTTTGCTAGGTTCGCAAGCACAAACGAGATCGAACATAACAGATCCTTCTACTGCTTTGACGCACAAAAACAATACTTAGCAAATTTTAGAGGGCGCCATTAATTCTGCAGTTGATTTGCCTTCAAGTATTAAAAGGTACCAAAATGTTTTACAATACGCAAGATCGAAAGTAGACTTTGCTGTTGGTACTGGTTTATACATGCTGACTTCTGACCTCAGGCTCCAGATAGGAACAATAATAAACTACAATAATGAAATCCTTGTGGCAGGCAATGAACAGAAAGTCGGAAAAAACGAAATAAATTCTGAGCCTGTAATATTGCAAGCAGTAAACAAACAAGATGACCCCCCAAGAATAAGTCATCCAATCCCCGTGGTCCAAAGCCTAAAGACCGTTGAAGACCACGAAGTCAAAAAAAATAATGACCATGAATATGAAAAGACAGCACTTGTTTTTTGGATTAACTGGCCTAGGATTACTCATTCTTTATTTTACTAAAAATTAACCCAACTATTAAGAGAACTAATGTCCATAAGTGCTCGGCCAACAAGCCAACTACTTGCTTGCAGTAGACAAAAGCCAGCTAACAACACCCCCTAATATACCCGGTAAAGCGTCCATGGCTTTACTGGCTAATTTTTTTTAATAAACCCGCAAGATGATCAAGCTGTTTTTTTACCCATGATTTATCAGGGGGGTGATGGAGGTGATGGCGGTGGAGGCACTGGCTTTGACCACCGCCGCCTGTAATAGCCATTACCAGTGTACTTATTGCAAATCCTAAGGCCGTTATAACGCTTGCTAATGTGACTCCTTGCTCTCTAAACAGTGTTCGTATTCGTTCTGCTAGCGTTCTGTTTTCATATAAAATTCTTTGGATAGTTTCTCTTATTCTGCTCACTTGAGTTCGTAATTGTTCTCGGTTAGTAGACAACACTTCTAGTCTTGCTGATCTTTCTTGTTCAAGATCTTTTAGTCTTTGGGTTATTCTTTCTTTAATATCATGCCCTAAGTTGGCGTCATCAGCCTCAACGAGTTTTTCTTTTTCTCTTTTTATATGCTCATCTAGTTCACCCAGTTTTGCTAAATTGTATGTTAATTCACCTCTGATGCTTCTCAAAGCATGATCAAGGGCCGCTATTTCTCGCATGGGTACGGGGGTCGTGTATAGTTTTTTAATGCTTTTTCTTCTAAAAAAACGGGTTTTCTGCTTCATTACATTTAAAATTTCACCTGCTGATTGATTTAATTCTTTAATTTCCGTTTTGTATTTGGTTAGATTTTTGGGAGCCCCGCGGTTTTTTTTGAAGTTTAGAAACTGCACCCCATCAAATTTTGGGGTTTAGAAATCCCAAAGGGCGTTTTTTGCGCTCACACTGATTTTGTCTAATTGTATTTTTTTTTAAAAAAAAAACTTTGATGGGTCTGGTTTAATTTGTAACCCGAACAAGTTTCCGACTTTTTTTTCACAAAAAAAGGTCATCTTTTACTTCAAAATCACGGGGTAAAATTCGGGGGTTCTTGCCTAAATTTTGGGTAAAATTACGACCTTACTTTCTGTTAACACGCCGCAATGGGGGCGCGAGAGATGCTGTGCAAGGAGTCTTTTCACTCAGTCGCCTCCGGGATAAAAAACACAAATCTCTCACCTTTAAAATTCCCCCAGTTTTAAATTTTAACTTTTTTTTTGTTTTAAAAAAATGTCGAAACTAGTTCAATTCTTGACCCCAAGAAGCGAAAGACCCCTTTGGGTAAAGGAAATAAACAAATTTTAATTGTTCCAAAAATCCACTACTATTGATGCAGATCAAATTTTTTTCTGTCAAATTTCCAGACCTAGGACAATGAAGGATTGTGCCAGGCTCTGCACACTTACTTTCAAAATAAACTCGAATCACAACAAGCAAACGGGAACAGTTGTCCAAATCGGGGACGGGAAAATCGCAAAAAAAAATTTCATAAAACTTGGGGGGCAAGAAATTTTCTTTACACAACAGACATATTTTTAATCTTTCTGATCATGGTAACCGCGAAGAAAGGGATGATCTTGCGTTTCAAGAATCGAAAATAAAGATTCACAAAACCAGAATAGGCCCGCAGATGCTAAAGACGGTAACAAGCCCGAAGTTTTAAATTTATCGTATGGAAATCGCTTTCCCCCCCTTAGATTTTAGTTGTTAAGTGCGCAGGGACCGACTTTAAAGAGCATAAAAAAATTTGCCATATGAACAAACTTTTAATGAATACAAACGTGTTATTAAATCTGCAGACACCGAAGCAAAGAAAAAAAGCTTTTCGACATCGCGCAGATTTGACATTGTTAGCAACCCTCATTTAGCAAGGCTGTTTGAGCAACAATATCATCAAAATTACAATATATTAAAAAGAGTGTTTCATCATAAAAAATCCAAAAGAAAGGCAGACACTATAGGGGAATTTTAGTTTATGCCGAGCAAGATCATTTAAAAGGATTTTATTGCTGTGTAAAGATGAAAAACCTTTCAAAAGACAACTAAAAGTTTTTAAAACCCAAAATAATAAAGACAATTTCAATTGAGGGTATCCAACCAAAATCTACGGAGGGGATTTAAACCTTATCACATTTTTACGAAATAAAAAAAAAATTTGTTCGGGGGCGGGGGCATAGAAGTCCAACAGTAACCTTGTGTCTAAAGATCTACACCTTCACAGTTTTAGACTTGATGTTTACAAACCCACGAAATAGGGTTTATATTGCCTTTAAGGCAACTGAGAAATCAGTTGCATGGAAGGGGGAAACTTTAAAGAGGGAAAAAACATTCAATTGATAAAAAAAAGAGAAGTAAACCATTTAATGTATTTTTGTTTTTAAAAAAAGATGCGCAGCTAAATATTCAAATAACAATTAAAAAAATTACATTACTAAATTATTTTTTATTTTAAAAAAGAATGTCTTTTAACTTACCCAAAAAAGTACCTACAGCCCCAATCGCCAAAAAAGGGGGATGTAAAAACCCCCTACATAAAAACCTTCAGATTAACAAACATTACCAAAGCGGCAATACTAAGCAAGACCTTCAAAACAGCAAAACCAAACAAAGGTATTCTGCTGCCTTAATGCTGTTACATATGTTAATACTGGAACAGCAACTATAAGTGCTCTACAGCAGAACAAGTGTACCCCTCTTAGCAACAGCGTGGGTGCACCCCGTTTTACCTCAGGCGGTTTGTTTTTAACCTTTTGGCCTTTTTCATTAGCTTAATGCTGCAGCAAAAAAAAAAAAACAAACTCCAAAAGCCACAGCGGGTCAACAAAAACCAAACTTAGTTCTTTCAAACTGACAAAAAATAAAGCACAAGTTGACTCAAACATCAGGGAAAAGAATTTAGTCGTTTACAGGCCGATTTGATGACTATAAAAACAAATTTTACTTCAAAAAAAGGCAAGGGGAAAGTTTTTTAACACCAGACACCGACAGAAAAAAAAGGAATGTTTAAAAAAAGTAAAGGGACATTAACTCTGTTCAAAACCCACTCACATTAAAACTAAAAGGCGTTTAACTTTAGTTTATGAGCCCAAAGCACAAAAAGACCGTTGAAATTGATTCTGTTTAATATTTTTTAAAATTTAAATAAAAATTTGAATTAAAAAAAAAACTAAACATGGCAAAGATATATGAAGGACCGACGAATTGTTTAAAGGGATGCTTAAGGGAGAGCGTTGTCAAAAGCTTTAAATAAAATTAATCTAAAGTCATTGTTTAGCAAACGTACAGGCAATTTTTGTTCAGCTTTTTCTCAAGTTCCAGGAAAACAAAAAATGCCCCGCCAGTTAAAGAATGTAGCTTTTTTAATCGACTATATAACAATAAATGAAGAAAATCTAAAGTTGGCTAAACTAAACAACAGACATTCTTTCTCAAAATGATTAACACCTGGTGGGCAACCAACGCTTAAAACATTTTAAATTGGCCGCTGAAGAACCAAAATGAGAGCTCTGGTTGGTAAAGGGGGGCAAAGTCATAGAGATCAGATTAAAACGGGCTAAGTAGAGCCGATTGTAGGCAATTTTACTTCATACCTCCAGCTTAGTCGCAAAAAGAGCATTCTAAACATAAAAAATTCAGACAACAAATGTTTTGTGGTTTTTCTTGCAAGGCTGCATTACCCCCGAAAAAAAAACGCAGAGAGAGTATCTAACATAAACCTTACATCAATATCAAATTTTAGGGGGAAACCTTCCTGTTACGTGGACAAATTGATCGTTGAAGAACAAAAAAACCAATAACTGTTAATTATACACATGGTCTGAGAAAACAAATTTGTGCCTATTAGGTGCTAAAGACAGCCCAACAATGGGTGACCAACAAAGCCTGTGGACTTCCCCCAATGCTTCCCCAAACAGGGTTTTGCCTCAACTTTACAAAATACCACAATGAGTAGACAAAAGCAGCATACTTCAAAAGAGGGCACAAACAAAAAATTCGTAAAAAATTTTTAAACAAGAATTCCCATCCTTTCCCCCCGCGCTTGAACAATAAAAATTGTATTACCCAGTTACTGAAAGACAAACTAATTACCCGAAAAAAGGGCGTAAGGTTTTTTAAGAACTGGAAACGGCTGCAAACGAGTCCAATTTTTGTTTACGCAACTTCGGTCGCTTTTTTCCCCTTTAAATGAAGGGCCAACCCCACAGAAACTCGAAAACTGTCTAAGAGTAATCACAATTTGTTCATTTCCCTTTCATTATTTCAGGCGATGGCGACCTTTTCAGAGCCGAATTAATAGAGGGCCAAGCTGCAGAAAAATTCTTGAACCGCAAAAGTGCGTAACGCCGTCAAATAATCTAATTTATCTAAAAATCAAGATGACGCCTAAAGCCAAAACAGTATACTCAGCCACACATTTTTGGGTTTTTGGTTTAGAACTAATGCTAACAGTGGGGACGCGCGAAAGGGGAACCAATCCAACGTAAGGACCTGATCACATTACGGAAATTCAGAGGGCAGCGCAAAATAACGCAATCTTCAACAAAAATTTTAAACCCAAAACTGGAAGCTGCCCACTTTTTTCATAACTTGCGAGGTTACGACTCTCATTTTAAATACAAGCAAAACCAAAACGCCTTCGGGGTAACATGCTTGCACAGTCACAAAAAGACATGTGTTTCACTTAAATGCAGTCTTTTTATGACCTATGCAACCCTGAGGGGATCATTAGAGTCACTGCTAGTCCTTAAAGCCCTGCCCAATAACAGAAAAAAATTTTTGACCCAACTTTGTTAAAAGGGGCGTTTACCCTTATGAGTACAGAACGTTGGAAAAGGTTTGACGAAGATACACTTCCGCCAAAAGGCGCTTTCTTTCTAGTTTTAGAGGAAGGACTTTAGTATTCGATTCCCCCAAGCAGCTCAAAAGCAGGCAGAATTAAATTTAAAAACAATGGAGACTATCATGATTCTTTTATGGCTGACGTTTGTTTTTGGCGGACATTTTTTGAAAATTACAGAAAGACCTGCATGAAATTTTAAGCCGGACCCCGCATTACATTTCTGCGCCCGGATGAGTTGGGATTTTTCTAAGTTTACGGAGACGATTGATTTATTTCTACCTGCCAATGAATCAGATGTTGAAAACGGATTTCGTGGGGGAATTTTATGGCGTCGCATCATTACTGTAAAACAAAAAACAAAAACCTGAGATAAGACCAAAAAAAGGGCTAAAAATATCTCATGTATTTGATGCAAAAATTGTATGGGTTGGGGTTGGGCAACACTTCCTTACAAACTTTAAAATTACACTGGCGGTATTTAAAAAAATTCAAAATTTGTAGAACAACTGCAAAACTCTTTCAGCTGATCTAAAAGAGGTTTATTCTAGAAGTTGACTTAGAATATCCTCATGAACCCATGACCTACATAATGACTACCCATTAGCAGCAGAAAGTCAAAAAAAGGCAAAAAAAGAGCCGCCAAACTTTGGCCTAATCTTTGCGGCAAAAAAAAACTGTCTGCATTACAACTTCTCAATTTTATTAAACATGGTTTTTAAAGTTGAGAGAGTTTACGTAAATTGCTTTTTATCAAAAACATTCATGAAACCATACTCAGAAGAACACGACCTTAGCAAATCCACAGATGCTTCAGAAAAAGACTTTTTCAAGCTGGAAAAAAACAGCTGTTTTGGGGGAAAAACTATGGAAAATCCACACAAGCTAAATGTCGATTTGGCCCAAGAGAACGAAGCAATTAACTACTTCAAAACCAATTATAAAGGGCTTTAGAAATTTCATGACAGCTTTTTGGGATAATGGAAGAAAAGAAAGCAAATTGGACAAACCGTTTTTTTTTGGGATACTGTTTTTTGAATTTACAAACTTTGAGTTTGAATTTCTTTATGACTACTTTAAAAAACCCTTTTATCCAGATCCAATACTTTACAAGATACAGATATTTTGTTTTAGAATCCCAAATGAAGACATCTTAAAAACAGGAAAAGAAGTACTAAAGGGGAGCGGGGTGGGATATACATCTATTTCCCTAAAATTCGTTTCATTTTCTGTTAAAAAGAAGGTTTTTGGGGAGATAAGGAAATTACGGGGGGGGATTAAGGAGTTTATTGGTTTAAGGTCGAAAATGTACATCTTTCGAGCCAAAAAAAAAAAAATATCAAAAAAAAAAAGGGGAAAACTCGCAGTGTTTGCAGTCAAAAATAAAACGACAACAAAAAAGAAGCATTTTTCAAAAACATACTTTTTTATCATACAACGTAAAACTACGATCTAATCTACAGAAACAACACAACAGTTTTAAAAAAATCTCTTGACAGCACCAACCAAAACGATATTTTAAAAATCCAGAGTTTTCATATGCTTTGGGCACTGAGAAAGGGATAATTTCATACCTTCTTCAATTTTTCCTCAAATTTTATTATAACTCAATCAACATTATCCAATTTAGCCAAATTACATGGCTTTATTTTCGAATTTTTTTTTTTTATTTCAAGATATTCTTTTTTCCCCCAAACGATGACAAAAATTTTTGGGAAATTTGGGGTTTTAGTGACTGGATGTTTTAGCAGTTTGGTGAACCTCACAAGTGTTTTTCCCTTTAAAAATAAATTTGTACATATATCCCGTACAATTTCCAAGGGCTCTTCCTTTATTTCTTTTTTCGTTCTGTGCTTCCTTCTGACTTCCATTTTTTGACTCAAAATATTTTTGTAAATTAAAAATTAATTTTAAGCAACTGGAACGTGTCTGGGGGGATTTTCGCATTTTTTCCTTCACAAAAGATCTTGAGGGGCTGGGTTTTTTTTGTTGTGTCAGTTTCTCGTAAAAAAAACACAGGCGGATTCATTTTACAATTCTTTTTATTTTATATGGATCAACACCCAAACTGGATCTGTTGCCCGACAGTTCCCCTTTTCTCCCCCGGTTTAAAAAAAATACCACTTTTTAAAACCAAACGGGGAAAAGTTTTCTGGGTTTACTGGAGTCTTCACAACATTTATTGTTTGTTTTTTATTGCTTGTACTGGTTTTAGGGGCCCCGTTTAATTTAAATTTTTCATTATCATTGCGCCAAAACGAGGGATCTTTTGTGTTTCGAGAATTGTCAATTAGCTCTCTGTATACGGTGGAAAAAATCTTTTAGATAACTTTTGTTAAAGTTTTCAACAAACCTGTATCTTGAACTCCTGGGAAAGCCCTTTTAATGGAAAATCTATTTTAAACAAAAATTTATTCACTTGGGCCCTTTTAATTCTTTTTCCCTCATCGACTTTTAATCAAAAGCGAGATAACTAGCGGGCCTCGTTGGAAAATCGTTTGTATGGGAACAGCAAAACAGAAACACTCTTTTGTGTTAAGGTTCTGCATCTTTGTATCTTGAAGCTATGTCAATGACTGGAGTGCGACTTAAATCTTTTCGAAAACGTATCATGGGGGAAATACAGAAGGGCCTTTGAGATTCTTCGTATTTTATTCACAAAGTGTGGTCTCTGTATCGTCTAGGTGCAGGGAAATAAAATTTTCCAAAACGCTTTTTTAGATAACCATTCCTTTTCGTTTGTTTACTGACCCGCGCTTGGGTTTTCTTTTTTTTTTGCCGGATTCCTTCCCCCAAAATCCTTTTGGCGAAAAATAGATTTTTTTTCATTTTTATTTTCCCAAATTATTGCAACAAAAACACAACGGCATACCAAGACGATAAACACGATTTTTTTGCATCTTTTTTTTTTTTCTGATGGTTATAAAAGTCACTGAATTTTGGGGGGGGGCAAGACTCATGTTTTCCTGTTACAAGAAAAAATTCTTTTATTGCCTGGGCAACGTCTTTAAATTTAACGCATGTCCCTTTTTCAGTTTGTCGTTAAAAAACTAAATGCTCATTCCTGCTTTTTATAAACTTGGCAGCTGCTATTCTCCATAGCTTTGTTTTGTCTTTTTCCCTCTTTATTAGTTGTAGTTTTCTAAATCTAATTCTTCCGCTAAAAACAATGCATTAACCACAGTGCCGCCCACACCCCAAAGAAGAACCCCAAAAAATTTTTTTTAACAAAAAACGCGGAAACCCAACAAAAACTTGGGCCGGCTTTAAATGCAAAGCTTGCCGAACCTCCCAAGCCCCAGCTGCCAAAACTCTGGTTAATTTTTTAAAAAGCTTTTTCCAACATTGGGATCCATACTTTGGGCCCCAAAAAAGCCGAAGGAATAAAGGAACGTTTTTTTCGGGTTTATTTTTTAAATGAATAAAATTATATTTTTAAAAAACAAGCAGCAACGATCCAAACATTCCGAACATGGTTTCAAATGCCCAAAATTTAGGCCAACTGTTTGCCAAAAAAGGGGGAAAGGGGATTTTTTGGCAGCATGCGGAAAAACAAAACGTCCTCGGAAAGAATTCAGCAAAGAACGATTTCAACAGATTTTCCCCAAGACATTGTAAAGTATCAAACAGGGATGAAGCGCAAATAGGCAAGAAGGTAAAAAGGTTCGCAAACGGTCTAGTTTGACACTAAACAGTAAGTAAATTTCGCCATTGACTGAACAAGACTTTATGTATGAAATTAAAAAGCAGGATCCAGTTTAAAAAAATCATTAGAGCTCTAGGATTTATCATAACAGATTTGGGACATTATTGCCCCGCTAATCATGGGGTTAATTACTTTAAAAAAATAGATTTTTTCCCTAATAAAAACCGAGCCAGAAAAACAGCAAATCAGAAAACATTTAATCAGGTGGAGAAAAATGACCAGTAAAAAACCCGGGGGTGTTGCGCAGGAAAAAAAAATTTCAAGTGGAACAAAAAAAAAAATTAAAATTACAAGCACAAAAAATAAAACATAAAGAAAAAGTCAGAGCCGCGCCAGTTGTTTCAATGCCAGCATAAAAACACCGAACAAGTTTATTCAGACCTACAACAACAACGGGTTGCCACCCGCCAAAGTCTTCATGGAATTTTCTTTAAAGCAATTGTCATTTTTGGAGCATTTCGCTGGGGGGGGTTTTTACGTTAAAAAAATATAAACAAAGACAGCAAAAACCAAAGCATCCCAAAAAATCTCTACCACTAAATACAGAAGCCGAAACAAAAGTATGCCAAACCCCAACAACAAAAATCATTTTTTATCCATTTCAGATGCAATAAAAACTTTAAGAACTTAATACATAAATTATAATTTACTTAATAGAACTTGGTTGTACTTAAAAATACTTTAATTTCAACTTGAGGGGACAAAAATTAAGAACTTGAGGTTAAATTAAAAAATTGATTAAGAAGGGGGGGGGGTTTAAAGAACTTGAGGTACTTTAGTAAGAACTTATTAAGAACTTGGGGTGACTTTAAATTAAGAACTTTATTTGAACTTGGGGAGACTTGATTAAGAACTTAATAAGAAATGGGGGACTTGGGGTAAGGGGAAGGGTCAAGTGTTCAAGCCGGGTACACAGTAAACTGCCCCAAAACCAGTTTCAAGCCGTTAAAAAAAGAGGGGCACAGCACAAAAATAGGGCCCAAAAGACCCTATTGATCCTTGGCCCACCTCTCTCCAACACACACACACACACACACACACACACACACACACACACACACACACACACACACACACACACACACACACACACACACACACACACACACACACACACACACACACACACGAGAATCATTCACACAATAGACGGGATGGTGCGTGCAGGGGAAATGTGAAAGGGGCTTTTGTGGTTCACACTTGAACGACGTAAATTCAAGACAGCCGCCAAAAGCCCTTATCAGAGTCCTGAATCAATAATCACAAGATCTCTTCAAAGTTCTATCAGCGGCCGCCTGAAAAGGCAGCCTAAAAGGGGGTGTGTAGGGCGTTGAAGCTGGTTTTCAGGAGAAATGTTTCCCAAGCGGTTACGCATAACCGTTACTATTTTTAGAAGCACGTCATACTATCGTCAGTATTTCCAAACCCGCCACGCAGGCCTGCACGCTGTTAGGCCGTCCCTGTTGCCTCAACAGCCCAGCCTTCGCTGCTAGCCAGGCGGTTACGCGTAACCGTTACTATTTTTAGAAGCCCGTCACAGTAGTTCAGAAAACTTGACAGACAGGTGGTTATATATAGCTTTTTTCTGTTTTAGAACCGCATCATTCCAATCGTCAGTAGTTCACAAAACTTGTCAGCATTAACCGTTACTTTATTGGGAAGCTTGGAGCTGATCTGTTTTTGGTAGTGTAAGAGGGCGTGACCAATACTCCTTAAATTCAGGGACTTGCAACATGGAAGTAATCTGTTTTAACTTGCCAAAAATATACCTCATGGGAAGACGACAGTGAAAAACTGTGAATATCCAAAAAGGATCTTTGCAATAGCACGCAATTTGCG
>CM031613.1:16229253-16259253 GCA_018398815.1 Conus ventricosus
GGAATAAAATTTTGACAAAGGCCCGGCCTTTTTTACTTCTTTTAAACCCAGACAAACAAGTTCGTTTAGGATCCATAAAACCCAAAAAACTTTCCTTTTGCTTGGACAACATTTATCTTCGGGTTAAAAGGAAAGGCCTAACAATGCCAGGAGTGCAAAGACTTAATAAATCCAAAAGGGGACATACTTTTTGGTTTGTTTTTAGGAGCGCAAGCACAGACTAAGTCTAGCTTACTAGATCAGTCTACAGGCTTTGATGCTAAAAAAATTTCTAGTTTAATTTGGGAAGTTGTTTTAAACCCTTGTTTGTTGTTTGCCTGCCAGAATAAAAAGGTATCAAGCGTTCTTGCACAGCTATTTAAAAGGGTTTGACTTTGTTGTAGGCCATGGATTATACAGCTACCCTTGACCTTGGGATACAGTTTTGGCCCATGATAGGGGAATTTTAACAATAAAAATCCTCATAGCTGGGAGGGCCCAAAAACTTGGGGGACACAATAAAGGGGTTTTAAAAAAAGGGGCCTCCCTCCATCCTTTTAAAAAAAAAAAGGGTTCTAGCCCAAAGAAAGCGACCAGTTAAAAGGGCCCCCAAAACCCAAAAAGCACTCCACCTGTTATTTTTGCCTCAAAAGGGCCGTCACCCTAGCAAAAAGACAGCCCTTTTTGTTTTTTTTAACTTTTACGGGGTTTTTGGCCATACTTTATTTCATTTAAAAAAAATTAACCCGCACCCAGCCCCCAAAGTCCCAGAGGGTCGGCCATAAAACCCAGCAACTTTGCCTATATTTGAAAAAAACCCAAAAACAAACTGCCTATTTTTGCCAGGCAGGCATAAAAGCCCCCTTGGCTGTAACTTCTTTAATAATTTTGCTAGTTGGTCCCAATTGTTTTCTAACCCAAAACTTTTACCAGGTGGGGGTTTGGAGGCGCTTTGGCCCTGTTGGCGCATTTGCCGGTTAAAGCAAAAAAACGAGTTTTTAGAGTTTGAAAACCCCCAAGGCTTTTTAATATACAACTATTGAAATTTCCCCTTTTCTTGAACAGAGTCCTTATTCTTTCGGGCTAGGTAGTTTTTTCCTAAAGTATTCTTTTTTATATTTTCTCTTTTTCTGCTTGTTTGTGATGCTAGCTGCGCTCTTTTTGTGCAGCATTTCAAACCCGGCCGCCCTTTGTAGCTTTAAATCCTGTTTTTTCGTGTATTCTGGGCCTTTTTTTTCTCCCCCTTTAAATTGTTATCATTTTGATCAGCGAGTTTATTTTTTTTTTTCTATCTCTCTTTCCAGCTCACCAAGTTTTGCTAAATTGTTTGTTTAGTTCCCCCTTTAATTGTCCTTTGGGAAGGCGCATTAACCCCCAGGATTTCAGCATAGGCAATGGAGATTCGTCAATTTTTTTTTAAATTTTGTCTCCTCTTTTAAAATTTCGTTTAAATTTCTGCTATTTAATTCATTTTGGCCGTTCGATTTAATTCTTAAAGAGGTATGTTTTGTATTTCAGATTGTTTTGGGGGAAAACTCTTGCCCCAAGTTCTTTTAAAAGGGACAAACAGCTTAAATTTTTTAATTTCTTTTAATAAAGAAAAATTTGGGCCTTTGGTCAACAACAGGGAGGTCTCTAAAAATTTTGTGGCCCTGTTTAAAAACTGGGTTGGGCCCCCAGGTTTTTGCAGTAACCGCACACTTTTTCCTTTTTCCTGTTTTTAATAAAAATGATTTTTTTTCTTGTTGAAAAATCAGAAACCCTAAGTGCTTTGGCTGTCTCCCCCCATATGGCTTTTTTAATGATTAATTTCCCTATCTAGAATCGTATTTGACTAACCCTATTTCCTTTGCCTGCTGCTGCTCTGCCAAGTTCTTTTTTGCAATGAGGGGCCCGTTCTGTTTCATCTTCTTCTTAAAACAGGATCATTCCCGTAAAAATCTTAAAGCCATATTTTTTTATTTCTTTTTTTTGTTTTTTTAAAAAAGGAATCATACGGCGGGGGACCTCGATCCATATAAAAAAAGAGAAAGGAACCCAGGGCCCGAAAAAGGTAAAAGGGCAGATTTGTAATTTTTGTAAATACTCCATAAAAACATTTAGCCTGGACAAATTTTAAATTTTAGTTAAGTTCCCTGATCTTGGCGCGGGCGATGTTAAAATTTGCCAGGCCCGTTTTAAACTATCTTTTCAAAATAAATATTACATAAAGCGTCCAAATGCTGGGTTTGTTGCAAATTTTGGGGCCCAGGGTATGGGGTTTTAAACTTTTTGGGCAATCAAAATGGAGGACAGAGAAGTCTTTTTACAAAGCGGGGGCAGACATTTTTCCCCTCTTTTTCTGATCTATGGCTGCCTAAAAAAAAAAGAAAAGAAAAATTTTTTATCAGGGAATACAAAGCCCAAAACCCGGTCTCAACCCACGGGCCTTAAAGCGGGGTGATGCAAAGGATGATGTTAATGATGGGGGAAAGGTAGAAAAAGGCTTTTTGGAAACGATTCTGCATCCCTCTAGTTTTTGGCTTTTAAAAGACGCATATGCCATATTCCCAAAGGGCATTTTTGCCAAAACTTCCCCTTATCTTTGGAAATTTTAACCCTAGGGGGCTTGTCGTTCTGTCTAAAGACCCTTTCCCTAAATATGCGGTTAGGGGGACTTTCTCTTGATTTTGGGAGGTTGTTACTAACCCGGGACTGGCCAGAAAAAATCTTAACCCAGTAAAAAAATTTAAAACGGTTTTTTATTATGAAAGGGTTTATGCACGCCTTTACGAAAATAAAAACAAGCGAGACACTCTCTGGAAAAATACACCCGGGGAATCTGGTCTTAAAACGCCCTTTTTAAAAGGAATTTTGTTTTGGTTTACTGAAGGAACAACCCCTTTTTTAAATAGAAAACCAGAAGCGTTTATAACCCAAAAAATTTGGGAAAAGGGTTTGGGAGGGTTCAAAAATGGAAAAGTTGACCCGTTGTTTTCGGGGCGGGGGCCCTTTTACCTCACCCCATTTTCGATGAAATAAAAAAGGTTTTTCGCTGGAGGTAGGCAAAGGGACCCTTTGATTTTGGACCTTTGGATGAAAAAGAACTTCGCCTTTATGATGAAAGGGGGTGAAGACTATTTAAAATAACTAAATTTTGGGTTTTGGCTGGATTTTTTTCCCCAAATTTTTGGAAAAAACAGATTGTTTGGAAGTGGGGGAAAGCTTTAGGGAAAGACGGTACAAAAAAAAAATATTCACAAAAAAAAGGGAAAGTTTTTTGGAGCCGGCCCCAATAAAAATGCACATTTTTATGGTTTGTGATCCCTTCAGTTAAACATTAAAGAAAAAGGCTAAAGTTGGGCTTATTAAAATGTAGAAGAAAATAGCCTATTAAAAACAGGGGGATAGCTTAAAGTTTCTCCCCTAAAGACCCGCACTTTTTCTTTTAAATTTTCGGGAATATGGGTGGGGGAAAAAAACGGGTTTTTTTTCCTTGATTTGTTACAAACAATATACAGGTTTCATTACGAGCACATTTTTATTTCTGCACAAACCATTAAGCAAAAACAATTTCTTACAAAAAAAAGGGAAGGTTTTTTATTTGGACGGGGACGATAATATATTTTTTAGTTGATCCTAGCGCAAACTGAGCGAGTTTGAACATTACTTTAGATATTTTGGGGGACTGAAACACTGTTTATTATTGAGGGTTTGTTCAGCTGAACGGACATTGTTAAAAAAAAAAAAACCCCTTGCCCAAAGCTAGCTTTAGGGGAAGCCACGCCTTAGTTTTTGTGGGGCCCTCTTAACTCAAAAATATAATTTTTTCAAAAAGGGATTTAGATCGCATTTTAAAAATGGGTTTTGTTTTTTTTTTTCACTAAGGACAAAGATAGTTTTTGAAAAAATGTTTTAAGTAAAAAATTAATAAAAAGGGGCCCAAAGTGAGCTAAAAAAAATAAAAGAGAGTTAGAAAAACCCAAAGCCCGCTAAACTATGCTTAGGGACGGGACCCTCCAGTTAAATTTCTTTTGGTTTATTTTTGGTTGTTTATTATTGATTGCTTAAAAAAATTTTTTTATTATTTTTTTTTTAAAATTAAAAAAAAGAATTTTCCCGGGGGCCAGAATCAAAAAGCGGAGTAGCTCCTAAATGCTTTGGCAGTGGGATTTAAAAAAACCTAGCAGACCAAAGGATTTTGATTAATAGGAGTCCCGGGAAATGTTTATGGATTTAAATACCGAGAGGGGGGTTTACAAACAAAAGGGCAATTAAAGGGAAAAAAAAAACTACTGCAGAATCCTACCCTAGAAGATTTAAAAAATTTTAAATTGGAAAAACGATTTTGGAAAACACGATACAAAACTTCAAAAAAAGAGAGAATGTTTGGGGCTTTTGTTTCCCTGAAATTGCTTGGAAAAAATTTTAAAAGGTTTTAAAACCAAATGCAAGCCCTTTTCCTTTGTTACCTTTGGCCAAAAGAAAAAAAAATTTTTAAAAAGGCCTTTAAATTTTGCAAGGGGCCCCTTTCGGTTACCTCCCCCCCGGAACCCCCAAAAAAAACCTTAAAAAAAACCCCCCCCCATTACAAACCCCCCCCCGGCCCAACCCCCTTCCCCCCAAACCCCCCCCCCCCTTTAGAAAACCCAACCCCCCACCCCCGGGTGCCCCCCCCAATGATTTTTCGTTTTATTTATTACCCCGAGTGGGGGGCGTTTACTAGTTTGCCAAAAATTTTTAACGTTTCTTAGGGCATACATATAAAGGCTAAAAAACTTGGATGCTCCCTTTTAAAGTTTGGGTATTGCAATTACTAAAAACGGGGGACAAAAAATAAACACCATGTATATCGGGCAAGGTTACTGTGAGGGGTTGCCCAAAGGGCCCAAACCCTAACAGTACTCGATTTTATTTTATTAATTTATTTTGTTTTTTATTGCGTTTTACTCTTTTTAAAGGGAAGGGCTGCCAGAAGGTTTAAAAAGGGATTTTGTACAAAGATTAATTATATAAAATAATCTTTTTTTAAAAATTTGGAGGTTCAACATTTTTGGGGAAAAGCAAATAACTGAACTTTCAAAAGGAATAGAAGCGCTTGGTTAAGTTTTGGGTTTACTAGAAAGAAATATGCTAAAGTTTTTTAAATGCTCTTTCTTATTTAATTACTACTCATCAGCGGGTAGCTAGCGTAAGTGCGGGGTTTTAGTATTGCCTTTTTTAGCTTTTGGTCCCTGGAGCGCCAGCCTTTTTAGATTAGGGGGCCCCGGGGGTTTTGGGGTTTAGGCGTTTTTCCCTATGATTGTAAGCGCTTTTTTTAAAAAAAAAATAACCCTAATAAAAAAAGCACACTGCCAATGTTGCCCTAGCATGGGCCCAAAAATTTGTTCTTTTAAGATTAAGAATAAGCAAATCTTTTACAGGATAAAAACGTTACGACGAAAGGAAATTCAAAAAGTTTTTGGGTGACGGTGAGGATTTTGGACGGCAAAAATTTTGAACTTCAAAAAGGTGGGAGGAAAAGACGTTTACTTCACGACAGGAAAGGACATTGTTGAAATTTTAAACAGAACTTGCCCCAAAAACCGTGATCATTTAAAAACCAAATTTGGCCAAAAAAATATTTTTAACAAATACTATTTTTTTTTTTAACTCACTGTTTTTGGGGGGAAAAAATTTTGCAGCTCTTCAAAAACCCCAAACAAATCTTTTGGGGGCAGGCCTTTTAGCCATAGTGCACTGTGAAAAAAAAGAGTTTCTTTCAAAATTTACACGGGGGGGTTTCGGGTTTTCTAATTCTTTAAATTTTTAAACAATCTCCGCTCCATTTAGGATTGTGGCTCTAATTCTAAAAACCCCTTTTCCCCTCTCCAGGGGCATAAAAATATCTTTTTTTTTTAGCCCAAAACGGAAAAGGTTTTTTTGGTCCCCTTGACACTTCAGTTTGTTTTAATTTTTTTTAAATTTTTATTTGCGTTCCCCGGTTTAAGGCCTGTTGTTTTTAAATTCTTCTTGTTCTTGGCACGTAAAAACTGCAGGCAATCTTTTTAACCCATTTGTGTTGCGTTCTTGTCTTCGTGGAAATTTGGGTAGTGTCCATAATTTCTCTGTAAAATTTTAAATAGGTAAACAGGGGGTTCAGCTAGATTTTTTATTAAAGTTTTCTACAAAGGCCTGGGGATCAGGGTTGGGCCTGGGTTCCCTCTCTTAACTGTGGGTGATTTTTTAAAAACAGTGGTTTCCCGGGAACCTTTAAACTCTTTTCCGCCCTCAACTGAACCCCAATTCCTTGGATACTTTTAAGGGGCCCCCTTGCATGTATTTTTTGCTGTAAAGCCACAGCCCCCAGCAGTTGAGCTTTTATTTTTTAAAAGGTTTCAGGTCTTTATATCGGAACCCAGGTAACAATGTTGGGCAAAATTTAAACTTTTTTTTCTAAACTTTTGTCAGTGGAAGATACAGAAATCCATCTGGTTTGGGGGGTCATTTGGAACTGGGGTTAAAACAAATCTAGGTTATTATTTTTTTGGGGGGGGCGGGGAAAAATATATTTCCCCAAATTGTTTTTTGAAACCCCATTTCTTTCGTTTTGTTCAGACACTCTAGAAGTTTTTCTCAGTTTTTCAATAGCAGTTTTTCCCTTTTCCCCAATCCCTTTGGGAAATAATAAATATTTTGTCTTCGTTTTGGGCCCTTTAAAAAGGGACTGTTTTTTTAAATTGTTTTTTAAATTTATTTTTTGGGATTGTTTGTGCAAGAATATAGTTGCCCTTTAGCCCCCACAATTTAAAACCAATTTTTTTCCCTATTTTCTGTTCTTCTGTTTGGTTCTTAAAAAGTCAGACAGTTCTGGGGGGGTGAGTTAAAAAAATTTTTTTCCCTTGTCAAAAAGTAATACTCTTTTCTTTTGGCGTCATAAACGTCTTTAAATGTGTGCTCTGCTTGGCCCTTTTCCCCTTAACTTTTTTAAAAATAAAGTCTAATGACCCAATTTTTCTTTTCTCGAAGCGTCTCTTCCCTTTACAAAACTTCTATTGCCTTGTTAGGGCGTTTTCTCTTTTCTTCTTTGGGGGCCGCTTTTTAAACTAAACATTTTAATTGCTCCCGGGAAAAGGGCCCCAAGGAAATTAAAAATTTAGTCCCCCCAAACCATCTTAACTACTCCCCACCCCTTTTTAAAAATTATTTTTTTATGAATTAATTTTTTTTAAAACAAACCCTTTTTCGGGAAATAACCCCCTGTGAAACAAAAAAGTCTTTTGATGAAATTTCCCCGCATTTAATTACAACAATAACCTTAAAAATTTTACCCTCAAATATCAAACCTTCCTAGACCCGCCAGCTTTTTTTTTAAACATTTTTTTTTTGCTAACACGCATAGCCTATACAAAGGGGCCGCCAAATTACAGGAAAGGAAAATTCGTAGATAATTTTTTTTAACTCATTTTTTTAAATTAAAACTAAAAAAAAAAAATTAAAATAATCAAAATAGAAAGGCTGTTATGTGTTTTTTAAAAACATTTTAATTTTTTTTTGGGTTTAAAGCAAAAAATAAAGTTGAAACTGGGTTTTGGGAATTTCAAATCTTTCCCATGTTGGGTGGTTTTTTTCCCTTTTAACAAACATTTTGCAAGGGTTAAATTAACTTTTAAATAAAGCAAATAGGCATCCCATAATTAACCATCTTTAAAATAAGGGTTTTTTAAAAGTTTATATTATTTTTTTTGTTTTTAAAAAAGGTTTGGGTGACGAACTTTTAAAAGTGTGGGAGCAAGCGGGCCCCTACTCCGTGGCCCCTGCCATAAAAAAAGATTATATTCTCTAGCTGCGTGTGGAAAAAAACCAAAAACAGTTTTGGTTTTTGAATAAGTATTGAACAAACCCAAACAACGGGCTACATCGGGACGTTGGAAATTTTTACGCTAGGTACAAAGCCCCGCTAGGGTCAAAAATGGTTTGATCGGGGGCCAGACAAAATTAGTTTATATGCAAAATTTAGTAAGTAAGATGGCACCAGTTAAATTCAAAAGTGGTTTAAAAAAATTTTCAAACTTACACAAGTTTCCGGGTTTTTTAAAAAAGTCGCTAGAAAACTCTTGAATGTGACTTGTATTACAGATTTGGACGTTTGTTACCCATTCTTTCATGGGTTTAAATTACTTTTAATATTTTAAATTTTTGGATTATTAAATTTAATCGCAATAAAAAAAAAGAGCGATCAGGAGAAGAAAAAAGCCCCCAGGACAGCCCAAAAAAAGAACCCCCCGCGGGGGACCCCCCCCGGACCCAGAATGTACTCCCAAGTGAGTAGTGTTAAAAAGGGGTCAAAAAGTCCGGGACGAGCTGAATGGAAAAAAAAAAAAAAAGAAAACCAATCAGCAAAAAAAAAAAATTTTTCAGTTAGAAATAAACATCCCCCCCCGCCAACAAAAACCCAATTAGCAAAAACCCACAATCACAACCAAACAAAAAGATGTTTCTTTAATGTTTTGGGGTGTTTGTGCTGTTGTTGGGGTTTTTTTTGCATACAAATCCCAAAACACCATCCCTAACAAAAAACCCCCAAAGCCCCACATTAAAAAAAAAGAAGCCCCCTTTTAAAAAAAAAAGAGCACCTCCTGCAGTGGGATCCATTTTTTTTGGGAATTTTTTTTTTAAAAAAATTTGATAAAGTACATTTAAAAAAATAGTTAAGTAAAATTTAAAAGTTAGTTCCCGAAAGTACTTTTTAAGAAAAGTGCAAGAAAATTTACAAGTTAAGTGCAAAAAAAATAAGTTTTTAAAGTATTTGTTAGGTTTTTTAATTTAATTTCTTGTTTTGTTTTTAAATTTAAAGGGTTCTTTTTTAAGTGCTAGTTGGGTTTTAAAAAGGTTAAGTAAAACCCAAGTCAGTAAAGTTAATTTTTTAAAAAGTTCCCCCAATGCCCACGCTTTGAAAGCTAGAACTGACGTAAATTTTCTTTTTATTGTAGAGACTAAAAGCGGGTTGTGTGTATTGGGATGAAGATTTAAGAGCGAAGTTTAAAACATTTGTGTGATGAAAACTTTTTTTTCAAAGAGAGTTGCTTGTAGTTATCGTGAGTTATTTTTTTTTGAAACTTCTTTACTTATGCCCTTAGTTTTCTTCTTTTTCAGAATTTCTGGCTGGAAACGCTATTTTTTCTTTGACCTCAAACCAACTATTTTTTGGTTAACTGTCCCATTAAGTTATCCTTATTTTCCCCAACCTTTTTCTTGTTCACAGTTGAATGAAAAAGGATGTTTTTTGGTTAGTCGCATGTGTGTACCATCCTTTCAACCCCTTTTAGCTCCTTCTTTTTTTAAACCCCTTTAAAAAAGGTTTCAGTGGGGACGTCTAGAAAAAAAGAGCCCGTGTCTGTTTTAAAGGACTTTTTGGTTTCTGGGTACAGCGGGTTTTAAAGTAGTCGTAAAAGAAATTCTTGCATTAATAATTTAAAACAGCTCTAATACATTTAAACCCGATAAAACCCCGGGTTTTTGCCCAAACTTAACCTCCTTTTTCTTCATCCTAATGCCGCCCCAGGGCTGTCAAAAAAATTTCTAAAGTCTTGAAGTTAGGTTTAGAGGCAAATTTAAATTTGGGTTGGGTTTTTTCTTTTGTAACAAATTTAAACATCTTTACGTTTGGGTTTTACTTTTTCTCATATTTTTCCCAAAAAACAGCTTTTTGTTCATGATTTTTAAAGAAGTTTTTTTTCTGTTGCTTCAGTGGCTTGGGTTCTAAGATCAGTATTTTTCTTGATGTTTGGCCCAAAAATGGCTTTTGGGTGCAGTTTATTTTTCCCTTTTAAACGGGTCATTTTTCAACCCGTGTTTTTGTAAATTAACATTTCTGTAATGGCACAAAATATTTAGTTTTTGCCTAAGTTAGGCACAAGTTTAGGGGGGTTCCCCGATGGGGAATCATTTAACCTTTCTGGGGCGGGGGGAAAAATTTTCTTGTGGGATCGTGTTTTTTCTTTGGGAAATTTTCTAAATTACTTCCAAGATTAGCCCTTTTGGTTTAAACAGGCGGAATTTTTGTAACAACATTTTAAAAACATTTATTGACATTATGGGGCCCCTTTTAAAACATTTTAAATTTCAAGTGGAACCCGGTTTTGGATCTTAGCCCACCCATACAAAATTTTTTTTAAGATCAAAAGTACTTTTAGTTGTTGGATGGTTTGGGGGGGGTTCAAAATTTCGCCCCAAAAAATTTTTGGGTTGGCTTTGCATTTAAGGATGTGAGGGCCATGCAAATTCCCTTTCCCCTCACCCCTCTTAAATTTCATCTGAAGTGTGGGTAGATCAGATTTAATTTCAATCGGGATGTTTGTAGATTTTTAAGAAAAGGCCGTCCCAAAAAAGGGCCCAGGGCAGAGAGTAAGGGTGTGATTTCTAGACAGTAATGTTTCATTTTTTGTGGATCTGTAATTCTGAAAGACTTTCTCCCAAATTTAAACACACTTTCACCCAAGAAAAAAATTAAATCAGGGGATAATAAACCCATCGTTTCACAGTGTATTTCCGTCCGGGCCCCTTTCTGTGGGGTATTCATGTCGAATCAGTTATGTCTTTGCCCTCTAAGACTAGAAAAAAAAGGCCCCCTTTGGGGGGAAAGTGATTTCTTCTTTAAAACCTACCCCCCCACGAGTTAAAAGTATTATAAGGATAAACTCCTTTTGCGCCTAAAGTGGGTTTCAAATTATTTTTAGTGATTAAAAAGTCTTGTAGAGTCCGCTAATTATCAAAACTAGCCATCAGATGTTGGGTAAAGTAATAAAAGGAAAAGAGCAAGAGTAAAATTCATGTACTTTTCTGAAGACTGTGCAATGCAGGTAACCCTCTTTTTTTCCCGATGTAAACTGCTTCATGATGAAATGAGAATCGTACCCTAAAAAGTTTTTTAAAAGAGATAGGCATTTTCCCATGTCTTAGGGTCAATTTTTAAAGTTAAAAGATTAAAAATTTTTTGTGCGCACCCCCTTAAAATTTCCGTAATGTAAATCGGGGTTTCCTCTTACGGGCGTTCCTAAAAATTTCTTTATTGAAAAATCCCGGGTGTGTATTTAAGTCAAAAAGTTTTTGGGTCTTCAGGAGTAATTTTTAATGCTGAAAGATTTTTTTTGGTTTTAGGTAGTAATGCGAATTTGGGTTTTCATCTGCTCTAAAATTTGCTGGCTGAAATTGGGGCCCCCTTTTAATCTAAAGGTGTTGTGTTTTTGCCCAATCTGACCTAACAACAAAAAAGCAAAAAGAACAAAATCGGGATGGTGGGTTTTTAAGGTTGTTTTTTGTTCTTGCTGTTGTGGGCCCATAGTTACTGCTTTTTTAAAAGACCCAAATTAAAAGTCGGCTTTAAACCAATTTTCCGGGGGTCTCTGCATTTTGTTTTCATCAAAAAAAATTTTAAACTTTAGACCCGGGTTTTTGGTGTGGGATTTTGGGTTTTTCCAGTCTACAAAACTTTACTTTTTTTTCTTATGGACTGGGGGCCCGGTTCTTTTAGTTGGGGATTCTGCCCAAAAACCCTTTTCTCCCAAGCACTTGTTTTGCATGCCCTTTTGGTTGAAAAAACCCTTTAAGCTGTTTTTATTTTTTGTTTAAATTTCTTAATGACTCTTAGGCGCCCTGTAAAACGGGGCAAGTCAAAAGTTTATTGGCGGTTCGAAAAAGTAGGGGCATTGGGAAAACCCCTTTAGAGGCACTAGATTGTCTACTACAGCCATGTGTATACGTTTACAGTGTTTGGTTTGTTTTGTTTTTTCAAATGAGTTTATATGTTTTTATTTTAATGAAAAGGGTTATGTTACCCAAAGTTCAGCTCTTGCTTATATTTTTTCTTTTTTTGGGAAAATTTCTGTTTGCTTTTTTTTGGGGCCCGGATGAAAAATGCGCAAAACACACCCAAAAAAAAAAAATTTTGCTGTCAGAATTTGTATTTTTAAAAGGGATGTTTCCTTTTTAAATTTTGCTCTTTTGGAAGAGGAAGGAAAGAATTCCCGACTGTAGGTTTAAATTTTGTTTGTTTAAATTTGATTTCAGTACTGTCCCTTCGCCCAGCCAAAACCCCCCTTAAAAATTTGCTTCGTCATTTTGCTTGGTTAAACTGTGTAAGCAGTAGTCAGCCCAGTTGAGTTAAGTCGGGATAGCTGTTACTTCTTTCTGTTTATTTGGAACCCCAAAACTTTCCTGCTACTATCGTTTTCGGGCGTTATATAGTAAACCCAAAAAACTCCCAACAAAAAACTTTTTGGCGGGTTCCTTCGGAAGAGATTTCGGGGTTTTTTAAAAAGGGCATGTGCTACGTTTTCAAAAAGTTTGTAGGGTTTTAATTATTTTTGTCTTTTTCCCTAAACGTTTACTTTTTTTTTTTTTTCCCAATATCAAATTTTTTCCATGTATTTATTTTTTCCGTCCTGGTTTTTATTTGGGGGGCCGCCCTTTTTTAAAAGCCAAATTTTTAGAAAATTTTAAAAAAAATTAATTTTTTTTAAAAAAAGTAATTTTAAAACCCGCTTTTTTTTCCCCCAAACCCGTTTGCAACACTTCAAGACACTTTTAACTTAAAATAACAACCGGAAATTTATTTTAGTTTTTTCTAAATTTCACTACAGTAAATGTTCACCCCTTTGATTGCTTCGTTAAATAGTTCACTATGTTTTTTTTATTAAAACTGTTTACATAATTCTAAAAAACCGGTTCACTAAAATCAAGGGTTTAGTATTTTAAATTGTTTCTTTCAAATAGTTCATTACAATTCTTTAAATCAGATTCGTGGGGTTCGGCAGCCTTTTTTTTAAATCTAAAAAAAACGGCCCCGCGGGTTTACACTCAGAGCAACTCCCTTTAAATTTCCTTCAGGCTTTTGCCTTTTGCCCCCAGCTAGGCGGGAAAACCAGTCAGCCCAAAAAATTCAGGACGCGCTCGGCCGGGGGCTGTAGGCTGTGTGTTTTTGGAGGGGTGGACCCCCTTTCGAGACCTGTGAAACACCCATTAATTTAAAATTTTTTCTTTTGCAGTTTTTTTAGGAAAAAATTTTTTCGGGTGTGTCGCAATAGCTAAAGTGATACTTGGGGAAATGTGCCCAAAAACTGGCATTTCGACCGCTCTGTGAGTACCAAAATTTAAACCCTGTTTTAAAAAACCCTTTTTCTGACAGAACTTTGGGCCCGGTTCGAGGGGGCCCCTGGCGTGCGTGGTCTTTGGGCTGTTTGTGTTTTTTAACCAAAAGTAGGAAAAACCTTGGCAAGAATCTTTGGGGGAACAAAAAGTTGGCATTTGAAAAGGGGTCGTTTTTAAACCCGGGTTGTTTACAAAAATTTTTCTTCATTTTTGCTACATTTTTTATGTACTATGGTTGAATGTGGGAGCAACGTAGGCCAAATTTAAAAGGGGAAAACGTGGAGGAAAACATAATTCCTTTAAAAACAAAATTTAAAATACTGATTAAAAGTTTAAAGGTAGTAGGCCAACAGTAATAAGTAAACAAAATTTCATAATTATAATTTAAAACTTCATTTCCAAAACACTACTACTTTTTTTATTCGGAAATTTTAAATTTTAAAAAGTGCTGTTGGTAGTACCATTTGGGTTTTTTTTTATGTGTGTGTGTGTGTGTTTTGTGTGTGTGGGGGGTGTGTGTGTGGTGTTGTGTTTTGTTTGGGTGTTTTGAGAGGAGAGGGAGGAGAGAGAGAAAAGGGGAGAGGGAGGAGAGAAGAAAAGAGAGGGGAGAGAAAGGGAGGGAGAGGGGGGAGAGAAGAGAGAGGGGGAGGAGGGGCGGGGGGTGGGGTTTTCTTTTCCCCAAATTGACCTAAATAATTGTGGTTAAAAATTTATCCTATAGAAAAGTAAAAAGCATTCCAATGTTTCTTTCAAAATTGCATATGTTTTACTGATACAAGTTTGGAAATTGGGAGTTTGTAATGGTGTTATAAAAGCTAGAAATATTGACCTTTTTTTTTCCCCAAAGGGGGTTATGCAAAATATTGGGAAAAAAAAAGGTTTTAAAAAATTCATGAAGGAGAGTAAAATATGAACAAACAACTATAGTTTTTGTTTTAGATTTTTTTTTCAAACGGGCAAAGTGTTTTTCATGGGGGAAGTTTTGGGGGGTTTGGGGGGCAGGGTGGGGGTGGGGGGGGTTGGGGGAGGAGAGGGGGACAACCCCCCCCCCCCCCCCCCCCCCCCGCCCAAAAACCCCGGGTTTAGGGTCACACTATTCTGTAACACAGGCCCCTTATTGAGAGTGCAGGACACCCCGAGGGCATGTGCCTACAAGACCGTTTGTGTTGTGTTAAAAAGGGGTAGTGAAAAAGTTTATGTGATGGGGAAAAAGGTTTTTTACACAGAAAAAAAGGCTTTAACCCACAAGGGGGGTGAGTTCAATTTGGTTTTGTGTGTGTGGTTTCGTGCGTGGTGCGGTGCGTTTTTGGGGGCGTTTCGTGGTGGGGTTTTGTGGGGTTGGGGGGGGGGGTTTGTTGGGGGTGGGGGGGGTGTGGGTGGGGTGTGTGTTTTGTGTGGGGTGTGGGGTGAGGCGGGGGTGGGGGTTGGGGGTGGGGGTGGGGGGGGGGGGGTGGGGGGGGGGGGTTTTGGGGGGGGGGGGGGTGTGGGGGGCGGTTTTTTTCTGGTTTAAGGGTTTTGCTGCAGGCAGGAAAACAGCCCCCCGCCCCCCTCCCCCCCCTCTCTCTCTCTTCCCCCCTTTTTCCCCCTTTTCCCCTTCTCTCTTTTTCTCTCCCCTCCCTCCCTCCCAGACCCCCCTCAGTCTCGTATGCCGGGGTGCCGGTTTTATATGTTGTGTGTGTTTTTGTGTTTTTGTTTTTGTGGTTGGGGTGTGGGGTGTGGGGTGGTTGGTTTTTGTGTGTTGGGGGTTTTGTGTGTGGGGGTGGGGATGGGGGTGTGTGTGTGGGGGTGTGTTGTGTGATATCTGTTTTGTTCTTGGGGGAAGTATGCATGCCGGGCCGTTTCAGTTCAGTTTCTCTCTCTCTCTCTCTCTTCTTCTCTCTCTTTCTCTTCTCTCTCTTTTTCTCCCCTCTCTTCTCTCTTCTCTCTCTCTCTCTTTTCTTCTCTCCTCTCTCTCTCTCTCCGCCCCCGACTCGTTGCCGTTTTGCCGTGTTTTAAAGTAAATTTTTTTGTGTGTGTTGTGTTGTGTGGTGTGTGTGTGTGTGTGTGGGTGTGTTGTGTGGGGGTGTGTGTCGTGTGTGGAGAGGAGAGAGAGGGGAGAGTGTGTGTGGGTGTGTGTGTGTGTTTTGTGAGAGAGAGAGAGAGAGAGAAAAGGGGGAGAGTTTTGTTTTGTGGGGTGTGTGTTGGAGAGAAGAGAGAGGGAGAGGGAAAAAGGGAAAGGAGGAGAGAGGAGAGAAGGAGAAGGGGAGAGAAAAGAGGAGGGGAGAAGAGAGAGGGGGGAGAGAGGGAGAGAGGGGAGAGGATTTTTCAGGTTTTGAGTGCAAGCCTTTTTCATGTGAAAACTTTTTCTTTGGTCATGCTTTTTTTGAAATTTTTTATTTAAAAGTTTCAAAGCTATTGTGAAAGTCAAAATTTTTATATATGTATTATTAATTCCGTCCCCCCTCCCACCCCAACCCCTCCCCCCTCCCTCTCTCTCTCTTGGGATGCTTTTTTTTGATTTTTGTGGGACAAAAAGGGATCCGTGCATGTCTGTTTCTTTATGTATGTATTCTCAATCAGTCATCCCCCCCACCCCCAATCTTTTTCCCCCCCTCTCTCTCTTTGTCAGACTCTCTCTCTCTCTCTCTCCTCCGGGTCTCTCTCTTCCAAATCTCTCTCTCTTCTCTCTCTCTCAGTTTTTGCATGCCCGCCGGGTGTACAATGTGCATGTTTTTTCTTCCCTTTTTGATTTTATAAGTGGTAAATTTTCGTGCAGTTTTCTTGTTTTAGTCCCTGTTTATCAACCATTCCTCTTCAAATTTTCTTTTCGTTCTCTTCTCTCTCTCTCTCTCTCTCTCTCTCTCTCTCTCCCCTCTCTCTTCTCTTCTACAGGGCCCCCCCCCCCCACCCCCCCAAAACACACACACACACAAACACACACACACCAAAAACACACACACACACAAAACACAACCACACACACACACACAAATACACAACACAACACACACAACACACTCGACTTTGGGTTGCGCCCCCTTTTTTCCCAAACGCTGGGGCTTGTTTTTGTTTTGTTTTTTCCATTAGTTTGGCTGTTAAAAGTTTCCCCTACCCTTCCCCCCCAATTGTAATTTTTTAATAATCATAATTAAGGGGTTTTTGACGGTTTAATTTCTGCTTTTTTTGTACATATTGGGGGGTGCCGCGCGCATGTGTGCATGGGGTGGGGCGGGAGTGTGTGTGTGGGTGTTTGTGTGGGGTGTGTGTGTGTGTGGGGTGTGTTTGTGTGTGTGTGTGCGCGCGCGCGCGGCCCCCGCGCCCCCGCGTACGTGCGTGCGTTTGGGGTTTTTGTAAGAATTCGTTTTTATGGGTAAAAAATTAAAAAAAACCCTTTGCAGGAAAAAAGGTCACAGGGTGTTGTGGACAAAGGGCCCAAATTTCCCTGTTCTCGGTGTACAATCGCCCCCTGTGGGCAGGTTTTTGTAAACATTTGGGCAGCTATTTGGGGCGATACAGACACCAAAAAAAGTGGTAGTTCCTATTTCCACGCTTTCAGTACAAGCGGGCCGAAAACGCTTGGGCCCCTTTTCTCCGACACTCTAGGGTTTCAGTTTTTTGACCGTAGGCCTAACAGTCACAGAAACCCGGGGTGGTTGGGTGCGCGCGAACAAAATTTTTTACTTCTGTTTTCCCTCCCAACGCTTTTTAAGGGAAATTTTACTCCAAACGATTAATTTCAGCGGGCAGAACTGCCGTGAAATAAAAAAAATTTTGTAAAAGTAAAATTTAGCTTTTATTTATTGTCTATTTCTAATCGTAAAAAATGGTTTTTCTTTAAAAACGAAAAAAACTACTCCTTCAGGGGGGAGCCCCCCCCCCCAAACCCCCCGTCAGATTAGCCCTCTTTAGGAGCCATATAAAACAAATAAATTGGCAAACCAACTTTTTGTGGTTGGGCCAAGAAAATGGGATTTTACTGTTTGGGCGGGTTTTTAATTTTTGTTTGTTTATTTATGTGATTAAAAAAAATTTAGTATTGATTTTTTTAAAACCCTTTTCCCTTAAAATTTTTTATGGGCCTTTCCCAAATTTATCTTTTTTAAAGTACTTTAGTTTAAACCTTTTAACTTCTTCGGGATTTTTTTTAAAAAAAAGAAAAAATTTAAATTAAAAAAAAAATTAATCAGTTTTCTTCCCCATTCTTTTTCCCAAATCTCTCTCTCCCCCATTCATCCCACTTTTGTCTGTCTGTCTTTGGGCTGTCTGTCTGTTTACTTCTTTGGCTGTCTGGGGTGTCTCCACCCCTCTCCCTCTTTCTCATTCACACACACACACACCACACCACACACACACACACACACACAACCACACACAAAACACACACACCCACACAACACACACCCCACACACACACCCCCAACCCCGGGAAACATTCACCCCAATAAAAGGGGGGTGCTTGAGGGGGGGAAATGAAAGGGGGGTTTTTTTGGGTTTGCACTTAGCGGTTTAAAAAAAATTCAAGACCCGCCGCCTAAAGCCTTTATCAGGGGTCCGAAACAATTAAACACAAGATTCTTCAAAGTTCTCTCTCTCAAAGGGGAAGGGAAACGGGTGAAACATGGAACAGGAGCGAGAATGCAGCAGGGTAGGCTACCACCCACGCCGGGGGATCGGTTCTATTTTTAGGCTGGCTTTGGTGGGCGCCTTTCCCAAACGGTTTAAAGGTTACTGGGGTTGCTGGGCTCACTTTTGGGTTGGGTTTTTGTGCGGATCCGTTTCCCGTACTGTGAAAAATTTTTGGCACTTGCGCCCTGGCCCTTTTATTTTATTTCCCGTTGCCAGAAATGAAACGAAAAAAAGGGAAGGGCCCCACAGCATAAAAACCCCGGGTATCCAAAAAAAACACTTTCAAAGGCACGTTAAATTTTTGTGCGTGAAAAATTTTGAATACCCCGGGTTTTTTTTTTCAACCAAAAAGCCCATGGTTTTTCCCTTTATTTCTCCCTTCTTTCCTTTCATTTTCTAAAATAAAGTTGTTGAAAAGGGATTTGCCCATTCAAAAACTTTTTTAAAATCCAAAAAATCCACGCTGGCTTCTGAAACTTTCAGCTATTTTTTTGTGCCATATGCAAAACTTCCTGCAGAAAAAGCCCCCCACACCTTTACAGCACGCCCCCCAAAGTGAAATGACAGGACGGCTCCCTTGGGGGGGGGAAAAACCAAAAAAATGTAAAGTGATTTTTTAAACCCAGCATTGGTTTTTATAAGGGGTTTTTTTTTGCTGGGGGACAGGGCCCAAAATTTTTTTGGGTTAAAGAGAAAAAACTGGGCCCTTTCCCGGCCCAAAAAGACGTTTATACTCCCTGCCGATTGGTTGGGGCGTGGGCCCCGCGCAAAGGGGGAAGCTGTCGCAAAAACCCCGGGGAGCTTGCACGGTCCACGCACACAAGCTTTTTTTGCAGTTTTGGGGCCAAAAATTTTATTAAAACGTCTAGCATCAGGGGCGTTTAAACCATATAATTTTTTAGTTTATTTTTATTTTGTCTGTAGGGGAATGTAAATATCTTTTTGTTCACGTCACCCCCTGTTATTTTGACGGAAAACCCCCCTTTCAATGTTCTAATTACCCTCAATTTTGAGGGTTTTTGGGAAAAAGTTAATTTTGTTAAAAAAACAGGGGTTAATTTTGGCCAAAAAAATGACACGTGAATTTGGGCGTTTTTTTGTATGTGAAAAAAAAAGGGGGGTTTTCGGGGAAAAAAACCCTGGGGGGGGTCGTTTAAAGAAGATATTTACAAAACCCCCCTTAAACCCCCCCGTGGATCGTTTTCATTGAAAAGACAAGCCCTGCAGACAAGAACCGCCCCCCAGCATTTATTCAAAAGGAGTTCAGGGTGGCTAAATAAATCAAAAAATCAAACCAGCAGGCCCTACGGAACCGCCTACATGGGTTTAATCTCCCCTTTTTCGTGCCCAGGGTGTATTTGGGCCCCACTTAACTTTCCCGCCCATTGGGCAAAAACCCCGGCAGCGCCTTCCCGGGGAACCCTCAGGGGGAGGTGGACACGTCAGCCCAAAGGTCCCCGGGCTTGTTTTAGTGATGATCCGCTTTACCCCCTTTACCACAACGCTGGCCCAATGATGGTCTGGAGGCGCCCCGGGCAAAACCCTTTTTTGAAAGTCACTGTTCAAAAAAAGTGGCCTTTGGTGGAGGTTCTGTAATGGGCTGGGGGGCCTTCCCGCCCTTCACCACGGAACACCCCTTTTATTTATGTACAGGGTAAAACCCGACTGACATCGGGTACCGGGTGAGATCCCTTTGACCCCCTGGCTGTGCCCCGCATGCAGCGATGGGGGCCGAAGGGGTGTTTTACCGGATGACAATGCTCCCCCACAGGGCAAGGGTGGTCAAAAGGGCTTCTGCAGCAGTTGGAGTCAAAGAATGGGAGGGAGCCCGTTTCAGTCCCAATCTCAACCCCATTTTGGAAACCCCTGGGTGAAACTGGATTTTCAAAAATGGGGCCAACAAACCCGTACCAAAATGGGTGCAGGGGTTTGGGGGGCGGCGCTTCCAAAAGGATTTCACCCAAAATGGTCAACTCGTTTTTGGGGGCTCGCTGCGTCGGTGCCCGGGAAAAGCCATGGGGTTTACACGGGATTACTTTAGCTTTTGGGAGCATCGTAAGCCCCGTCTTGTTTATTTCCATGACTTTGGGGGGAAATTTAAAAATTTGGGTACGTACCCCCCTTTAAACAAATGTACACACCAAACGTTTGTCGAGATTTAAGGGCGCTGTGTATCGTTGTACTAAAAAATGGAATTAAATGTTGGGCCCCAAAATTAAAAAGCATTGACTTTCTTTTTTTTTACAGTTATGAAAGTTTGTGAAAGTGATCCTTAACTTTTTTGTGTGTAGCTTAGTTTTTTTGTCCCTTTTTTTTTCAATATTTTTAAAAGCCTTTGGGCTTTTTTTCATTGCTTCTGTAATGTATTTTTGCGGGCTGACTTGATTTTACAGTTTTTAAACCCGAAAGATAAAAAAAAGCAAAAAATTTTGCCTTTAAATAACATCTAAAAGGGAAAACAGGAAATTTTTTCAGCACTTTACTTTTTGCAGTTTCATTGAAAAAAGAAGTGCTTTTCCTTTTTCATAGTTTAACCCCATGAAGGGCAAGTTTATTTTTGTGGATGTTCCCCACTCGAACCCCTTTTTGTTTGCATTTAAACCTTTCCCGGGTTTGTAAATGAATCTTGCGAAAAACCCTTTGCCATTTATCTTAATAACATTTTAAAAAAACCCTTTTTCCGGGAAAGGAAAATGTTTTTAAAGGAGAAAAACCAACGATACTTTTTTTGGGTTTCCCTATCAGAATGCCAGTTTTTTTTTAAAAGAACAAAAAGTCTATCCTTAAATTCCCCCAATAAAAAAACTGTTCGTTTCCTCCCCTTGAGCAGCCACACTACCCCCAAAGGGCCCGTTCTGATAGCACTTTCTTTACATGATAAGCTCAATTCTCTTTACCTTGCTCCATTTGTAAAAGCATCATATCATAAGCTTGTCCCCCCACAAACGTTTACTGTGGGAAACTTCAACTTTTTTAACAGTAAACCCAACACTTTTTACATTTAAAAATTTATATAAAGAGGGTTTTTGCCCATCTCTCCCTATAAAAAAAGTTTTGGGTCCATGAAATTGTACCTGAAAGGGAAAAACGCTTCATAGCGGTTTGTTTGGACTTTTTCTATCTGTGGAAAATTTTTTTTCAACCCCCCAAAATTTTAGCCCTAAGTAAGGGAAAGGTTCTATCTGTGAAGGGAAAATTCTCTAAAAAAATTTTCTCAATCAATACATTTCAGCTTCCTTTAAAGGGTTTTATAATTTCAATGGCCCCCTTTTTTTCCCTTCCTTAAAGAACTTCCCACGGGATTTAAATTTTGTTTTTTCCCTAAAAACCCTCTTTGTGTAAAGAAAAGATGTCACCATTTCTGAAGACCAAATTTTTTGTCTTTTCCAAATTAACTGTTTTTTCTTTTTTATTTTTGTCCTTAATTATTTTGCATCTCAAATCTTTTCGTAATCTTTTAACTTTTTGTTTCTTTCGTTTGCATCATCATCAAACCCAAACCCTTACATTTTCTGTCCCCCACTACCAAAAATCTAACCATCAAGCAGGGCCCCCCACAAAGCCCTGACAAATTTTTCAAGGGGGCTCATTCCATTTAATTTTCTAAAAGTTGACAGGCTTTCTGCCAAAAATCTTTGAAATTTATCACATTTTAAATTTCCCTTTTTTTTCATATTTGCATTTTCATTGACCATTGATTTTTTCTTCAACCCTTTCTGTCGTTTAAAAGCTTATCATCCCAAAAAGGCAAACAGTCACCCTTTCCCTATTACCTCAACTGTCAGGTGCCCTGAGGAAATACAGGCACCAAACTCGTAAATCAAAAAGTGGGTTAAAAAATCAGTGTGAATCAGAAAATAATCAATTACACTTTCAACCATTCGAAGGGCACTAAAATTATTCACCATCACCCCATCACCCTTACAATAACCATTTAAGTTTCTCAAACAAACAGGGAAAAAAACGTTCAAAAAATGTTTTTTCCAAAAATTTAAATTTAAAGGTTGAATCTTTTGAACGAGTGGTTTCAAAATGTTGGGCATTATGTCAAACATTAACACTTTCTAACTAGTTTGCCATTATTTCATTTTCAATTGTCTGTGTCCTGTTCGGATTTAAATCAACCCGTTCCCCAAGTAGAGTTCCCTCCCTTTCCCTTTTCCTGTTGCAATAGGGTTCTTTCCCTTAACAGAAAACCCTCCTTCATCCCAAATTTTCATTGTTTGGGGGGCTCCCTTTGGGGGCAATATAGCAGCGACTAATTTTAACCCTCTTTGTTTGATGCCAAAACATGTTTTTTATATTTTAACCAATAACGTTGTTTTGCAGTCAAGCTTTATTTTCTTTCAATTTTTTCTGTTTAAAATATTTTTATTACAGCAACACCCCCCCTTTAAAACCTCCCCTGATGAGACAATTTTTTTGTGGCACATGAAACTTCAATTTAAACAGAAAAAAACATTTCCTTTTAACCCAAATGATTTTAATCAAGAAAAATTTTTTGGAAGGGCAACCCAAAAAACAAAATTTTTTTTCCAAAAATTCATAAAAAAAGAGGGCACTCAGTTTCCTGAATAAGTTTTTTTAAAATTATAGTTTTTAAAAATTTCACGGGTTGAATGGTCGGGCCTTTGTCCTATGGTTTCCCCGCAGCGCCTGAGCGCAGGCTCCTGTCATTTCAGTCCCCTCCCCCTGTACCCCTGCCAGACCCGAAGCTGCAGTCCTGCTTGGCCCGGTTACCCCGGTATGTTGAATTCCGACGCTTGCTCGTTTTCTGCCCCCCACGTGGGGCACGTGGCCTGGGCCGCGGTTGTCCTCCAGTTTACACAACCCCCGGGGGGGAAACCCCCCCTGGGTTTTCAAAGCTTTCCCTAACCCCTGGTCTTCGTGTAAACTGGAGGGGGGTGTCCATCACTCCCGTCGCCATCGTCACGCCGCGTTTTTTCTGGGGGGGCCGAAAACCCTGCACAGAAGCAGGGGAAGAAAACCCCATGTCAACGCTTTTTCGCCCCCGACTTTGGGGGTTTTTGGTCATGGCGATGGGGTTTTAGTGCGTCGGGCGTTCTCATTTCCCTACTGCCGTGTTTGAAATTTTGTCCGCCAGGGATTAGATTTTGCACTTTTGTCAGTACTTTCCCGTGCTCCCCATTTCCCCCCCCCCTGGGGGATATGTTTGGGGGTCTGGCAATCGAAAGGCCCATGACTAGTGACCTTTCTTAAAGAAATCCCTCTTTCCTCCCTGCCTGCTTGGCAGCTATTTGGGCTTGCGCTCTGGTTTTAGTCATTAGCCACCCCTAAAATCCCCTTTTCCCGTTTTGTTGTCGTTTTGTTTTGTTCGTTTAAAAGCGACATTTTGGGCTCTCCAACTTCTACAAATTTGGGCTTCATAGGTCTTGTATTACCTCACATTGCCTTACTATCGGTGGGCTCGGGTCTATGTTTGTCAGAGAGGACAGAAAAGAGGAGGGGACATTGGGTAGAGGAGAGGGGAGAGAGGGGGAGAGAAAAGAGAAGGAGTGAGAGAGAGGGACAGCAGGAGGGGAGGAGAGAGAGGCTTTTATCAATGCGCCGCAAACTGGATTTCTGTGCCCCTAGTTGGTTTATTTGACCCAAATTGGGCGCATTTAAAATAATTGATATGTATGTATTGTGTATGTTTGTATGTTGTATGTAGGGATGTTTTGTATGAAAGTTGTATGTATGTATGTATGTATGTATGTATGTATGTTGTATGTATGTATGTTGTATGATGTATTTAAAGCAGGGATGTTTTGTATGTAGGGATTTTATGTTGTATGTATGATGTATGTTTTGTATGTTTTTTTGTATGCATTTCATTTTCTCCTACCCAAAACACACCTGCAGAAGGGCAGGATCATAATGCCGGTGATCTGAGATTTTGAAGTTGGGAAAAGGGAAATTTTTGGGAAAATTTCCAAACGTTTGAAAAAATCAAAAAAAATAGGCATTTGCTGTTTGGGGGTTTTTGATCAGCAAAGATCGTGATCTATGAAGGAAATACCCGATGCATCCTTGTTCCCAAAAATTGGGGATTTATTGTTTTTACACTAGTCCCCTTAAACATGAGCTGAAAGGGCGTCTTTCACACCCAAAATGATGCCTATTGCAGAAAGACACCGACCCTCGCCTCGTTCGCTGCGACTCCAAACTCCACTCCAAAACCCCAAAATACAAAAAAAGGAGTAGTCCCCCGGGAAAAAAAGTCCCGAGTTGAAAAATTCCAGGGGCGCAAAAAAAAAGAGATTTCCCGGGATGTCTAGAAAAAAAGATGTTGGTTTTCAAGACGCCCCTGTGTCTCTCACCTTTAAATGATTTGGCCCAAAAATTTAAAAATGCCAGTCGAAAAAATCTGGGAGTCCCTTGGGGTTTACTATAATAAAGAACAAAAAGTGGTTTGGGCGAAAAAAATGAGGAAATTCCAAAAATTGCTTTCCCAAGAAGAATTTCCCGGCTAATGGGGCTCACGCGGCTCCCATCAAGTCCGGAGAAAAAAAGCTGCTTCCGTCAAGTAGTAGCGCCTCCAGTGCAAAACTTTTGGAGATCCAGAATGGGGTGGTGGATTTAAATTCGCGAGAAAAAAAAGCTGTGCACGACAATTTTGATCTAAAGGGGGTTTTATGGGGGGCCCTTTAAGGGGGTGGGTTTGGTTTTTCAATCAGTCTTTCTGATCCCTTTCGCTGGGGGAAATTTGCCAAAACGTTCTCACGGAAAAAGGGGTCAATCCAGGCTCTCTTCATCACTAACTTTTTGTTCCTGATTTGCAATTTTTCGCATTCCCCCTGGCAAAAGAAAACAGAAATGGGCGAGTTGGCCATCATCGGGGGAGGGCTACCAAAACCACGAAAAAAAGGGGAAGAGTGGTTTTAAAGGGTTTCAGAGGGCCCATGGGGTTTTTAAAGAAGTTTGAAACTTTTGGGGGCCCCGCATTAAAGCAAAAAATGCTTGAGCTCTTTGCTGTTTTTGGGAGCAGGTCCAAAAATACCACAAACCCCTGCAATTTCAGGGCATCATCGCCCTGGCAAGAACAAAGGGGGCAATCAGACTTTCTTATTGTGGGGGAATTTAAATTGCCCCTGGGAAAGCAGGAAAAATCCTTGCAAAGGGTATTGTGAACAGATGGTGCCCCCCACCCCCGAAGGGCCCTCCGCCCGAGAACCCGTGTGGCCCTTTAGGCCTAGAGGGTCACACGGCTATTTTTTGTCCACACAAAATAAAAAAAAAAGTACCCGGGGAAAAATCTCGACGACCAACCAAATGTTCGACACTTTTGAGCAGAAAAGGAACGTACGATATGGGAAAAGTTTGGTTGTCCTCCAAAGTTCCCCAGCATGGGCCACGCGCCAGAAAGGGTTTAGTGTGGCCCCAGTCAAATTAAAAAGTGACTTCTCAGAGCCCTATTATCAATTTGGGGAAAAAGCGGGTTGAAACTGGATCTTTTTTTTACCATTTGGGTTTTGGATTTATGCCCAAAAAAACCACTGAAAAAAACTTGTTTAGGGGAAAATGGTTTTCTAGTTCCGTGTCGTCTCGTAGCAGCCCCATTTAACTTCCCGCGACTACAGTCCCCCATGAAGACACTTGGGGCAACTGAAACCGGGACCTTTCCCCTTTGCGACAAACTGCCTTTTTTGCCCCCAAAGGGGAGCGTATCTTAAATTTCTATGCCCAGGTTTGCCCCCTCTTCAGATTGATTTTCAGCTTGGGAAAAAAAATGGAAGTCCTTCCCCAAGCCCGCACTGCTTTGGGAAAAATTAAACACCCTACTCACATCAAAATCAGCGAGACCTTTAACTGAAAATTGTCCCTCAGTTTTCCTACCCGGGGGCTTTATCTCATCGGGAAACCAAGGGTTGACAGGGATGTTTACAACAGGGCGGGCAAAAGGCGAACAGTGCTTTTGAACGGGTTTTTTGCAAAGAGTGTGGGAAAAGTGAAAAGTCTGAAGGGAAAACCAAATCCCGAGGAAAACCAAAACCCCTCGTACTTTTCACCCCGTCCCCCCCCCCCCCCCCCCCCCCAAAAAAAAAAAAAAAAAAAAAAAAAAAAAAAAAAAAACCCCGGGTACTTTTTTTATTTTCTTAACTGTGGAGCCCAAAACATGAAAAGGATGTAAAAAAACCAGGGTAAAAAGGGGTTTTTTTGCGTTTTTGTGCTTCGAGTTTTACTCAAGTTTTTGGCCAAATGGATTTTTTTACGTGCACAAAAGGGCCCCTGGGGCAATTTTTTTTGGTCATTTTTTGGCCCGAGTGATGCAAATTCATGCACTTTTTGGGTGAAAAGCAAGTCCAAAAGGGGAAAAAAAAGCACACACCACACACACCGGGAAATCATTTTTGAGGTAAACGTCTGTCAATACAAAGTGCAAAGATGCCCCGACCCCGCAGCTAAAAACGTGGAACCCCCCTAGGGGTTTTCAAGATGGGCCCCAAATCAGCCTTAAGTTTGCCCCAAAACTTCAACGTGAGCCCGAGCACCCCCAGCAGGCTTCTGAGTCGTCATTGTTTAGCGGGTCCCCCGGCAAGGGCCCCAACCCCTCTGGAAGACCCTTTTGGGAGTATCTCCCGCAATGCCGAAAATCCGGGGCCGCCACCCGTGTGAAATCAGCCCCCCTGTGGATCGCCCTTTTAGTCAGCCCCCCGCAACCCCCCCAGCAATTTTCCGGAGGTCAAAGAAAACTCTAAAAAAAAGGTGTTTTGAATTTATCCGGGGATGAAGTAGGGCTATGGGTTGCAGACCTGCCGAGGACCCCCGTCCTCACACAGCATTATCGTCAGAACAGCCCCTGAGGGCAACTCAGCATATCCTGGACCCCCAGAAACCCCTGGAACAGGGGTTGCTTTTCAGGGGCGCTTTCTTCCCCACCCCCAGCGCTATGCAGGGGGGGGAGGAGGGTTTTTTGCAAAACCCTGGGGGAGCGCTTTAAACCCAAAAAATGTGGGGTTTTAGGGGTTTATGGGGTTGGGGGCATGGGGGGGGGGGGGGGGGGGTTTCCCCTATGCTGGCCCGGAGTCTCCTGGTGCGAGTCCGAGGGGACGCTGAAAAGGCCAAACAGTAAGTGGCTGAAATTTCCCGCCCCCTTTTCCCGCCTCTTATGGCCGGGTCTCGCACATGTTCCAAACAGAAAAAAGCCAAGCCTCATCCGCAGATAACAATGCCAAACCCCCGCCAAAACATCAATGTTCTTCATTGGCCATTTAATGTCCCCCGATCTTTAACCCCCCGGCAATATGAGATGAGCTGGGGACCCCCAAAGGAGTTCCCCAGGCCCCCCCGGGAAGGTGGCCAAAAGTCCCTTTTTAACCCCCAACCCCCCGGGGGCCAACCCAGCCCGGTCAACCGGCCCTTAAATTTTTCATATAGTCTACTTTGGGATCCCTGCGCTGTTCATATGCCAAGCGTTTCTCAGGGAAAAGGCTCAACCAGGCTCTCTTCATCCTAAACTGTTCTGTTCATAAATCAGCAATTCTCCGCATTCCCAATGGCAAAAAAACAGAAGTGGACGATGTTGGCCATCATCGAGGAGACTACCAAAACACAGAACAGGTGAAGAGTGGTAAGGTTGCAGATGCCGATGGAATTCCACCAGAAGTTTTGAAACATAGGGGCCCAGCATTACATGCAAAACTGCTTGAGCTCTTTGTTGCTGGTAGCAGGTCAAACTACCACACCTCTGCAATGCAGACATCATCGCCCTGTGCAAGAACAAAGAGGGACAATCAGACTATTCTTATTGCTGTGGAATAACTCTGCTCTTGAATGCAGGAAAAATCCTTGGAAGGATATTGCTGAACAGATGGGACCACCACCGCCGAAGACCATCCGCCTGAGAACCAGTGTGGCTTCAGAGCCTAGAGGAGCATCACACGCATAGTGCTTGTTGTCACACAACTACAAAAGAAGTACCGGGAGCAAAACTCTCGACGACCTAACCAAATAGTTCGACACTGTGAGCAGAAAGGAACGTAACAGATCATGGAACGACTCGTTGTCCTCCAAAGTTCCTCAGCATGGTCACGCAGCTGCATGAGGATCAGTGTGGCCGAGTCAACTTCAACAGTGACTTCTCAGAGCCCTATTATCAATGGAGTAAAGCAGGGTTGCATCCTGGCATCTTTTCATTACCATTTGTTTCAGGATGATGCCCAAAACAAGCCACTGAAAATCTTGATGATGAAGATGGTGTCTAGTTCAGATGTCGTCTCGATAGCAGCCTATTCAACTTCAGACGACTACAGTCCCACATGAAGACACTTGGAGCAACTGATCCGAGACCTACTCTTTGCTGACAATGCTGGCCTTGTTGCCCATACAGAGAGCGTATCTTAAACTGCTATGCACAGGTTGCCCCCTCTTCAGACTTGATGTCAGCTTGAAAAAGATGGAAGTCCTCCACAAGCCTGCACTGCTGGAAGAGTACCACCCTACTCACATCAACATCAGCGAGACTGAACTGAAAGTAGTCCCTCAGTTTACCTACCTGGGGTGCATCATCTCATCAGAAGCCAAGATTGACAGGGATGTTGACAACAGACTGCCAAAGGCGAACAGTGCTTTTGAAGGGTTGTGCAAACGAGTGTGGAACAGTGAATGTCTGAAGAAGAGCACCAAATCAGAGTATAAACAAACCCATCGTACTTTTTCCCCTGTCCACCCCCCACCCCCCCCCCCACCCCAAAAAAAAAAAAAAAAAAAAAAAAAAAAACCCGGATACTTTTTTTATATCTTAACTGTGGATGCCAAAGCACTGATAGGATGTAACCAACCAGGGTAAAAGTGTTTGTTTGCGTCTGTGCTTCGAGTGTACTCAAGTATTTAGCGCCAGTCGGATTGCACGTGCACAAAATGGCCACTGGACAATTTTTTTTGGTCATAATTTGCGCCTGAGTGATGCAAATTCATGCCACTTTTTGGTGAACGAACGCTCAAAGGAAGGCAAATAAAGCACACACACACACACACAGTAAGTCATTCTGAGGTAAACAGTCTGTCATACAAAGTGCAAAGATGCCTCGACCCAGTCAGCAAGAACGTGAGAACCCACTAGGAGTTTGCAAGATGGCAAAATCAGCCTAAGTCGCCCGACACTTCAACGTGAGCCAGAGCACCTCAGCAGGCTTCTGAGTCGTCATTGCATCAGCGGCTCCACGGCAGACCGACCACACTCTGGAAGACCTTTGGCAGATCTCCAGCACATGACCGCTACAATCCGGGTCAGCCACCTGTGAAATCAGCCACCTGTGGATCGCTTTCAGTCAGCCTCAGCAACCACCCAGCAATTATCCGGAGGTCAAAGAATCTCTAACAAGGCTGTTCAGAATCATCTGCATGATGTAGGGCTATGGGCTTGCAGACCTGCCAGAGGACCTGTCCCTCACACAGCATCATCGTCAGAACAGCCGCAGAGGGCAACTCAGCATTATCCTGGACCCTCAGAAACCACTGGAACAGGGTCTGCTTTTCAGACGCGTCTTTTTCACTCCAGCGCTATGACAGGGGAGGAGGGTGTATTGCAGACATGGCGAGCGCTTTACCTAAAACTGTGTGCATGAGGCATCCACCCCTGGTGGTGGAGGTGTCATGGGGTTGGGGGGGGGGGGGGATCCACTATGCTGGCAGGAGTCTCCTGGTGCGAGTCCGAGGCACGCTGAACGCCAGCAGTAAGTGGCTGAAATTCTCCAGCTCATGTCCTGCCTCTTATGGCCGGGTCTCGCACACTGTTCCAACAGAACACGCCAAGCCTCATCAGCAGACTAACAATGCAACCCTCGCAACAACATCAATGTTCTTCATTGGCCATCAATGTCCCAGATCTTCAACCCCATTGATGCACATATGAGATAAGCTGGACAGAGTTCCAGGCCGAGTGCACCTCCTGACAACGCCAACGAGCCGTTCATCCGCCCTCAAGGAGTCAATGGAATACCATGCAGCAAGAGCTGATCCGCAATGTGATTCTTCCATGCCACCAGTTGCCGGCCGTCGTTGCTGCAGGTGGTGGACCCTACCCCTTACCGAGCCTTCGCTGCATGGAACGAGGTGCATCGGCGAGTAAACTGTATAGACACATGAAGTGAAACTTGAATTGATGACCTTTGAATCAAAATTCTGTTCTGAAGGATTTCAATCAAATTTGTGCTAAGTAAATTAACTTTTATTTTGTTTTCAACAAAAATGTGCGTTTCTTCTTTGAACACTTGTGTGTATGTCCATGCCTCCCTGAAGAAGGGACACGGAGCAGGAGATGACGATGGGTCTGTCTTACAGATGGATCAAATGGTTCCCATATGC
>CM031613.1:16264253-16279253 GCA_018398815.1 Conus ventricosus
AGTTCTACATTGGAATTGAAAATATAAAGGCATGCTATTACTGACCCTCGACTGATTCCAATCTAGTTTTCATTTACGTCTTCTTCTT
Organism: Conus ventricosus; assembly: GCA_018398815.1. Classification (NCBI taxonomy): domain Eukaryota; kingdom Metazoa; phylum Mollusca; class Gastropoda; order Neogastropoda; family Conidae; genus Conus; species Conus ventricosus. The sequence goes on from CM031613.1 coordinate 16,264,342, forward strand.
CTTCTTTTCTTCTTCTTCTTCTTCTTCTTCTTCTTCTTCTTCTTCTCTCTTCTCTCTCTCTCTCTCTCACTCTCTCTCTCTCTCTCTCTCTCTCTCTCTCCCCTCTCTCTCTCTCTCTCTCTCAGTACCATTTGATAAAATCATATATGTTTCATGACAGGCCAGTCTTCATGAATTTACGGTTGATAAAATTGCATGTAGGCAGTTATGTCTTCAACTTGCACAACTAACACAGGCAAACAATCTGCAAAGTTTCTGGTGGTTTATTTCTAGATTTTGTCATAATAAAAAATTAGATCTCCTTCTGTTCTGATAAAATTAGATCGGAGCCTATTTCCCACGCAGCCATGAAAGGAAGAAAACAAACGAAGAAGAATGTACTAACTGTCATTTTATACATTCTTGTGCTGAAAATGTTAGCTTGGGTGACCATAATTCATACGAGCATATGCCGTCTTGAGATCTTGATGAAGTGAATAATTTAGCTGGTGAAATCACACAGTAGGAGGCATGTCAAGCATTAAAAAACACGAAGAACAAAACCCTCCTGCCATCAATAGCCTCAAACAGATATTTTCAGTGGGTGTGTGAGAGGTGGAGTAAGGGGAATCTGCGTGCGTACGTGCGTGCGTGCATGCGTGCATATGTGTGTGTGTGTGTGTGTGTGTGTGTGTGTGTGTGTGTGTGTGTGTGTGTGTGTGTGTGTGTGTGTGTGTGCCTTTACGTGTCTTTTTCAAAGTGTGCAGTCCTGTATTTGCTTGCTTGTAAGATGTTCGTTTACACTTGCCATTTTAGGAAAATAAACCTCAGACATGTATACCATTTTCATGGAAAATTACCCCCAAATATTTATACCGGCTTGTAATCTCTATGATATTAGCTAAATATTTAAAGACAAGGGGTATTTGGGATCCGTTTTCGTGAAATTGACAATTTTGATTCTTCCTCCATCGATCTCAAGTCCCCAATTCTGTTACGGATGGTATGGGTGTGTCTGTAGGTGTCTGACTGTCTGACTCACACCGAAATTATGGATGCATGCACGACTTTTCTAATTCACATACACACACCCACTCACCCGAACATTGACAACCAGGCAACAGAACGACACTTCTGTTTTTGCTTTATGCTGCCCGAGCCATCAGATACACATATAATAAATGCAAAATCATTAATAGGTCAACACGCCAACCACAAGGCGTACCACAAAATATATCTATATGTATCTATTTGTTGGCGCTGCTGGTTCCAACGACGACGACGACGACGACGACGACGACGACGACGAAAACGGCGAGACGATGGAAGCGACGAGACGACAAAGGGAACGAAGACGACGAGGAGGACGAAGACGACGAAGACGACGCAGATGACGAAGACGACGACTACAGCGTCAAGTCAAGTCCGTCACAGGACTTAAATCAATTCAGAGCTGTGGCTAAAAAATCTCTAACACTCGCGGCGTCTCTGCCGGCGACCAGGTGACAGTTTCACACAGGAGCTGTGGCTCACACACAAACACAACGACGACCTGGCTAACAGGTCGCTGGTTCAACTCGGTAGCGCCGCTCTAGCTTGGCAGCAGTGGTGTCTCCAGCCCAACTGGCTCAGCGGGTAGTCGGTCCCGGGCGCAGTGGAAGGTAGGGTGTTTATCGGCACTCAGGCCGACCTCTCCACGCCGACAAAAGGCGGAGAACAAGGGGTAGTGCATGGATACGGCCCCGACCCTCGGACAATGGCAGCCAGTCCCCCTCAGTCCAGGTAACGCTTCTACCTGGGAAAACTGACTGCCACCAAAAATAAGCTGGAGTCCCCCTTCGGCCTTCTGTGTGTTTGGGTTGCCGGAATCACTGCAGAGACTGCCTAACCGGTTAAAACTCACACCCGGCTTTTAACAGTGCGCGGGTGAGCAGCAGTCAGCTGAATTTTCCAACCGGCTTCCAGACAACTACCTTCCGGTAAGCACGGTTGTATGAAAATTTGTGACCGGACGAGAAACGATCCGTCACACAACCATTACAGTACTCATACAGTTTATTTGATGTATTTTGTAGCCTGGCTTTGGAGGTTGATAGGATTACCAGGTCATCTGCATTAAACATGGAACTCTGGTTTTACTGTTTGTGTGTAAGTTAGTGGATTATTGTTCTGCATGTTATTTGGAAGATCATTAATAAATACATTGAGTAGTGTCGGGCTTCCATGGAGAACACCTTTAAGTAGTGGTACCTTAGGAGATAGCCCTTCTGTTGTCCTAAGATTTTGATGTTATCATACATTGATCGCATTATTTCAAAACGTTTCCTATTCTGCAATTCCTATTCTGCACAGTTTTGCTAGCGAAGCTTCATGCCAAACGCTTTCAAGGCTTTATGAAACCGACGAAGCAGCTATATAATCTACCCTTTCTGTCATTTAATATATTGTCACTAACATTTTAAAAATATAATAACGCAGTCAGTTGTTCTTTGTGTGTGTGTGTGTGTGTGTGTGTGTGTGTGTGTGTGTGTGTGTGTGTGTGTGTGTGTGTGTGTGTGTGTGTGTGTGTGTGTGTGTGTGTGTTGTGTGTGTGTATGAATGTGAGCTGCACGCACGTTCATACAATTGCGTTTATGACTTCAGTGCTACCCACAATCCGAACACTGTAATCATATAGTGTTGTGTGTTAATGGACACGATGAACTGCATTGCTTAGTGAGCAAGAGAATCCCGATGCTATTTACCCAGCATTGATTCCTGCCCCTCCAGCCGTCATTATTTTAGATGGACGAGGGAGCCACACCATACAACTGTTAATGGAAAATAAGCAAGGAGATGACAACAGTACGGACAATTGTACACACAGTGGACCATGCCCTGAAACTCATTTCCAGTGTGCTGATAACGGGTACTGTGTCCCTGTCTTTGTCCGCTGTAACGCGTATTTGACTGTCCAGGAAAGGAAGATGAATTAAGATGCGAAGATCCAAAGTGTCCTGGGTTATTACCGATGTCGTGGGTCTACAGCGTGTCTGCATCCTGATCACGTTTGTGATGGGACTCACCAGTGTCCTCAGCATGATGATGAACTGCTGTGTGACCTTTTTTGTCCACCAGACTGCCTCTGTCTTGTCTGGCGTTTAAATGCAGCACTTCATTTAATATCGATTTTGTCCCGCGTGATCTTCGAGCTTTGACTATGAGCGGTAGTGATGTTACATTACACCAGTTATCTTCTTTTTCCATGCTGGTTTTCTTGATCTTTCTCGGTGTCACCTTGGACATGTTAGTAACATTTCGTTGCCTAATCTACAGACTTTGAATTTAGCCATTAATAGAATTATGACAATAGGGACATTGACATCAAATTCTTAGGAATCTTAGATATTTATCCTTGTCACAAAACCCCATCTTGTCTTTATTTTCAGAGAACCACGACGAAGTTGAATCGTTTCCTTCATTACTATCTTTAGACCTATCTGGCGTATCTTTTGCTGAGGTAAAAGTTAATGTGTTTGATATTTTTCATAACCTGCGTCATTTGAATTTGTCCAACTGTGGTATAAAACACATTGTGTGTAATACAATGAAATGTTTGTCCAGATTGCAGATCATTGATCTACGGGGCAATGAAGTGGCAGAGTTCGTTCCTAACAAAATTTAGAAACTTGGATGATCTCACGCAGATATTTGCCGACAATTATAAAGTTTGCTGTCCTCAAGTTCTGCCCTTAAATTTTAACAGGTATAACTGTCATGCCCCTATTGACAATATGAGCTCATGTCAAAATCTTCTTGTTTCTAACATATATCGAGTATTCATGATAGCCTTCGCTGCACTAGCCACAACTGGAAATATATGCAGTTTGATAATCCGCACGCATTCTCAAAAATCTAATGTATCTGGCTATGGCATTTTCGTCTCTCACCTATGTATATCTGATGGTTAATGGGAATATATCTTATCATTGTAGGCGCAGCAGACAGGCTGTTTCAAAACACTTACTTGTGGCATGACATTCAGTGGAAAACAGTGCAGTCTGTCAAATGGCTGGAGTCATAGCACTTATGTCCAATGAAATGTCAGCTTTTATCATCACTCTGATACTGTCGACAGATTCCTGGGCTTACAGTTTCCTTTCAGCCGTATCCATTTCCATTCTTCGTCTGCTCAGCTAGCTTGTTGTGCTCACTGGATTCTGGCTGTCATACTGGTTAGCGTTCCTTTCTTCCCTGCACATGTCCACTGGAGATTTTATGGTCAGTCAGGAATCTGCATTCCACTGCCCGTCTCACACATCGATTTTCCTGGTTATTGGTATGCCGTTGGCATTCTTATTGTTCTGAATATGCTACTCTTTCTTGCCATAGCAGCGGGACAGACTGCAATCTATATAAGTGTAAAGACCAACAATATGATATCTGTTGTTGCAACAAGGAAAAAGCCAAGATCTAAACATTGCACGTCGTCTTGTCACTGTGGCAGCAACAGACTTTCTCTGCTGGTTTCCTATTGGTGTTTTAGGCCTTTTGTCGACAGCAGGCATATCTCTAAACAGTGAGATCAACGTAGCTCTGGCAACAATCGTAATGCCACTTAACGCTGCTGTAAACCCTTTTCTTTATACGATGAATGTCGTGTTGGAGAAGAGACGACAAAGACGGGAAGCAGAGATCTTGAAATATCTAATGGGAAAATTACATGACTCCTGAATGTGGCCCAAACAAGGTAACAATGTATGGTACCTGTCCTTCTTTATGACAAGGGAAGATGAATCACGGTAAAAGAAGAAACCGGATTAGCTATGGCCACCATGCTTACGTTATTGGAAGAATTATCACTCCTTTTGCTTATCTGACGCTTATAGCGATTTGAAAGAAAATGCTGTTGCCTCTGCCCCCGTGAAAACTATAACACTCCATATCTTTGCCGGTTATATAGCGTCTAAACGCTGCATTTTAGTGATGAAAAAATACAATCGCTGAAATTGTGCTTTCTTCGAACTCACTAAAAATAAGTTGATTATTCAGTGAACTCTCTTTGACGTAAAATACATTGTTTATAACCTCATCTGTATCATTTTCATATGATTTGATTTGCTCAGATCTAATCTGCATTAAATGTGAATTGTAAAACCTGATTGTGTACGTCATCATTCAAACCCGTATCATCCTACCGTTTTGAAAACCCACAAGACTGCAGAAATATTAGACAGTAAGCCATTACTCACTCCCAAGAATAAAACAAAACAAAAACGTCCCTAAAAGTCAATGAAAATAAAAAAGAAAGGTAGAGATTTGTTCAGCATGATAGAATTATCTTTTTTATACGATAAGCAATGAGGATGATGATGAATCTCTACAATTGTAATTTGACAGACATCTGTAGCAACTGGTCAGGGCATAGCAGCAAAACTCTTTGAAAAGAAAAACAAGATGCGAAGCATAATAAACGAACTCCCAGTTTTCCAAACCGCTTATAAATCAGCCAAGTGCTTCATGAGATAAGAAATAAAGACGAAATAACGGTTTTAACGGTTATTTAACCGATGTACACTTTGAAACTGACATTTTAGTCCTCACTGGGCTAAAGCCTGTGTACATACCAAATTTCATCCAAATCGGACAATATGTCAAGAATAACGGTTTTTGACGGTCAGATTTTGAAACACTGCATGAAAGTGCCATTTGTGTGTGATGACCTTTCTATATACAAAATTGCATTAAAATCCACCAATATATAAAAAACAACGGCAAAATAACGGTGTATCGGTTATATAACCGATATACACTTTTGAAACCGGTATTTTAGTCCTCACTGGGCTAAAGCCTGTGTGCAGACCAAATTTCATCCAAATGGGACAATATGTCAAGAATAACGGTTTTTTAACGGTCAGATTTTGAAACACTCCATGAAGTGCCATTTGTGTGTGATAACCTTTCTATATACAAAATTGCATTAAAACCCACCAATATATAAAAAAATAACGGCAAACTAACGGTTTAAACGGTTATATAACCGACATGCACTTTTGAAACTGGTATTTTAGTCCTCACTGGGCTAAAGCCTATGTAGATATCAAATTTCATCCAAATTGGACAATATGTCAAGAATAACGGTTTTTAACGGTCAAATTTTGGAACACTATATAGAAGTGCCATTTGTGTGTGATAACCTTTCTATATACCATGTGAAGACTGACTCCCGGCGGAACGAGCGAAAGAGATCATCGGTGATCCAACGGTTGTGAAGGCTGTGGCAGCAAGTGTTGTGGAGCGCTACGAGCATGGACGTGACACCCTGAGAAGTCCTGGTCATCCACTGCAGCCTGGCAGTCTCCCGTCGTAACGGTTCTCCGTGCCACTGGATCAAGGCTCCCCCGGTCGAGAGAGTGGGATTACCCCCGTGCAACGATTTTCACACTATAAAACCTTCACGCACAGGTCCGTTATGCAACTCATCACCGATCTGTCAACGCACACGCCTCAAGTCCTGCGGCGATGGGCACGTGGCGAAGCAACAGGTGGAGATGACCACTGGCAGTTGTAGTCACAATCCTGCACGTAGGCGGTCCATGGGCAGGTGGTCGTTCTTTTTCCTGAATCCGAGGGCAACAAGAGAGTCCGGCAGCACCCGTGGGCGACTGGGGCAGCCTCTTTAGGACAGCACTGCCCACCCCCGCATGGGGGAGGGGGCTAGAAAAGGTGCCCCGAACAAATGCTTGCCCTTTACAGTCTGGTCAGCTTACCGCGGTTGACAGACTCATCCATTTTGCGGTCGAAAAATGCAAAAGAAAAAGCAAAGAAAACTCCTTTAGGAGCCTGGAACGTTCGAACATTAATGGACAGAGCCAGTACGTCGAGACCGGAGAGAAGAACAGCGCTTGTCGCGAATGAACTCCAGCGATACCGAATAGACATTGCTGCACTCAGCGAAACCCGATTTGCTGATGAAGGCTCCCTAAGAGAAGAGGGAGGTGGATACACTTTCTTTTGGAAGGGAAAGCCACAAGCCGAAGACAGGATCCATGGCGTTGGATTCGCCATCAGGACAGCCCTGCTCAAAAGCATACCTGTGCTCCCGGTTGGCATCAATGAACGCCTCATGAAATTGCATATCCCCCTCAGCAAGTCAAGACACCTCACAATCATCAGTGTGTATGCACCCACGCTCACGAGCCCAGACGACACCAAAGAGCTCTTCTACGAACAACTTGACCAGGCCATCAGGTCAACTCCTCAAAATGACAAACTCGTCATCCTTGGGGACTTCAACGCCAGAGTAGGAAGAGACCATAGGTTGGCGGACAAGTTCAAGACCACCTGGATGCACCCGAGGTCGAAACACTGGCACATGATTGATTTCATCATCGTACGCCAACGCGACATCAAGGACGTCCGGGTGACCCGCGTCATGAGAGGTGCTGAATGCTGGACTGACCACAGGCTGGTCAGGGCTGTAATAACCCTGCACATACCACCGCCACACAGAAACCAACCAAAGACTGTCAGGGCCTCCTACAATGTCGCCAGACTGAAAGACCCGACCTGCCTTTCCCAGTTCCAACAACTACTTGAAGAAAAGCTCCAAGACGGTCTGACCCCTGAAGATGGAACAGAAAAATGGTCCTCTTTTAAGGACATGGTCGCTGAGACTGCAAAAGAGGTCCTCGGAGCAAAAATCAGAGCCCATGAAGACTGGTTTGACGAGAACGATGAGAAGATCAAAGAAGCCCTCCATGCGAAGAACAAGTCTTACATCGAGTGGCAGAATGACCCATCGTCCGTCTCCAAACGCGAGAGATTCAAGACTCTCCAGGCCAAAGTGCAGACCGACCTACGTCTGATGCGGGACCAGTGGTGGCAGGACAAAACGACTGAAGTCCAAGGCTACGCCGACTCTCACAACGCCAAGAAATTCTTTGGCTCGTTGAAGACAGTCTTCGGACCCTCAGCATGAGGCTGCTCCCCGCTACTGTCCTCCGACGGCGCAACCCTGATCAAGGACCAAGAAGGACTAAGCAAGCGCTGGCAAGAACACTTCAGCAACCTGCTCAACAGGCCCTCGTCAGTCGACTCGGATGCCTTGAACCAGATCCCTCAGCAGCCGATACAAGACACACTTGCAGTACCCCCCACCATTGCAGAGATCCAGAAAGCAATCCTCCAGACGAGCTCCGGTAGAGCATCAGGAAAGGACGGAATACCTGCTGAGATCTACAAGGCGGCAGGCCCCAACGCCCTAAACGGCTTTCACGATGTCCTGCGGAGTATCTGGGAGGAGGAGAAGATGCCAGATGACTTCTGTGACGCCCTGATTGTCTCCCTCTACAAGAACAAGGGAAGCAAAGCCGACTGTGGGAACTACAGAGGCATCTCGCTACTCTCCATTGCTGGAAAGATCTTTGCCAGAGCCATCCTCAACAGACTCATCATTGTTTCCGAGCAGAACCTCCCCGAGGCGCAGTGCGGCTTCAGACCCGGCAGAAGCACTGTCGACATGATTTTTGCTGTCAGACAGCTTCAGGAGAAGTGTATCGAACAAAACATGCCCCTATTCTAATGTAGGATAACACAATGTTAACGCCAAACCCAAGATGAACGTGTACCAAGCCTACATGCTGAACACTCTTCTCTGCGGAAGCGAAGCATGGACCCAGTCTTCTTGACAACAATGCCGGCTAAACGCCTTCCACATGCGCTTCCTCAGAAGACTCCTGGGCATTTCTTGGCAGGACCGCATCACCAACAAAGACGTCCTGGCCCAGGAAGGTATGCCTAGCATGTTCGCCATGCTGACAGAGACGTTTGCGCTGGCTTGGCCACGTCAGCCGCATACACGATGGTCGCATCCCGAAGGACATGCTGTACGGCGAGCTGGCTACAGTAGCCTCGACCCAGCAGACTTGGAGACAGCAGCTTCAGACCAGGTCAGCTGGTGGTCCACCATCAAGATTGGCATCCAACAAGCAGAACAGAGAAGAGAGTCCCAGTGGGAAGAACAGAGGCACCGCAGACGGCAAAGAATTGCGTCAGCACCAACAGTCACCCATGACCAAATTTCACCTGCAGCACCTGTAACAGAATTTGCCACTCAAGGATCGAGCTCTTCAGCCACAGCAAGCCCTGCAACTCCACAACTAACTGATCCACAGTGCAACACTTGTCTCCCCAGACAGACGAATGCTATCAGGAGAGCATCTTCACTGGAACTTAGATTCTCTTAGATGGTAACTTGGGTCATACTTAGTGACCATCTAAGAGATAAAATATTAAACAAAATTTACACATCCTGTATTCCAATCAAAAATCAGGACCATGTTCCTGATGAAATGCTCATTGGTGATGATAGGAGAAGGCGCTACTTGGCAGAAATGTACAAACCTATAGTACCACGTCGCCATCCTCTCCATGGACCCATGAACAGACCTTGATTATTGTATGCTGTGCCCGCCGATGTGACCGTCGTACACATTCCAGTGATCTGAAAGAGCTAAGAAGCCCATGGGATGGCGCTTCTGGCCCATCAGGCAGCACCTCACCTGTTCGACAAAAATACCATCTACGTCATCACATGGGAGAACCATCCAGACGTTTGGTATGTTGGGTCCACCAAGGACCTCAAAAGAAGGTGGGCCAATCATAAGTCAGACTGCAACAGGAAAATTGCCCAGCGATGTGGGGTTGCCAGACACATCGCCCAGACTGAGCACACTGAACATAAGGCTCTGCCCTTTCTTTCCATCCATTCTATCGAACAGGTTGCATCTGACGACAAACTCCAAGACGAGACTTACTGGGAAGCCAATTTGGGGACTGTCTTTCAAAGTCTTAACTCCCGTACAGAACTCAACAGAATGCAAAGAATGAGAAACAGGATTCTGTATTAGGTTGGTGCTAAACTCAGGATTAAGCAGATCCCTCTGAAGATGATTGGACTCTTTTTTTTTTGACTCTACAGTGCACAGTGAAAGGTGGACTCTACAAGGCACAGTAAAAGGTGGACTCTGCAAGGCACAGTGAAATGTGGACTCTACAGGGTACAGTGAAAGGTGAACTCTACAGAGTACAGTGATAGTGGACTGTACAGGGTACAGTGAAAGGTGGATTCTACAGTGTATAGTGAAAGGTGGATTCTACAGAGTATAGTGAAAGGTGGACTCTACAGTGTCCAGTGAAAGGTGAACTCTAAAGAGTACAATGATACTGGACTGTACAGGATACAGTAGAAGGTGGACTCTACAGGGTACAGTGGCAGATGGACTCTACAGGGTACAGTGAAAGGTGAACTCTACAATGTGCAGTGAAAGGTGGACTCTGCAGCGTGCAGTGAAAGGTGGACTCTACAGGATACAGTGGAAAAAAAAGAAAAAAACTCACCAGCCGCCGTGGCGAAGTGGTTAGCGTCGCGGACTCCCGGCTGGGAGGTCATGGGTTCGAATCCCATCAAAAGTCATGTGGGTTTTTCTGCCCCGACCGACTCCTACCCAGAGTTGAGTTTGCTGCGGACTCAGTTGGGAAGACTGGGACCACACAGTCGAGTTTCATCCACTTAATGGATGCGGTTCTGAGAGTGTTGCTCAAATTTTCTGACCAACACTGCAGGTGCCTTATCTCTCGGGCCTGGTTGACGCCGGGATATATTATGAAAGGAAGCGTAGAATACAGCCCTGTCATGTAGTCTCAGACCGAAATGGAAATCCGTAGCATCATCTTAATCATCCTCATTCTCATTGATCAGCATTAAAAAAAGTCTCAAATTCTTTGGCCCTTCATGCCCTGCTCTCATGGTGACCTCAAGTTCGATGTCCTCTCCACGTCTGTGGCTTTGGTTTGGTTCCGTCGGGGTCACCGGCATCGGCGAGTCCATGGGGTCTGTCGTTGAACGGACGTGGTGGCGCCCTCCTAAGGGAGAGCCCACTCACGCCGGCTCTGCGACTAGGCAGTTATTGTTGTCAGTAGGGGTCTTAGTAGGCAGTGTCCTGCGTATGTTAGATCAGAACAGGCGCCACTGAACACCACCGAAGTGGACTCTACGATGAACCGAGTCAATCCTACTCGCCTGGGAATGGCTTATGGACTACAAGTGGCTGCAACGAAAGCTTTCACCATTGACAACATCAAGAAGGTTGCTGAAGAAGCAAGTCAATCGCTGCATCCTGCTCCAGATTGTGTGGTTCTGCACACAGGATTCAACGACCTTAAAGGGAAAGACGCCGCTGTGTGTGGAAAAGACATGGCTTCTGCTGTGAAATCTGTCCAGCAAATCTTTCCCCAGTCCCACATTGTGTGCAGCAAGTCAATCTCTGTCAAATCACAACATCTTGAAGCAAAACGGGTGATATATAATGCGCACACCTACTCTGAATTAATTGGAAAAAATACCAAAATGTTTCTCATGTGGGTTACGACAACATCCAGAAGTCGTATTACCTTCAAGATGATCTCCATCCAAATGGCGAAGGAGCAAGGCTACTGGCAAGAAACCTAGGCCGTCATCTACATCGCCTCTTCTGGGAGCGACCACGACGCAGACAGAGAGGTGGAAGATTCAGCGGCACACGGGCATTCAACTGCAGTCCTTGGTCTTCCAGACCCCACGGATCCTTACCACCGCCAGGAATGTATCGTCTACCTCCTCCGTGGCATTCCGCCACAGACCGAAGGCATCGTCAGAAAATACCCTTAGTCCTGACTAGTGATCAGTTTTTCTTTTTTTCACAAGTAACACATTGACTTATAGTTATAGACAACTATGAAGAAACAAGTATATAACAATTTGAAAATATTACAGTGGAATACCAGATCAATCTCTGCAAATTTTCTGCCCTTTGAAAATTACGTACAACAGGGAAATGATAGTGTATTAGCGCTTCAATCGCTAAATGTTGAAATATCAAAGCTTCCAAATATTAAGAATTTCTACTATCCACCACTAACTAACGTAAATATTTCAAATGAAAAGGTGCAGTGCGCTATTTATGTTAGATGTGATTTACAATTTTCCACAAGTTTTCTATGCCCAGGACTACAAGATTCTGAAGACTGCTTTTCTGTAGGGGCTTCGATAAAGGTTAATGACACCTCAGTTTATAATGTCATTTCAGTGTATTATCCCTACGGCCCCAAAGATGATAATATGGACTGGCTGAAAAACATCGATTTCACTTCTAAGAAATGGCTCATTCTTGGCGATTTTAATGCTCATGCTCCTTTTTGGGATACAGAATGTTCAAAAGTATCTTCTAACAGATTTCTAGAAAATATTGTTGATTCCAGTCTAATCTTGTTAAATGATGATCGAGTTACTCGAATCCCAGATGTATCAACACACAAACCAGCTGCTATAGACTTGTCACTGGTATCTCCAAATCTAGCAATTGATTGCGATTGGTCCACTGGAGAAGACTGCCTTGGAAGTGATCACCTTCCAATCACAATAAATTTGAATGATGAAATCAGCACTGACATATCAGATGTTGAAGACAAAATCCCAAATTATAATTATAAATTAGCCAATTGGGAAGCTTTTGCAAATAGTCTGATGACATATGATACAACGTCGGTTGAAGATGACAACATTGATGTTTTTTATTCAAATTTTGCCAAAATATTGATTCAAGCTGCTGATAGTGCTATTCCAAGGAGTAGGTATAGGAAAACTTGGTAAATTTTTCGGTAACGTGTGGTGGACTGAAGAATGCCGATTAGCTGTAAAATCAAAACGTCAGGCTTTTAAAAGGTGGATCCGAAATAAGACTGAAGAAAATTTTCAGACGATGAAACAGGAAAAAAACAACTGTAATAAAATAATTGCTCAAGCAAAAAAGACATACTTGGATGAATTTTGTAAGAAGGAAATAACAGAATCAAAAGACATGTTTAAAGTGTGGAAAAAGTAAAAGAAATGAAAATGGTCACAAAAAACAACTTTACCCAATTAAGCTAGAAAAGGAATTTCCTACCTCTTATGAAAAAGCTGAGGCTTTTGTTGATTTCTTTTCTCAGAATAGTTTGTCTTCATCTCTACAGTCAGAAAATTAGCAATATAGATTGAAAGAGGAACAAAAAGAGGACTATTGGGATCCTGATCCAGTTGCAGATAATTTTTTGAATTCTCCTATCCAGGTCTCAGAATTGTCAGAAGCTTTATCATCAGTCTCATCTCAGAACTCAGCAGTTGGTCTAGATGGCATTTCTTATCAGATGCTATGTCATCTGCCGTCTTGCTGGAAACATGTACTACTCTCGTTGTTCCAAAAATGTTGGAATAATGGCGCTCTCCCTAAAATTTGGAAGAGTTCGGTGGTCATACCAGTTCTGAAAGAAGGCAAGATAAATACTTCTGTAAGCAGTTATAGACCAATCTCTTTGTCTTCTCATGTCAGGAAACTTCTGGAAAAATTGTATTGAAGCGTCTGATGTACTATTGTGAAAAGAACTATTTGCTTCCAGTCCAGCAGGCTGGTTTTAGAAAGGGCCGATGCACTACAGACCATCTTGTAAAACTTACAAATCAAATAAAAAAACAGTTTGCCCACAGAAAAAGTACGATGGCTACATTTTTTATGTTAAGAAAAGCCTACGACAGTGTTTGGCATGCTAGGTTGCGTTACAAATTAAAAAAGATTGTTTTTTCAGGCAACATGTATTCTTACATAAAAGGTTTCTTAATGGACAGACATATATGTACAAGAATTGGTAAGATGTATTCTTCCTTCAGGTACATTAATATGGGTATCCCCCAAGGATCAATTATTGCCCCAATTTTGTTTTCAATTCTCCATTATGATCTTCCTTCTGCACTGTCCAAAAATATCCATGTAGTTCAGTATGCTGATGACATCGCAATATGGATGCATACTAGTTTAAGAAAACATACAAAGAAGAGGTCAATTAATCATGTGCAGAAGTCATATCATATGAATTGGACAATCTATCGGCATATATAAAAGAAAATGGGCTAGAATTATCTGGTGAAAAAACCTGTTTAATGTTGTTTAACAATGGACAAAATCCGCCTGTACTCCCATCCTTGAATATAGATGGCACTTTGTTGCAATATCAGAAGTCAGTCAATTTTTTGGGAGTCCTTTTAACACCAAAACTAAGCTGGAAAATGCACATAGAAAAATTGTTATCTAAAGCTAGAACTAGACTAAATTTTCTTAAAATTGTTAATTGACAACCTTGGGGTCAAAATACTAAAACCCTTTTGCATCTGTCTTTGGCTCTTGTCCGCTCCAAGTTAAAGTATGGACAAGAAGTTTACTTTTCAGCGCCAAAGTATCTTTTAAAAAAGTTACAAAGTATTGACAGTAAAGCTTTTAAATTAGGTTTAGGAGTTCCTGTACAAACAAATACATATAAGAGCTACAAAGCAGCGAATATCTTACCTTTATCGGAGCAAAGATGTCTAGAAGTAGCCAAATATGTGATTCGAAGCTTGTCAGTAAAAAATTCAGTTACTGATGATATTTTTGTAAATTCGAATAAAGATTTTCCAAGTAGAGCCAAGGAAATTTCATATATTCAGCCAATAATGAATTATACCGCTGAACTTATGTCTAAGTGTAATGTAGATTTAACATCGATTGCAGAGTTCCCCATGGTTCCAATGATGCCTCCTTGGGAACACTTGAGTGGAAATTTTGATTATGAGTATACGGTCTCAAAGAAAAAAGAAAATATTAACATTCTAGTGAACGATGTGAAAGAACACCTAGAAAATTCATATCCTAATCACCTTAAAATCTATACTGATGGCTCAGTTATGGACATAGCTGACAGCGGTTCTGGTTTCGTTATTCCAAGTCTGAATATAGGAAAACATTTTCATCTCGGAAAGGGATTTTCAATATTCACTGCAAAACTGTATGCTATACTGATGGCTTTATTTTGTGTATATAGTACTCCAATATCCTTTTTTAGTG
>CM031613.1:16293408-16316750 GCA_018398815.1 Conus ventricosus
GTGTTGTATGTATGTATGTATGTATGTATGAATGTATGTATGTATGTATGTAATGTATCGTGTATATGTCATTTATCGAAGAAACACACAAATAGATGATACGCCCTAAATGCTCGTCAATATGCTATATCGGACGACATCAGTGAATTTGTTCTAACGTATCGTGCATGAGAGATTTGTGCAATGCATGTGGATATGATGGAATCATACTTTACTCTAGGTACAAAGACTTACTGATTTGGAGTGACAAGACAATTGCTTATTCCGCACTGATAAAAACGAATGACGGTTATGCGTATTGGGATGAAAGATACACTTGCACATTACACAACTACCAGTGAGTAATCCATCCGCAACGACAGGTATAAAAGCACCCACAGATGGCTTGCTTACCAATGGCTGTTTAAGGTCTGGCAATCATCTGCGCTTTTACATTTGTGAAAAAGAAACAACTGTTTCCCAACTGACATGGCATCCACCTGCCTTACATATATTGAACTCTCGTGCACAAGTGGAACACTTGACGCTGATCACATGTCCAGAGGGTTATGTCACTCATTGTTCGTTGGTTGAGGACAGCAGACTGCATGCTGGGGAGATGATGTTGTAGACATGTTTGGAAAGCGTCGTCAGTTTCCGCCTTCATTTCAAACATGTCACGCCTACGTTCGTCCATCCATGGCAGTTTTCGTGCTGGACTACCGGCAGTTCTTGTCGTACACATTGGTGTGCGATCAACCGCCAAGACTGCTCGGACAACAGCGATGAAGATTTCTGCGTGTTTTCCTCCTGTGAGATGGCATGTTCTTTCAGTGTGGGGGTAGCCAGCAGTATGAACAGCTGCAGTTTAGGAGTCTGTGGTAGCGAAACACAACAATCATTTTGGAAAGATACAATTTTCTATTAAAAAAAAGACTCAGACAATATGAAAAATTCAAGCAGCCAAGACAATGTTAATACATTTTTGTACACCGCTGCTGCTGCTGCTGCTGATACAACTGTTACCACTGCTTTAATCTTGTTTCCCTTTTGTCAAGAATCGTTTCTTGGATACATTTAAAAATGTCAGACGACAGAAATTACATTCGTGTGTATGCAAAATGATACAGATACGTGCACGCGCGCAGACACACACACACACACGCACCCACACACACACACCGCACACACACACACACACACACGCACACACACACACACAAACACACACACACACACACACACACACACACACACACACACACACACACACACACACACACACACACGCACACACCACACATGCTCGCACTCATGCTCGCACACACGTGCGTACGCACACTATCTTCCCCCCCCCCCTATCCCTCACATGCACACACGTGCCACACACACACACACACACACACACACACACACACACACACACACACACACACACACACACACACCACACACACCACCACGCACGCACGCACGCACGCACGCACGCACGCACACACACACGTTCGCACGCACACACACACACACACACACACACACACACACACACAACACACACACACACACACACACACACACACACACACACACACACACACACACACCACACACACACACACACACACGCGCGCGCACTCGCACACACGCGCGTACATACACTATTCTTTTCCACCCCCCTATCCTCACATGCACACACGTGCCACACACACACACACACACACACACACACACACACACACACACACACACACACACACACACACACACACACACACACACACACACACACACACAACGCACACACACACACTCACACACACACATGTACACACACACACACACACACACACACACACACACACACACACACACACACACACACACACACACACACACGCACACACACACAGATGATATATGATGATGATGATGATGATGATGATGATGAGATGATGATGATGTAATTTCATCAAATGGCTGTAGGCTCAGCCATATTTTATTTTCCCTTCAAGGTGAAACGACATCTCTATTTGTGAATCAGCTGTAAGATATGCAGATTCTACCTGTTTAGCAGTGGTTTATCCTCTGCCTATCTTTTCATGTGATGTGTACAGTTATCGTCATGATAAGATTTAACATTACATACTACAATAAAATATTTCTACCCCTTCCTTGCTTCTCTCAGTAAACATTTTCTGGTTCAACAAAACTTCTTGTGCATTTACTACGTAAGTTTGCACCAACGAGTTTTCACTGAAATAATCGTGTACAAATATCTGTTAATAATGTTTAGAAAACTTAAAGCCTTTTTGTTTTTGTCAATAGATATTCTGTTGTTGATTCTAAGATAGTTTGCTTTTGGAAAAAATATAGACAAAAGATGATTTAGATCAGAGGGGAGCAATGCTGAATGCCATGCTAGGATCTGTTCTCGATCAGAAGTCCGGTTAAAAGAAAAGAAACAGTGTTTGCTGACTGCATATTTGTTTGGTTGCTTATTCACGTTTCCTAAAGATATGTTTCACCCATCCCTTATAATGTAGTCTCGAAGTTCATCAAGATGTCTGAGTGGAAACTTTTTTTTAACAATATACACCACGTAATGGTGTTTATTTTGAAAGTCACTTGCATCCACACAGAGATGTTATTTAAATATTGAGCTCAAACCTTTTAAAAAGTCTGGTAGACACGTTCTACGTTGGAATTGAAAATATAAAGGCATGCTATTACTGACCCTCAGCTGATTTACAATCTATTTTTCATTTACTTCTTCTTCTTCTTCTTCTTCTTCTTCTTCTTCTTCTTCTTCTTCTTCTTCTTCTCTCTCTCTCTCTCTCTCTCTCTCTCTCTCTCTCTCTCTCTCTCTCTCTCTCTCTCTCTCTGCAGGATTTGATAAAATCATATATGTTTCATGACAGGCCAGTCCTCATGAATTTACAGTTGTTAAAATTGCATGTAGGCAGTTATGTCTTCAACTTGCACAACTAACACAGGCAAACAATTTGCAAAGTTTCTGGTGATTTATTTCTAGATTTTGTTATAATAGAAATTAGATCTCCTTCTGTTCTGATAAAATTAGATAGGAGCGTATTTCCCACACAGCCATGAAAAGAAGAAAACAAACAAAGAAGAATGTACTAACTGTCATTTTATACATTCTTGTACTGAAAATGTTAGGTTGGGTGACCATAATTCATACGAGCATATGCCGTCTTGAGATCTTGATGAAGTGAATAATTTAGATGGTGAAATCACACAGTAGGGGGCATGTCAAGCATTAAAAACACGAAGAACAAAAAAGTCCTGCCATTAATAGCCTCAAAACAGATATTTTCAGTGGGTATGTGAGAGGTGGAGTAAGGGGAATCTGTGTGCGTATGTGCGTGCGTGCGTGCATGTGTGTGTGTGCCTTTACGTGTCCTTTTCAAAGTGCGTAGTCCTGTATTTGCTTGCTTTGTAAGATGTTCGTTTACAATTGCCATTTTTATGGAAAATAACCCTCAGATAACATTTTCATGGAAAATGACCCCCAAATATTTATCCTGGCTTGTAATCTCTATGATATTAGCGAAATATTTAAAGACAAGGGTATTTGATGATTCGTTTTCGTGAAATTGACAATTTTGATTTTTCCTCCATCGATCTTAAGTCCCCCATTCATTACAGTACTCATAAAGTTTATTTGATTTGTTTTGTAGCCCGGCTTTGGAGGTTGATAGTATTACCAGGTCATCTACATTTAACAAACACGGAACTTTGGTTTTACTGTTTGTGCGTAAGTTTGTGGATCATTGTTCTGCATGTTATTTGGAAGGCCATTAATAAATACATTGAATAGTGTCGGGCTTCCATGGAAAACACCTTTAAGTAGTGGTACCTTAGGTGATAGCCCTTCTGTTGTCCTAAGATTTTGATGTTATCATACATTGATCGCATTATTTCAAAACGTTTGCCTCTGATTCCTATTCTGCACAGTTTTGCTAGCGAAGCTTCATGCCAAACGCTTTCGAAGGCTTTATGAAACCGACGAAGCAGCTATAAAATCTACCCTTTCTGTCATTTAATATATTGTCAATTACATTTTTAAAATATACAAACGTAGTCAGGTTTTCTTGTGTGTGTGTGTGTGTGTGTGTGTGTGTGTGTGTGTGTGTGTGTGTGTGTGTGTGCGTGCGTGCGTGCGTGCGTGCGTGCGTGCGTGCGTGTGCGTGTGCGTGTGTGTGTGTGTGTGTGTGTGTGTTGTGTGTGAATGTGAGCTGCACGCACGTTCATACAATTGCGTTTATGACTTCAGTGCTACCCACAATCCGAACGCTGTAATCATATAGTCTGGTGTGTTAATGGACACGATGAACTGCATTGCTTAAGGAGCAAGAGGAGTCTTGATGCTGTTTTACACAGCATTGGTTCCTGCCCCTCCAGCCGTCATTATTTTAGATGGACAAGGAGCCACACCATACAACTGTTAATGGAAATAGGCAAGGAGATGACAACAATACGGACAATTGTACACACAGTGGACCATGCCCTGAAATCATTTCCAGTGTGCTGATAACGGTACTGTGTCCCTGTCTTTGTGCGCTGTAAACGGCGTATTTGACTGTCCAGGAAAGGAAGATGAATTAGGATGCGAAGATCCAAAGTGTCCTGGGTATTACCGATGTCGTGGGTCTACAGCGTGTCTGCATCCTGATCACGTTTGTGATGGGACTCACCAGTGTCCTCAGCATGATGATGAACTACTGTGTGACCTTTCTTGTCCACCAAACTGCCTGTGTCTTGGTCTGGCGTTTAAATGCAGCACTTCATTTAATATCGATGTTGTCCCGCGTGATCTTCGAGCTTTGGATATGAGCGGTAGTGATGTTGCATTATACCAGTTATCTTCTTTTTCATGCTGGTTTTCTTGGATCTTTCTCGGTGTCACCTTGGACATGTTAGTAACATTTCTTTGCCTAATCTACAGACTTTGAATTTAGCCATTAATAGAATTATGACAATAGGTACATTTGACATTAAGTTCTTAGGAAATCTTAGATATTTATCCTTGTCACAAAATCCCATCTTGTCTTTATTTTCAGAGAACCACGACGAAGTTGAATCGTTTCCTTCATTACTATCTTTAGACCTATCTGGCGTATCTTTTGCTGAGGTAAAAGTTAATGTGTTTGATATTTTTCATAACCTGCGTCATTTGAATTTGTCCAACTGTGGTATAAAAACACATTGTGTGTAATACAATGAAATGTTTGTCCAGATTGCAGATCATTGATCTACGGGGCAATGAAGTGGCAGAGTTTGTTCCTAACATATTTAGAAAATTGGATGATCTCACCCAGATATTTGCCGACAATTATAAAGTTTGCTGTCCTCAAGTTCTGCCCTTAAATTTTAACAGATATAACTGTCATGCCCCTATTGACAATATGAGCTCATGCCAAAACCTTCTTGCTTCTAACATATATCGAGTATTCATGATAGCCTTCGCTGCACTAGCCACGACTGGAAATATATGCAGCTTGATAATCCGCATGCATTCTCGAAAATCGCATGTATCTGGCTATGGCATTTTTGTCTCTCACCTATGTATATCTGATGGTTTAAATGGGAATCTATCTTATCATTGTAGGCGCAGCAGACAGGATGTTTCAAAACACTTACTTGTGGCATGACATTCAGTGGAGAAAACAGTGCAGTCTGTCAAATGGCTGGAGTCATAGCACTTCTATCCAATGAAATGTCAGCTTTTATCATCAGTCTGATTACTGTCGACAGATTCCTGGTCTTACAGTTTCCTTTCAGCCGTATCCATTTCCATTCTTCGTCTGCTCAGCTAGCTTGTTGTGCTC
This sequence comes from Conus ventricosus, assembly GCA_018398815.1. Classification (NCBI taxonomy): domain Eukaryota; kingdom Metazoa; phylum Mollusca; class Gastropoda; order Neogastropoda; family Conidae; genus Conus; species Conus ventricosus. Next base: position 16,299,237 of record CM031613.1, read on the forward strand.
ACTGGATTCTGGCTGTCATACTGGTTAGCTTTCCTTTCTTCCCTGCACATGTCCACTGGAGATTTTATGGTCAGTCAGGAATCTGCATTCCACTGCCCATCTCACACATCGATTTTCCTGGTTATTGGTATGCCTTTGGTATTCTTATTGTTCTAAATATGCTACTCTTTCTTGCCATAGCAGCGGGGCAGACTGCAATCTATATAAGTGTAAAGACCAACAATATGATATCTGTTGTTGCAACAAGGAAAAGCCAAGATCTAAACATTGCACGTCGTCTTGTCACTGTGGCAGCAACGGACTTTCTCTGCTGGTTTCCTATTGGTGTTGTAGGCCTTTTGTCGACAGCAGGCATATCTCTAAACAGTGAGATCAACGTAGCTCTGGCAACAATCGTAATGCCACTTAACGCTGCTGTAAACCCTTTTCTTTATACGATGAATGTCGTGTTGGAGAAGAGAAGACAAAGACGGGAAGCAGAGATCTTGAAATATCTAATGGGAAAATTACATGACTCCTGAATGTGGCCCAAACAAGGTAACAATGTATGGTACCTGTCCTTCTTTATGACCAGGGAAGATGAATCAAGGTAAAAGAAGAAACCGGATTAGCTATGGCCCCCATGCTTACGTTATTGGAAGAATTATCACTCCTTTTGCTTATCTGACGGTTATAGCGATTAAAAAAATACTGTTGCCTCTGCTCCAGCGAAAACTATAACACTCCATATCTTTGCCGGTTATATAGCGTCTAAACGGCTGCATTTTAGTGATAAAAAAATACAATCGCTGAAATTGTGCTTTCTTCGAACTCACTGAAATAAGTTGATTTATTCTGTGAACTCTCTTTGACGTAAAATACATTGTTTATAACCTCATCTTTATCAGGAGTCCTCTTTTCATATGATTTGATTTGCTCAGATCAACTTTGCATTAAATGTGAATTGTAAAACCTGGTTGTGTACGTCATCATTCAAACCCGTATCCTCCTACCGTTTGGGAAACCCACAAAATTGCAGAAATATTAGACAGTAAGCCAGCACCCATTACTCACTCCCAAGAATAAAACAAACAAATAAAGCCCTAAAAGTCAATGAAAATTAAAAAGAAAGGTAGAAACGGGTTCAGCATGATATAATTTTTTTTTTTTTTATAAGATAAGCAATGACGATGATGAATCTCTAGAATTGTAAATTGATAGACATCTGTAACAACTGATCAGGTCATAGCAGCAAAACTCTTTGGAAAAAAACAACACCCTCACCTATGAAATGGACAAGACTATGCGTGCGCTTTCAGTTCTCTCTATGAGCCAATAATACCTTTTAAACTTACATTGTAGAGAAACAAAATCGTCAAGAAAATAGTCATCATGTTTATACATCAGACATGGTCTGTTGCCAGTAGTGAGAGTGGGATGTCTGGAGGACATATATATCCACGAAAACAGGACCGAAACCCCGATGAAGCCCACATTAGGCTCCTTCAAGCACCGGTGCTGTCTCCTTGACTTGGCAGCATCACATACACTGCGTATGCGAGTCAGCTGTATGTCCACCAGTGTAATGCTACTAAAATGCACAACAGCAACATTTTTCATATTAGCTACCAATCGTCACTCTCTGCTTTTTTTCTGCCCATCTTCTGAGCTGAAAAACATGGCAGAAAATTTTAGTCAGCACAGACTTGGACTCTCTCTCTCTCTCTCTCTCTCTCTCTCTCTCTCTCTCTCTCTCTCTCTCTCTCTCTCTCTCTCTCTCTCTCACAGGGCTTGACACAATTGGGTCAAGCCTCTGTGTGCTTGTGTGTGTGTGTGTGTGTGTGTGTGTGTGTGTGTGTGTGTGTGTGTGTGTGTGTGTGTGTGTGCGTGCGTGCGCGTGCGTGCGTGCGTGCGTGCGTGCGTGCGTGCGTGCGTGCGTGCGTGCGTGCGTGCGTGCGTGCGTTGTGTGTGTGTGTGTGTGTGTGTGTGTGTGTGTGTGTGTGTGTGTGTGTGTGGGGAAAACAATTTGAGACATAGAACAGTTTTTGTTTGGTTGTTTTCTGTCGTTGAGGACATTTTTGTTGAGCATGTGTTGGTGTGAAGAGATGGGGAAAGTCCGAACTGGACCGCAAAGGATCTCCTGTCTCTTGTATGATTCATCTTCCTACATATTGTATTCTGAACACAGGTGAATCCGTCTCTCTGTCTCTGTCTCTCTCTGTCTCTGTCTGTCTGTCTGTCTGTCTGTCTGTCTGTCTGTCTCTCTCTCTCTCTCTCTCTCTCTCTCTCTCTCTCTCTCTCTCTCTCTCTCTCGCAGGGGTTGATTCAAATTGGTCAAGCTGTATTTTTAAGTGAATAACTGTGGAAAGGGTATGAGGCAGAAAGGGTAACTCCCTTATCCCAAACCCTACTGTTGTACTGGTCAGTAGATTGGTCAGAAAAACTGCCTCCACCCCTTATTTCCACCAAAAAGGAAAATACCCTCGAGGTCTGTACCTTTATCCCATGAGTATCTCCACTGCCACTCAGTATTATAACTGTAATAATTCGAAAGTGAAGGTTTTTTTTTGCGAGGATAGGAATGTTTATTACGAACGCGAGCAACGTCAAGGAGCACTTTCCATGAACAGTGAATTGGAAACTTACCATGTATTGTTCTTCATTGAATGGTTCAGGTTCAGTAGGCATCCTTCAGTCTCGGAAGACTATGGAGTTGCGCTCTAGGTGTCTATTCTGGTACAGCGACGGGTGTGGCTGGCCAGTCCGACGCGGGAATGACAGTCCCTGTGGCAGAGGGCACAGATGAAGTCTGACGCTGGTTTGTCTGCCTGGGCTGCAGCCTTTCTTCTCATTCTCTTTTCCCCGTGCTGCTGAGCGAGTGTCTCTTCGAACTTGGAGAGACTTTTCTGCACAGTCTGTCTCCAGGCTGACCGTTCGAGGGCTGTTGCTTCCCACAGTTGTTCAGGTCGATGTTCAAGGCTTTTAGGTCCCTCTTGCACACGTCTTTGAATCGCAGCTGTGGTCTGCCTGTGGGACATTTTCCCTGCACAAGTTCTCCATAGAGGAGGTCTTTAGGGATCCGTCCGTCATCCATGCGCACGACAAGGCCGAGCCAGCGCATACGTCTCTGTTTCAGCAGCGTGTACATGCTGGTGCATCCGGCTCTTTCCAGGACAGTGTTGTTTGGGACCTTGTCCTGCCAAGTGATGTTCAGAATGCGTCGGAGGCTACGCATATGAAAAGCATTGAGCTTTCGCTCTTGTCGGGCACGCAAAGTCCAAGACTCGCTGCCATACAGGAGGGTGCTCACGATGCAGGCTCTGTAGATCTGGATCTTTGTGTGCTCGGTCAGCTTGCTGTTGTTCCATGCTTTCTTTGTCAGTCTGGTTATGGTGGTAGCTGCCTTGCCGACGCGCCCGTTGAGCTCTGCGTCAAGTGAGAGGGTGTCTGAGATAGTTGAGCCCAGATAAACAAAGTCATGGACAGCATCCAGTTCATGGTCATTGATGCTGATGACTGGGGGAGAGTCAACATCCTGTCCCATGACCTGTGTTTTCTTCAAGCTAATGGTAAGCCCAAAGTCTTGGCAGGCATCGCTGAAGCAAGTCATGAGCTGCTGTAGGTCCTCGGCTGAGTGGGCGGTTACTGCTGCGTCATCTGCAAAGAGGAAGTCACGCAGGCACCTCAGCTTGACTTTAGTCTTGGCTCTTAGTTGGAGAGGTTGAAGAGCTTTCCGTCCGTCCTGGTTCGGAGGTAGATACCTTCAGCTGCAGGACCAAATGCGTGTTTCAGCATCACAGCAAAGACGATTCCAAACAGGGTGGGGGCCAGGACGCAACCTGTTTCACTCCGCTCCGTATGTTGAAGGCAGCTGATGTTGAGCCGTCAAAGACGACAGTGCCTTTCATGTCTTCGTGGAAGGATCTGATGATGCTGAGAAGTTTGGGTGGACATCCAGTCTTGGGGAGGATCTTGAAGAGGCCATCCCTGCTGACCAGATAGAAAGACTTTGTGAGATCTATGAAGGCAATGAAGAGTGGCTGCCTTTGCTCCCTACATTTCTCCTGAAGTTGTTTAAGGGAGAAGATTATATCTATAGTGGATCTGTTGGCACGGAAACCGCACTGTGATTCAGGATAAACTTGCTCTGCAAGTACTTGGAGCCTCTTCAGTGCTACTCGTGCAAAGATACTAAGGAGGGATATGCCGCGATATTATTGCAATCGCTTCTGTCACCTTGTTTTTGTACAGTGTGACGACGTTAGCATCCCTCATGTCTTGCGGTACTTCGCCTTCACTGCAACAGAGGCAGAGGATTTCATGCAACTCGGTGATGAGTGTCTCTTTACAACACTTCAGTACTTCGGCGGGAATACCGTCTTTCCCTGGTGCCTTGCCAGAGGCAAGAGCGTCCAGGGCTTCGTTGAGTTCGTCTATGGTTGGTTCTCTGTCAAGCTCTTCCAGTTCTGGTAGGCGCTCTGTGGCATTCAGGGCATCTTCTGTGACTACATTTTCCCTTGCATGTAGCTCAGTGTAGTGTTCTACCCAGCGCCCCATCTGTTGTTCTCTGTCCTGAATCACCTCCCTGTAGCTGATTTCAAAGGGGCAGTTTTCTTTTGTGTTGGGCCAATGCCTGCTTCATGCCGTCATACATCGCCTTAATGTTGCCTGTGTCAGCTGCGATCTGAATCTGGGAGCAGAGGTGAAGCCAATAATCGTTGGCGCATTGCCTGGCACCACTGCTGAACTTTGCTGCGAGCAGCACGGAGAACTGGAGGTTCTGCTCACTGGGATTGGTTTTGTAAGCTATCAGGGTATTTCTCTTGGCCTCGATGACTGGTGTCATGTCTTCTAAATGGGCTTCGAACTAATCAGCTGACTTGCGGGTCCTTTTGCCAATGGTGGACATGGCGGCGTTGTAGACAGCATCTCTGAAGTGTTCCATCGGTCTTGGGCATTTGCAGTGGGTGGGCCAGGAGAGAATCCTCCAACACGCGTGCGAACTCCTCCACTTTTCTTTGATCGCGTGTTTTGCTGGTGTCGATGCGAGGCCGGCCCTCCTTTCTCGTACTGTGCAGTCTCTTCGCGCGAAGCTTCACTTTGCTGCACACCAAAGAGTGGTCAGTGTCACAATTGGCGCTCTGGTAGCTGCGAGTGATCTTGACGCTGGAAAGGTTGACACGTCTGGTGGGGATCAGATCGAGCTGATGCCAGTGTTTGGATCAGGGTGTCTCCAGGAGACTCGATGCTGAGGCTTCGTGTTGAAGAAAGTGTTACTGACGCACAGTCCATGATGACAGCAGAGCTCTAGCAGGCGCTGGCCATTCTCATTCATTTTCCCAGTGCCGAACTGACCCAAGTAGGTGGGCCAGGAGTTGTGATCGACACCTACTCTGGCGTTGAAATCGCCTTCGATGAATAGTAATTCTCTGTCGGAATTCTCCTTATAGCAGCACTGAGGTCGTCATAAAACTTGTCTTTTGCTTCGGCTGTGGATGCCAAAGTTGGTGCATAGGCACTAATTAGACTGACTGGTCCCGATGATGTTTGGAGTCGGAGAGACAGGATTCGTTCTGTTCCTTCTACTGGTGGTGTTATGGACTCCAATAATCTGTTTCTAACTGCGAATCCCACGCCGTGTTCTCTGACCTCGTCTGATGGTTTGCCCTGCCAGAACAGGGTGAAGTCTCTCTCCCTCACAGATCCTGTTTCTGGGAGCCTGGTTTCTTGAAGGGCGAAAATGTCCATCTGCAGTCTGCTCAGTTCTCTGTTGATGACGGCTGTCTTGCGAGCATCGTTTACTTCCTGCAGGTCGTCAGAAAAGCCTGGAGTCATTGTCCTTACGTTCCACATACCCAATTTCAGGGCGGAAGTTTTCATTTTTCTGTTGCCTGGTGCACAGTTATCGATCCGCTTGTCGGCTTTCACCCTAAACCCACGCACCCAGTGAGGTTAACGGACCGTGGCGGGGCAGCACCTTACTGGCTGGGGACTGCCCAGCTTTAAGGCGGGCGGTAGCTGCCCAGTGAGATGCGATGACTCTCCCACCGTCGGAAGCAGTCCCTGGCGTCCGACTCTACGCCAATTGAGTATGCAGACTTATAACCGGTAGACTGCTACTTCCCGTGTTTTGTTGACGCTGCAAAGCGAAGCTGGAGTGACCTCTCCAGAGCGCAAAGCCTGGGTAAGTAAGTATGGAGGGCAAGCTGTTACCCATGCAGCAGACCCCCCCCCCCCTCTCCACGTCGCTGGAATGGTCCATTGGAAAGGCAAACGCCGATACACATGGTTCCAGCGCCGTCGCAGGAGTTGCCAGAACGTTGCTGTATACAGCCTCGGACTGCATTGGGGACTCGACTCCGGATTTTTGCTCAGGGTTGACTCCCGAAGCATTTCCTAAGAATGGGTATAGCCGCAAGGCAGTGGAGGTTGAGATCAGAGTTTTCCTTCTCTTAGGTGGGCTGTCTTCCAGACTAATGAGCCCCATCTGCCCACGAAGGGATGTTATCCCCACAAAACCCGTTTAACCTCCAGGTGAGTTGGTCTACATTAGTCTGACCTCTACCCTTTGACTGTCCAGCTTGGGTGGCCCTACTAGGAGCATACAGCTTCCGCTGGCATAGCTCTCTGGGTTATGAGGTACACAAGCTCCCACACCACGACAAGGAGTAGACCGTGTGGGAGACCGGTTCAGGTTAAGCAACACGTTACTGGAATCTCGCATCCAAATATGTTTGCGCCACTAATGCAGACGTTTACCAAACTGTGTAAAGAACTCGAACAAGTTTATAAAAATGTACTTCTAGTCTTTACACCGCAGTGGTAGTGACACGCACGAAGTCGGCACTCACTGTTGAAGCTTGTTCACATGTTGATATGCGCCATTCAGAAGATTCCAGTCGAGCGTTTTCAGGTTCTGTCATTGTGTCCTCTTCCTCGTAATTGTCTGATGTTGCAGAGGGAGGGAGTTCTTGTATCTGTATGGCTGAATCGTGAATGCCGCTGTCTGAAAGACAGATGCAGCTGATCTGTCTTCCGATTCAGTGGAAAAGCTACTTGCGTCCGTTTCATGGGCCATTTTGGTGGTACTGATACTACGTCACGAACCAAGAAAGGATCTTTCTGACATCTTGATTGCAGGTGCGAAAAATGCGTTAAAGTCATTGCTGTAATCAAATGATTTCTTGCTGATTGAATTGACTTTAAACTCCAAACTCTGGATTTGTCAGTTTCTCAAGGAAATAAAAAAATACAGAAAAAGGCGTTTTCGGAGAGCTGTGTTAAAACTAGCAGTTTTAGGTAATTTTCTCTAATTAATTCGCTTCCATGGATCTTTGCTAGCAGCGCAACCAACAGCTGAACCCCCACGCGATGTAATCGCAAGTATTATGAACAATTTAGTCACCTAAAACTATTCTAACTTTAGTTTTCAAGTTTGGCAGTCGGACAGTTACCGGAAGTAGCCATCGCCATTGTTGTTTTGATCTTGTCGTCTGCTCTTTGCCTGTGTAGTACATCTATGGGAAAACGAGGAAGAAAGCAGTTGTCTGCTAGTTCACAATCAGGATCAAGTGGAACAGATACCTCGCTGGTTGCATCTGCACTATCCCAGAAGCGCAAGAACATTCAGAAGAAGTTCAAGGATTCGTCAGAAGCACAGGAACATTCACATTGTGTGGTTGACGAGGTGTGTGCCATCAGGGGAGATAAGTACGACAAGGACAAAATGAGTGAGGATAACAGTGTTTTTTCCCCTGAGTCACGTACACCTGCTACTTGTGGCTATGACGATGTAATGAGGAAGCTGTGTGCAATTGGGACTGCTGTGGAGAAGCTGTCTGTGACAGTAGATGAACTGAAGTCTTCACTGTTCACTCTTCTAACCAGAATGACCAGCTGAGAGCAGAAGTGAGAGAGCTGAGGGGCAAGGAGGAGGAGCTGAAGACCCAGCTGGCGGAGGTGAAGTTTACGGCAGAGCTGGCGGATCGCCGGAGTGAAGACCTGTCCATCTACATCCGCCGCAACAACCTGCGAATCTTCGGTGTGGCGGAAGAGGGCAGCCAGCAGGGGCGTGAGGAAACAGCCACGGAGTGTGTACGCAAGGTGCTGTCGCTTTTCCGCGATAAGCTAAAGGTGACTGTTGATCCTAAGGATGTGGAAGCAGTGCATCGAGTAGGTGTGCGCAAGAAGGGTGCCTCCGATAGTGCTAAAAAGGCAAGAGGGATCATAGTGCGCTTTGTGTCTAGACGGGTACGTGATGAAGTGCTGTACGCGAGAAGGAATCTCCGCGGTACGAAAGTATTGATGGTGGAGGACCTCACGCCACGGGCCTACTCTCTGCTGTGTGCCACCAGGGACAATAAGCAAGTGTGTGAGAGGGCCTGGTCCAAGAATGGGAAAGTCTGCATGAAGACTCTGGGTGGGAAAATTGTTCAGGTGAACTCGATTTCTGACTTGACAAAGTGTAGTCAGGAGTACGAGGAATCCAAGAGGAGATCCCCAGACCCACTACCAGCACCAGTTCCAGTCAGCCCAGTGGCAGTGAGTAGGCCTTGTGATCAAGAGGCAAGTGCAGATGTGGCATACCGGACAAAAAGGCCAGTAAACTTGTAGATATATTTCGTTACTACTTGTTTGATTCAATTGCTTTCAAGTCATCTAACTTTTTGACGCAAGTTAATACTGTTACTTTATGATAAATTCAATTAGCCTACTTTCTTTTTCATAGCAGACTCTGTGCTGCTTGTGGTCACTGCTTCTGATATTGCCATGTGATAACCTTCATTTGCATGTCACGTTGTGAGGAGGTTCCTTTTCTCTTCTTTTTTTCTGATCAGACAGTGACGGTGCTTTTGTCTCTTGGTCTTTTTGTAATTTATCATTTACTATTGTGTTAAGGTAAACATACTTTTTGATGTTAAAGCTTTAATAATGATAATAGTAAATAAAAATAATGGTCTTCTGTTCTGAGACAAGGGATGATCTTCTCAGTCTCAGTGACCTTTAAACTTCACAGTTTTCAACCTCGTGGGTAGGCCTAGGTGGAAAGAATGTTTGTGTTAAAATTTTCATGTCTATATTATAGAAAAAATGTTTATTGTGCGTGGAGGGTCAGCAAGTTGCCCCAAGATGGATCTACCGTATGATTGTGTGTGGATTGTATTGTACTTTTTGTTTTGTGTTGTATTTTTTGCAGTAGTGTTTTTGAGTCGACCAGAAATCTACAAACTTGGCTTATCATTTTGCCACTTTTGTGTGATGACAAGGTGGTTGAATGCAAACTGTCACTTTTGTGTGATGACAACGTGGCTGAAAGCAAACTGTACGCTTGTTAAAAAATCGGAGTGAGGTACTACTGTGCATGTGCACATTTTGTGTAATGACTGTATATATTCTATTATTATCATGTCATATGTTTCATTTTTATGTCAACTGTTCTACTTTCTAAGCAGTTCTAGTACATCTACTTTAAGTCTGTTAAAGCCTGCGTGCTTTCTTTTTTTGGACTCACATGCTTGCGTTTCTTTTTCCAGTGGAATATTGTGGGGAACTCCTCTTATAGTAAACAATGGCACATAGCAAAAAAAAAAGAACAAATCATTGGAATTTGAAATATCTTCATTTAACTGTAATGGTCTTAATGACTTTAAAAAAAAAAAGACATTTTTGAATTCCTTAGAAATCAAAAGAATAGTATGATTATGTTACAGGAAACACATCTTCCTGTTAAACAAGAAAATTTCATCAGATCCAACTGAGGGTATTCTTTATGGTTGGCAGGTAGTGAAACTAATAAAAATGGAGTGGCAATATTATTTAAGAATAATTTTGAATACAAAGTACACAATGTAGCCAGGGATCCTGAGGGCCATTTTCTTCTTCTGGACCAAGAATTTCTTAAAAAAACGGTTTACTCTTGCCAATATATATGGCCCATACTCTGGGGATAACCCTGATTTCTTTGAATCCTTAACTGCTAAACTTGAACAGTTTCGAAATGAAAGTATGATTCTGGGTGGAGACTGGAATGTAGTGCTAGATTGTAAGTTAGATTCCAGAAACTATACTAGTTCATCAAACAGGCCTAGAACTCGTAAAGCAATACTGAACATGATGACGAAATTCAACTTGATAGACATTTTCAGAACATTTACCCATCTTTAAGAAAATATACCTGGCGTAAATTTAATAGCATTAAACAAGATAGGTTGGACTTCTTTTTTATATCAAATAACTTACTTCCAGATATTAGTGGCTCTAACATAGGTTCTAGTTACAGGTCTGATCATGCCTTAATCAACTTGATTCTAAAGGAAGGAGAGAAGCAAAGAGATAGACAGTTTTGGAAATTTAATAACTCACTACTGAAAGATAAGAAATTTGTATGTGAGGTTAAAATGTTATACTAGAATTAAAAAAAAGAATACGCTCTACCAGTCTATAACCTTGAAAATATTAATGAGGTACCAAACGATATGGTTCAGTTCTCTATTTCAGATCAGTTATTTTTTGAAATGCTGCTTCTGAAAATTAGAGAAAAAGCAATATCTTACTCATGCTTCAAAAAGAAAATGGAAACAGAACTTGAAAAAGAACTGGAAGCAAAAATTAAGAGACTAAGTGTAAATGTTAATGATGATAACCTGGAGGAATTATAGCAATCCAAAGTGCAGCTACAAGAAATACGCGAAAAGAAAGTAGAAGGCATGATAGTTAGATCAAGGATAAAATGGCTTCAGGAGGGTGAGAAGCCTAGTCAGTACTTTTTGGCATGGAAAACAGAAATTTTATTGATCGCTCAATGAGTTATCTGGAGAATTATGATGGTGAAATAATATCGGATCAAAATGCAGTTCTTAAAGAAGTTGAAAGTTTCTATCAGCAGTTGTATTCAGAACAATTAGTGAAAAATTTTGATCTTGGACACATATTGAGGGAGACAAACAAATTAATTCAAGAAGAAAGCATCCAGTTAGAGGGCCTGCTAACTTACTGTGAAGTGGGAGTAACACTGAAGAACATGAAAAATAACAAGAGCCTGGATCTGATGGTTTCACAGTAGAGTTTTATAAAATTTTTCTTCACTGATATTGGCTCATTTCTTGTCAAGTCTCTAAACGATGGATTTGATAAGCAATGTATGTCATCCACACAGAGACAGGGCATTATTATTTGCATACCAAAAGATGAGAAGCCAAAACAATACTTAAAGAACTAGAGACCTATTTCTCTCTTGAATACAGCGTACAAAATTGCCTCTGCCTCAATAGCCAATCGCATAAAAAGCATTTTACCTAAAATTATTCACGAAGATCAGAAGGGCTTTATGGCAGGGCGCTATATAGGTGAAAATATAAGGACAATCTATGACGTACTTCAGCACTCTGAGGAGGAGCGTATTCCTGGTTTACTTCTCAGCATTGATTTTGAGAAAGCGTTCGATTCTATCGCTTGGTCCTTTTTGAAAAAGGCATTAAACTTCTTCAACTTTGGCCCTGACATTATTAAATGGACTTCTACTTTTTATAAAAACATAACAACCTGTGTGTCCGTTAATGAACAATACTCCAGTTGGTTCCCTATCAGACGTGGAGTGTGGCAGGGGGATCCATGCTCACCGTATTTATACTTAATTGGTGCAGAAGTCTTGTCTGTCTTAATTAGACAGCATGATGATATAAAAGGAATTCAGGTGAGGGAGCAGGGGGTCCTCCTGTCGCAATTCGCTGATGATACAAATATCTGTCTGGATGGCACAGAAAAGTCATTTAAAGCAGCTATTAATGTGTTGAAAAGCTTTGCACACATATCGGGTCTAACAATCAATAATGAAAAAACTAAAGTAGTTTGGTTTGGAAGTAAGAAAAACTCAACCACAAGGTATATGCGTGACGAGAACTTTTGCTGGAACCCAGGGATTTTTAAGATTTTGGGCATTCAATTTTGCCTAGACTTCAATAGGATGATTGAAATAAATTTCCATGGGAAGTTACTTAACATTAAAAGACTATTAGGGAGGTGGAGCAAGAGAGATCTCTCTCCTCTGGGTAAGATAACAGCTATAAAAACTCTTGTTGTATCAAAACTAACATACTTATTATTAAACTTGCCAGATCCATCACTAAATTTTGTCACGAACTACAAGCTGTTTTGTATTCTTTTTTTATGGAGTGATAAGCCTGGAAAGATAAAAAGAAGCATTGTGTGTAAACCATATACTGAAGGCGGGTTACAAATGATTGATTTGCATGCTTATATTGCTTCATTGAAATTGTCATGATTAAAAAGACTTAATTTTGAGGGAAGCTTGCAAAGGTTTATATATGCATTATTTCCCAGCTTTGTGAACCTGCCAAAACTAGGCGAGGAATATGTGCATGTTTGTTTGAGGTCATGTAATAACCTATTTTGGACAGATGTACTAAAGCATTTCAAGTGCTTGTATGCAAAATGCCTTCCCCTGAGCCCTGCAGAGTTCCTGGCTGAATGTATTCACTACAACAAACACATAATAAGAGGCAGACATGTTGTTTTTATCAAGGGATGGGTTGATGAGAACATCTTGTTTATTCACCAGCTATTCAGTGTTGCTGAGAACAGATTCTATACCTTTCGTGAATTCCAAGATCTTCATCCAAACATTAACAGAACCAATTTTCTTTTGTATACTGGTATTATTAACGCTATTACTGAGCATCAACGGAAATGTAATATTCAGTTGGTAGATAGATATCGGGTCATAGAAACAAAAATTTGGAAAGCTGTAAAGGAAGGAAGCAAGAGCATACAGGGACTACTTTTGAAATCTGATGTGTTGCCTGCAGCGGTTCTAAAATGGAACCTTAGTTTTGAAAATTTGAACTGGTTCAAGATTTTTAAACATTGTAAAATTTTTCACGACACAAAACTGAAATGGTTTCAGCTGCGTATATTACATCGTCTTTTGCCAACAAGAAAATACTAATATGACTGCAAGCTTGGTGAAGACCCAATTTGTAATTTTTGCCAGGAAGATATTCAAACCATCCAACACCTGTTATGGAAATGTACAAGTGTACAGAAATTCTGGCTTGATATAATGCATGTTCTGACCACAAAATGTGAACACTGTGAAAATTTGGCTCTGTCAGAGGAACTGATCTTGTTTGGATACAAAGATGGTGTTATAACAGATTTGGGGCTTAATTACATCTTATTAACTGCAAAATTCTATATATTTAAATCTTACATGGCAAAGGATGTACCCAGTGTGCAAGGTTTTCTTTGTGTTATGAAAAACAGATATTCTGACCTTAAATTTATGCATTCATTACAGGGTACATATTCTCAATTCTGTGAACAATGGTGGGGATACCATGGTTTATTTTGAAATTTTTGCATTCCCCTAAGCCATTACATATGAATGGTTACTTGTAAACAATTACAGACTCTCTCTCTCTCCCCCCCTCCTCACTCTCTCTCTCTCTGCAGGTTTGCTTCTTCTTCTTGGTTGTGGAAGAGGCCCTAACCTGTAAAGTTTATCTTCATGGCATTTTTTTTCTCCTCTCGTTTGCACGGGGGTAGGAACCAACCAGGGGAGGTTTGTGTAGTGAACCTTTTTTTTCTTTTTTTTTCTTTTCCATTTACTTCTTTATCTTTTTATATATTAATTTATCTCTACTGCAGTTTACTTGTCTCAATATTTGTTTCATTGTTTGTTTGGTATATTTGAATGTGTACGAAAGTGTGCTGTTTTTGTGTTTGAATGTTTGGAATTATTGAATGGTTTTCTCCTCTACGGTTTTCTATATATATCTATATATTTATGTTTGTGCATAAAAAAACCCTTCATAACTGTTTGATAGACTGATTATTGGTCATATTTATGTGCAAGTTGGAAGGAAATAAACATGATTATAATTTTAAAAAAATACAGAAAAAAAAATTGCGAAGCCTTCAAGGAGGTCAGGACTCTCAGATTCCTGTCTGCTGTCATAAATAATTTGATGCTGCTGTGATTGAATTTACACCTCCTGGACGATTGGCTTCTCTGTTCCATTTTGCACCAGAAGCGTACCAGGTTTGTTTCATGAAAACATAGGCGTAAAAGATTTCCTCAGACTGCTGGCTAGACAGGCAAAGCCAGTATTGTAGATATGAGCACCTTTCATTCTGACTGCCACTGGCACATTGGATTTAACCATGATTATTTGCTTTGATGGACCTGCGTAGAGCACTTTATCCAGTCTCATACCAGTCTGCTTCATATTTTCTGGGCGGGTTTAATGGTTAAGGTCTGCTGGGACTCCCAATCATTAACTTCATCCAGTAAACGCAGCTTTCCTATCAATGGTGTCACAGCTGTTCAAGACCATGATTTGTGGCCTCCTGCCGTGTGAAACATTGTTGCTAGAGCCTCTGGTGATGTAGTGTCTCATCTAGCAGTGCTAAATGTAGGCACATTTTCTGAAATTATTTGATTGTGTGTCCGTGAGTACCTTCCTTTAGTCAGCTCTGCTTTGCATGAACGGAGAACACGTTCCACTGTTTGTTTGCATGACAGAGCAGACACGTAATGCCGTCCATCTAGGATGGGTTTCAGGGGTGACTTGTGCTTGGCTTGACGACAGTAGAGTGCAACGTAAAAGGGATCCCGTGGCACACCGAATCATCTCCTTATTTATTCATTTTGTACTTCTTTGTTTCCATTGTGGCACACCGAATCATCTCCTTATTTATTAATTTTGTACTCCTTCGTTTCCACGTTGATACCTTACATCGAAAGAAACCAGAACCACATGAGCTTTGAGATCAGCAGACACAAACCTTGTACTTTCCAGGGAGGCTACGCTGGTCTATTATCTGCGGGATTGTCTCCTCCATTAGCCTGGTTTCTTTTCATTTCTTCGATTCGCTGTCAGCTTTGGAGGCCATAGCTGGCCATCACATCCATCATCCTGAACTTCTAAACTTAAAGAAAAAAACTTGTTGCCTCATTGCAAGCAGAAGGTTACAACATTGTTCTTGCTTGGGTACCCGGTCCTGTTGGCATTTGGGGAAATGAAATTGCTGATCGTTTGGCCAAGAATGCCACGAAGACACTGTCCAACATATCTATCCCCTACTCAGATTTGAAACCGAAAGTTAATGATAATATCCGAGACCTCTGGCAGGAGTAGTGGAATAAACAGACAGATGACGAACTTATCCAGACCAACCAAACCTAAAAGTGTTCCTCTCATCTACCTCTGATGGTCATTAAGAAGAAACGGTTTTATGCTAGCTGCAAACTTGCCATTCCCCCCACCCCCCACCCCCCACCCCCGTTCATACCCTTTATTTTAAAGAGGGAAAAAGCTCAATGGTGCATTCCATGTCATATACCACTCACAATGAAACATTTGTTTCCGCGTGTTGGGACTTGCATTATGTGAGACATAAACATTTTACAGCAGACTCCATGAAAACCTTGTTCAGAGATGTTCCACCTGTTGTGATCTTTAAATTTCTGAGATTAACATTTCTCATCTGATCTGAGATTTTACAGTAGAATTTCGGTTTAAGAAGGTGTAGTTTAAAGAGTTGTGTAAATTAATTAGTTATGAGCTGACTTCAACGTGGTGACAACCCTGATATGGCCCTTTGCGGTCGGCTGGGCAATAAGCAACATTACCTTACCTTACCTTCTTTGTTTCTTTTCGAGAGTCATTACACCAACTTCCAGAATTCTGGATCTTCTCTCACTGTTAGAACGGGTTTTCTGGCTATAGGTACAGTAAACAGGACTGTTGGAATAGCTGGATTTGGTAGAGTGACAGAAGCAGTGCAAGGTACTTTTCCTCAGCACAGGAAAGGGTTTTGTTGCTCTTTTTGTTAATTGCTAGACAAAGCGACCAACTCTTTTAATCACTTCGACATATTGTGTATTTCATTTTCCTTGGTAAAAAGGACTGTTGTGTCATCCATGAAGGCTTTCAAGAGGGCATCTGGTATTCACGCCCTTGGTCTGCTGAACGTGCACTGCTCGAGGTTGCTCTTAGGATGCCCTCTACTGCCAATACACATAGCACTGGAGTAATGGTTCATTACATTTCCATGCCAACTTTCAGATTGATCCAATCTGTTGTGTATTCCTTTATGTACAGCTCATTGAGAAGGTATGGATTTTCTCCTCTGCCATTTTGGGATATCTAGGGGATTATATCTACTGTCTCAATGGTTGGTGTGATGTGCCTTGTGTGTCCGCGAAGTGCGCGTGTGCTTATCGCCTTTCGCTTTCATCCTCGACCACTAGCACCGCTGCTTGCAGCACTGCTAAAAGGGGAGCAGAATGCGTCAGTCTTTCCCTGTCACTATATAGCCTCTCCACCAGCAAGCCCTATGTAGTTCCTCCTCGTGGCGACACACGTCAATTGGGACCTCATGAACTAAGGCTAAACTACAAGGGACTCGGAGGAAGTGTGGCCCTAAGACGTGTGGCATATAGATCCACTGGTGTGTGGATACGCTCTGGTGCCAACGAGCCAGATTCTTGGCTATAGGTGGATGTCTCGGGAGAGACAAAGGCTAAGGGAATACACTCTGACAGAAAATCTGGAGTGGAATCCCTAGGGCGGTTGGTCGACATACTGTGACACCTTCTGGCAAGTTTCGCAGCTGCGCTGGCACCATACTGTACGGACATGTTCTTTCCGCTGGATTCTGTCAGCTTTGCTGACAAGGGGATTTTGGCGATTGGACACCTCAGGATCCCCACACACTTCGCTCAGGCCTGCGCCCTGGAGAGATCACACAAGTGCCGCTGCCCCAGCGACAGAAACAACACAGGAGACAGCAGTTATGAGTTATGAATCCGGAGCGTATTGGCGTGAGCTCGGGCGCTACGGGTGGTCTCCGATGGTGGGAGGGAATATCGTGTTCCACTGGTCAGTTACCGCCCGCCTCAAGCTGGGCAGCCCCCAGCCAATAAGGTGCTGCTCCGCCCCCGTCCATAGGCTTCAATGGGTGGTTGGAGCTCAGATGGAACATCACAGAGCAGACTGTAATCCCTGCACCAGGCGATAAAAGAAAAAATAAATTCAAACTACCAGCCTTGTGGCTGGCAACTTGGAACATCAGAACGATGTGCCCTGACCTCTCTGACGACCTCCAGCAAGTTGTCAACGCCAGGAAAAAGCAAACATCGACCACAAGGTGAAGAGGTTCAATATCGACATTGCTGCGCTGCAAGAGACAAGACTCCCTCCAACGGCAGCCTCAGGAGGATGGTTTACACGCTGAAGGAGCACCGACTGTATGGCGCCAGATTTGTTAAGCGAACCTCTTCCTATCCTCAGTTGAACTACCTTCCAACGGGACAGCTCGAATCCTCTCTCCGGCTCACAATATGTTTGGGACCAACTAACATCCTTAGCGTCTATGCCCCCACACTCTGTTCTACAGCCGAGGCTAAGGATGAGTTCTATGAAGAGCTGGAAGTCAAGAAGATCAGAGAGGTACCTGCAAAGGAAGACATGTTCTTGCTCGGGGAATGTTCAATGCCCGCGATTGGTGGCT
>CM031613.1:16317750-16337750 GCA_018398815.1 Conus ventricosus
CCCTGACCTCTGATCCACAGCACCCTGCACAACCGAAACACCTCATCCCTCACCAGCAGGGACCGAACCCTGTTGTACACTGCCGGACGTAACACCATTGCATTTCTGAGACAAAACCTCAACTGACCGTTCAAGCACGGTAAGCCGATCCAAAACCGATGACAACATTTCTCTCAATTTCTTCTCTAGAGCAGTGAATGGAGCTGCTCCCAGATCATCACCCGATGACCGGTTCGCAGAATCGTTAACCACCTTCTGTGCATAAGTAGCAGCCGAAGGAGTCCTGACCTCCACTAACCTTCTAGCCTCCGGAAAGGAACATTTCCTCTCAATCTTTACTTTCTGAATCCACATTCCTTTTTCCACACTGGACAACTTTTTGAATTTGCTGAATGATCACCCTTACAATTGACGCAGAATACAGCATTTGTACAAGACCCATCATGCTTCTTCTGACCACAGTCACGGCAGATCTCCTGACCCCGACAGGCTCGACTGGAATGCCCAAAGCGTTGACACTTGAAACATCGCAAAGGGATGGTACAAAAGGTGAAACTTTCACACGAACATAACCCACTTTGACAAACTCCGGGGGAGATGACAATAGCAAAAGTCAAGAATAGCGTGTTAGTTTCAATTACGTTACTTCCTTTAGAGATTTTGACTCTATGTACCTGTAACACACCCTGACTTTCCATCTCAGTCCGATTTTCTGATTCAGCAAGTCCAGCTAGATCAGCACATCTAATCACCCCTTTCGAATAGTTGAGAAAGGGATGAATAGAAACCTTCACTGTGATCTGCATAAGCTGAGATCCATCTCTCTTCAACAACAATCGAGACGCCGCTTCTGTCGCACAATTGACAAGATAACTACCTGATCAGACTCTGTCCAGCTCATCTCATATGTGCTCAATGGGGTTGAGATCTGGCGACATTGATGGCCAAGGAAGAACATTGATGTTGTTGGCGAGGGTTTGCATTGTTAGTCGCGCAGTATGAGGCCTGGCGTTGTTCTGTTGGAACAGTGTGCGAGGCCCGGCCATAAGAGGCAGGACATGAGGCTGGAGAATTTCAGCCACATACCGCTGGGCGTTCAGCGTGCCTCGGACTTGCACCAGGAGACTCCTGCCAGCATAGTGGATCCCCCCTCCCCCCCACGCACACACACCATGACGCCTCCACCACCAGGGGTAGGTGCCTCATGCACACAGTTTTTGGGTAAAGCGCTCGTCATCTCTGCAATACACCCTCCTTCCCTCTGTCATGGCGCTGGAGCGGGAAGAAAGACTCGTCTGAAAAGCAGACCCTGTTCCAGTGGTTTTCCGAGGGTCCAGGGACAATGCTGAGTTGCCCACTGCGGCTGTTCTGACGATGATGCTGTGTGAGGACAGGTCCTCTGGCAGGTCTGCAAGCCCATAGCCCTACATCATGCAGATGATTCTGAACAGTCTCGTCAGAGATTCTTTGACCTCCGGATAATTGCTGGGTGGTTGCTGAGGCTGACTGAAAGTGATTTACAGGTGGCTGATTTCACAGGTGGCTGATTTCACAGGTGGCTGACCCGGATGTAGCGGTCATGTGCTGGAGATGCTGCCAAAGGTCTTCCAGAGCGTGGTCGTTCTGCCGTGGAGCCGCTGATGCAATGACGACTCAGAAGCCTGCTGAGGGTGCTCTGGCTCACGTTGAAGTGTCAGGCGACTTCAGGCTGATTTTGCCATCTTGCAAACTCCCAGTGCGTTCTCACGTTCTTGCTGACTGGGTCGAGGCATCTTTGCACTTTGTATTGACAGACTTTTACCTCAGAATGACTTACTGTGTGTGTGTGCTTCATTTGCCTTCCTTTGAGCATTCGTTCACCAAAACGAGCATGAATTTGCATCACTCAGGCGCAAATCATGACCAAAAAAAGAAAAAGTGTCCATGTGGCCATTTTGTGCACGTGAAATCCGACTGCCGCTAAATACTTGAGTGCACTCGAAGCACAGACGTAAACTAACATTGTTACCCTGGTTGGTTACATCCTATCAGTGCTTTGGCATCCGCAGTTAAGATATTATAAAAGTATGCGGTTTTTTGTTTGTTTTGTTTTGGATAGGGTGAAAAGTACGATGGGTTTGTATACTCTGATTTTAGTGCTCTTCTTCAGACATTGACTGTTTGTGACGGATCGTTTCTCATCCAGTCACAAACTTTCATGCAACCGTGTTACCGGAAGGTAGTTGTCCAGAAGCTGGTTGGAAAGTTTACCTGACTGCTGCTCATCTGCGCACTGTTAAAAGCCGGGTGAGCTGAACCAGTTAGGCAGTCACTGCAGTGATTCCGGCAACGCAACTACCCAGAAGGCCGAAGAGCGACTCCAATCTGTTTTGTTGGCAGTCAGGTATTTTACATTCAATGTTTATTTATTAGCAAACCGAAACCATTTTCCCGTTTAGGAGCGACTGGAACTTCTTCAGCGCACTGTGAAAGTTTTGTTTAAAAAAGAAAAGTATTTGTTGTGTTCTGTTATCCTATGACTTGATGGGGTAGCAAAACGAAATTGTTTCGGAAAACATGAATAGATGAAGTGAGTGTTAAAGGAAGTGGTCTTCAGAAAAAAAAGATTTTGTTTATTCTGTTACTTAACTAGTTGTGAACTTCATGATGAAAAAAGGTGTTTATTACAATGTAGTTTGCGAGAAGAGGGAGTGTTTTGATGCCATGGATAATAAGCTCCCAAAGTGAGCGACAGAGACTTCATATATAGTGATTTTCATTTCTGACGTGGATGAGTATTTAACTCACCCTTGATATGAATATTGAATAGTTGTGTGTTGGTAAACAAGAGTGTGTGGAAATCTTTCCCTTACATGTATTGAAGTAGATTAATCTTTTTGGAAAAAATACCTTTTAAATTCTGATCATATGAAATGAAATGAACATTCTTGTCGTGTTACAAGAAAGGAAATGAACATTTTGTGATGACATTTATAATTTGATGAAAAGTAATCATTAATTGTGTGTAATGGATTGTATTCATGGTTTATTGAAGAGGGTCTAGGTGGAAATCCTTTCCCCAATTTGGAAAACTAGATTCTGAAAGGTTTATATGGAAATCCTTTCCTGTGTAGTGTTGTGATTCCGGAAAAAGGGAATGTTGTAGTGTTATGATTCCGGAAAGAGAATGTTGTAGTGTTATGATTCCGGAAAACGAAATGTTGTAGTGTTGAAGAAAGAACATGCTGATGTTTGTCCCAAGTTGTAGTGGAATATGATGTGGCTAATGAATATGAATGTAGTCGTGATTGTAATGAATAGTAGCCATGATAATCAAGGTAGTTGATCAGTTTCCCCCAGGTAGAAGTGTTCCCTGGACTGAGGGGGACTAGCTGCCATTTACTGAGGGCCGGGGCCGTAGCTGTGTCTACCCCCTTGTTTTCCACCTTGTGTCGGTGTTGAGAGGCCGGCCTGAGTGCCGACAACCACCCTACCTGCCACTGCGCCCTGGACCGACTACCTGCTGAGCCAGTTGGGCTGGAGACACTGCTGCTGCCAAACCAGAGCGCCGCTCCCGAGTTTTTTGAACCAGCGACCTGTTGGCTAGGTCGTCGCTGCATTCTGTGTTTTATGTGTGAGCCACAGCTCCTGTGTGAGACTGTCGCCTTGTCATCGGCAGAGACGACGTGAGTGTGGTAGTGATTTTTTTATCCACAGCTCTGAAGTTCTGTGAGTCCTGTGTCGGACTTGACGCTGTAGTCGTCGTCTTCATCATCTTCGTCGTCTTCGTCCTCTTCATCGTCTCGTCGTTTTCATCGTCCTCGTCGTCGTCATCGTTTACGTCGACGTTGGAACCAGCAGCGCTAATAGCCAGTTATATATAATATATTTTGTGTGTACACCTTATGGTTGGCGTGCCGACCTATTAATGTTCTTGCATTTATTATATATGTTTGCCTGATGGCTCCATAAAACACAAAAAAGTGTTGTTCTGTTGCCTGGCTGTCAATGTTTGGGTGAGTGGGTGTGTGTATGTGCATTGGAAATGTCGTGCATGCATCCGTAATTTCTGAGTGAGAGTAAGACAGTCAGACACCTGCAGACACTATCCATTCCATCCGTAACACTGTTCCACACTCGTTTGCACAACCCATCAAAAGCACTGTTCGCCTTTGGCAGTCTGTTGTCAACATCCCTGTCAATCTTGGCATCTGATGAGATGATGCACCCGAGGCAGGTAAACTGAGGGACTGTTTTCAATTCAGTCTCGCTGATGTTGATGTGAGTAGGGTGGTACTCTTCCAGTGGTGCAGACTTGTGGAGGACTTCCATCTTTCTGAAGCTGACATCAAGCCTGAAGAGTGGGCAACCTCTGCATACCAGTTTAAGATACGCTCTCTGTATGGGCAACAAAGGCAGCATTGTCAGCAAAGAGTAGGTCTCGGATCAGTTGCTCAAGTGTCTTCGTGTGGGACTGTAGTCGTCTGAAGTTGAATCGGCTGCTATCGAGACGACATCTGAAGTAGACAGCATCTTCATCATCAATATTTTCAGTGGCTTGTTTGGGCATCATCCTGAAGTAAATGGTAAAGAAAGATGCCAGGATGCAACCCTGCTTTACTCTCGTTGATAATAGGGCTCTGAGAAGTCACTGTTGAAGTTGACTCGGCCACACTGATCCTCATGCAGCTGCGTGACCATGCTGAGGAACTTTGGAAGACAACCGAGTCGTTCCATGATCTGCTACGTTCCTTTTCTGCTCACAGTGTCGAACTATTTGGTTAGGTCGTCAAGCGTTAACTACAGTCCAATGTTTTGCTCCCGGTACTTCTTTTGTAGTTGCCTGACAACAAACACTATGCTTGTGATGCTCCTCTTGGCTCTGAAGCCACACTGGTTCTCTGGAAGGTGGTCTTCGGGGTGGTGTCACCATCTGTTTCAGCAATATCCTTGCAAGGATTTTTCCTGCGTTCAAGAGCAGAGTTATTCCACAGCAATAAGAAAAGTCTGATTGTCCCTCTTTGTTCTTGCACAGGGCATGATGTCTGCATTGCAGAGGTGTGGTAGTTTGACCTGCTACCAGCAGCAAAGAGCTCATGAAGTTTGGCATGTAATGCTAGGCCCCCATGTTTCAAAACTTCTGGTGGAATTCCATCGGCATCTGCACCCTTACCACTCTTCACCTGTTCTGTGGTTTTGGTAGTCTCCTCGATGATGGCCAACTCGTCCACTTCTGCTTTTTTTGCCGTTGGGAATGCGGAGAATTGCTGATTCATGAACAGAGCAGTTAGCGATGACGAGAGCCTGGGTTGACGCCTTGTCCGTGAGAAGCGCTTGGTTATGAACAGCGCAGGGAACAGTAGATCTGATATGAAAGACCGTACACCGCCTTCAAGGCTTCATATAAAAACCCTGAGGTCATAAGTGTCTGTGCACAGCTTTTTTTCTCGGCGAAGTTAATTCCACCACTCATTCTGGATCTCCTAAAGCTTGCACTGGAGGCTGCTACGTACTTGACGGAAGGCAGCTTTCTTCTCCGGACATGACGGTTGAGTCAAGTGAGCCTGATTAGCCTGAATTCTTCTTCGGTAGCAATTCTTGAATTTCCTCGTGGTTTTCGTCGCACCACTTTTTGTTCTTTATATAGTAAAGCCAAGGACTCCGTCAGATGTTTTCAGACTGGCATTTTTAGTTGTTGCCATATCATTTCAGGAGAGAGACACATGGGGCGTCTTGCAACCTAACATCTTGACTCTAGACATGCCTGGAAGTCAGCTTTTATTTGAGCTGCCTGAAATCTTTCAACTCTGAGCTGTTTTCCTTGGGGCTCCTCTTTTTTTTATAGTTTGGGTCTGAAGTGGAGCTTGAGTCTGCAGCGAACGAGGCGATGATCGTGTGCATTCTGCAATAGGCATCACTTTTGGGGTGCAAGACGTCTTTTAGCTCATGCTAGCGTACTAGTGTATAATCAATAGAATGCCAATGTTTGGAACGAGGATGCATCCAGGTAGTCTTCATATTGTCTTTCTGCTGGAAGATAGAAAAAGTGATCACGAGTTGTTGCTGCATGCAGAACCCCAGCAGCAAATGCCTATTGTTGTTGAGTTTTCCAATGCTGTGTTTTCCAAGAATTCCTGTCCAGGCTTCTGAATCTCGGATCACTCTGGCATTATGATCCTGTCTTCTGCAGTGTGCTTTGTAGGACACTATGTACATACATACATACATACATACATACATACATACATACATACATACATACATACACAATACATACATGTCAATTACTTTAATGCATCAAATCAACAACTATGCACAGTAGTCCAGATTGCAGGCGCATTGATAAAAGCTTTCATATACTCTCTCTCTCTCTCTCTCTCATCTCTCCTCTCCTCTCTCTCTCTCTCTCTCTCTCTCTCTCTCCCCTCTCCCACTCTCCGTCTCTGTCTGTCTGTCTGTCTGTCTGTCTGTCTCTCTCTCTCTCTCTCTCTCTCTCTCTCTCTCTCTCCTCTCTCTCTCTCTCTCTCTCTTTCTTTCTATTCCCCCCTCTTTCTCTCTCTGTCCCCACGTCCTTCTTCCTCTCTCTCTGGCTAGCTTTAATTCTTTGTCTGTCAGTGCTTTAGTCAGCTTTATATATCTAATACTATTTAAAGCACAGTTTGAAAGGCAACTTCTATCAGTTTCAAGGCTGGTTCATGAGGTGATTCGTCATGACCAAACACGCCTAGACCCAATCATAACAGACATGCTCAAGTAATTTGCGATTGTTTACATTTGGTTATGGCCAGTCCTAACATTGAATGTCCTGAAACCACTCTTTTATGTACCATGCCTGGTGAACCTATTACTAGAACTACCACTTTTGTGCTAAATCCGGCATCACTAAGAGCATAGCAAAGAGGCAAGTACATGCATACACACATACGTGCATACATACTTATATCCATACATCCAGATATTATATGTAATCTCTCTCTCTCTCTCTCTCTCTCTCTCTCTCTCTCTCTGTCTCTCTCTCTCTCTCTCTCTCTCAAACACACACATACTTACAACACACACACACACACACACACACACACACACACACACACACGCACGCACGCGCGCACGCACGCACACGCACACACACACACACACACACACACACACACACACACACACACACCAGAGTCCTCTAAAATATGAACATTCAAACTTTACATGAAGGGTAACCCCGGAAGAACGGATCGAAGTCCGACATGGAACGAAGCTATGCGCTTTCCCCCAGAGAAAATCAATAACATTTTTCATTTCTTTCTGTGTGTTGAAGCTGACCAGTTCTGCCCCGTACAAATGACAATCCACATTTTTATCCAAGGCAGACAGTGCTGGTTTTCTGCCGAGGAAATAGCATTTACCATCCAGTGAAAAACTAGAAAAACCACAACGAAGATAATCACATTGTTCTTCATCTTCTTCACCAAAACACTGAACCCAGAGGTTACAGGCAAGATGAAACTTGAAGTCCGACCAGTATGGAACAGAGCAGTTCCATAAATCCGTACCGGAGATGAGCGAAGGTGAGGCTGTGTTCTGCAATGAAGCAAAAGTAACTCTACATTATAAGACAAAAGCAAACTTGGCACCATTCAGGACAAAGGCGGCAACTGTTTCAAACAGGAAAAATGACATCATAAGGTGGACTTAGTCCTGCTCTGGTTCTACCCCCAACAGAAAGTCAGAGACCCAAATGTGCTAGCAGGATAGGATTCTTGAAACGAAGATGACTTTCCTGAACTCAGTGTAAATTGTAGTTGCAGTTAAACTGTAGAAATCTTGTAAGACTGCATGTATCGACTGAATCCGTGCAGAACTCTTGAAATATATTGTAAAAGCAACAAACAAATGGCCTAAATGCCATCGGTTACATACCCGTGTAGATGTGTGTGTGTGTGTGTGTGTGTGTGTGTGTGTGTGTGTGTGTGTGTGTGTGTGTGTGTGTGTGTGTTGTTGTTGTTGTTGTTGTTCTGTTTAACGTCTGTTCACTAAAAGTGATATTAGACGTGGAAAAGGATGGGGGAAAAGGGAAGGGATGGGGAGAGTGGAAGGGAGTTAATTGCATGTAAAAGTTTGATATGAACATACATGTGTTTCTCGGTACTTGCATGAGTGTGTACAAGTGTTTAAGATATCTTTATTGCATAGAGAAAATGGGTTAAAATGTTACATATTTATCAATCAATGAGGATCAAAGCTGTAATCATACAAAAATCATTGAGAATCTACCAAATATGAAATAACAATAACGCATTTACCCTTTAATATCAAATTAGCAAATAACATTAAAAAGCAACAGCGACACATGCATTTGCATGTCTTAGAAATTTTTTTTATATATATATATATAAATATCATACACAAGAAAACAAAACAACAACACTTTTCCGGACTGCAAATATTTCGGCGATTGCCTTTATCGATGCTTATTGACAGTGACGCATTGCAGAGATCATCATCAGTATAATGACGTTTTTCTATGAACCCTACAATGACGTCAAGCTCACAATGATAACCACGTTCGCAAATTTTCAATTTCTTTCTAAGACGGCTGGGAGGAGCGGAAGGGGGGGGGGGGGGATGCATTGCACAACTAGTTAGGTGAGGCATGTAGGTGCGTCTGCCATTGTGTATTTTCTTTTTGCTGTGTGCATGAAAATTGTATGAATAAGTGCAAATGGTGGATGTAAGCGCATTGAGTTGTACAGCAAGAAATGCGCTATATACGTATTATACATTATTATTATTATTATTATTATTATTATTATTATTATTATTATTATTATTATTATTATTATTATTCCAGAGATCATTATCAGTATAATGGCGTTTTTCTATGAACCCTACAATGACGTCAAGCTCACAATGATAACCACGTTCGCAAATTTTCAATTTCTTTCTAAGAAGGCTGGGAGGAGCGGAGGGGGGGGGGGGATGGGGGGGGGGATTCAGGGGGGTGTCAGGCCCCTCACCATCACCCCAACCCACCCAGCCCCCCCAGATCACCCGACTCCACACCCCCATCCAACTCCCCATCTCACCCCACACCCATTCACTCATTCGCCCACCTACCCCAAGAACACCCACCCCCATCCTAGCCCCTAAGTCACGCATCCCCCATTCCTCCCCCCCCCCCCCCCCCCCCCCCCCCCGGACCCCCTAATTATTTGTATCCCCCCGATCCCTGGGACCCAAGTACCCAAGACCCTTAAACTCCCCCACCCCCTAACACCCAGGGACCCCACCTCCCTGCCCACCAAGGTCCCCACGCCCATTCCCCAGGAGAGAATGTAAATATGTTGGTTCAAGCTCACCCATCTTATTTTGCACGAAAACCCCCCTTTCACATACAAATCACGTCCTTCTCATGTCAGTTTTGGCCAAAATTAACACCTGTTTTTATAACAAAATTAACACCTCAAAACCTCTAATAATTGACGTAATTAGCACATTGAAACAGGGCTTGCGTGCTAGATAAAATTTGGTGATCGTGAACCAACATATTTACATTCTCTACAGACACATAAAATTAACGTTCGCGGGACTGAGCCCTTACTACTTTTCTAATATGCTCTTCTACTTCTAGCACTATTAATAAATTAGAACAAACAACTAGTCTCCCATCTTGATTAGTTATTTTTTATATTTAATGAATGTATATCTAAGTTAATTAATTCTTTAAATTGGCTGTCTCCATCAAACCTGTATAACTGATAATCGCGAAACCCTGCCTTAATTTCCGCAGTACTCGTAGAACTGTAGAGGGCTGCCCCATAAATAAATTGCGGTTTTTTTTAACTCTTCTAAATAGACAAACAACATCGGTACATGAGAAAAATCAGACGGTCTACTGCCTACATACTCATAAAGACCGCTTTTTAAGTACATATGTGTTTTAATATGATATGTTTCGCCACTATCATAAAAGCCTAAAATTCGAGCAAGGCTTCTAGGAAAAACGTACTCCCTTTCTTTAAGTTCTGGAAAATTCATAGTAATTAAAAAGATTTGCCTCATTAATTTTTAACTTAATGTTAAAATTGCTAAATACTTCCCTTAAAGAACAAAAGTTGTAGTAACCATCAGGTATTTTTAAATGTTTTAATAGATTGCCTTGCTCATCCTTAATATCCACCCACTTATTCTTATCTTTTTCAGATATGTTAATCCATTTTACTTTAAACCCAATTTCTCTAAGAGTAATCCTACAATCGCCGCGCCTATTTTAAATTTGGGGCGCGTTAAGAACACATGCTCGTTTTGCTTGGTTATATAGACGTACATCTTTTTTATAACTATTTAAAAAACTATTTTAAAAAATGGTAGCTTTTAAATATATTGAACATGCTACTTACAATGTAGGAGCGTTTTATAACCCCAAATCTTTAGACTTCAGCAATTTAACCATTGCAGTAGATGGATCATACGGCTTCTGGGTCAGACTTGTAAACCCACTAACTAGATATTTAAATCCGCCAATAAAGAATGATAGAGTTGCCATCAGCATGGTCATCCCACCCTATGGCTTTTTTTCCAGAATCAGTTAAATTTTCCCAAATTTACTGCGCAACTACTGGCTGCGGTGTTTCATATGCAAACCATTTAAACCACCCTAATCTTTTAGTAAGGTCAGTATATAACTTTCATGTTTATTACCAGTACAGGCGAATACTAACTGAACTACAAGTGCCGCTCCCTAACGACAACGCGTTTAATCCATTTAAAAGCCCAATGGACAATGATGCATATGAAAGAATCTGCAACGAATTTAACATTAATCCTTCAACTGATTTTAGACAAAAGTTAGACCGCAATTATGGGTTAGCACATTGTATTGTGGGGCACAAAAAGAGAAATACTTATGACTACTGGCCCGGCCACACCTCTTTTTCAACCAAAACACACAAGTTCGATTGGGATCTATAGAACAAAACATCCTAATGCCTGGACAACATTTATCTTAGATAAAAGT
The DNA here is from genome assembly GCA_018398815.1 of Conus ventricosus. Taxonomy (NCBI): domain Eukaryota; kingdom Metazoa; phylum Mollusca; class Gastropoda; order Neogastropoda; family Conidae; genus Conus; species Conus ventricosus. Next base: position 16,328,738 of record CM031613.1, read on the forward strand.
AAAGGTCTAACAATGCCAGGCGTGCAAAGACTTAATGACTCCATAAGGACATACGTTTGGTGTGTATTAGGAGCGCAAGCACAGACCAAGTCTAGCATAGTAGATCAATCTACAGGCTTTGATGCCAGAAAACAATTTCTAGCCAATTTAGAAGATGCTATTAACTCTGCTGTTGATTTGCCTTCCAGCATACAAAGGTATCAAGATGTTCTTGCACATGCTAGGTCAAAGGTTGACTTTGTTGTAGGCTATGGATTATACATGCTGCCCTCTGACCTTAGACTACAGATTGGCATGATACAGAATTATAACAATGAAATCCTCATAGCTGGAGACGACCAAGACTTAGGGCACAATAAATGCTTAAACACAAGGCCTGCTCCATCCATTTAAAGAAAGTACCTACCCCTGAAGAAGGCGATCCAGTTATAAGTGACCCAAAAGCCAGAAAGCAGTTTAGAAAGCACACCGCCTGTTAATCTGTCTTACACTGACAGTCACACTAGTGAAAAGACAGCCCTTGTTGTGTTTTTAAACTTTTACTGGATTAGCCGTACTTTATTTCACTAAACATTAATCCAGCAGCTAGCACTCCTAACGTCCACAGATGGTCGGCCATATAACCAGCAACTTTACCTATAGTAGACAAAACCCAACTAACAACACTGCCTATTATGCCAGGCAGGGCATCAATCGCTTTGGCTGCTAACTTCTTTAATAAGTTTGCTAGATGATGTAATTGTTTTCTAATCCAACTTTTACCAGGCTGAGGTGTTGGAGGAGCTACTGGCCCTGTTGGCGCACCGCCGTTAAAGCATAAACGAGTGTAGAGATAGCAAACCCCAACAGCTGTTAATATACTAACGATTGTAATCCCCTGTTCCCTAAACAGAGTCCTTATTCTTTCAGCTAGCGTAGTGTTTTCATAAAGTATTCTGCTTATAGTTTCTCTGATTCTGCTTGTTTGTGATGCTAGCTGCGCTCTGTTAGTAGACAGCACTTCTAACCTAGCTGACCTTTGTAGCATTAAATCCTGTATTTCTGCTGTATTCTAGCCTTTTTCTTCTTGCCCTAAATTGTTATCATCCGCATCAGCCAGTTTATTTTTTTCTTCTTCAATCTCTCTATCCAGCTACCAAGTTTTGCCAAATTGTTTGTTAGTTCACCCTTATTGTTCGCAGAGCAGCATTAAGCCCCAGGATTTCGCGCATGGGCAATGGAGAATCGTTAATTGTTTTTAACTGTGTCTCCTCATTAAAACTCGTTTCAATTTCTGCTATTGCTTCATCTGCTCTTGGACCTAAATCTTGAAAGAGGTCATTTCTATTTCAGATCGTGTTGGCAACTCTTGCCCCAAGTTCTGTAAAAGACTAACAGCCTCAGGCCTTAAATTTAAAATGTTTAATCGCCTTTGGTCAGCAACAGGAATCCTCTGCCTAATTGTGTTTTGTTTTAAAAACTTAGTTGGGTCTGGCTTTGTAGTAACTCTTACAAAATTTCCTCCGCTAGTTCTTATATACAGATGGTTGCTTTTATCAATCTTAAAATCAAAAGGACTATGACCTTCTGGCGGTTCTAGTCCTAAGCTTATGTAGAATGAGTTAATTCTATTTGTTAATAGTTCTGCACGAGATGCGCTAACTGAAGGGGGTGTTTCTGCTTCTTCTAATGAAGGGGTTGAAGAACCTTCTGCTGCTCTTTCAAGTTCTTCGCGCAATGAGGACCAATTCTGTTTCATCTTCGTCAAATGAAGGGCCCGGCAGATCTCTTTCTTCTTCAGAAGATCGGGCGCGTCAAAATCTTCATCCACATTTTTTATTTATATTCTTTTTGTTTTATAAAAAATGAACTCATACGGTTGTGACCTCGATCCATACAGAAAAGAGAAGGAACCTCATGGTGTAAAAGGTGTAAGGCAGACTGTAATTAGTGTAAATACCCCATCAACAGTTGAGCCTGGACAAGCTTTATCAGTCAAGTTCCGGATCTTGGTGCTGACGATGTTATAATGCCAGGCACTGCTAAACTATCATTCAAAATAGATATTAAATCAACAGATCCTAATGCTACTGTTGTTACTAATTTGGGCAGGGCCATCGTTAATCGTATAGCAATCGAACTGGAGGGCAGGAAGTCTTTGTACTAAGAGAGGCAGATATTTTTTACCCTCTATTCTGATCTATGGATTCCTAAAAAAGAAAGGAAAGAGAAAGTTTATCTGGGAATACAAAGCCCAAACGGTCTAAAGCACAGGCTTAAAGCGGAGGATGCAAAAAATGATGTTAAAGATGAGGGAGTAGCAGAAGCGTTTGGCAACAGATTTTGCATCCCTCTAGATTTTGAATGTTAAAGACGCATATGCCATATTACCAAGGTGCACTAAAAGAAAAACTTTCTTATGATCTGACATTTAATCCTAGCGATTCTGTTGTTCTGTCTGAAGATCCTTTAGCTAAATACACAGTCAGCGACATCTCTCTTGAGTTTGATGTTGTTACTAACCCCGAACTGGCCAGAACAATCTTAACCCAGTATAAAAGTAAAACGGTTTATTATTATGAAAACGTCATGCACGCCATAACAGAAAATAAAACAAGCGAGACACTCTTTGGAACAAAACATCTAAATCAGTCTCTAAAGTCTTTAAAAGGAATTTTGTTTTTATTTACTGAAGGAACAACTCCTTTTCAGAGGGAATCAGAAGCGTTTTATAATACAAAAATTGAGAAGGTTGACTGTGTAATAAATGGCAAGTCTGATCAGTTGTATTCAGGGCGCGGACTTTTACCCCACCAACACTTTGATGAAATAAGAAAGTTGTTCGCTGGAGGTAGACAAAGGGATCCTGCAGTTGATCGTGTATGTAAAAAACTCCGCCTTTATGATGTAAGGCTTGAAGACTACTTGATAACCAAATATGGGCTGTGGCTGGATTTTAGATCTACATTTGACAACAGATGTTTGGAAGTGGAGAAAGAATAGGGCAAGATGGTATAAAAAATAAATATTCACAAGAAAGCAGAACGGAAACGGTCCAATAAAATGCACATTTTTATGGTTTGTGATGCTCAGTTAAACATTGAAGAAAACAGGCTAAAAAACGTGGCCTTTTAAAATGCAGAAAAAAATATTCTATAAAAACAGATGGATAGCTTGAAGTTTCTGCCAAAAGATCCGCACTGTTCTCTTATCTGCGGGATTACTGGGTGTGGGAAAACTGTCTTCGTACTTGATTGTTACAAACAATATACAGGTTTCATTACGAACACATTGTTATATTCTGCACAACCATTAAGCACAACAAGTCTTACAAAGAAAGGAAGTGTATTTGGACAGACGAAAATATATTTCTAGTTGATCCTAGCGACAAGCTGAGCGATTGTTTAGAACATTACTATAGACTATTTGAGGGAACTGAAACGCTGTTTATTATTGATGACTGTTCAGCTGAACGAGACATTGTTAAAAAAAGAAAAGCTCTGTCAAAGCTAGCCTTTAGTGGCCGCCACGCCCTAGTTTCTGTGTGGCTCTTAACTCAAAAATACAATGCAGTCTTAAAAGACTTTAGATCGCAGTTAAAATCGGTTGTATTATTTTACACTAAGGACAAAGATAGTTTTGAAGAATGTTTAAGTGAAAATTATATAATAAGGGACAAAGATGAGTTAAAAAAAATAAAAGAGCAGTTAGAAAAATCTAAGCACGCTAAGCTATGCTTGCGGACTGACCCCCCCGTTCAATACGTTTGTTTATTGTAGATTGTTTATTATTGATTGCTTATAACAATTTGTTTATTATAATTTTTATATTATAAAAAGAATGTCTTGGGGGGCCCGAATCAAAAGCGCAGCTAGCTCCTAACTGTGTTGCAGAAGAGCTAAAAGACCTAGCAGACACAACTGAGTTTGATTTAATAGGAGTGCCAGAAATGTTTATGGATATGAATATACAGAAGACGGGGTTTTACAAACGAACAGAAATTGAAGACCAAAAAACTACAGCAATATCCTTACCCAAGAAGAGAAAAGAAATTTAAGAGCAAACGATTTTGGCAAACTGAATACAAACATTCATAAAAAGAGAGAATGCATGGGGGGCGTTGCTTCCTGAAATTGACCAATTTAAGTTTGAATGGAACTACGAAGGCCCCCAAAGTTGACAATGAAAAGAACAACAATTTAAAAAGTCCTTAAATGCCTTGGTCCACTCATGTTTAGCCCTTGTCCCAGAACACAACAAAAAAGCAGATTGAAATAACTAATCGAGGGTTTCTGAAATAAGTGCTACAGAGAAAAATCCTTAGCTGAAGTGGGGGGTGACACGCGTAGGCTTAGAATTTACTCCCAAACGCTAGAAAATACTACCTAGGCAAATGACGATGAATTTCGCTTATTTTATAACTCCGTAGGGAGGGCGATACTAGTTTGCCAGACTCATGCGTTTATTAGAGGCATACAAATAAAAGCAGTAAACTGGAATGCCCCTTTTTAAGCTCGTTATTGGTATTACTAAAAACGGCGATGAAATAAACGCCCTAGCATCATCCGACAAGGGTTACTATAATGGTTGAACAAAGACAAACCTAACAGTACTTGACTTTATTTTCATTCTAAGTATGTTGATTTTTTATTGCGTTTTAAATCTGGTTATGAAGTGCAGCCAGAAGGATACTAAGAATAATATGTAATGATTAATAAAAAAAATAATTCAATTTAAAAAATGGAGGTTCAACAGTTTAGGTTAAAGCAAATAACTGACCTTCAAAGGAAATAGAAAGCGACTTGGATAAGTATAGAGTTACTAGAAAGAAATATGCTAATAACTTTAAATACACTTTCTTATGTAATTATACTGGCTCATCACTGTAGCTAGCGTAAGTGCTGGGGTCTGTCATTGCTGTTTTAGCTACTATGGGGGTTGGTGCGCCAGCCTCTTTAGCATTAGTAGGTCTCAGTTAGGGTAGGCGCCATGTCTAAGGTTGTAAGAAGAGCATGTTTAAAAAAAATTAACTCCTAAATTACAAACACACTGCTATTGTTGGCCCCTAGCATCAGCAAAACTTTGGTCATTAAGATTAAGAATAAGTCAAATCTTACAGGATGAAAACATTACAGACAAGAATTTCAGAAGCTTATGCCGATGGCGAACGATATAGACGACAGAAAATTGAACTTCAAAAGGAGTGGAGAAAGGCTTTTACTTCACGACAGGTAGAACACTTGAATGCAATTAACACAACATTGAAAAACAAACACATGATCGGTTAACCCCAAATAGAGCAAAAAAATAAAGTTTAACAAAAAATAAGGTTTAAACAAAACTATTTTTTTAGTTAACTCACTGTGTTTGGCGGACAACTTGCAGTCTTCACGAACAAAGGATGCTTTTAGGAGTCAGGCCTTTTAAGACATAGTAGCACCGCTAGAAGAAAGAGTTCTCTAAATAATACACGGGAGGGTCTGTTTTCATAATTTCAGATTCAACTTCATACACAGCTACGCTCCATATAAGTTCTGTGGCTCTAATTCTAACATCGCCCTCTGCCGTCTCCAGGAGCATATACAAGTATCTTAACTTTTAGCCAACGGCAAGAGTTATTTGATTACCTTGGATTGTCCTTCAGTGATGCAAATTTTTTTTTTATTTGATCGCGTTTACTGGGTTTAGGCCTGTTGCTTTAAATTCTTCAATTGTTCCAATGGCACGTAAGACTGCTGGCAACCTCCTAACCCATTCCGGTGTTGCGTTCTCTGAACTGTGTAGTGTTACTTCGTTTGGCCATAATATTTTTTATTTTTCTTTGTGATATTGGTAGGTAAACAGGATGTACAGCTAGAACATTTTTTAAAGTTTTCTACTAGGGCCTGTGATCGATGGTTGCCTGGGAGCCCTCTCTTAACTTAACATGATGTTTTATTAAAAACAAGCTGGTTTAACAGAACCTTTAAACTCTTTTCCATCAACAAACCTGGATCAACCTAGGATACTATAATGGGCCTCGTCACGTAAAATTTTTGTAAAGCCACAGCCACAGCATTTGAGCTTTTATCTGTTAAAGGTTCAGCGTCTTTGTAGCTTGAAGCCAATGTCAACAACTGTCAGAGCATACTTAAACTTTTTTTTCTTTCTTCTAAACTTATCATGTGGAAAGAACAACAAGTCCATTTGGTGGTGTCATTTTGGAACTGAATTTAACAAATCTAGGCCTTAATTATTCTTATTGGGCCAGGCAGATATATTTGCAAATTGCCAGTTTTGAAAGCCAGTCCTTTTCGTCATCTGATTCAGGCCACTCTAGCAGCTTTAACTACTCAGTTTTATCAATAGCATGTCTTTCCTTTCCAATACCCTTTTAGAGAATAATAATTTTTGTTCTTCGTATAGTACTTCGTATTGTCCGATAAGAAGGGCTGTATTTTAAATTGTATTTTTAATTGTTTTTTAGATTGTTTTGTGCGAGAATATAGATAGCTCCCATAGCGCCCACAATAAAAACAATTTCGCTATTTTCTGTTCTTCTGATGGGATCATAAAAGTCAGACAGTTCTGTAGGCGGCGATGTTAGAAACTTCTTTCCTGAAACGTAGTAATGCACATCATTGCCTCCATCAAAACGTCAGTAATTGAGCTCTGCATGGCCCTGTTCTCTTAACTTTTTATTAATAAAGTCTAATGAGCAATACGTCTTTTCTCGTAAGCGTCTCTTGCCTTAGCTAAATTTCCATTGCCTTGTTATGACGCTCTCTCTCTTCAATCGGACCGCAATTACCAAAACATATATAATTGCTTCCAGAGAAGCCAATGCAGTAACAATAGCTCCTCCTACCATCATAACTACTCCCGCCAAACTTTTTAAAATCAATATTTTCAAGAATTAATCTTCTATGAACTAACTTTTCTGGATAATATACCCCCTGTGTAACAAGAAAGTCTTTTGACGCAATGCCTGCAGTAATTACAAAAGCTAAAACCTTAACAATGTCCACAATGATCTAACCCTTCCGTAGTATCCGCCGCTTTCATTTAAATCATGTATTATGCAAACACGCAATAAGCCTATACAAGGCCGCTAATCACAGCATAAATGTTAAATGTATTGATAATCTTTTTTCACACATCTTATTTAATAACTAAGAAAAATAATTTAAAATAATTCATAATACGAAAGACAGTCTAAGTGCTTTTTAATCAATAATCTTTTGTTGTTAAAGCTACAAAATAAGGTTGCAACTAGTTTTGGCGAATCTTCAATCTTTTCCATATTGGTGGTTTTATTCCTAACAAAAACATTTTGCAAGGGTTGAATCAACTATAAACCCCAACGCAAGGCTGCATAATTAACCAGCGTTAAACTCATGGTTTTAAAATTATTATATAATTTTTTATTGCATTTTTTAAAATGGATTGTGACGAACTATTAAAGTGTGAGAGCAAGCAGACTACTCCGAGACCACTGCCATAAAGAAAGATTATACCTCAGGCTGCTTGTGGACAAACAGACAGTATTTGGCGTTGAACTAAGTAATGAACATATCAACAACAGTCTACAATCAGACGTTAAAAGTACTAAACTACGCTAGGTATGAAGCACAAGTAGGGTCAAAAATGGTTAATCAGTGGGTCAGACAATGATTAGTCTATATGCCAAGTTAGTAAGTAAGATGGCGCCGGTTGATTCAGAAGAAGATTTAAAATACGACTTACCACAAGATCCGGTTTTAAACAAGTCCCTAGAAACTCTTGCATGTGACATGTACTACAGATTTGGGACTATGTTATGTCCATTCATCATGGGATTAATTACTTTTAATCATATTAATTTTGATCATATTAAATTTAATCGCAAAAAAAAAAAAAAGAGCGATCAGGAGAAGAAGACGCCACAGGACAATCCGCAGGACCCTCCGCAGGAGCAGAATGTACCACAAGTGAATGTACCGCAAGTAAATGTGCCGCAAGTGAGTAATGTTACTAAGTCTAAAAGTCCTGGGCGTGTTGAGGCGGTGCGTAAACTGGCTGAATGGAACAGACTGAGAAAATCAAACCAATCAGCAAAACAAAATTGTTAGATAGTAATACAGCATCGCCACCGCCAACAACAACCCAATTAACAACAACACAATCAAACGATAAGATGTATCATTATGTATTGGGGGCTGCTGTTGTTGCTGGGGGTGGTTTTTTAGCATACAAATACCTAACACCATACCTAACAACAAAGCCGCGAGCCCCCACAGTAAAAGAAGAAGAACCGCCTTCTGCAAAAAAAGTGCAACCTCCTGCAGTAGACCCATTTTCTATGGAATAGTTTTTAAGAACTAGATAAAGTACAAGTTAAGAACTAGATAAGTTCAAGTTAAGTTAATTATAGAAAGTGCTTTTTAAGTTAAGTGCAAGTAAAGTACAAGTAAAGTGTAAGTAAATTATAAGTTCTTGTTGAGTACTAGTTAGGTTCTTGTTATGTTCTTAAGTAAGTACTAGTTAGGTTCTTAAGTTAAGTACAAGCTAAGTCAGTCAGAGCGTACTGTAAACCATTAAATTTTTATGTTCTCAGAGAGAATGTAAATATGTTTGTTCACGATCACCATATCTTATCTAGCACGCAAGCCCCCGTTTTAATGTGCAGAATACGTCAATTTTTGGCGGTTTTGAGGCGTTAATTTTTTAGTAAAATAGGTGTTAATTTTGGCCAAAACTGATATGAGAAGGACGTGATTTCTATGTGAAAAGGGGGTTATCGTGCAAAATAAGATGGTGAGCTTGAACCCGTATATTTACATTCTCTAGAGTTGGTCAGGAAATTTGAGCAACACTGTCAGAGACGCATCCATTAAGTGGATAAAACTCGACTGTGTGGTCCCAGTCTTCCCAACTGAGTCCGCAGCAAACTCAACTCTGGGTAGCAGCCGGTCTGAGCAGAAAAATCCCACGTGACTCTGATGAGAATCGAACGCACGACCTCCCAGCTGGGAGTGGAGACCCCGGCGCTAACAACTTCGCCACGGCGGCTGGT
>CM031613.1:16340569-16350569 GCA_018398815.1 Conus ventricosus
TTCAAGCATGCTTCTTAGGCGCCAAAGTATGCGTCGTTTGTGTCCACCAGTGTACATCTACAAAATGCACAACAGCAACATTTTTCATATTAGCTGCATCGTCACTCTTGGTGTTTTTTTCTGCCCATCTTCTGAGCTGAAAAACATGGCACGAAATGTTAGTCAGCACATACTTGGACTCCTCTCTCTCTCTCTCTCTCTCTCTCTCTCTCTCTCTCTCTCTCTCTCTCTCCTCTCCCCTCTCTCTCTCCTCTCTCTCTCTCTCTCTCTCTCTCTCCAGGGCTTGACACAATTGGGTCAAGACTCTGTGTATTTTGTGTGTGTGTGTGTGTGTGTGTGTGTGTGTGTGTGTGTGTGTGCGTGCGTGCGTGCGTGCGTGCGTGCGTGCGTGTGTGCGTGTGTGTGTGTGTGTGTGTGTGTGTGTGTGTGTGTGTGTGTGTGTGTGTGTGTGTGTGTGTGTGTGTGTGTGTGTGTGTGTGAAAACAATTTGAGGCATTGAACAGTTTTTGTTTGGTTGTTTTCTGTCGTTAAGGACATTTTTGTTGAGTATGTGTGGGTGCGACGAGATGGGGAAAGTCCGAACTGGACCACAAAAGATCTCCTGTCTCTTGTATGATTCATCTTCTGACATATTGTATTCTGAACACAGGCGAATCCGTTCTCTCTCTCTCTCTCTCCCCTTCTCTCTCCTCTCTCTCTCTCTCTCTCCTCTCTCTCTCTCTTCTCTCTCTCTCCCCTCTCTCTCTCCTCTCTCTCTCTCTCTCTCTCTCTCTCTCTCACTCAGGTTACAACATTGTTCTTGCTTGGGTACCCGGTCGGGGAAATGAAATTGCTGATCGTTTGGCCAAGAATGCCACAAAGACACTGTCCAACATATATATCCCCTACTCTGATTTGAAACCGAAAGTTATTGATAATATCAGAGATCCCTGGCAGGAGGACTAGAATAAACAGACAGATGACGAACTTATCAAGGCCATCCAAACCTAGAAGAGTTCCTCTCATCTACCTTTGGTGGTCATAAAGAAGAAACAGTTTTATGCCAGCTGCACGCTGGCCATTTTTTTTAACCCATTCATATCCTTTACTTTAAAGAGAGAAAAAGCTCCATGGTGCACTCCATGTCATATACCACTCACAATGAAACATTCTTTCAGAGTGTTGGGACTTGCATGGTGTGAGACATGGGGAGTTTGTATTATACTCCCTGTTTGGCTAGTATACTTACCATGTCAGACCATAGCATTCCACGGCAGTTAGTTAGCTCTGCAGGCCGAGATTTTTTGTGGCTAATGCAGTAATAAGACCATCACGTGACGTCCACTCTACTTCCGCCAGGGAAGAAACCGGTGTAAACTTCCTGTTCCTCATTCAACGAGGCCTATGCGCAAGGTAACCCCGAGAACCATAGCGCTAGCGGGGAAGGTAGGGTGGGCATTAGAGTCTGACATGGTAAGTATACTAGCCAAACAGGGAGTATAATACAAACTTCCCATTTGGCGTCATATACTTTACCATGTCAGACCATAGCAGAATTCAAAGGAATCGGAGGAGGGCTTAGTGCCCTAATGGTTCTTGGGGTTAGCAAGGAATAGATATGGCTGGGTTAGCCGCAAAAGAAGTCCCTAGAACCATCAGCCCTGGTCATGCGGACACCCCTAAAATAAAGGCTTATGAAGGGATTTTCCGGATGCCAGTAGGCTGCCTCGAGGATTGGGTGCAAGAGGACAGAGCGCTGAATCGCTGTGCAAGTGGCCAGCGCCCTGCCTTCATGGGCCCGGGGAGATAAGACGGGGAGATCCTTATACGCCTGGGCGTAGGCCGATCTTGGAAGCATCTAGATAGGACTGGGAGGAGCGCCTGGGGCGTGGGTTCCCAGTGGCCCCGAATGGAGCCAGCTGAGAGCCTAACGAAGAGGATAGGAGAGATAGGAACTACCTATCTGAAAATTGGAAGGCCAGATGGAGGAAAAGAGATGAGCCCAGAAGGCCATCTCTCCCCTTGGAAAAGGGCTCACCTGTGGGGGATTGGGAATGGAGGGAAGGCGTATGTTATGAGGCCAGACCAGGGAGGGTGAGCGACTCTGGGCCTGAACACTGTTCTCCACTGGGCTGAGGGTTAGCCTGTTGAGGGTCCGTTCACTCAGTGAGGAGGAGGAACCCCACTATGTGTGTCGCGCAGAGGGTGAATCCCCGCACGGCAACAGTGAAGAGGGGCCTCTATTCGGGGGGGGGGGCTGAGGGAGCGAGCCCCCTTCCCCCACCCCCTTTTTTTGTTGTTGTTGACACAACAAGGCACCGAAGTGTTGTCCATGGGCAGGAGAACAAGTCGGTGCGAGACTTGAGTTGGAAGCAGGGGAAAGGAGGAAGAGGCTACTGCAGGCAGGAGAACAAGTCGGTGCGAGACCTGGGTTGGAAGCGGGGGAGGGGAGCCTGCCCGTCGCTCACTGTGCGTCCCGCACTCCCGAGGTATGAGGGTTCTCAAAAGGGGACAGCCCGAGATGGAGGGGGAGTGTAGAGGTTGAACTAGTGCCACTCTCCCTACCCGTCCGCTTGTAAAGACAGGAACATGAACGAGCGTGTATTTAAGATACTGAGCCATGCGCTTTTTTGTGACCATAGTCAGCATGAGTGTGTGGTTTGTGAGCCCATAGATGGCAAATGAGGCGATCTTTCGCACACAGAACATAGAACATAATGTTTTGGGGGATCCTAACAACGCGTACTGCTTACCTTGACCCCGAGATCCTGAAACGCACACTTTCCTGACATGTCGATTGCCTGAGCACCGACGGGAAAATGGCGGATGTAAGTATCGCGTCTTCACCCGAAAACGAGAATATACACAACTAGGACGAGACCTTGGGAAAATCAATACTTCAAGGCGAGTGTCGTCTGCTACGCTAGGGCCGTTTGTCGGAACCCATTACGAACATATTTCAGTTTAAGTACGACCGCTTCCCAGATTTTCTGGAACCCCGATCGTGCCAGGCGAGAAGTAGGTAGCGTCTGTGAGATGGGAGTATAAGGATGGAGTTTCACATGGGAGACTCCCCCAGTCACCTTAGGGACTGTGTCTGCTGGCCGAACCGAATATTCTGGTAGGATTGTTTCGGTTTCGGCCTAGAAGGATATTAGGGCGCTTGGCGGGCAGTGCCTTAAGCGCCGGGGAGCGAGAGGACCGTGTCAGCACGGCAACTCTAGCTACCAACAGGCAGTTAAAGTGGCTCCTGGCTGCGCTGTCCGCCGCAGCTGAAAGGTGATGCGAGATCCTGTTGACCAGGTGTCGCATAAATGGGTCGCTGAACAAGAGAGAGTCCGTCTCCTGGTGTGTCTCGGAGCCAGGGTCCGATGACAGTGGGACGGCGCTGTCCTCCTCCGCTTGCGCACCCCTGGTGCGAGTTGCCGGACCTTCCCAGATGGAGGTGAGGGACTGTGGGGCGATGATCCTGGGTTTAGATCGCTGGGCAGGGGGCGGCTCGGTGATGTCAGTGAAAGAAAGGACATTGTCAGAGGGGGGCCTCCCTCACAACCAGGTCAGGGCGCACCGTTCCAGGGTGAGCACATCGCACAATGAGGAGAAGGGTAGTTCTTCCTCATCTTCAGCCTCAGGGTGGTCTTGTTCCTGGCAGGGTTGGGTGGAATCTTCGTCAGGAGGCAACTTCAGGGTGCGTGTGGGTCCCGCCCTAGCCCTAGCTGGGTAGTGGGGGAATGCGAGAGCGGGTCCCTCGTGGCTCTATGATCGGCAGCCAGGCTAGGTTGGGGGAGCCCGTCCTGCCGATCGGACAGCGCCAGAGGTGGGAGACCTAGGTCGACCCAGGTGGAGGAGGCTGGGTGCCACATTCCACCATGGAGCTGGTCGTGTTGCGTGTTGGAATTAAGCCACTGGTCTCTCTCGGGGGCATAGAGCCACCGGTCCCCGGGGAGGTAGGCGGGCTGTGGCGGCCCTGGGGTGTGGCCAGGATGTGCCCGAGGACCCGGGTAACCTGAAACACCAGGGGGGGGGGGTATCGAGGGGCCGTGGCCTGTCGTACCCGCCCAGGGACGTGCACTGCCACATACACGTCCTTGGTGTGGGCCTGGGAGGGCCTTAGTGGTGGTGGGGAGGACGCGGTAGTCGAGCCCCCTACCCGCATATGTGTGGATTGGGCTGGCTGCGGCACCATGTTCCTTCCCCAGAGGAAAAGTCAGGTTACCCTTGTCCCGCTGGTTGATCCTCCCCCACGGAGGAATGGGACCGCGGACTTTTCCCAAGTGGGAAGCCAATTATGTCGACTCCCCAACGTCCTGTACCCCTAGGGGAATATGTGGCGGTCGATCGGGGTTGGTCGACGGCCCTTGTGCATGGACACGACCGGGCTCTTGGCGCGGCGTGACCACGCACCCAGAATTATGGACACTGCCGAGGTCGTGCGACGGGGTGACCATAATACTGCTTCAGGAGTCATGGCGCTCCTCGAGCACAGGTGTTGGCTGCACCTGTGCCTGGTGGCGCAGAGCGCTGTGAGTCCACGTATCAAGTTCGGGGTGAAAAGTGAAACGTGGCTCATCAAGGCGAGTGGCGGGTGGTGATTCCATCCCAGACCCGTCACCCGTGCTGGTCCGCGGCTCGGCAAGGTTCCCCAGGGGCCGAGGGTCGCGTGACACAGCATGATAGACAGAAGTCTCACTGCGCGTTGGGAGGCTAGAGGGCAAGCCGGCCAATGGAGACGGGGGAGGGAGAATTTTGGTGAGAAGATTTGACTTGGATCAGCCCTTTGAGGGCAGCCTTGCCCTTAGACTTTCTGGGCAGGTCAAAAGAGAGACATTTCGAAATGGCGGCCGCTTACCTAGTAGCCTTCGGACGCAGCGATCGTGTGTCCGTCGGACGGGTAGAGGAGGAATGGTCACGCGTCCCCTCCACAGAAAAGTCATCTTCCATCTACCCTGACCGTACGTTCTTCCATGAGAACGGATTGCTCTGGATCGGAATCGACCCGCGGTTCTCCGGAATGTGAGCGACTTCTGAGTGGTGAAGTGGCTCGACCCGACGGTGTCCTTCACCATGTTGGGCAATGGTGGCAGAGCAAACCCGGAGCACACGATCACAAAGAGGAGACAAAATGGTCGATCGAGAAGAAGTAAATTAATCTCGATCGGCCGTGTGGTGTTGTGTAAAGGAGTCGAGAAATCGACAGAAAACTCGAACTACCCGTACACGCCACCAACAGGTAGAATGCTGAGTAATGTTAGATATCAATCGTGATCAGCGTATAGTATTACGAACTTGTACTAGGACAAAATTTCTAGCACTTAAGTGGATATTGTGTACTAGTACGAAGATATTGAGCACTAAACCGTCTAAGGCAGACCCAGTACGAAGTACGGGCCGGCCAGAAGACAAAATGGTGGGAAACACGACCGACGAGGGAGAAAATGGCGGCCGACGACCGGCGAGTGTACGATCGTGGAAAATAAACAAAGGGCGTGTGCAGAGAAATACCGAGCAGGTATGTCGAGGACATAGTTGCGTTAAGCTGGGGCACAGAGCACGGAGACAGTGCCAGAAATGGCACTGACCACAACTCGCGAGAAGTAAACAAAGTCGCGAGGGAAGAAAAGGGAGAGCTGTGCGAAAATGCACAAAATCGCGAGAGTACCGACGATCGTGAAAGGAGAGAAATTATTCAATCCAATCCCACCAGGAGACTCTCGATCTACATTGTAATAATGATATATGGGGTAGTAATAAATGTGCACACGTTGGTAGATCAAGAGATCGTCGAGACACCCAATCTACCAGTAGTAATGATAAATGGGGGAAGTAATAAATGTGCACACGTTGGTAGATCAAGAGATTGTAGAGACACCTGATCTACCAGGAGTAATGATAAATGGGGAACAGATAAATGTTACTAATGGGGTACTAATAAGTGTGCACACGTTGGTAGATCAAGAGATCGTAAGACACTCTCTCTACCTGTAATAATGGTAAATAAGGTACAGGAAAATACGCCCGGGGAAGCCGGTACCGCCACACAAGGTGAATGCGGCCAGGCAATATGGCGGACATGCCAACCGTCATGGCACAATCCAATATGGCGGATCGATTGACCGGGAAGGGATCGATCGCCGAGAGTGACGCGCACTGGCGCGCGAGAGTAAAATACCCCTGGTGTACCTGTAATAATGCTAAAGAGGTACTAATCAATGTGCACCAGTTGGTAGATGAAGAGATCGTAAAGACCATCAATCTACCTGTGATAAATTAGGTACTAAGCACATGTGCACCAGTAGGCAGATCAAGAGATCGTAAGTCACTCGATCTACCTGTAGTAAGGATAATAGAGTGCCATATAGGGTACAAATAGATGTGGTCTGGGGAACTCCCCGTACCGGCAAGCATGTGCGATCGAAAATGGGCACCATGCAGTGAGGCAATATGGAGGAGAAGCCGATCGTAGTGGAAAATCCAAGATGGCGGGTCAATTGACCGGTGAGAGTTAGGTCATCGAAAGAGAAGCAATGGGCGCGAGAGTAAAATCGACAAACGCACTGAAGGTATACGAGGGCCGAAAGGAGACTCCGTAGAGGAATGTTAGGATAACAAATGTTTATTATTGGCTTAAATGATTGACGGGAGATAGAAAGGCGAACTCTTCTTCTTCTTCCTCTTCTTTCTTAAAACATGTCCGCCATCCTAATTTGATGGTAGCAATGTGGGTACAAACCCGATCGACCGTACTAGACGAGCGATCGAAGAAGACGATCAGGAGAAGTGATGCAAGGAAAAGAAGGAGAAAATAATAGAGGAGGAAAACCTCCATAGCAGTGAAGCGGTATGAAGACCGAGGACGACCACGCAGAGGTCGGCCGAAATGGCGAGAATAAAGATGGAGGCTCGAGTGACCGACGAAGATCGATCGTCGATGTGAATGACCGAGATGGCTATTGGGAATAAACAACGCGCCGAGATCGATGGAAATCGGTGGAAATGGGGAAGAAAATAACGAGAGAGTGGCTGACGCGTTACTACAAGGGTGACGCGTCCCCAAACCCGGCGAGTAAGGGACGCATGGAGAACAATGGGGTGAAGAGAAGTCGTGAGCCGTCACGCCTAGAGCGTGAATAAAATGAAATAAAATGCCATCCATAAGCCTCACGCGGCAATGGTACCCATGGTCGAACGTAAGCCACAACAGAGCAAGTAAAGAAGGCAAGCACACAAGCAATCTCTACAAAACAGAAGTATAGGCGAGACAGAGCAAAAACCTGTCCTTGTTCGGCAGGAGGCCGAGGTTGAATGCGGAACAGGAAGTTTACACCGGTTTCTTCCCTGGCGGAAGTAGTGTGGACGTCACGTGATGGTCTTATTACTGCATTAGCCACAAAAAATCTCGGCCTGCAGAGCTAACTAACTGCCGTGGAATGCTATGGTCTGACATGGTAAAGTATATGACGCCAAACTAAACATTTTACAGCAGATTGCATGAAAACCTTGTTCAAAGATGTTCCACTTGTTGTGGTCTTTAAATTTCTCAGATTAACATTCTCATCTGATCTGAGATTTTACAGTAGAATTTCGGTTTAAGAAGGTGTAGTTTAAAGAGTTATGTAAATTAATGAGTTCGGAGTTGACTTGAACGTGGTGACAGCCCTGTTATGGCCCTTTGCAGTGGGCTGGGCAATAAGCAACGTTACCCTACCTTAATGTCTTTGTTTCTTTTCGAGAGTCATTACACCAACTTCTAGAATTCTGGATCGTCTTTCACTGTTAGAACGGGTTTGCTGGCTATAGCTAGAGTAAACATGACTGTTGGAAAAGCTGGTTTTGGTAGAGTGACAGAAGCAGTGCAAGGTACTTTTCCTCAGCACTGGAAAGGGTTTTATTGCTCTTTTGTTAATTGCTAGACAAAGCGACCAACTCTTTTAATCACTTCGACATATTGTGTATTTCATTTTCCTTGGTAAAAAGGACTGTTGTGTCATCCATGAAGGCTTTCAAGAGGGCATTTGGTATTCACGCCCTTGGGCTGCTGAACTTGCACTGCTCGAGGTTGCTCTTAGGATGACCTCTACTGCCAATACACATAGCACTGGAGAAATTGTTCATTACATTTCCATGCCAACTTTCAGACTGATCGAATCTGTTGTGTTTTCCTTTATGTACAGCCTCATTGAGAAGGTATGGATTTCTCCTCTACCATTTTGGGATATCTAGGGGATTATATCTACTGTCCCAATGGTTGGTGTGATGTGCCTTGGGTGTCCGCAAAGTGCGTGCGTGCTTATCACCTTTCACTTTCATCCTCGACCACTAGCACCGCTGCTTGCAGCACTGCTAAAAGGGGAGCAGAATGCGTCAGTCTTTCCCTGTCACTATATAGCCTCTCCACCAGCAAGCCTTATGTAGTTCCTCCTCGTGGCGACACACGTCATTTAGGACCTCAAGAACTATGGCTAAACTACAAGGGACTCGGAGGAAGTCTGGTCCTAAGATGTGTGACATATAGATCCACTGGTGTGTGGATACGCCCTGGTGCCAACGAACCAGATTCTTAGCCATAGGTCAAATAGCTTCACACGGCTGTTCCTTTCCTGCCAGACTGAAACATTTAGTCCAGCCCGCGTGACCCGCTGACCCTGACCGAGTTCAGCGATGCTAGCAGTGCCAGGTTCACACACTTTGGCACTCTTTCTTCTGTGAGACGTGTCGCAGAGAGCTGTGCTTGTGACTGATTTTGTTTGTTTCACAAACTTCGGATACAACTAAATCCCAGATGTTTTGTTTCATTTCGGGTTGCCTGAGGATTATGTGAAGTGAGCTTGTGTCTGTGTGTGTTTTATAACACGATTCAATACTTTAAAGTGTGGTTTTGTGTGTATAGTTTGACGAAAGTGATCCATCAGTTTTTCTTATAATGGCGTCTCAGCAGTCAGCGGTAAGTGAGCACCACGATTACAGTCTGCACTGTTCTAGACTGAATTCTATGTGTCGAGTTTGTGGAGAACGCGTGTTACGAAAGGAGAAAGATAGACGGTTTGGTGTGAGATTATGTAAAACCTATGCCACAGAACTCTCACGTTGTTACAATTTAGACATTTTGAATGATCAAGAGGGCAAGCAGTCTACAGCCATTTGTATGAAATGTTACCAAAAACTCATGAAGCTGAAACATGGTAGCAACCTGTCCGACCGCAAAATTACGATCCACCGTGTTGCACTTGATATTAAGAAAATGTCAGAAATCTGGACAACTTTCGATCCAGAGGAGCTGTCAATCAGTCAGTGCAAAGCATGAAGTCACTAATCAATCACAAAACAAAGGTGGTTGTCCCCAAAACCGAGAGTAGGGGCCGTGAAGAGATCCGCACAACAGTTTGATCCCGCCGACTTGCTAGTTGATGAAAGTGTGTCAACGTCATTTTGTCAATCTACGTCAACCCCAAAACACTCTGCACACAAACATCACCAATCCCACCGAAAACGCCGCAAGTCAGTGATGTAGCTCTATCGCCCTTCCGACATCGGAAAAATAAAGTGATCTATTTAGACTGGGATGATGAGGATATTGATAAACCACTCACTGATGAAGAAGAAAAATTACTGACACGTTTGGTACGCAGGAAGCTGTGGCAGTCAAGTGACCATTAACAGTTAGGTGCAAAACAAGGGTCAGCCAATTGTGTTGAAAAAGATCAGACAGCCCCGTAAATCTGCTTTGGCATCATCTCCTCTGAGAAAGAAAAGATCTCACATGATACAGAAGATCAGAATGAATATTTCAGGAAGCAGTAGAGGGATGTGATCAAACAACATGGATCAGAAATCAGAAGAACCGCTCGCACCCACAGACAAAAGATTATTGATGCTGCTGGATGTGGCCCTGTGAGAGTGTCCAAAAAGCAAGGGTCTGCACTTAGAACTAGTCTGGGGTTAAGCTGACAAAATACAGACAGCAAAAGAGATTTCTCAGAAGTATAGGATTAAAATTTGACTGTGAAAAGAAAGAAAGACAACA
>CM031613.1:16355569-16374557 GCA_018398815.1 Conus ventricosus
ATGAGTTTTATGTTCACGAGCGTGCGTACGCATGATTTGTCGTTCGGATGCGTGGTTGGAGATTTGTGTTATTTTGAAATAGTGTTTATAAAATGTGACAGTTGTGCCATTGAATTATTATTTGCAAATGTGGTGGCAGTTATTAAGCGATGGTCGCTGTGTTGATTTATTTCCTAAGGAAGGAAAACGTTAAGCGTGAGTGAGAGAAGGGTGGAGATAATTCATATTTGTTTTATAACCTGTTGATTTAATGCAGTCTTTTACCTGCATCGTGTGAGAAGACTTGATTCAATGGATTTACTGTGTGCGTTGAATACACTTCCCCTCGCCCATCATGCGAGTGGCTAAGACTTGACAGCAATGGTCAGACGGTACTGACGGCAGGGTTCCAGTACCCTTCCTTCCTCCTTCCTTCTTCTTTCCCTCCTCTTCGACTC
This sequence comes from Conus ventricosus, assembly GCA_018398815.1. Taxonomy (NCBI): domain Eukaryota; kingdom Metazoa; phylum Mollusca; class Gastropoda; order Neogastropoda; family Conidae; genus Conus; species Conus ventricosus. The sequence goes on from CM031613.1 coordinate 16,356,007, forward strand.
TCCTCCCAGCTACGTCCTCCCCCCCTCCCGGGGCTTCACCTGGAGCACGAACTGGATGGTGCCATGTGCTGGTCGAGGCCACGTTCTGGCTGAGACCACGGACGAGATGGTGCCACGCGCTGGTCGAGGCCACGCCTTGGTCGGGACCGTGGACTGCTAGGGGAGCCCGCCGTCTCGACTGGCCGGCCTGGACCCCCGTCCAGGACCTCCCGTAACAGCTACGTCCCCCCCCCCCCCCCCCCCCGGGACACGCTCTTCACTGCCCGCTTGGGAGTCGAGGGTGTCGGCTTTGGGCGACTCCCTGCGAGAACCAACCCGGCTCGGAGCACCTAGTGCGACAGGGTGCTCCCTGCGGACTTGACAGGGGCAGGGATGTGGACGCACTCCGTGGTGTGAGAAAGGGTCAATACTGGAAATATTTCTTTATAATTGTGTACATGTCATATGTGCTGGAATGCTGTAATTGTGATTGTGTACGTCGTATGGTGAAATATTTATTTATAATCGTGCATGTTTGGGTGTGGGAGTGCTTGATTGCGATTGTGCATGTTGTGTGCGTTGGAGTGCTTGATCGTGATTGTGCATGTTGTGTGCGTTGGAGTGCTTGATCGTGATTGTGCATGTTGTGTGCGTTGGAGTGCTTTATTGTGATCGTGCATGGTGCGTGTGCTGGAATGTTTATTTTGCTGGTGTGAATAAATGGGGTGTTGTATCGTAATCTTTATTGTGTGGTCTCTTGCGGAGCGTGTGAGGTCAGTCACTCCCTTCACTCCCACCTAGACCGATCCTGTCAGGGCAGACCTCCAGGGGTCGGTCGTGACAATTGTGGGGGCTCGTCCGGGATGTGAAGGGCTCTGGCTGTCTCTCTCTCGTTTCGCAGAGTACCTGTTTAGTTTTGTCTGTTTTGTATATGTTTAGTCAGTTTGTCGTGTTTGTTCGTGGGTGGTTGGCTGGGTGACTCTAGAGTGAAGGGAGTCTTTTTGGTGGCCTGAGGGAACATCCAGTGTGACTCGGGAGTCGAGGTGAGACCAAGGGGAGTCGACCGAGTCCAGACCTCCTTCCGCCGGGTACCTCACGCAGGTACGGCCGTAAGTCTTGCCCTTCTTTTGCCGCTCAGTCTTCCATTCCTGTTTTGTATTTAGCCAGTTCTTGTTTTTTTTTTCTCTACCGGGTTGAGTACAGGGGGTTGTATCGGACGCTAGTGTTTTTTTTTTTTTTCCTCTCTCCGGATTCCGTCTGCTAGGTTTTTTTTTTTTTTTTTTTTCGGCCAGCCCCACCGCACTGTTGCTCGTGCTGTAGAGCGCGGTGTTGCCAGAGTGGGGGCAGCCGGACATAGTTTTTGTTTTGTTTTTTTTTTCGGTGAGCCCCACCGCACTGTTGCTCGTGCTGTAGAGCGCGGTGTTGCCAGAGTGGGAGCAGCCGGAACTTGTCCGCACACACGCACACACACACATACACACATATATACACGCCCCTAAAATATTTGTTTTTTTTCTAGTGGAATTGTCTTTCCCTGTATTTGAAAACTGTAGGATATTGTTGTCATGGCGACGTCCGGCGCTGGTGGGTGTGGCGACGCGTGCGTCGAAGAAGAAGGGTATTCAAAATGTTACTGTAGTCCCTACTATTAGTACCAGTACTTCGACTACGGTAACTTCTACTTATTCTAGTGCTATAGCAGGTAGTCCAGCGAGTACTGTCACTTCTTCTTTGCTGGGGGATCTTCCTGTCGAGACCCCGACTGGCACTTCCGCTCGGAAGCGTCAGAAGAGAACAGTAAAACCTTCATTCTGGGCCACTTCGCCCTCAAACCAGTTTTCGGGCGAAAGTGGCCCAGAATAAAGGTTTTACTGTTCTCTGACAAGTAAGACTTCAAACTATGTTTTCCTAATCATTTTTGCGCATACAGTCATTTTCAATACTATCATTTTTGCGGAGACAGTCACCAAACTAAAACTAATTAGAGGGCTTGGGGTTTGTGGCAGGCAGTACCCTGGACGGATCCTATGACCTGTAATTATGGCGCCATAAGGTAGGGCTGGCGTCACCTGGCCGTGTGGCGAAGGGTTGCCTGTGATATTTTCATTTAGACACGGAGCCATAGATATATGTGTTTTGCGTTTCACAAATACGTCGCACACACACACACACCACACACACACCACACACACACACACCACACACACACACACACACAAAACCAGCGCGCGCACGCACGCACACATACAACACACACACACACACACACACACACACACACACACACACACACACACACACACACACACTATTTAAAAAATGTGCTCCCGGTTTACAGTAGCATACTCCCCGCCTACAGTGGCGTGCTCCCTGTTTTACATTGCAGGTGTGTATCCGGCCAAAAAATCAATACTGCCCCACTCCCCCCCTACCCCCACTCCTTCCTGCTTAGCTTGCTCGATCGCCCCATATGACATCAGCCCGCGTGGCGTCGCTGTCACAGCTTAGCCAATCAGCGTGCTTGCGCGACTAGGTTAACTCAACATTCTTCCACTGACAGCCGTGCAAGCAGGATGTGTTTTACGGCGCTGTGGGTGTTTAACCGGTTTACTGAAGAACAAAATTTGTGTATCTTAAAGGTTTGTTGGCTCGTTGAAGACAATATTGTTGACAAAGATACAGCCAGTTTTAAATACGTGTGGCAGAAAGACGCGGTGTTTTTCAGTGAAAAAGGTGTTTGTAAGGCCTGCTTACAAACTGCGACCAAAAAATCACTTTGCGGCTGCCACGTCAGCAAGACCTGTGAAGTGACTGTGTGGTGTAGTGAGAAGATATTTACCGGGTTTTGTGCAGGGCGGTTTTGTTTTTTAAAATATTTTGATCATGGCAGAACAAAGACAGTGGGAGATTTCTAAGCTGCAATACTTGACGAGCATGTTGAGTACCATGCACAATTTCTTAGTGCTTTGGATGAGTTGAGAGCGGCAGGCCCTCATCAAGTAAGAAACTACCTGCCTTCCTAGACCTCCAAAAAGAAAGCTATCTGATTTGTATGGAGAGCAAGCAAAAAAACAAAAGATGGCGCCAGAAGAACTCCACCAATACTTGAAAACAAAAGAGGTTGATGTGGGAATGACAGTTAGGAAAGAAGTTTTCGTTTTTGGGGCAGAGGAAAAAACGTCTGTTGCTGTTGCTATTGATAAACTGAAGGAGGGGTATAGGCAGCTTCAAAGGCAGGAAGCTACAACAATGTGTTTTAACTTGCAATATGGTTGGCTTTTAAAACAGACCTTCAAGGCCTTTTCACAAGAAAAAGACAGTGGGGCGCATACTCAAAAATGGGATGAGTGGTTGAAGAGCAATGTAGGGATATCCCCTTCACATTCTCCCCAAACTAAGAGAGATTGCTCGTTTGTTGAATCCATATGCTAAAGGTTTTCTACAGTTTGGTCTTTCTTTCACAGAAGTCTACTCTATGAGGAAGGATTTGTATTTAATGTTTTCAAGCAGTGAGGAGATTAGAAATTATTGGACTACCCCCGTACAAGAACCAATTCAACTCCAAACACACTCCTCTCAAAGTCCGCAGCAGTGAGAGAGAACCAGCGCTTCACCCTGAGCGGTCAAAGGTCACAGTGGCAAGCCGTTTCTTTAGCGCTCTACCTAGAGCAGTTAAAGGTTACAGTGGCAAGCCGTTTCTTCAGCGCTTCACCCTGAGCGGTCAAAGGTCACAGTGGCAAGCCGTTTCTTTAGCGCTCTACCCTAGAGCAGTTAAAGGTTATCAGCAGTGAGATTAGACTTTTTTTGCTGCTTTGCCGCTTTGCTGTCTACGTCCTTTTTACAAACTTTTTAGGCTGCCTTTTTAGCTCTGCCAAAGCAGTATTTTTTAAAAAAAACCACTAGGTAACTCTGCCAATGCCAGTCCCAAGCCTGGATGAAAAAAGAGGAGGGGTGTGGCATAAACTTTTTTTTTGTGCACTTGGTGGCTGCTTTGAACTTGCAACAAAAGAGCCAATGCATCACAAAAAACGCAAGCACTGTCTTGCACTAAGTGGTGTTACACATGACAAATAATAAAGCTCTGTGTACACCACACACACACTCCCCCCCAAGTCACCCAAGTTCTTAATTAAGTTTTTTAATTAAGTCACCCCAAGTTCTTAATTAAGTTTTTAATTAATACTTCAAGTTCTTAATAAGTTCTTGATTAAGTTTTTAATTAAGTTCTTGATTAAGTTACCTCAAGATCATAACTAAGTCATCCTTTAAGTACAACCAAGTTCTTATAATTATTAAAAAAATACAAGCTATGTTTTTATCTTAAATAGCAGATGCCTAATATAGTACACACACGCCTCAAAAAACGCGTCATCGTTGGAGTATGTCTTGCTCAGCGTTTTCTGCATAGATTTTAAGGAAGGTCTTACACCCAAGCAACCACATTGATTACAATTCTGGTCTATGGAAATGTCTTTTATAGACTCTATGTCTTTATTTATTGACTTATCTTTTTTATAATACGCCATGATCTATTTTTATTAAAATTTAAAATATTATTCCATTATAAATGGATCAAAATGATGCTTTGTTATTGGCGGTTTTGGCGTGCAGTTGTCTTTTTCTGTATTTAACGGTTCAGGTTGTTTTAACTTCTTTCGTTTCTGTTGCCATTGTGTATATATTTTATAGCCATAATAACTGCCCCAACAGCAGCAAGGGCGCCAAAAATGGCAACAGTTTTAAGTTCAATATTCCATGAAGACTTTGGGGCCCTTGAATCACATGGAGTTTTTATAGCTGGCATTGAATCAACTTGTTCTGGCGTTGGCGGTGTTATGTTTTCATAATGCTGTAACATTAATTTTTTTTGTCTGTTCCACTCTGCTAATTTTTTTCCTGCTTCAACACGCCAGGATTTTTAATGGTCTCCACCTGGGTTTAGTGTTTTCTGATGATTTTCTGGCTTGGTTACTTTCTCCACCTGGTTCAGTGTTTTCTGGTTCTGCTGTTTTCCAGATCGTTCATTTTGAAGGGAAATAAAATCTATATGATTAAAAGTTATTAATCCATGATTAATGGCGATAACAATGTTCCAAATCTATAGTATAAATCACACCCCAGAGACTCTAATGACTTTGTTAAAACTGGATCTTGCGTTAAATCATACGTAAGATCTTGTTCAGAATCAATGGGAGCAAATCTACTGACTAGTTTAGTGTACAAACTAAGAACCGTTTGCCCACACTTTTCACCATTCTAGACCCAGCTGCGCTTCATACCTGTTATGATACTTTAAAATGTCTTGTGGCGACATCTGTTGAATCTGTTCAATGCTGAATTCAGTTCCGAGGAACTGTTTTGTTTTTCCACATGCTGCCAAAGAATACAGCCTCTCCTTTTTTGGGCATAATAGCTTGATCATCAACTTGGTCATTCATAAGTTCGGGAAGGTTTAGGCTGCCTTGTAGCTGTAGGAGATCATCACCCGTTCATGTTTTTAATAATTATAATTATTTTATTTTATAAAAATGAGCACCGAAAAAACTGTTACTAACCATGTATACCATTCTGCTGTTATTGGAGGACTAAGTGTAGGATACTCAATGCTTGGTAAAAGCCTGTTAAGAATTAAACCAGCAGATCTTGGCAAACTAGACTTTGAGGATTCAGCAAAGCTGATTGCTATCATTGCAGCTTCATTTGCTACGAAAGATTTTCTAGTTAAGCAAGGAATAATTCCAGAGAATATAAATATGTAAGAAAAAAAATACATTTATAAAAAATGGCTTCACTCGCAATAATGATAGGCGGCGCTGTGGTGAATGCGCTTGCTTTTAGCGGCAGTAATTTTGCATTTAGTAAATGCGGGATGACAGCGAGAGAAAAAGACATAACAAAGCTATGGAGCAACTAGCAGCTGCACAAGACGCCTATGAAAGGCAGAGACTTTAGCAGTTAGATTTTATTAATGACACACTGAAAAGACAGGGGCATGCAGCTTACATATTTAAAGATGTTGATCAAGCAATAAAACAATATTATCTAGTAACAGGCAAACCGGTCCAGACATTGCCCCCACCAAAATTCAGTGACTTTTATCAACCATCAGAAAAACAAAAGATGCAAGAAATCGGGTTTATTGTCGTTGGTATGACCGTCGTGTATTTTGTTGCACATAATATTGGCTGAATAAAAAATGAACAAAATCTATTATTCGCCAAAGGATATTGGAAGGGCATCACAGCAATTAAAAAGCTAAGCCAAGCAGCGGGGGTCAGTGAACAAAAAGCAAAGGAATGGTTATCTAAACAAGCAATTTGGCAAATTTATTTACTGCCCTAGACGAATACAGAGACCACACTTTGTCAATACAACTCCAAACGACACCATCAAATGGATCTTCTATATTTACCTTGATAGGATTAGACGAAAAAGATTTAAGTACGCACTCACAGTCATTGACATGGCTTCAAGATACAAAGATGCGGAACCATTAACACAAAAGAGTGCTTCTGCTGTTGCTGTTGCTATACAACTAATATACCAGCGAGGCCCGCTAACTTACCCTCGCATGATTCAAGTTGATGATGGAAAAGAATTTAAAGGCCAAGTGAATCAATTATTGTTTAAAACACAGAGTTACCATTAGAAGAGGCATTCCAGGAGTTCACAGATCACAGGCTTTAGTTGAAAACTTTAACAAACCCGTTAGCCGAAAGACTTTTTTCTTACCAGTATCACAGAGAGCTGATTGACAATTCTCGCAACACAGAATGGGTTAGAAGACTGCCCTCAGTTTTGCGCGCAATGAATAATGAAGAATTTAAAGGACTAAAACCAGTACAAGCAATCAAAAGAAAAACAATAAATGTTGTTGAAGGGGAGTCTTCATCCGGCAAACTATTACCATTTGGATTGAAAGTAAGGTACCTTATTTACCGGGGGAAGCAGAAGGGGACACTCGCATCAGGGCAACCGATCCAATTTGGAGTGTTGACCCATATGAATAAAAAGAATTGTAAAAATGAATCCGCCCGTGTATTATTTACGAGAAACTGGCACAACAAAAACAACCAGCTCCTCAAAGATCTTTTGTGAAGGAAGAACTGCAGATAATTCCCCAGACACAGTTCCGCTTTAATTAATTTACGGTTCTCCAGTGCCCAATTGCATATGAAAACTCTGGATTAACAAACAACCCCTTTTGTGTTTGTTCTATCTAATGACTTCTTTGTTACAACTGTTGTGTTGATCTCATGTAGATTAGATCGCAGTTTTACGTTGTCATGATGAAAAGTCTTATTGCCAAACAATGCTTCTTTGTAGTTGTCATGTGATATGTTTGACTGCACAACGCTGCGAGATATTCCCTTTGCTTTCTTAATGATTTTCTCCTGGCTCGAAATACTGTTACATTTTTGACCTTAACCCACATACTCCTTGATCACCTTTCCAGATAATTCATCCTTCATCTTTCCTAAAACCTTCTTGTTAGTAAATTGAATGTAAAGGCGAATCTTTTGGATAATCGGACGTGTCATACCATCCTGCATGCCCTTTAGCTACTTCCATTTCCATGTCTTTATAGATGTCTTCAGTAGGGATATCTATAACAAAACTATCTGTATCTGTGTAAAGTACTCTGGACTCAGGATACGAGGGCTTAAAGTAGTCATAAAGAAATTCTAACATCAAAAGCTTTGATAATTCTAAAACAGTAAACCAATAAATACAGGTTTGTCTAATTTGACTTTCTTTTTTTCATCATTATGCCAAAAGCTGATCATGAAATTTTCTGAAGTCCTGATAATTAGGTTTTGAAGTCAGCTTAATTGCTTCGTTCTCTTTGGTGACCAATCTGACATCTTTACGCTTGTGCGGATTTTCCATAGTCTTTCCAAAACAGCTGTTGTTCATCAGCTTGAAAAAGTCTTTTTCTGAAGCATCTGTGGATTTGTTCTGAGGTCAGTGTTTTTCATGTGTATGGTTCATGAACTGTTCTTGATAAAAAGCAATTATGCGATGAACAGCTTTTAACTTAAAAACCGTGTCTTAAATAAAATTGTAGAAGTCTGTAATGACAGACAAAATTTTTTTTGCCCGAAGATTAGGCACAAGTTTAGGTGTTCTCTTGGATCCATTTTTAGACTTTTGCTGCTAATGGATAGTCATTATCAGGTCATGGAGTTCATGAGGATTTTCTAAATCAACTTCTAGAATGAAACCACGCTGCTGATCAGGCGTTAAATTTGCCCAACCACTTTAATGCCTTTTGAATATTATTTGTACCTGTGTACATTTTAAAGTTGCGTAATGGAAGCGATTGTGCCATAGCCCAACCATACAGATTGTTTGCATCTAAATACATGAGATGTTAGACCTTTTACTCGGATCATAGTCGTCCAAGTATTTGTTGTTTGCTTTACAGTAATGATGCGACGCCATACTAATTCCTCCACGCAATCCGTTTTCAATCATCTGAATCATTGGTAAATCCGACAATAAATCAATCTGTACTCCCGTAAACTTTAAGAAAGGTCCAACTCATCCGGGCGCAGAAATGTAATGCGCAGGATCCAGGCTATAATGTTTCATGCAGGTCTTTCTATAATTTTCAAAGGGCGTCCGCCAACAAACATACATCAGCCATCAAGTAGGAGTCATGATAGTCTCCCATCGTTTTACACTCTAACTTCTGCCACGCATCTTGAGCATGCTTTGGGAATCAGAATACTGATGTCCTTTCCTCTGAGACTGAAAAGAACGCGCCTTTAGGCGGAAGTGTATCTTCATCAAACCTTTGCCAACTGTTCATGTACCATAAGGGGAAACACCCTTTCTACAAGTTTGGGTCAAAAAATTCTTCCGCTATTGGGCAAGACTTTAAGGACATAGCCAGTGACCCTAATGATCCCATCATGTGTTGCATAGAGTCATAAAAGACATGTTATTTTTTAAAATGAAACACATGTACTTTTCTGATGACTGTGCAATGCATGACACCCTAAAGGCGTCGTCTACTGCTTTCATTATAAGGTGAGGTCATAACCCCGCAAGTTGTGAAAGGAATACAGGCAGCTTCCATGTCTTTGGATCAAACTTTAGTTTAAGATTGCATTTGTTATGCGCCGCTCCTCTGAACTTTCCCCCTAATGTGATCATGGTCTCTTACTGTGGGGTTTACACTCTTGGGCGTTAGCTCTTTAAAAGCAAACAAATGTGTGGCTGAGTCATACTGTTGTCGGTCTTCAGGCGTCATTTGTTTTTAGATAAGTTTAGATTATTAGAACAGTCATTACGCACTTTCTGCATGCTTTTAAAAAAAAGTTTCTGCCCCCGGCCCTCTATAAAATTTGGTTCGAATAAACCCCCACCCGACCTAACAAAAATTGAGGCAAATAAACAAATCTGATGATTACTTTTTAGACTGTTTTTCGAATTTTTTGTGGTGCTGGCCCTTATAAGGAACAATAAGCGACTCGAAGTCTGGTAAACTACGTAGGATTTGTTTCAGCCGTTTCCAGTTCTTAAAACTAATTTTTTTTAGATCCGGGGGGGCGTATTAGTTCTGTTACAGTCTAAGAATTTTTTAAAATGTTTTATATGTTCGCTCGCGGCTTGAAAAGGGCATTCTTGTTAAACATTTTCTACAAAATTTGTTTGCCATGATCTTTTGAAGTATGCTGCATTAGTCTACCATTGTTCGTATCAAGTGTAATGGGGTTTAGCCCTTTTGGCGAAAAAATTTGGAGTAAGTCACATGCTTTTAGCGGGTTCCCCCTATTGTTGGACTGTTTTTGGCACTTTAAATTGGCCCCAAAATTTTTGTTTCCTCACCCCATGTGTATCTTTAAACAGTTAGGGGGTTTTTTTTTTTGTTTTTAAACTGATCAATTTGGTCTAAATAACGGGAAAGGAATTTATTAAGTTAAGATCTTTGGTGTTTTGCCGAAGTTTTCACTTCCCCTGCGGGTTCGCGGACTGATGCAGCCTTTTCAAAACAACCACATGAAACATTTGGTCTGAATTCTTTATGTTTAAAAAACTGCTATCTTTAAAACCAAACATCCGAGGTAGGGAATTTAAGCCTTTGCCTACAAAACGGTGCATACTTAGCCGGTTTTTAAAACTAATCCTAAGCTTGCCCCCTGACCAAACCAGAGCCTCATTTGCTTCTTCAGCGGCCAACAAAAATGGTAAAAGTTGTCTGCCCAACCCCGTGTTAAATCATTATGAAAAGAAAAGTTCTGTTTAGTCAGACCCCGACTTCAGATTTTTCATGTATTGTTACATAGTCGATTAAAAACAGCTAAAAATTACTTTTAAATGGGGGGGTTTTTGTTGTTTGCCCCAACTTTAGAAAAGCAGAACAACGCTTGCCCAGTTTGTTGGGGGCAAAGACTTCTAAATCAAAAAATTCAATGTCTTGAAACGCTCTCCCTCAAGCCTTCCCCTTTAAAAAAATTCGTCTTTCCTTCATTATCTTGCCAAAAGCTGTCTTTCTTTTTAAGCCAAAAAAAAATTTTTTTAATTTAAAAAAAAATCTTAAACAGAAACAATACGACGGTTTTTTTGGGTTGGGGCTATAAAAAAGTATAAACACCCTTTTGGTGTTGTTAATGGAGCTGTTTAGAACAGATTTTATGTCTCTTTACTTTTTTTTAAACAAATTCCTTTTTTATTGCTCGGGGTTGGCTGTTGAGAAAAATTGCACCCCCCCTTTCTTTTAAGTCAAACTTTTGTCTTTTGTAGTCATCAAAATCGGCCTGTAAAAGATTAAATTCTTCATCCGTGTGTTTGGTCAACAAGCGTTTATTTATTGTCAGTTTAACGAACTAAGTATAGCTGTACTAGTTTGAAACCATAGCTGTGTGCTTTTGGAGTTTAGTTTTTTTTTTTTTGCTAGCAGCACCTTACGGCTAATGAACACAGGACGAGAGCTTAAAGACAAACCTCCTTAGAGGTTAAAGCTGCGGGTGCGCCTATGCCGTTGCTAAGAGACCACACTCGTTCCATGTGATTAGAGGCTTATAGTCGAAGGCTCCAGTATTAAACATAGTGAGTACCAAGCTTAAGGCAGCAGAATACCTTGTTTGGTTTTGCTGTATTTTGAAAGGTCTTGCTCTAATACTTGCTGCATTTGGTAATGTTTGTTAATCTAAAGGTTTTTATGCTAGGGGTTCTATAACAGCAGAATTGCCTGATATCCTTCTTTTGGCGGCGCTGTAGGCACGTTTGGATAAACCTGAACAGACATGCATTTTATAAAATAAAAATAATTTAGTATTGTATATCTTGTAATTGTTAATTTTACAAAAATTCAGCTGTCGCTATATAATAAAACACAATGTGCATTTAAGCGGTTTATGCTTCTTCTTCTTTATCAATTTGAATGTTTAGTAGTCTCTCAAGTTCTCCCCGCTTCCATGTAAACTGATTTATCCTCTGTTGGACCTTAGGTCAATCCATAAACAGTATTTTGTTTGTTAAATAATCCTCAAGCTAACAATGTGAAGATGTAAATCTTTAGACACAAGGTCTGTGTTAGACTTCTCCCCTCCACCCCCAAACAAATTTTTATTTCGTCAAAATGATGATAAGTCTAAGCCGCTAGCGTAAATTTGGTTGGGACTTACCATCAATTGTACATTGCACTTTCGCTATTTTTAGGATTAAAAAACTTTTCACTTCCTCTTTTGACGGTTCTTCATCTTCGCACAGCAATAAAATACTTTAAGCGATCTTTTGCTGCGACGCTAAAACTAAAATTACCCTATTAGTGTCTGCCCTGTTCTGGGATGATATGTTGTCTTGATGTATCACTCTTTCGTAAAATTTGCCTAATTTTGACTGATATTGTTGTTCATCAGCCTTGTCTAAATTAGGGTTGCTAACATAAAGTCAAACTCTACGAGATGTCAGAAATGCTGTTACCTTGCTTCGGTGTTGTTGATCTGATAAACGTTTTTGAAATTCGTTAAGTTGGTTCATATGACGTACAGTCTGTCTTTTAATGCTCCTTGAAAAGTAGGTGGCATGCGCTTTTACACAACTTCAAAATCTAAGGGGAATGAAAAAGCGATTCCATACGCAAAAATTTACAGCTTGCATGCTTTTTGTTGTCTTCATCTGCGGCGTCTATTCTGTGTTTTAGTACATCATCATTTTCAATTCCTTGAAAACGCAAGATCAAGACCTTTCATTCTCGACGTATCCATAGAATCAGAATAGGTTAAAAAATTGTCTGCATTGTGTAAGAAAATATTTCTTGCCCTAGTTTTATAGAAATTTCTTAACAATTGCCCGCCCCAGATTCTGTAACAACTGTCTGTTGGTTGTTGTTGAATCGAGTACTATTTTTGAAAGTAAAGAGCGCAGAGCCTGCACATCACGTCTCTGCTCCTAGGTCTGTGAAATAACCAGGTTAGAAATGAGATTTCTGCATCAATAGTAGATGGATTATTTGGGTACAGTATAGTCCGCCTCCTTATTTCCCTTCACGCCAAAGGGTTCTTTCAGTCTTCTATGCGGGTCAAGCATCAGAGCCATGTGCTTGTGACATTTTTATAAAGCAAAATAAAAAATAATTATATAAAACATGGCAGAAATGAAGATGAAGAAGATTATGATTGTTTTTGATTGGAGACGGACATGAGAGTGAAATGATCCCTTTAAACAGATCGCTACGCTCTCAATGCAGCGTGAAATTAACAGAAAGTACGGTCGGGAGCATTTTTACAAAAGTTTAGGTATGAACCTTCCCGGATTTATAGACCAAATTGATTTTGAATTAAAAGTGGTCATTTGTCTGTAAAAAACGTTCAAGGAGCAAACGTGTTCGGCTTACATAAACTAAACCCGACCCATCAAAGTTTTAGCCGTGGGTTCAAATTAGAAATAGACTCAGTGTGAAAGATCAAAACGCCTTGGCATTGCTAGACGAAAATTAAGGGGACGGAGGCAGTGGCTAAACTTCAAACACACTACATGAACTCCCAACAGATAACCAAAATGCCAAAAACTGGAACTTAAAAATTAAATCAATCAGCAGGGCGAATTAATATATAACAATAGAAGCAGAAAAAACCAGTTTTTCAGAAGAAACAGCGTTTAAAAACAATTAATGATTCCCATTGCCTAGCGCGAAACTAACGGCCCTTGATCATGCTTTAAGAACCATAAGAGGCGAAATTAAACAAACAATTTAGCCAAAACTAGGTGAATCTAGATGAGCATATAAAAAGAGAAAAGAAGATAAACTCGTTTGAGGCTTGATGATGGCCCAACTTAGGACATTGATATTAAAGAACGAATAACCCAACGACTAAAAGAACTTGAACAAGAAAGATCAGATCAGACTAGAAGTGTGTCTACTAACCAAAACAAATTACGAACTCAAAGTGAGCTGAATAAGAGAAAACTATACAAAAGAATTTTATATGAAGAACACGACACTAGCAGAACGGAAATACGGAACACTGTTTAGAGAGCAGTAGGAGTCACATTAGTAAGCGTTCTAACGCCTTAGGATTCTGACAATAAGTACACTGGTGATGGCTATTACAGGCGGCGGTGGAGGACAAAGTTTAGTGACTCCGTCTCCATCACCTGATAAATCATGGGTACAAAAAACAGTTGATCATCTTGCGAGTTATTAAAAAAAATTAGCTGGTCAAAGCTAGGACTTCTTTGCAGGTATTATCTTAGGGTATATTGTCAGCTGGCTTTTGTCTACTGCAAGCAAAGTAGTTGGCTTTATGCGAGCACTATGGACATTAGTTCTTGTAATAGTTGGGTTAATATTAGTAAGATAAAGACAAGTAATCCTATTGCCAGTTAATCAAGAACAAGCGCTGTCTTTTCATATTCATGGTATCGCGAAACAGAGTCCGCGAGCTTTGACTGAGTCTTCAAGACTTTAGGGGTTTGGACTTCGGGGATTGGAATGACTTATCTTGGGTGTTCTTTTATTGATTGTAATATTACTGGCCCGATTTTATGTTGTTTTTCCCACCTTCGTCATTGCCTGCTATCAAGAATTTCATTATTATAGTTTAGTATGGTACTATCTGGAGTCTTGAGGTCTGGAAAGGCAGATGTTAAACCAGTGCCAACAGCAACGTCTACTTTCGATCTTGAGTATTGTAAAACATGTTGGTACCTTTGAATACTTGAAGGTATATCAACTGTAGATTAATGGCATCCTCTAAATTTGCCTAAGTATTGTTTTGCGCGTCCAAGCCAGTAGAAGGATTCAGTTTGCTCGATCTTGCTTGCTGTGAGAACTAGCAAACACCAAACGTAAGTACGAATAGAGTCGTTTATTCGTCTATTCCCCGCTCTAAGGTTAGGCCCTTAGATGTGTCTAAGATAAATGTTGTCCATGCGTTTTTATGCTCTTGCCTGTAGGGACCAGGCTGAACAGTTTTGCCTGAAAAGAAAGTTTTGAAGGAGGATGCCAGTCATAGTTATACGTTCTGTGCGTGCCGAAAATAAAGGTCGGCCTAGGCCATGAATTATATCCAACTTTTGTCTAAAGCCTGTCTGATGTTACTATTGATTCGTTACGATCCTTTCACAAAGCCTCCATGTCTATCTGTTGCTGAGTGGATTAAATGGTTTGTCATTTGGTAATGGCGCTTGCAGTTCAGTCAAAAATACGTTGAAGGTGTAATAAAAATGAAATCTGTACACTGACCTCACCAAAGGATCATGGTGATTTAAATGATCAGCAACGCCACGCCACACCAGTTGATGCGCAAAACACAGCAAAGTTTAACTTGTTCTGATAACACTGATCGGATGACTAAACCTGCTTTCTTGAGTGGTCGTTTTCAATAGGCGGGGTTTAAGATAGTCTTCATGGATTATCACCTTTTTATGAAAGAGGCAGTCTGGGGGTCACAGCAATGTCAAGGGAGTATCAGTTTGCTATATTTTTAAGATTGTAGTGCGGCCCAACAGAATATTTTGCGCCAGTATATTTGAATGCACTCATTTTTAAATTTGTTTTGAAAAAATGTGGTAACAATAACAACTCAAGACCGTCCATTCGTTTTTGAACATTGCTTATTGATACAATTGCGGAACAGAACGTCGCGCTCCATGAATTTTTTTAAAGTCGTATGGTTTAATATAAGCAAAAGGAAAGAAGATAATGCAGTTCTAAAAGTTAAAACAGAGCAGGACCAAATGAGCCAGTTACAATACCTGTGGTTATACGGGTTTTGCTCACTAAAAGAAGCAAGGAGTAACTTTGACATTACTCTTCAACTAAACAATGCAATCTAAAAAACACAATGTTAACATTTAAGCTTGAAGCCGAAGGAACATCTTACTTTTTTGGATAGTGAGCTAGCTAAAATGTTAGGCTTAACAACTGCAATTTACCCACTCATAGTTTTTTGCTGGGGCCAGAACAAAATAACTTATGAGGGGAAAATCGCTCGATCTTGATTACATTCATTACTCTATGTTCATTTGGATGAGCTGAGCACTGATGTAAACTTAATGATGGGAAGGCCCTCAACAGTTTTAAGAGCTCTTCGTCAGGGGAAAGCAGCATATTGCGATTATTTGAAAAAATTATACGATTCCTAATTTACAGTTTAAAAGATTAGGTTTGTGGGAGGGCGGATCATTTAATATAGAAATCAAAGACAAGCAGGATAGTTGTGAAATTGCGAATAACCTGACACATTGTTTTAGAAATAAATAATACGCTACTAAAAAAATAATGTCGCCTACGTGGGCCAGTAAACCAGGAGTTACATTAGCCGCTGTGAGGTGTATAACTTTAGAATTAAAAAGACCTTGCAGACGTTGCGGACTTTGATCAGAATGGTGAGATAGGCACTTTGTATGGTGTTTGAGTACACTAAGATGGTGATTATAAACGCAAAGAGGTTGACGACACAAAAGGTTCTCCTACATACACTAGAACAACTACGAGCAATCTAGAAAGCAAAATATTGTTGGCCAGTATGGAATATAAATAGTCCGAAAACCTGACCTCAAATGGCACTTGAACCATATTTAGAATGGGACATAAAAAAATTTGAATATAAGCCCATTTACATTTTTTGGCCTGTCAAAAAAAAGTTTCAGAAAAGCATTCAACTCTCGGCCCTTTACATGTAAATGTCTTATGCCCGACGACAATATTCGGAAAGAAATTGAAATAACAGCCGTTATGGGAAAACAGTACATCCTCCACAGAAAAAGAAACAGTTGTTAAAAGATGCTTCTACAAAATTACAGTTTTTCCAAGCAGAAAATTACGGAGACACGTTCACAATGATATTTGAAAATTTCTGTCATTAGATGTGGGAGAGGGATGGGTGTGGGCGTTAGTGATGACCTTATAAAGGAATTATATTTAGCTGGCAAAACTTAGACGTTAAACGCCTTACCGTGTTGGTCGGCGTTCTTCAACCAATGGTGAGGATATTTAGATCATAACAACAATCAACAAATCACTGTAGAACTAAATAGAACCAATCTTACAGGACTACATTTGGATTAATTCTTACACATTTAAGGCCTCATAGGCGTTTTAATATATGAACAAGTTTAGACGGAGAGTATGATAAAAATAATATGAATTAGATTATTAATCTGTTAGAAACTATGGTGCAGTTAAACTTTATGACAAAAACTCCTCATTGCTCATTGATTTCGTGGGGCAGACTGGGTTGTGGAAAAACCATATTTATCTCCGACCCTGTTACAAACAGTTTATCGTTATAATTTTAATCATATTGTGGTTTTCTGTCCAACACTTAAATGGAACAAAGCATTCAGAATAGAAGGTTTATTGGACAGATGATGACATATATTTAGTTTATCCTAGCAAATAAATGATGTGACGTGTTTAGAACAGTTTTATAGATGTTTGAAGGAACGCAAACATATTTATTATCGATGGACTGTTCGGCAGAAAAAGACATAGTTAAAAAAGAGAAGAACACTTTTGTCGAAACTAGCTTTCTGCGGAAGACATGCTGGGATAGTGTGTGGATTTTATGCCAATAAATATAAACTCTGGTTTTAAAAAGACTTTAGAGAACAGTTAAAGATGTAGTTTTTATTTCACTTGAAGAACAGAGACTCATTTGAAGAATGTTTGCGCGAAATTGATGTTATGAAAATGGAACAGGAACAAACATAGGATTAAACAAACAAATGAAATCTGATCCAAAGTTTAGTAAATTAGTATTGAAACGGAAAACCTACACGTATGCTTGTTTGTAGATAATCGTTATTTTTTGGTTATTGAAGTTCTTACTTGTCAGAGAACAGGAAAAACCTTTATTCTGGGCACTTTCGCCCCGAAAACTGGTTTGAGGCGAAGGTGCGCCAGAATGCGGTTTTCCTGTTTCTTCAGAGCATATGCGAAGCAACTGTGGGATTCTGTTAGTCGCAGAGACCGAAAACCTTCTCCTCTCCAGGCTTACCTCGTAAGGGGCATGCCAGAAGACTTTCCTTAGGGACAGTCGAGACCCAAGGGACGGGTCAGGACGGATCATCCTCCCGGGTCGGGACCCACATCCCCAGTGGGGAACCCCGCTCAGGATATCACTCTGTCCCTTATGTTTCTGGAGCGGCAAAGCGTATGAAGAGGCTGCTAGGCAAGAAGCTCTGCGTAGGGAAAGAGCGCAGGAGGAGGCAAGGCTCGTAGGGAAAGAGCTAGCCAGGATGGGGCCTGCGCCGAAGGAGGCTGACAGACAGGAGGATTCTGTATAGGGAAGAGGCTATTCTTCGTAGGGTGGAGGCTGCCAGACGGAGACTCAGGTAGGGAAGAGGCTGCCCTCCGTAGGGAAGAATAGACAGGATGGAGGCTCTGCGTAGGGGGGAGATGGAACAGTTTCTTTCGCGGCCTCCCGCTTCTGTTAAACCAGGGGGTTAATCACCAGGCAGGTGATAGAGTTAGAGGCCCAAAGTTAAAGCTTCAGAGTTTTAGACCTAGGGGGGACATTGATATGTTCTTAGAGCATTTTGACAAGGTTGCTTGTCATACCAATTGTTGAGGAACAAAAGGCTATGCACCCTTTTTTTTGGATTATTGGTGCTGCAAGGGAGTGTGTGCTCACTCTAAATGAAGGCGCGTCTTTTGCAGACATTTCGTTGGCTCTGCGTAAGCGTTTCCCCCTTACCCCCGAGACCTACAGGGGAAGTTTAGGTCCCTGAAGAAGAATAATGACGAGACCTTCGTGCAGTTTGGTGATAGGCTGCGCAAAACGCTAGGGTACTGGCGTCAGTTAGCTAAGTTGGAGCTGGAGGATCTAATCCTCATTGAACAGCTCACCAACACTGTTTTTCCCCAGAGTTGGGATCCGGATAGGCGAGACAGCCTCAGGATTTTGCGGCCCGCGATTCACACAGCTGAGGTGTTTGCTGAAGCTCGCAGGGCTTATGGGCATCGCCCGATACGGGAGGAAGCCCCCACAGGATTTAATGCAAAAAGGTGCCGCAACTGCTAGTGGGGGTGAACAAGGCAGGCGTCCGTCGGGGACCCCAGCACTCGATTTTGTTTTTTTGTTTGGTCGGGTTGTAGGGCCCCTGGAGTTTTG
>CM031613.1:16374657-16413579 GCA_018398815.1 Conus ventricosus
CTACCCAACAAAAACGTGGAGTTTTGTGTGTATGACCGTTTTTAATCCGCGCCATTAAGGCAGCCATACTTCCATCTTCGGGAAAGTGCATGCTATTGTAACGTGTCATCCATACCATCGGCCAACTGGCCTTCTCTACACAAAAGTTGATGATGGATTTGACGTGTAAGTGCAAGATTTTATGCGTGCGATCTATCACGACGGAACCCTTCGGTTTACAGTCTCAGTCGAAGGACTGTATGGGAAATGGAGTCAGAAGGCTAAATGTTAACTCCGAAGGGAAAAATCCCACTTACCGAAACGGCACCATGGCGAGATTCGAACCGCAACTTGTATTACGAGTCCGCGCTCTACCTACTGAGCTATTTCAGGCTCCCACACTGATTTAACAAAACACTAACAATTTACTGCCTTGGTGCAGCCTTGTATGAACATCACAATGTGTAAATAAACGTGAGTTTACTTTGGACAAGATTCCTAACGTGTTTAATATTAACCTTCAATCATTATGTGTCTGCAAAAATACATAGGGTAATTCTAGGATCTGGCAGGGAAAATTTTGATTACTCAAATGTCCGGGTCATTCAAGGAATACCCCAAATTCCATCTCTCTCTTCTTCTCTCTCTCTCTGCCTCTCTCCTCATCCTTCTCCTTCTCACCTCTTCTTCTCACGTCACATCCTCAACCACTCTCTCTCTCTCTCCTCTCTTCATACACGCAGCTCAACATGGTTCATATTTAATTCATTAGTATCGATCTTCGAGGACATATGCGTCAGGTTTATTTGAAATGACCCGATCCCCATTGTCCCACAAAGAATGACTTGTGGTAGGAAGTCAGGGGTAAGCAGCCAATACTTCTCAAGTTAACGTTTGACTGGCACCTACAAGGAGACATTAACTATCGACTGGCCATTTTAATTGGCTGAATTCTGACATTGTAGTTCTGCCTCCATTTTGTTGGGAGAATGATGGAGCATACCACACTGAAGAACTCTGAAGACTGCGACATTTCACTGTAACATGTTCTCCTGAATAGCATATGAACAATCCTGTTTGAATTTTTGTTGACCACTAGAAATCTTTTGTCTTATCCCCCTGCAATCTGCTGTCAGATTTCTGACACATAAGGCAAATTCTGTAATCTATTACGGACATCAGTAATTCAAGACTTAAGACCTTCCTATCTGAGTAGAACTGTCTAAGTGTGTATCCTAACTATGTTTCCGTCACACCACATATAATTGATGGAAGCTTCCGATCTCCGTTTCGATCAGATGACCTAACCCCCAGCCCCCAAACCATAACAAATCCATTTGCTGTCATGTTCCCGCTGATAATCTTCAAAACGACATGCATCAGAACATGACGGTATATCTCAGGTACCCTAAAATTTAGAGATTAAAGACCCTAAAATTAACAGACTAGTCAAAGCCTTTAAGAACGAAAAATTCATGTAATCAGTGTGTAAACTCAACACCAGTGTAATCTCTTTTGAGAAGATTATTTTTATGTGTCCATCTCTAAGAACTTGTGTTACGTTTTACTACTCGATAAACGACAACGTGGAAAACCCTTTCCTTCACATTACACTAACTTGCCCAACCAGCACAATACATCCATGCTATCATGTGGCATTGGACAAAACTCAGACAGCCTGTCACTAGTGGGTGACTTCAACAAACAGGTGATATATCATCAAATCACCTCACCTAGGGAAGGCAACCCATAATTCGAGCCTAAGTTCGCCTGTACACACTGGACCACCTATCTTACACGAGGAGAACAGATTCAATCTTGAGATTTCATGTTGAAGACAAAATAAGAAAAGATTAACTACAAGCGAGGACAGTACAGACTTTTTTATGAATTGTCACTAATTTTGACATATTTGGTCTTGTATACAAACGCAAAGTTGTGTCCTGTAAAGTTCTACTGCAGCTTTTTGACATTCCAGTGTTTCTTTCATACGGACTTCTTTTGTTTGCACCGATTTCTAATTCTAGTTCACTCGGATCACAGCACATGAGCAGGAGCTACAGCCTAAATAAACCACACATGAGCCAATCTGAGTAAATTTCAAAACAGTCAGAGAATATTTGTTAAAATTCTGGGACTGTCAATGTTTAGGACCGGAAAAGTGCAACTGCCAACCGAGATTAAGACAGAGAGAGATGAGAGTGAATTTGATAAAAAACATCCTCTATTTTCTCACATGATAAACACGCTCAGAGGGGTCCAGACCACAATGGTACTGTGCAAGTGAAACAGATAGTGATAGCACACTTTATTTGACGTTCAATTTATCTACAGGCATACTAGCCAGTGAAATGTATGCTCTAGTCAACAGCAAGAACAAAAACAAAATACAAAACATTTCAACAATGAAACTTAAGAGCTTGAGCAGAATATGGATAAAAGAACAATTACAACTACAATAAAAAGTAGAAGAATGTTACAGAAGGTAACATCATGCACGAGTTTTCGTACAAGAGAAAAAATAAAAAACTTTGATGCCAAACCCAGCCAAATATAAATGTCCCTAAACTGAAAACAAAAAGAATGGTCTTTCACACTATATCTGCTTTGAGAGAAATTCAAAGAAACCTGTGAAAATGCGAGTATAAATATAAACATGTAACTGAAACGTTTGTGAAATTGATTTCCAAGTGAGATGAAAGCATAGTGAAGAATCGAAGCAAGAGCAAGAAAAGAAAAATACTTGCACAAATGCAGAACAATACAAACAAACGCAATGCAGAATCGCAACACGCATCAATTCGATCAAAATGGTCTCTTACTAGTAAGTACAAGTAACAACAAAACATCAACTGTGTAGTGTGTTGTATGAGGTGTGTGTTTGAGTTTGTGGTGTGAGTGTGATGCGAGTGATGTTATTGTGTGTTGTGTTGGCGTGCGTGCGTGCGTGCTTAGGCGTGTTGAGGTGTGTAGAGTGTTGAGGTTTGGCGTGTGTTGTGTGTGAGTGTGTGTGTGTGTGTGAGTAACGAGAGAGATATAGAGAGAGAGAGAAGAGAGAGAGAGAGAGAGAGAGAGAGAGAAGTTTTTTTCATACAAACCGTGAGTCCAATGCTGACAATAAAAGGCTTGAAGTCATCAGTGTGAGTTTGTGTGTGTTGTGTGTGTGTGTTTGTGTGTGTGTGTGGTTTGAGTGTGTGCACGTGCTGTGTGCGTTGTAAGTGTGTAGTGTAGTGTGTGTGTGTGTGAGAGTGTGTTGCGGGATTGTGTTTGTTGCTTTGTGTGTGTGTGTGTGAGAGAGAGGAGAGAGAGAGGAAGAGAGAGAGAAGATGAGAAGAGATGAGAGAGCGAGAGAGAGAGAAGAGAGAGAGAGAAGAGAGAGAGACTTAAGTACTTAAGATATTTTGAAAAAAAAATTCATATAGAGAACACTCAGCCCATTAGTGAAGTGAACGGAACAGTTAATCACGCATGAAAACTGTATCAGATTACAAATTAGCTACTATCATAGAAATATCCAGAACATGTACATTTCAGTCAGTCACAAAACCTCTCATTTAAAATCTTTATATAAAACAAAAAAAGATAACATATAGTCTTCTCTTCATGTATGTTCGTATGTACAAAAACAGACATCGATATGAATAATAAACAATCGTCTCCAGTATTTCGGCTTAACCAAAACGTTTTGCGTTAATGTGTTAGTGCTGGCAACCGAGAACAAAATGCATCTCGATTATCTTGGCTATCCGCACACAATGGACAAATGAGATACATCATGCGGATTTAACCACTTATCACGATCTTTCACTATGACCTGGTACGAATTCAAACAATCTAGGACTCCCCACGAGATCTGTGGGAGAATCTGTGGTATGAGAGCGTGAGAAATCGGAGGAAATTTATTTGCCAACGTATGAGTATAGCCTCCTGGCCCTCCGTCACCCCCGCCCAACGCTCTACTTTACGACATGGCAGAGTACCGCACGAACTGGCACGAATCTGAAAGGCTCTTGAGAACAGTCATTTTTGCCCAATTACCTGTGCTTCACTTTACGCGATCAACCAGTTTTATCGGGCGAAAGTGGCCTAGACTTGGCGTTTTCCTGTTCTTAGCCAATTAAAGAGACTTCAATAACCAAAAAATAAACGTAGTGTAACTACAAACAAGGTGACATAATTTAGTGACTAATTAACCGATTAGTAACTGTGTAGAATTATACCACTTTTTTAAAACTAAGTTTATATTATTTGGCATAAAATCCGCACACTTAATTCAGACTAATTTCTAAAATAAAACATAAAATATAAAAAAAAAAAAAAAAAAAAAAAAAAAGAAAAAAAAAGAAAAAAACCAAACAGTAACTTTGTACAACAGACGGCTGACACGAAGGACCCCAAACAACTGATCACTTAATTTACGGCATTCGGAGACAAGCGCCTTCTTTCACACAGCGCACGCCCGCTTACAAACTTGCGACCAAAAATCAATAAAAACACACCTCGCCTGCCGTAATAACCCTTGCAACATGCCTATTGCATCGCGAATGTTCAAGACTGTCCGTTACCAATGCCACGTTTTCGAGGCTCCGCGCCACGTCTACCAAAGACCGGCCGGATTCATCCAATCACCACTACAGCCAGACGAGCAGGGCGTGGTATACTGTGGCTGTGATACTGTGCTTGGTTGTCGTATTTAAAAATGGCTAAAACGTTATTGAAGAATACATGATTGGTGACTATTGAAATAAACAGTTCATATCACTTGGGGGTTGTGGCGCTGAGACTCTTAATTTACAGTGAGAAAAGTGTGTTGACATTAGTATTATGGTTATCAGTTTTGGTTGGTGATTACATAGTGTAGCATTTTGATCATGACTAGAAACAAAGAGCGAGAGGAGAGTATTTCATCAGTTGACAATACTTCAGATGAACAGTCTAGAGTACCATGCTCAATTTTCATCATGATTTTGGAGGAATCTTAGAACAGCAGGTTTCCATCTACAAGAAAAAACTTACCTTAAACGTTTCCTTCCACAACCATCAAACGAAAACGTCGCCACCATAGCTGAAGGAGAAAAAGCAAAGAAATCCAAAACAACAGGAATCCAAATGAACTACACAGTATTTACATTCCAAAATAGTTGTTGTGAGCAGAAAAGGTCAGGAAAGAATAGTATCAGTTTTTAATCTGGAAGGTAATACATCATACGCAAATTGAGCTTTTCAAAAAGCTGAATTGGATGGATATAAACAATCTAGCAAGAACAAGAAGCAACCACAATGGCTTAAAACACTGCAATAACGGGGAACTTCTAGAATGTGATGCTTTCAAGTTTTAATATGAGGCGGAAGCGAAGTAAAGGACTCACAGTAAAAACGTTTGTAAGAAGGCTGAAGGAAATGTTGGAATATAGCCCTTCAAAATTCACGAGACTCGAGGAGAGATAAGCCCGTTTGTTGCATCCAACATATCCAAGATTCAGCACAATTGGGCTGTCTTTCTATGAAATCATACCCGCCTTAAAAAAGGAGCTCCATCAATGTTTGAGAGCAGCGAGAAGATTCGGAACTACATGGGCCAAGAAAACTATCCCACATCAATGGTTCTCGACTGTGCAACAGCAATCATCGCAAGGTAGAAATTAGCGAAACCTGAAACACCTGCTCTAGTGTACAGGAGTAGCTGAAGCTAGAGTCATTGCTTGTAACACTGAATAGGATCTCGCAACTGCCTTGTAGCGCACAAATAGGTCAACAAGATACTTATCGTATTCGAACGGTTTTTTGCCAGCCGCAAGCCACAAACGCATGCCGTGTGGTCTAAAAATAGCGGTATACATAACCACGGTGGGGTTGGACTTACATTTTTTCCTGACAGCCACAAACGCATGACGTGGTCTAAAAAAATCGGTTATGCAATAACCCGCAGGTGGGGTTGGACTACATTATTCTTTTCCTGGCAGCCACAAACGCATTACGGGGTCAAAAAAAAGCGGAATAATTCAATATCCGCGCCTGAGTTGACACTGACGACAGTCTCATACGTCCTGCACACCTTCAAGATCAAGTTCAATGAGCGAACAACAAAAAGCCCCCATCCACTAATCCACAAGCACTACCCTGTCTATTGTGTGTTTGTTTTGTTGAGTTAGTTATGTGTTTGTTTGTTTGTTTGTGTGTGTGTTTTGGTCCTCACACCCCACCCCCACCCCACGCATGCACACCCCCCCCCCCACATACCCACCACCACGCATGCACACCCCCCACCCCACGCATGCACACACTCAAGTAACTTTTAAGTTCTTAACCATTAAGTCACCTCAAGTACATCTTCAATTCATCCTCAAGTTTCTTATTAATTCATAATTAAAGTATCTTAATAAGTTTTTAATTAAGTTTTACTTCAAATTCTTAATAAATTTTTGACCAAGTCAACTTCATGTCTTACATAAATCACCTCAATATCATAACAAAAGACATCCTTTAAAAGTACAACCAAGTTCTTAATCAATTTATCAGTATAAATAATCAAAAAATCAATGTTTTTATCATTAAATAGTAGAGCCTAATATAGTAACACACACACCTCAAAAAAAAAACGCGCATCCGTAAGAGGAGGCCTTGCTTAACGCCCTTGTGTGAGATCGGTCCAGTCAAGATCTTAATGAAGTTCTTACATCCTAAGCAACCGCATTGATACCAATTCTGGTCTATGAAATGTTTTATTATAGACTCCATTTCATTATTTAATGACTTCATCATTTTAAAACACAAAATAATTCGCCATGTTTTAAATTCAAAAAATATTAAATTAAGTTTCTTAAAATATTATTGCATTTTAAATGGAGCAAAATGAATTTATGATAATTGGGCCGGTGCTAACGTTCAGATGTTTTTCTGTATATTAGAGCGGTTCGAATTTTTTTAGTCAGCTTTTGTTTTTGTTGCCAATGGTATATATTATAATAGACCGTAATAACGTGGTCCCCCATCAGCACAATGGCGCCATAACTGCAACAGTTTTTTTAATTCAATATTCATGACGACTTTGGTGCCCTGAATTAACTATGCTCATTGTTCTGGAGCGGGTCATTGGAACAACATTTGCGTTGCGGTGTTCTGTTTTCATTATGAGTATATATTCTGTGATATGAACTTTAATTTTCTTTGTCATTTACCTCTGCAACTCTTTTTCCACCTGCTGCCAACACGCCCCAGGATTTTTCCTGGGTCACTTTTCTCGACTTGTACAGTGTATACTGAATCAATAGTTTCCTGTGATCTGCTGATTTTCCAGCTCGTTCATTTAAGGAAATAAAATCTATAATGTTAAAAGTAATATAATCCTATGATTAAACGGCGAGTAACAATGTTCCAAATCCTGTAATATAAATCACAGCTTTAGAGACTCAAAATGACTTTGTTAAAACTGGATCTAGCGGTAAATCAACGTAAGATCTTGTTCAGAATCAATGGTAATCAAATCTACTGACTATTTTAAGTGTACAAAACTAAGAACCGTTTGCTCCCTACCCATTTTACCATACTCGACCCCAGCTGCGCATCATAATACCTGGTTCTGAGTACTTATACTGTCTTGCGGCGACAACTGTTGGAACCTGTTCTATGCTGAATTCAGTTCCGAGGAACTGTTTTTGGTTTTTTCCACATGCTGCTAAAGGAATACAACCTTTCTTTTAGGCATAATAGCTTGAACATCAACTTCTTCATTTGTAATCCAAGACAGTGTAGCCGCTCTGTAGCTCTAGCAGGTCATCGCCGGTTCATGTTTTTATTAATTATCATTATTTTATTTTTTTAAAATGAGCACCGGAAAAAACTATTGCCAACCATGTAACCATTCTGCTGTTATCGGGGGGTCCTAAGTTTAGGATACTTCACTTCTTGGTAAAAGCCTGTCTAAAAATAAAAACCGACAGATTCATGGCAAACTAGACTTGATGAATGCACAAAACAGATTGGTGTTATAACAGCTTCATGTCGCTTACGAAAGATTTTCTAGTAAGCAAGGAATAATTCAGAGAATAAAATATTTAAAAAAAAAAACATTTATAAAAAATGGCTATCACTCGTAATGATGATAGGTGGCTGCTGTGTGGAATGCGCTTGCTTTTAAGCGGAATGTAATTACCGCATTTAGTAAACAACGTGATGACGGCGAAGAAAAAGACATAACAAAGCTGTGAGGAGCAGACTAGCTGCAGCACAAGATCGCTATGGAAAAGCATAGAATTGACAGTTAGAATTTATAAATAACAAAAAGAAAAAACAGGGCAAAGCAGCGTTACACATATAAAATGTTGATCAAGCACTAAAAGAGTTATAATCTAGAAAACGGCAACACAATCAGACATTGCCCCCCCCAAAATTCAGCAACATTATATCAACATCAGAAAAACAAAAGATGCAAGAAAATCGCTATATATGCTTTTTGTGATGACTGTTGTTCAAATTAGATCAGCGCATAAAAATGGCCTGAATAAAAAATGAACCAAACAAATATTCACCAAAAGTGATGCTTGGAAGGGATCACACATTTACAAAGCAAAAGCCAAGCCGCGGGTGTCAGTGAACAAACAGCAAAAGAATGGTTTATACTAAACAAGCGAAATTGTGCAAAATTATTTACCTGCGCCTAGAGAATACAATGAGACCGACAACTTATGTGAATAACAAACTCCAAACGACACCCATCAAATGGACTTCTATATATACCCACACAAACGAAAAGACGAAAAAGATTTAAGTACTCACGTCACAGTCAACGACATAGCTTAAAGATACAAAGATGCGGACCATTAACACAAAAGAAGTGCTTCTGCTGTTGCTGTCGCTAAAACAACTGATATACCAACCGAGGTCCTTTAACTATAACCTCGCATGATTCAAGTGATGATTGAAAAGAATTTAAAGGCCAAGTGAATCAATAATTGTAAAACATAGAGTTACAATTAGAAGAGGCAAACCAGGATTACACAAAACACAGGCATTAGTTGATAAACTTTAACAAAACAGTAAGCATAAAAAGACTTTTCCCTACCAGAAAACAGAAGACTGATTGACAAATCTCGCAACACAGAATGGTTTAGAAGACTGCCCTCAGTTTTGCCGCGCACTTGAAGTAAAGAAAGAATTTAAAGGGCTAAAACCAGTAAAAAGCAATCAAAAAACAAACAAAAAATGTTTGCTGAAGACTCCATTACAACCAGCAAACTATTACCGTTTGGATTAAAAGTTATGGTACCTTTATTCCCGAGGGAAGCAGAATTTGACACTCCGCATCAGGCAACCGAGATCCAGTTTGGAGTGTTGATCCATATGAAATAAAAAGAAGTTGAAAAATATGAAATCCGCCCTTGAATATTTACGAGAAACTGACACAACGAAACAGTCCAGCTCCTCAAAATCTTTTATAAAAGAAGAACTGCAGATAAAACGCACCAGACACCCAGTTCCGCTTAATTATTTTACGTTCTGTAGGTTGCCCCGGTTGCATATGTAAGAACTCTGGATTAACAACCACACGTTTTAGTGTTTGTTTTCTAACACATGACTTCTTAGTTACAAACGTTTTTGTTGATCTCATGTAGAATATATCGCAGTTTTAACGATGTCATGATGAAAAGTCTTATTGTCAAACAAAGGCTTCGATTATAGTTTTTCAGCGATATGTTTGACTGACAACACTTGCGGGATATTCCCTTTGCTTTCAAATGGTTTTACTCCTGCACGAAATACGTTACATTTTCGCCCGTTTAAACAATAGTACTCCCTTAATCACCTTTCCAAATAATCTCATCCTTCAGTCTTTTCTAAAACCATCTTGTTAGTATATGAATGCAAAGGCGAATCTTTAGGGAAATCGAATTGTTGTCATACAACCATCCCTAGCCCTTTAGCACTTCTAATTCCCATGTCTTTATAGACGACTTAAGTAGGAATATCAAAAACAAAACTGTCTGTAATCTGTGTAAAAAGTACTCTGGACACTGATACGAGGGATATAAAGAAGTCATAAAGAAAACTAACATAGAAAAGCTATGATAAATCTAAAACATAAAACCCAATAAAAACAGGTTTTCCACTTTTGACATTCTTTTTTCTTCAACATTATGCCAAAAAGCTGAATCAGAAATCTTCTGAGAAAGTCCTGATAATTAGGTTTTGAAGTCAGCTTAAAATTGCATCGTACTCTTTGGTGACCAATCTGACATCTTTGCGCTTGTTCTGATTTTCCATAGTCTATCCAAAACAGCTGTTGTTCATCAGCTTAAAAAGTCTTTTTCTGAAAGCCATCTGTGGATATTTAGTTTCTGAAATCATTAGATCTTCATGATGTATGGGTATCATTAACTGTTTCTTGATCAAAAGCAAAAAAACGCAGAACGCATGTTAACTTAAACCAAGCCTTAAATAAAATTGTAGAAGTCTTTAATGACAGACATAATTTTTTTGCCACGAAGATTAGGCAGCAAGTTTAGTTGCGTGCACTGTTATCGCCATCTTTAGGCTTTCTGACAGCTAAAGGTTAGTCATTAAGCAGCATGTCATTGAGATTTCATGAGAATATTCTAAGTCAACTTCTAGAATTGAAAGACCACCAGTTGAACGCCGACGACAAACTGCTTCAACCACTATAATGCCTTTTGAATGTTTTTTTCGGCTCGAACGCTTGTAGGAGCATTTTAAAGTTGCGTACCGAAGTGAATGCTGCCATTGGTCCCATCACCATACAGATTGATTGCATCTAAATACATGAGAAAGTTAGACCTTTAAACTTGGATCAAAAACATCCTAAGGAACTTTGTTGTTTGGCTTATTACCTAATGATGCTGACGCCATACTTAATACCTATCCTCCGCTCAATCCGATTTTCAATCAACTGGAAACAATGGTAAATCAGACAATAAATCAATCAGTACACGCAGTATAGAACTTAAGAAAGCAATCCCAACTCTGTCCCGTGGCGCAGAAATGTAATGCGCGAGGATCCAGGCTATTAATGTTTCAATCAGGTCTTGTCTATACTTTTTCAAAGACGTCACCATACAAACATGTATCGTCCATCAAGTAGGAGTCATGATAGTCTCCCATCGATTACAAGACACTCTAAACTATCTGCCACGCATCTTGAGCATGCTGGTAATGCAAATCACTGAAACCCTTTCCCTCTAAGACTAGAAAAGAACGCTTCTTTACGCTGGAAGTGAATCTTCCAAACCTATCCCAACAGTTCGTGTACTCATAAGGGGTAAACGCCCTATCTACCGAGAGTTGGGTCAAAATAACTTCCGAATTGGGCAGACTTAAGTACAAAGCCAGCGCCTTAAATGAACCCATCAGGTGCAGGCATTAGAGTCATAAAAAAGACATTATATTTAAAGTGTAAACACATTTACTATTCGCCCCGATGACTGTTCAATGCATGCTACCGCTGAAGGCGTCCTGTTACCTGCTTGCAAAATAAGCATGAAGTCGTATCCGGACGCAAGTTATGAAAGACTATAGCAGCTTTCCATGTCTTTGTTCAAACTATTAGTTTGAAGATTGCAATTTACTGTGTGCTGCATCCTCTGACTTCCACCAAATGTGATCATGGTCTCCTTACTGTGGGTTTACACACTTGGGTCTTAGTCTTAAAACCACAAATCCAACAATGTGTGGCTGAGTCCATACAGCTTATGTAACTCAGGCGTCATTCAGATTTCCGGATAAAACAGATTATTAGGATACAATCATTACGCACATAGACTGCATTGCGCATTTAAATCATCTAGCCCATCTGGTACCTCTGTAATAATTCTGGCGTTGAAAGAGCGCCAACCGACCTACCAATGATGAAGGCAAATGAATCAAAAGCTGATGATTACTTTCCATAAGACTGTTTTTCGAAGTTTTGTAGGCGCTGGCCCTTATGAAGTAATAAAAAACAAAAAGCTACACGAATCTGCGTCCAAACAACATATGGAGCATTTTGCCATCCGTTTCCTCCAGTTCTTAAAACTAACTTTACAGGCCTACTGGGGGGGCGATAATTTGTTCCGTATTACAGTCAACTAGGGCCAATACAATGTTTACATATGTTCGCTTGCGGCATGAGCAGATGGATTCATGTTAAAGCGAAAATTCATGCATAATTCCATGTTATAAGCCCATTCTTTGAAAGCATGCTGCATTAGTTTACCATATTGTGCGTATCAATGTGTATGCGTTAGCCCGCTGGTGAAAGCAATCAGTAGTAAGTCAACATGATTTTTGTCTGTCTCTGCCAACGGATGGCTGTTCTTAGACACATTAATATGGCGCCAAATTTGTTTCCATCCCTCTTCCCATTGTAGATATTAACAGTTATTTGGTTTGTTTATGTTCTTTCAAACTGATCAATTTTGTTTCTAAACCTCACAGGAAAGGATGTCCACTAAAGTTAATATCATTGACATAAGGGCGATAGTTAGACACTCTCCTCTATGCGTTTTTGCGGACTGATGCAGCCTTGCAATAACACACCACAATAAAACTTTGTTTTCTGTATTCTATTAAATGTTATAGAACTAGCTTTTTGCAACTAATGCTGGAGGTAGTTGATGTAAGACTTGCCAACAATCGGCGCATACTTAACTGTTTGTATTAGTCTATTATCTCTAAACTTACGCCCTCTGAGCTCCACCCAGGAGCCCTCATTTTGGCTTCATCAGCGGCACTATCAAACAGTGTAAGCAGTTCGCTGCCAACCGGGAGTAAAGTCATTATGAACAGAATAGTCAGTTGTTAGCATTGAAACCCATTACAATCCAGAAATTTATCTTCATAAATGTTATATAGATTCCGATTACACAGCTAACATTACATTAACAGGTGGTCTATTGTTAGATTAACCTGGAACTTGATAATATCCATGAGCAACACTTGCCCGTACGTTTGCTGGTTCAAATACTTCTAAATCAATAACATTCAGGTGCTCTTGAAAAATCTTCTTGCATTTAGCTTTCAAAACAATTCGTCCGACCCATCAAAATATCATATCCATGTGCAGAGTTTCAGTTTCTAACTCAAAATATTATATTAAAATCAAAAAAAAAATCAATATCAACAACTTTTTATTTGTAGTATTAGACACATAAACTAAAGTAAAAAGCAGCCCGATGGCGTTTGTTAATTGTGAGCTGTTAAGAACAGAGTTTAATGTAACTTTACTTAATTTTAAGCACCTGTTATTTATCTGCTCGTGGTTCCTGAGCTGTTATGAGAAAATCATGCCACGCCTTTCTTTGAATATCAAACTTTTTGTCTATTTGTAGTCATCAAAATCGGCCAGTAAACGATTAAATTCTTCATCCGTGATGTTTTGAGTCAGCTAGTGCATATATATTATCAGCTTGAAGAACTAAGTTTTATCATGTATAATAGTAGAACCTATAGCTGTGTGCATTTGGAGTTTTATTTTTTTATTTATTTTTTGTCGAGCAGCAACCAACACTTTAAATAACACAGGAGGCCGAGAGCTAAAGACAAACCGCCATAAGGAAGAACTGGTGCGGTACGCCTATGGCCCTGAAGCAAAAAAGCCTAACACTCGTTCCTGCAGAAGCGGCGCATATAGTCAAGCTCCAAGTATTGACAAAGGAACAGCATTAAAGCACAGAATACCTATCGTAAGAGAAGTTGCTGATTTTGAAAGGTCTCTGCTCTAGTACTTCTTTGCATTTGTGTAATTTGTTTAAACAAAAGGTTATAAATGCCGTGGGGTTCTACTATCTCTTCTTCTTGGCGACTCCCGTTCTGTAGGCACATTTGGATAAATTTTAGTGGGCATGCTTTTTAAAAATGAAAAAAAATTAGTATACTACATCATTAAATCTGTTAGCTTCAATATATAGCTGTGCATCATATAAAAAAACAAATGAACATTAAGCGGTTTAAACTCAAGCCTCTTTTTCTTTATCAATTTGAATGTTTATTAGTCCACTAACATCTCCCCTCTTCCATGCAACGATTATCCTCTGTTGACTAGGTCCAATCCATAAACCGAAGATTTTGATGATAAATAATCATCAAGCCTAACACTGTGGAAGGTTTAGAACTTAAGACGCAAGGTTTGCTGTTAGACTTCCTACCCCCTCCCGCCCCCAAACAATTTTTCTTATTTCCCCGTCAAAATATGATAAGCCTAATCCCGCTATCAAAGATATGGTTAGGACTTACCATCAATACAACATTACTTTCGTTATGGTTGGATTAAAAAAACTTTTCACTGCTCTTGCGAATTGTTTCCCTTCATCAACGCACAGCAATCAAAATACTTTAAGCGATTTTACTGCGCTCTAAGATAAAAAATACCAATAAAGCGTCTGCCTGCTATTTTAGTATTGTTTAATGATGACGCAACTTTTCGTAATATATTACTAAATTGTGACTCCAATATTGTTTGCGCCAAACAGCCTTCAAAATTAGAGTTTGCTTACAACGTCAAACTCTACGAGATGTACAAGAAAAGCTGTACTTTGCTTCGGTGTCTGATGAACTGATAACACGATTGTAGTCAATAAAAGTAAGTAACTTATTACAAACTGTCTTTTTAATACCCCTTGAAGGTAAGGGGCAATCGCTTTATAACACTCCAAAATCCAAAAGGAATTGGAAAAGCGATTTCCCAAACGCATAACTACAGCTAAAGAAAAAAACAAAAAAAACCCCCTATAATTTTTTTTTAATTTTTATTTGCTGCATTTATCAACCTGAAAGGCGAGTTTCGGCGCCCTATTCTAGATTTAGAGCTTCAACCTAATGCCGATTCCTTTGAAAACGCAAGATCTCCCTTCATTCCGCGTTTAGCATAGATCAGAATAAGTAAAAAATATGTCTGCAATAGTTTAAAGAAAATACTTCTTTCCCCTCAAGATTATAGAAATTATTCTAACGATGCCCGGCCCCAACATTTTAGGACAAACTGTTCCAGGTTAGGTCTGTTTGAAAGCTAGATTTATTTTAAAAGTAAGCCGTGCAGAGCCAGGCACAAAACAAATCATCCGCACCTAAGGTCTGGAAATTTGACAGAAGAATTTGATCCGCATCAAAAGATATGATTATATGGAACAGTAATATTCCGTTAATTTCCCTTCACGCCAAGGGGTTCTTTCAAGCATCTAGGATGCGGTTCAAGAATCGAGCCATAAAATTGTTGACATTTTTATAAAAACAAAATAAAAAGTTAATTAATTTAAAAAAGCATGGCAGGCATGAAGATGAGATTATGATATTGATCCTGTAGACGCAACATGGATGAAAAGGACTCCTTTAACACAGCATGCGCTAACAGCGCTCTCATTGCGGGATGAATTAACAGAAGATAATGTCACTCAATTATACCAAAGTTATAACTAGAACCCCCCAAACCATATAACCCTGATGAAATTAGGAAAAAAAGATAAACCAATTGTAATTTAGAAACACAAAAGGTGAACGTTTTCCGCTTACAGATAAACAAAACCACATCAAAGTTTTGTAAAAATAGGTACAATTATTCCAAAGCTTAGTGCGAGCCAGCGGGATCGCCTTGGCTTTTACTAAACCAAAATATAGATGTGGAAGCAGTGCAGCACTTCAAAACATACAACAAAAAGCCCCAACAATTACCAAGCGCAAAACATGGGACTTGAAGAGTTAAGTCAAGCATGCGGCGAAATAATAATCAAGCAACAGCAAACTCACTCCAGAAGAAGAAACAGCAAAAACAACTATAAGATGATCCGCCGCAGCCCCCGCAAGAAAAACAGGCGCCTATAAGATATTATTAGCCCTTGAACCCCACTTTTAAGAACCTTCAGAGGAGAATAAATAACAATTTAGCAAAACTGACCTAAAAGTAAATGATAATATAGAAAAAGAAAAAAGAAAACACTGAGGCTGAAGCCGCCAACTTAAGAGTGTGATGTTTACAAGAATAAAACAAAAAATAAATGAGCTTAAAGAAGTAAATCACTAGAGTAGAAGCGTTGTCTACTAACCGAGAACAATTAACGAACTCAAATGAGTCAAATAAGAGAAACTATACAAAAATTTATATGAAGACACAACGCTAGCAGAAAGAATAAAAACACTGTTTAGAGAGCAATTGTCACATTAGCAAGCGTTATAACGGCCTTAGGATTTGCATAAGTACACTGGTGATGGCTAATACATGCGGTGGTGGAGGGCAAAGTTCAGAGCCTCCATCGCCAACTCCTGATTAACTCATGGGAAAAAAAACAGCTTGAACAACGTCTTGCGAGTTATTAAAAACATAGCTGGTTAAAGCAATAGACCTCTTACCAGGTATATTAGGAGTGATGTATTAGCTGGCTTTTGTCTACTGCAAGCAAAGTAGTTGGGCTTTATGGCCGAGCACTTAGGGCATATTAATCTCTTAAAAGTTGGGTATACTATTTAGTAAGATAAAGACCACGTAATCCTAAAGCAGTTAAACCTACAACAAACGCTGTCTTTTTTCATCTTCATGGTCATTGGCATCGCAACAAAGTCCACGTCTTCAACAGTCTTTGGGCTTTGAAACCTCGGGGATTGGAAACATAAATCTTGGGTGTATTTTTATGTTGTAATATTACTTGCACAGAATTTATAACGTTTTTTTCCCACCTCAGTTCATTACTGCTACAAGGATATCATTGTTGTAGTTAAATATTGTTTCCTACCCAGGAGTCTTGAGGTCAGAAGGCAGCAAGTATAAACATTCAACAGCAACGTACTACTTTTCTTTCGCTCCTTGCGATATTGTAAAACATTTTGGTACCTTTTTATAACTAGCAGGTAAATCAACTGTATAAATAATGGCGTCCTCTACATTTGCTAAGTAATGATTTTGTGCACCAATAACCAGTAGAAGAAACAGATATGCTCGATCATCGCTTGTGCTTGCTCACCTACAAACACCAAACGTAAGTACGAAAAAGTCGTTTAATCGTTCTATTCCCGCTATAGTTTAGGCCCTCCGATAAGTCAAAGATAAATGTTAGTCCATGCAGTTTTATGCTCTTGCTCGAGGACACGAGTGAACACCTGTGCCAGAAAGAGAAAGATTGTGAAGGTGATTCCAGTCATAGTATAATTTTCTGTGCATCGCCCAATAATAATGGGAGCACTAAGCCATGATTAAGATCCGACTTTGTCTAAAGTCTGTTCTAAACATTAATAATGAATTCTTTACAGATCCTTTCAAAAGCCTTCATTCTATTCTGTTGCTGAATGATAAACGGTATGTCATTTGTAATGGCGCTCGCAGTTCATCAAAATACTTCTGAAGGTGTAATAAAAATGAAATCTGTACACTGACCTCACCAAAGAATCAGATGATTTAAGTGATCAGCCATACGACACATTCCACACCCAGTTGATGCACAAAACACAGGTCAAAGTTTAACTGGTTCAGATAAAACAGCATCGGAAGACTAAACCAACACTTTAGCGATGTAGTCCTTTTTTAATAGGGGGGTTAAGATATCTGCTATAATGGAGTACTCACCTTTTTATGAAAAGTGCTGTCTGGGTCACAGCAATGACCAGATATCAGTGCTAAATTTTTAAGATCTGTAAGTGCGCGTGCCCCCACAGAATATTTTGCATCTTTTAGAGTATATTTAAACGCCGCTCAATTTTTCATTTTGTTTTAAAAAAAAAGTTTGTAACAATAACAACTCACGACAGTCCCCTACGGATTAAAACATGCTGTTGAAACGATTGCGGGAAACCAAAATGGGACGCACTCATGAATAATCTACAAAGTCCCTATGGTTTTAAATATAACTGAATCGAAGAAAAATAATTCGATTCAAAAAGTTGACAAATCAGGTTCCAAAGTTTGACCAGGTACTCATACCTGAAAGGTATAATGACGGTTTTATGCTCACTAAAAGAAGCAATGAGTAACTTTGACATAACTCTCATAACTTTTAACAAAGCAAATCCTAAAAACAATGTTTATCATTCAAACCTGAAAAAAGAAGATAGTAACATTACCTTTTTGATGTAGAGCTAGCTAAAAATTAAGGTTTACAACTGCCAATCAGCCTGTTCAAAGTTTTTTAGAGATACACCCAACAAAACTACTTATGAGTGGGGAAAATCCCCTCGACTCTTACAGTACATTCATTACTCTAAGTCATTATAAGAATGAGCTGATCACAGAATGAAACATATAAGATGGAGACCCTCAAAAGTTTAATGCGCTCTTTCCGTCAGGAAAGCTGCCATAATGCGATAATGAAATTATACAATTCCCTAATTTACAGATTAAAAAGATTAGTTAGTGGGGAGGTCGGATCATTTAAAACAAAAAAACAAAGACAAAACGGGAAAAGTCGTAAAAAGTGGATTAACCTGCCATAGTATTGGAAATAAAATAATTAAACTGTACTAAAAATGTCGCGAGGACCATAAGAAACCGGAGTTACATTAGCGCCTGTGAGGTATAACTTTAGAATTAAAAGACCTTGCAGACGTTGCGGACATTGAACAGAATTGAAATAGGCACCTTCTGGTATGGTTTTGAGTACACTAAAGAAGGTGTTATAAACGCAAAGAGGGTGGCGACAAGCAAAAGTTTCCTAAACAAAACCAGCTGCGCAATTCCTAGAAGCAAATAATGGTTGGCCATTATGAATATAAAATAGTACGAAACCTGACGCTCAAATGGCACTTAGAACCATATTTTAAAAGGAAAATAGAACTTTGAATTCCATAAGCCCATTTACATTTTTTAGCCGTCAAAAAAGTTTCAGAAAAGCATTCAACTCTGGCCCTTTACATGTAAGTCTTATGCCAGATGACAATAGTCGGAAAGAGATTGAAATAACGCCATATGGGAAAAAACAGTACACCCTCCACAGAAGAGAAACGGTTTTAAAGGAAGCTTCTACAAAATTACAGTTCTTTCCAAGCAGAAAATTAGGAGACACGTTCACAATGATATTTGAAATTTCTGTCTTAAAAGATGTGGAGAGGGATGGGTTGGGGGCGTTAGTGACGACCTTATAAAAGGAATTAATATTAGCTGGCAAAACTTAGACGTTAAACGTCTTAAAGTTACCATCGCCCGTTCTTCACAATGGTGAAGATATTAAGGTCATAACAACAAGCAACAAAATTAATGTTGACTTAAATAGAAACAATCTTACAGAACTGAATTGGATTAATCTTACCCATTTAGGCCTCATAGGGTTTTATTATACTGAACAGGTTTTAACAGAAAGTATGATAAACATAATAACTGGATTAGATTAAGTTCTGTTATAAAACTATGGAGCAGTTAAACTTTATGACAAAAACCCCTCATTGTTCATTAATTTGTGGACAAACTGGTTGTGGAAAAACAATATTTATCCTCGACCTGTTACAAACAGTTTATCGTTATAATTTTGATCATATTGTGATTTTCTGCCCAACACTTAAATGGAACAAAGCATATCACGATAGAAGGTTTATATGGACAGATGATGAAATATAAATTTTGTTAATCCTAGCAATAAACTGAGTGAGTGTTTAGAACGCTTTTTTATATTGTTTGAAGGAACGCAAACACTATTTATTATAGATGACTGTTCGGCAGAAAGAGACATAGTTAAAAAAGAAATACTTTGTCCCAAAACTGGCTTTCAGCGGAAGACATGCTGGAATAAGTGTGTGGATTTTATGTCAGAAATATAACTCGGTTTTAAAAGACTTTAGAGAACAGTTAAAGACTGTAGTTCTATTTCACATGAAAGACAGAGATGCATTTGATGAATGTTTGCGTGAAAATGATGTTATTGAGAATGATCAGGAAAAACATAGGATTAAGCACAAACTAAAATCTGAAAAGTTTAGTAAATTAGTATTGAAAACGGATAACCCTACGCAGTATGTTTGTTTGTAGATAATCGTTATTTTTTGGTTATTGAAGTCTTACTTGGCAAAGAACAGGAAAACACCAATTCTAGGCCACTTTCGCCCGAAAACTGGTTGATCGCGAAAGTGAGCCAGGATTGGCAAAATGCTGTTCTCTGCTCTTGTAGAGCCGACATATCGTACGACATGCCCCGACTTCATACGCTCTCACCCGATACCTGACACGATCTCACACGATCTCACAGGCTCTGGCACGCTCTCACACGCTCTCATACGCTCTCACACGCCCCCCCCCCCCCCCCCCCCCCCCCCCCCCACCACGCACCGCAGGAGTCTACTCCTACGTCCGCAGTCGTAGCTTTAAAACGGGCCCGCTTTGCGACGATCCTCAGTACGCTCGGTGAATTCACAGAGGACACAACTCAAGAAGCTACCAGAAGTTCTACCTAGAATTGCTGCAGAATTTGTTTTCTCCAGAACTTCCAGTCATGTCAGGAAGAGGCAGAGGCAAGGGAAAGGCAACAAGGGAATTTTTTTTTTGTTGTAGTATGTTTGTTGTTGTTGTTGTTGTTGTTGTTGTTGTTGTTTTGGGGGGAGGGGCTTTGTAGATTTTCTACATAGGCCAATGTTCTGTTCGTTAAACATGTTATGTGTTGCCAACAATATTTCATGATTCATTGTGCTAATTTCGGACATTTGCTTTGCTTCTTTGCAGCTCGGAACCTGACTTGGCCGGCTTCCTGATGGCGATGTGTTTACCATCGAGGGCACCAACAGCATGGGGAAAGTTCTACCTCTCCTGGAACCTGTGAGCTGCCACCTTCCACTCGTCAGGCTCTGTAGGGCACACAAGGGCCTCCTCTGCATAGCGCTGATGGATGTAATCGCACACCTCTTGGACATAGTTGCAAATGGCGGAGCTTGAAACCCTGAAATAGTGGCTCAGGTCTGTGTATCTCGTGCCGGATGCCAGGTAATTGAGGGTAATTGCCAGCTTCAGGCCAGGTGGGTAGGCCTCCCGGAAGAAGGTGTCTTGTGTTCTGATATTTGGAGTCAGAGCATCCAGTAGTTCTTGGAACATCATAGGGGTGACCCTCAGCATCCGCCTGAACTCAGGTTGGTCATCCCTCCACAGCTCATACATCAGTTTGTTGTAGACACCAAACTCTGTCCTCCTCAGCAGCCATGGTCTCACCCACACTCTTGGTCGCCTGTTCTCTGCCTCTTCAATTGCTGCCGGCTCAGCACGGTCCCACGCCTCCCCAGCATCCAGTCGCAGCATGCCTTCCTGCAACAGTCATGCGGCAGCCCCCAGTTTCAGCCTCCTGCGTTCTCTTGCACGTCTCTGGAGTCTCAGCATCTTGGTTGAGCAGTTCACCATGAATGACCAGCCAAGTGGAACATCCCCCTTTATATATCCAGGGGGACATCACGGGACACGGTTCCCCACGTCCATGTACGACCTCGTACGATCTGATACGTATTTGGTACGTTCTCATACGCTCTGGTATGCTCTGCTACGACCTGGTACGCTCCTTGTACGATGCATGGCCCATCAGCCATCGTGCAAAGATCGTACGGGCAAATCAAAAAGTTTCAAACGTGTTGGTAACTTGCAGGCGATCTCGCACGACTCCAGCCCAGCGGGGTTATATCTACGTTCTTATCATGACCTTGTACGCTTTTAACACGACTTACTACGATTCCCTCACGCTCTCCCACGGTTCCAAAATTTCGGCCGGAAGTGGAATCGTGCCAGGTCGTAGAGAAAAGATCGTGTACATGTAAATCCCGCTTAAGACATAAACATTTTGTTTCGATGACTATGCGATGCCAGCTCAGATATCCCTAGCCTAAATCTAGTGGTAATATATTTCAGACGCTTTTTATTATACTGATGTAAATAAGGTTTTATATTGTGATCACTGCAAACAGTTCTGGTCAAGCTGAATCTAATACCAATTTGGATACGATTGGATCAGGTTTGCCACCGGCTGTCCATAAGCCTTGTTCAGAGACAACATCTATATAATAAGTGAGCTGTGTGTGTGTGTGTGTGTGTGTGTGTGTGTGTGTGTGTGTGTGTGTGTGTGTGTGTCAGGCTGAAGTTGGCGGCCAGGAGAATCGACGGATCGTCACCAAACTTGGAACGAACCTAGAGGGACATCTCCCGAGTAACATTGATTGGATAGTTTCTACAACAGTTATTTATGACCGTTAAAAAACCGTTAACAACACGTACTCCCCTAAAAACGATTAAAAAAACACTCTTTTCTGATGTTGGCGGCAAAGGGAGTAGTCGGATCGCCACCAAACTTGGCATGAGTCTACAGGCACATACTGTGGATAACATAGGGTCATTCGATAGTTTTTATGACCGTTATTTATCACCATTAAAAAGCGTTATTTTCTAAATTTAGACCGTTCTTGATGAAATTTGGTATACATGTGTAGTTTCAAATGCTGAACATGGATATACAACATACACGAACCGAAACTTAAAATTGACCGTTAAAAATCGTTATTATATACATTTAGACCGTTCTTGATAAAATCCGACATAAAGATGCAGTTTTACACGCTGAACAATGATATACAACTTACACGAACGGAAACTTAAAATTGAGCGTTAGAAACCGTTATTTTCTAAATTTAGACCTTTCTTGATCAAATTTGGTATACAGGTGCAGTTTTACACGCTGATCAATGATAGACAACTATTATGAAAAGAAAATTTATATAATAAGTGAGCTCTGTGTGTGTGTGTGTGTGTGTGTGTGGGGGGGGGGGGGGTGTCTGTCAGGCTGAAGTTGGCGGCCAGGAGAATCGACGGATCGTCACCAAACTTGGCACGAAGCTAGAGGGACATCTCCCGAGACCGTTCTTGATGAAATTCGGCATACAGGTGCAGTTTTTACACGCTGAACAATGATATACAACTTACACGAACGGAAACTTTAAATTGAGTGTTAAAAACCGTTAAGAACCGTTATTTTCTAAATTTAGACCGTTCTTGATGAAATTTGGTAAACAGGTGCAGTTTTACACGCTGATCAACAATAGACATTTAATATGAACAGAAACTTAAAATTGACCGTTAAAAACCGTTAATTTCTAAATTTAGACCTTACTTCACGAAATTCAATATGCAAGTGCAGTTTTGAACGCAGAACAATGATATACAATTTATACGAACCGAAAGTAAGATAAGATATCACACACACAACACACACACACACACACACACACACACACACACACACACACACACACACACACACACACACACACACACACACACAGATATATATATTATATATATATACATATATATATATATATATATATATATATATATATATATATATATACAATGAACTAATAAATTTCGTATTTCATTACCATTTTTCATGCGCCAAAACGTATGTAACAGACGACACTAATTTGAAAAACCTTACTTCGTAAGTTAGTGTTGAAAAACATCATTTATCTTTTGCTGAATGCTACAAAGTGACTGGAAAATTCCCAACTGTGTATCCAAAATTATTGTTCAAACATATAAGGAAAACTGGGGCATAAAGTAACATTTTCAATTTATATTTTTACAATTAATTCTTCTATATACGATACATCATACCACTTTTACATTCAAGTTAAGGCCTTTCAGTTGGGTTTAACGTCCGCGCCCAAATTAAGGTGTCGGTTCCACAAACTCTTCCTTCTTGGAGGCAAATCTACAGAGGAGTATGGGATGCCAAGAGTCACACAACAACAAACTGTGTCTCGAGAATACTACCTCGAGACCAATTACGACCCTGCTGCACTCCGGGCAGCAGCTGATGACCAGCTGAAGAAGCTGACAGCTGACCAGAGAGACGTGTACGACAGCTTTATGACCATGGTTGAGCAGAGGCAGGACCCCACAGCAAGCTGCAACATAATGTTCCTTGATGCTCCAGGAGGGACAGGAAAGACCCCCATCCTGAATCTTATCCTGAACAGGATCTGCTCCACAGGCAAAACAGTGCTAGCCACTGCTTCCAGTCGCATTACCGCTACTCTTTTGCCGGGTGGGCGGACAGTGCATAGCACTTTCAAGGTCCCCCTGAATGCGGACAAGCAAGAAACACCAACCTGCTCTGTCAAGCGTGGGTCAACGTTGGCCAAAATCGTCAAAGAGGCTGCAGCCGTCATAATTGATGAAGCTCCCATGACCCACAAAGATGTCTACGAGGCCATGGACTCTACGCTGCAGGACATTACCCAAGTGCACAGGCCAATGGGAGGCATCCCAACGCTGTTCTATGGGGACTTCTGGCAGATCCTCCCTGTCGTCCTCAATGGCACCAGAGCCAACATTGTCAATGCCTGTCTGAAGAAGTCCTACCTGTGGCGAAGCATAGTTGTTAAACATCTAACCACCAACGTGAGAGCCCACCTGTCTGGAAATCCCCAGACAGCCAGCTTCGCCAAACTTCTGATTGACATTGGCAATGGTGCCATTGAGCCATCAGAGTTTCCAGATACTATATCGGTCCCACTAGCACTATGCCAGTTTTCAGATAGCCAGAAGGATCTGATAGAAGCAGTCTACCCGGATCTTCATGCTCACTATGCAGACTCAGACTGGTTAGCGGAAAGGGACATAATCTCCTACCTGAATTAGACTGTCAACAGGCTGAACAGAAAAAATCGTAGCTAACTTCCCTGGAGAGGAAACTCTGTACAGATCTGTTGACACGGCCAAGAATGACGATGGGGCAGTCCTTTATCCACAAGAACTCCTGAACTCCATTGAGATTTCTGGACTTCCACCGCATGAACTGTTGCTAAAATCTGGAGTCCCCATCATCATTCTCCGCTCCCTGGACCCGCCAAAGGTGACCAATGGCACCTGAGGTGCCATCACCAGACTACACAGGAACGTTGTAGAAGCGAAAATATCCTGTGGCCCCTACAAAGGTGAACCGGTGCTGCTCCCCAGAATTCCTCTGGAACCCATGGACTCACTCCTGCCATTCCAGTTCCGACGGCTTCAGTTTCCCATGAAACCAGCTGTCGCTCTGACAATCAACAAGAGCCAGGGTCAGCATATTCATCCCTTGGGGCAGACCTGACCGTTCCGTGTTTTACACATGGAATGTTCTACGTTGCAGCATCACGAACTGGAAGCGCAGGAACACTGACTATATTTGCGCCAAACAGGGAGACCAGAAATGTTGTCTACCCAGAGGCCCTCCAATTGACATGATACATCGTGAAAATGCAATCTTTTCACAGAGTTGTCATGTTTGAGTTGGGTTTAACGTCCGTGCCCAAATCAAGGATATGCAGATGGCTGGTCCGTCACATTAGCCTGACACCTGCGGGGCCAGGGTGGATATCAGGGTGAACTATGGTCATTTTAGCTGGAAATATTTCACGTGAAAATTTCCAAGACCAAGCCGGGATTCCAAACCATGACCTTTGGATCATGAGTCTAGCGCCTTATCCACTAGGTTATGGCGGCCCCTACAGAGTTGTCATTTTGGAACACTTCAATCGAGGAATTGAGAATGCATCGGTAGGTTCACAAAGTACAGTCATCCCTCTATGGACTGTGTATCGCATTACGAAAAAAAATCGTGAGGGAAACCAGATTGAGAGGCAAGAAGGGAGGGACGTTCGAAGAAATTGGGTGAAGTAGATAGGAGGAGGATGGGGCATTTGGTTTGGTATGGGAGGAATGAAACAAACCAAGCTGAATTTTAGTGTATTGTCTTTTAAGTGGTGAGAGAGAGTGGTGGCCAGAAAATTATTGTACAGATAAACCCGAGCGAAGCCGGGTACACTGGCTAGTGTACCATAAGAGAGAGAGAGAGAGAGAGAGAGAGAGAGAGAGAGAGAGAGAGAGAGAGAGAGAGAGAGAGAGAGAGTTGTAGGTAAGAGTGGGTACAGAGGATGGAGGGTACAGTGATGCTAGAAAGCTCAAAGAAGGGTAGGAGGTTGAATGGGTTCTTCCGACTTGATCAGATTTTAGTTAGCTGAAATTTGCGTAGTACGTGACACTTTCAGGATGGCTTTTATTTTCCACGTGAAATTTGTCGATATTTTGTTATCATTCTTGTTCAATATTAGGACAGCGTACAGTTAGTGTGACAATAAAAAGATTTCAGTCAGTCAGTATTTCACACTACATCTGTGAAGTTCTGAAATCAACATACGCAAATGATCATAAAGAAAACTATTTGCCTACACATCTGTCGACCTACCTA
This sequence comes from Conus ventricosus, assembly GCA_018398815.1. NCBI lineage: Eukaryota > Metazoa > Mollusca > Gastropoda > Neogastropoda > Conidae > Conus > Conus ventricosus. Next base: position 16,400,787 of record CM031613.1, read on the forward strand.
CCTACTCAATTGTTACATTATTAACCCATCACTAATCAATAATTACATTGATACAAAATTAGATGGACAAAACTAAATTATGTAAGTAAAGTACACTGATGAATAATCAACCGAACAATCTATCAAGCAAGCAGTTTATTAATAGTCTATGAATTATTTGTTTTTTCAGTCAATCACGTACTCGCTCACTCATTTGACCAAGAAATTAAAAGTAGCAGGACAGTTTGTATAAGGTTTTTGGTGCGTAGATAAAGAATCAATCAATTTATCAATAAGGAATGAATGAATCAATGAATCAATAAATGAATGATTGACTGAATGAATGAATCAATCAATAAATCAAGCATCCGAAACAAGTACATAAATAAGTAGTAAGTAAATGAATGAATGCATGAATGAATGAATGAATGAATGAATGAATGAATGAATGAATGAATGAATGAATGAATGAAGGAATGAACGAATGAACGAATAAATCAATGAATGGATGGATGAATGTTAAAAAAAATCAATGAAACAGCGTACGAGCGAAAGAATTAACACATGAATGGATACTATCACAATGTTTATGATCAGGTGATGGCTGGTATCTTGGAGACCTTTCTTTTAGGCAGCTTTCATTCCTCAGAATCACTTTCTCCTGCTTGTGGTCTGCAAGTCTACATTTGCAGACACATACCTTTTTAAATTTATAACCACACAGGAAGCCAGACATTCCTCCTAACAAGGAATCATTCCAGTGTCACAAATCTTACATTAGATGGCAACGTGATGGCATCTGTGAAAACGACGATGAATACAACAGTAAGAGATGAAATGTACACATCTGTATTACCAGCAAATGTAACGTTGACAAGAAGGGACTTTTATAGACAGTGTGCCCATTCCAGCACTTCAGCTCCAGCAAATATATCTCCTTTGGTCACTTTGACGCCTTTGACAAAAGGCGACCCTACAGACGGGTCTCATACAAATATCAGCAAAACAAACTGTAGCATGAAATACACGAAATCCGTTTGTGACATGATTGTGTTGGCGGAAGAGGTTGCAGCAAATACGTCTGGGATAGACAACGTTTGGGCCGAAAATAACCCAAAACCTTACGGATCTTTTCATGAGGGCGTTAATGTATGTCTTGAACACAATGGGCCTATTTTGATTCAGAGTGAAATATGGGCTTCATTTAGCTTTAGCTCGGGAGGCCCAGAAGCGACAGATAAACCGATGTGTTGGATAAGATGGATATCACCTGCGAAAACGATCACCCGCATTCTCATTATAAATCAACATTGCGCCAGTGCACACGTGACAGCCCTTGTGTTTGAGTTAAATTCAGACCTTTCAAACAGACCAAGAACAAAATTGTTGTTGAATCTCTGTGAGAGCCTAGTCAACGTCTATTACAGAGGAGAAACTAATGAACTTCTTATCCTTTATAGGGTGGAAAATATTGAAGCCTTGACCTCAGTGTGGTTCATAACTCAAGCCATAACGATGGAGCCACTTGAAATTCTCTTTACAGGTAGAAAAGTAGGTAAGAACAAACTTTATGATGACCATAATAGAAAGCATTGCATAATAACATATTCATGACGTCGGGAAAATGTGCAAATATATGCACCATTACCCACACACAAACACACTCACACACATATACATACACAGACACACAAAAACAGGCTTAGACACATAGACACAATGATCCCCCCACACACACTCACACTCACACACACACACACACACACACACACACATACACACACACACACACACACACACACACACACACACACGCACGCACGCACGCACGCACGCACACACACACACACACACATGCACACACACTCATAAACACATACATATACAAGCACAAAATCACACACACACACACACAGACACACACACACACACACACACACACACACACACACACACACACACACACACACACACACACACACACACACACACACACACACACAAACACAACACACACACACACACACACACACACACACACACACACACACACACACACACACACACACACACACACACACACACACACACACACACACACACACACACACCTGGAAAACCTATGAATGACAAAATCAGCTACTGCCCTATAGCCCTCACTTCCCATTGTGATAAACTTGTAGAAAAATTGTTTTAAATAGGCTCATGCACTTTTGTGAAAAGAAGAATGTAATACCAATTAATCAAGCTGGATGTATGAAAGTAAAATCTACAGTTGAGCACTTGGTTAAATTATCTACTCAAATAAAGCGTCAGTTTGCTCGTAGGAAAAGTATACTCGCTACCTTCTTTGATGTTAAAAAAGCCTATGACCAAGTCTGGCACAGGCGCTTCTAATACAAACTGAAACTGATTGGAATTTCTGGAAACATGTACAATTATATTAAATCATTTTTAAATAACAGAAGTATGTTAGCCAGAGTAGGAAGAAGACACTCAACACTCAGAAAACTAGACATGGGAATTCCGCAAGGTTCAGTATTAGCAGCTATTCTTTTTAACATCCTTATTCGCGATCTCCCAAAAGCAGTTTCCAAAAATGTCGTTCTAGTGCAAAACGCAGATGATATCTGTATGTGGATGGAAGTAACTCTGAAAAAGTCAACCCCACAAAGAGCACATAATTATGTTAGAAGACTCTATCAAAGAGATTTAGATAGCATAGGAAACTATATGAAAGAAAGTGGTCTGTCCTTGTCCACTGAAAAAACAAATATGATGTTGTTTAATGCAGGAAGCAATCCAGAAAATTTACCAGTCTTCAAACTTCTAGGGGAACCTTTAGAATATAAACAAAGTATTAAATGTTTAGGACTTTTCTTTACTCCAAAATTATCTTGGAATATTCACTTTGAATATATATTAACAAAGGCTAGGAAAAGTCTTAATTTACTAAAGATCATAAGCAGACTTCCCTTGGGAATGGATTCAAAAACTCTACTTCATCTTTCTATTGCTCTTATTAGATCAAAACCTACATATGGTCAAGAAGTGTACTTTAGCGCTCCAAAATTTCTTCTAAAAAAGTTACAAAGTTTGGATTGCAAAGCCATTAAATTTGCCCTCGGTATCCCTATTCATGCCTCAAACGCAAAGACATATAGAGAAGCTGAAATTTTGCCCTTTGATGATTATCGTGAACTAGCTGCATCAAAATTTGTCATAAAATCGAGTGCTGGTGATAATTACATTCAAGAAGATTTAAAAATTAGATCAGACGCTGACTTTCCAAAAAGGGCAATTACGATTAAATCGCAAGAAACAATAGCTACATATACTTCTGATTTGATTAAATGTTCAAAAATAGATATTAAAGAAGTGGCTAAAAACATCTTCTTCATCTATTCCATCATGGGAGATTCCAAAACCTAATCTTGATACTGGTTATTCTGATATTTAAAAAGGGTAAATATTAATATCATCACAAATTTAGCAAGATGACATGTATACGAAAGATATCAAAATTATTTTCAGGTGTTTACTGATGGTTCCGTTTTAGATGATGGAAATGTTGGTGCAGCATTTGTTGTTCCTTCCCGTAAAACTCAAAGATCGTTCTTTCTGGGTAGCAATTTATCTATATTCACAGCCGAATTAGTAGCTATAATGATGTCAATGGAATTTCTAACAGATCTTCCCATTAACATCGCTCAGATAGTTTTCTTTGTAGATTCAAACTCAGTCCTACTTGCCCTTGACGCCTCTAATATATCGACACGACCCGACCTTGTGTTTGAAATTAAATATCTTTTATATTGTCTGGTGTCTAAAGGCATTATTATAGAATTTTGCTGGATTCCTTCGCATACTGGTATACTTGGAAATGAATTGGCTGATAGGGCTGCGAAAAAAGGTGCTAAAAAGCAGGGTCATTTTCTGAGTTGAAAATAAAACCGTCAGTAGTAGAATGTTATCATACCCTTGAATTGACTGCATGGAAAAGAGCTCAAACAAATGTTGATGCGTCTACTGAGATTTCATCCAACCAATGGGAAGCTTTTCCAATAGACCTTGTATTAAGAAAAATGCCTGATCTTCCAGTTTATTATTCCAGACAAATATCTTCCCTTATAATTCGATTAAAGCTAAATGCTTTGAAAACAAAGTTTAGTAGAAAAAAAAATACTAACTGTATTTGTGGTAAAGAGATAACACTAAGCCACATTTTGTTCAATTGTCCCAAGTTGACTGCTTTCTTACCATCATCATTACGATCCAATACTTTTTGTGAAAAAAACTTGCAAGATCTACTTTCGAATTATACTCTACTGATCGAAATTGCTGAATACTTAATAGATAGTCCGATTGGGTTTTTTATTTAGATAGTTTTGAGCTAACTCTTTTTGTGTAAGATGGTGAAGGATTTTTGTTTTCTTGCTATATGTTAGTTTTTATTTCACCCAACTAATTGTTGTATTTAAGATTATTGATATGTTTATTGTTCAGTTTAGACGCATATACAGAGACATACACGTACACACGCTTACACATTCATGCTTACACAACACACAGGCTTATTCATTTAATCATTCAGTCAGTAAGTCACTCTCTTCTTTCATTCACGTCTAATATCACTCAAAGTGAACAGACGTTAAACAGAAGTACAAAGAACGAACACACACACACACACACACACACACACACACACACACACACACACACACACACACACACACACACACACACACACACACACACACACACACACACACACACACACACACACACGCACACGCACGTTCAACATCCACACATACACTCTCTCTCTCTCTCTCTCTCTCTCTCTCTCTCTCTCTCTCCTCTCTCTCTCTCTCTCTCGCTCGCTCGCTCTTTCACACACACACACACACACACACACACACACACACACACACACACACACACACACACACACACACACACACCACACACAAACACACACACACACACACACACACACGCACGCACGCACGCACGCACGCACGCACGCGCGTGCACGCACGCACGCACGCACGTACACACACACACACACACACACACACACACACACACACACACACACACACCACACACACACACACACACACACACACACACACACACACACACACACGCATGAATACACTCTCACACGCACACAGAGAGGCGAGCGCTTGAACGTAGCCACATACACACTAACAAATGGAACACACACACACACACACACGCACACACACACACACACACCACACACACACACACACACACACACACACACACACACACACACACACACACACACACACACACACACACACCACAACACACACACACACACACACACACACAAACACACACACACACACACACACACACACACACACACACACACACACACACACACACACACACACACACACACGTAGCCCCCAACACACACACACACACACACACACACACACACACACACTCGCACGCACACGTGTGTGTGCGCGCGCACACACTTACACACACACCCACACACATAAACACAAACACACACACAAGCGCACGCACATGCACATACAAATTTGCCATATCTAATCGAACATCTGGCGAATACTATGTACCAAGCACTTATTTTACAATCAGTCAACGTGAAAAGCAACAAACTGCCCAAATTACCAGATTATCATTATCCACCTGTGTGCGAGCAAGTTGAGGATACTTCCAAAATCAGTGTAGCTATATATATTAAAGAAGGGATAGATTACAAAGTATGTCCTCCCCCTGCGCCAAATAATACCCAAGGTTTGCATTTGTGTGCAGCTCAAGTAACATTTAATGAAATTCATACAATAAACATAGTTTCTGCGTACTCACCAAAAGGACCCAATGAATTTAACACAGAATGGTTGCATACTCTTCAAGGTAAAGAAAAGCGGCTGCTAGCAGGGGATTTTAACGCTCATTCTCCATTTTGGGATAAAGATTGTGCATCAGTCACTAGTAACCGCCTTGTTGAAAATATTGTTGACTCTTGTTTGTATATGCTTAACGATGTCCGCATCACTAGAAGTTTAGACATCTCAACACACCGGGCATCAGCAATTGATTTGACTTTGGTATCTCCTTTCCTAGCCCCAGAATGTAGCTTGAATACCTTTGACGATACTTTGGGAAGCGATCACCTTCCTATTATCATAACATTTAATGAAATGACGGTCTTATGAATCTCACGAGGACCTAATTCCAAAATATGATTATTAACTTGCTGACTGGGAGAAATTCAAAACTAGTCTGGCTGTTTGCCATACTAAAAGTGTTGATACTGATGACATAGATCAATTATATTCATACTTTACTTGTGCCATTCTTAGAGCTGCTGATGTAGCAGTTCCAAAGTTCCATCCAGTCAAATCAAACACACATTCAGGAAATATCTAGTGGACACAAGCCTGTGATGCAGCCGTAAATAATAAGAAGTCAATGTTTAAGATATATCTAAAAGACAAATCTCCAGAGAATCTAATTGCCAAAAGAAAAGCAAATCATCATGGCAATATGGTAATAGCGCAGGCGAAAAGGCAACACTGGTCCCCTTTTTGTACAAATGAAATTTTAAACCATACAGATCTAAAAAAAAATTGGAAAAAAAATTAATGACATGAAAAAAGTGTAAATTTGCCACCTTGTCCTATAAGACTGAAGAACAAAGAATTTCCGTCAAACTCAGAAAAGGCAGAATTATTCGCTGGTCTGTTTTCAGATTCTATGCGTCTAAAAAGTCTGACCCTTAAAAATAAAACATACAGAACTGAAGAAGAAGGGAAAGATGATTACAAAGATTCAGTTAGTGACAACAGTCACTTCATCAATGCCCAAATTAGTTTTGATGAAGTCAAAGATGCAGCTACATCTCTTCCTAACAAGAAATCATGTGTAGGATTAGATATAGTTTCTGATGATATGCTAAAACACTTGCCAGATAACTTTGTGTTATTGTCACATAAATTGTTTCAGAAATGTTGGGTTGAGGGTGTTATGCCAGAACAATGGAAGCAGTATGTCATCGTTCCTATTCTAAAGTATGGTAAAACTCCAGTGGATAAACATAGTTACAGGCCAGTTGTACTAACCTTACATACATGTAAACTTCTGGAGATGATTATTTTTAAGAAGATTGGTTCATTATTTTCAAGTAAATAAAATCATTCCCATCAACGAAACAGGCTTCAAAAAAGGCAGGTCTGCAATCGATAATTTGGTGAAACTTACAACAAACGTAAAACAACAGTTTGCGAGAAGAAAAAACGTTATTGCAACCTTCTTTGATATCACAAAAGCCTATGACCAAGTCTGGCATGCCAAGCTTCTTTACAAACTAAAACAGACTGGTTTATCGGGACATCTATATCATTATATTAAATACGTTTTGAGTAAAAGAAGTACACAGGTTCGAGTAGATATTTCATACTCAAATTTTAGATCTCTTCACGTGGGCTTGCCACAAGGTTACGTAATTGCACCTCTGTTATTTCATATCTGGATGAACGATTTGCCATCACATTTGTCAAAACATGAAGTATTAATACAATATGCAGATGATATCTGTATATGGAAGAATGTTATAATGAAAAGAAATACATCTAAAAGGGCATTAAACTATTTCAAGAAGCTATATTAAAGGGAACTTGATAAAATAAACAATAATATGGTAAAAAAATGGTCTTGCATTATTTACAGAAAAGACTCATAATTTATGATGCTTTTCAATAATGGTAGTAATCATCCTGAGCTACCATTGTTTAATATTGAAAACGACACAATTCACTACCAGGATTCAGTAAAATGTTTGGGTTTGTTTCTTACGACAAAGCTACCGTGGAACGCTCATATCAACCATATTGTTACTAAAGCAAGACAATGCTTAATTTGTTTTAAGTTATAAGTAAACAATACTGGGGACAAGACAGCAAAACTTTGAGACATCTTTGCACAACATTAATTCGATCAAAATCGTCTTATGGACAAGAAATGCTTTTTAGTGCTCCAAATTACTTACTTAAGAAACTTCAAAGTATCGATTGCAAAAGATACAGGCTTGCTCTTTGTGTACCCTCTTACGCATCAACCCTCGGAACTTATAAAGAAATTGGAGAATTGCCCTTGGATGAATATCGAAATCTTGCATGTGCAAGGTACGTTCTTGGGACCTCAACAACTGACAACGTTGTCTCGGAAGAAGTACAAATAAAATCAAAAACAAATTTTCCTATATGGGCCAGACAGATATCTTCATTAAAGCCAACTGGTTGACATGTATCAGACTTATTTAAAGAGTCGGATATAAATCCACACAGTATTGATCCACAGCAAGTAGTGTCTCCTTACCCTACCTGGGAGATGAATAATCCACATTTTGATATTGATTAGACTGATATGAAGAAGAATGACAATCCAACTATTATGCAAAGTGAAGTCCGACTGTACCTAGAGAAAAATACCCAAATCATTTAAAGGTATACACAGATGGCTCACTCTTAGATGATCACCGTGCTGGTCCAGGTTTTGTTATACCAGCTTAAAAAAGAAGAAAAGCCATGCTTCATTGGTAAAAAGCGATCAATATTTACCGCCGAACTCGTTGCTATACTTATGGCTCTTTCTTTTATTTTTATTTTTAACATTTTTATTTGTTTTTATTGTTATTCCTCATACAAAGAGAAAAAGGAAGAAAAAAAGACAGACACACACCCATACACATATAAAGAAGTCAAACAAAAAACCAACAACAAAAAAGAAATTAACAGCAACACTCATAACTAAAAATTAGGTATAAAGCAAGAAACAGACAGACAGACTGACAAAACAAACAAACAAACAAACCACACACATGAAAAAAGAAAGAGAGAGAGAGAGAGAGAGAGAGAGAGAGAGAGAGAGAGAGAGAGAGAGAGAGAGAGAGAGAGAGGGGGTATTTCAGCATAGCATTGTCTATGTATACAAAACCATGGCTACTTTTTGACAATGCTATAGAAAATATACATAAACCTGTATGCATCATATTATTTTAATACTACTACCCATAAGAGATGTATACATGCGTTTGACGAAAAAGAAAAAAAATATATATATATATGTACACACACACACCACACACACACACACACACAACACACACACACACACACACACACACACACACACACACACACACAACACATATATATATAATATATATATATATATATATATATATATACATATATATATATATATATATATACATACACACACACACACACACATATATATATATGTATATATATATATATATATATATATATATATACATACACACATAACACACAAACATATATATACACACATACATACACAAATATACACACATATATTGCAAGATAAATCAGCATGTACACACAAATAATATAGGGGGAAAAACAAAACAAGCAAACAAACAAACAAACAAAAAAACAGACGGACAGACAGACAAATAGACAGCGTGACAGAATGGGTTGGGTCACAGCAAGTGAAGATAATACATGTTATTATCATAAGGTACATTATTTCTTGAGTGCCAATAACATAAATATTTCAGCAACAGACAAGGGCCACACAGGGTATCCTCAGCAAAGGATCCAAACAAAACAAAACAAAAAGAAGGAAAAAGATGACATGATTAGCCTAGTAATTGTTGTTATATTATACATCATACGCATTTATATATTAATGCAGGAAAGATATGTTCCTGAGACGGTAGCTAAAGCAGCTAGGTATTAGAAACCAAAGCTTCATAAGCAAGCCATCTGTCATGAAAACCCATGTGGTTCATGGTTAAGTATGAGTTATATTTTTCAATTCTATATCTATAGGTCACAATTTTCAAGAAGACTGCTACATGTGGAAGACTGCCTACTAACTTACACTTATATATGTAATGTTTTGCTAGAAGAATAATGAAGTAAAAAATATAATCAATTGCGATTGTTATGTCGAAACCTAAATGTATGAGAGACTCTGTTAAGCGTATGTTCTGTGCATGAGTGCATTTCTCTTTTACTACATCAATTGACCTACTCCAAAAACATTTGACATGAGTACATTTCCAAAGCATATGGTCAATAGAATCTTTAAATAATCCGCAAAAATTGCACTTATCATTATCAGTAACACCGATTTCTTTCAAAATAATATTTGTACCTAAACACATGTGAATTATTCTTAGCTGAAACCACTCAAGTTTTACATCCGTAATCTTATGTGCATAAAAAAAGCATGAATTCCAGTCATGAGCTTGTGAAAGTTTGATGTCCTATTTGTCACAGCACGGAGCTCTCAACTGATTATCATCAATCAGTATATCGTAATAAGTCTTTGAACTTTTATAAGTGGCAAACAATATCTTATAACAGAATGAAGAAGTAATACATTTTTTGTTTTCGATGGTAATGTCAAATCTTTTTATGAATTCAATTATTGCCAACTTATACCCTGTATAAGTTAGAAAATCAATGTTGACATCATATTTTTCCTTAAATTGTCCGTGGGAAAGAAACTGACCATTATCATCAAAAAAATGTGCGAGGTAATAGACACGTTTGTTTTGAACCATTTTAGAGACAATGTGTCTTTTCCCAACTTGAATACGTTTGTTGAAGCAAACTGGTTCAGCAAGTAGTTCAACGGATTTTTTTGGCAGACATTTGTAATAAAAAAAAGTTTGTAAGCTTCAAGGACATCTGCCCAGAACGGATTGAATTTTGTAAATTTTGAGATAATCTCTGGACCATGTTTACTCATATGAGGCCAATGAGGAAAATTACCGAGAAGAATATGTTTCCATTTGTGGTTTGATCTCTCAGCCCTAAGGATCCAGGATAGTTTTAAAGATGTGATGTAAGTTTTTACATCAGGAAGGCCAATACCTCCATTCCGTATGCTTTTATGCACTGTTTTTCGACTGATTTTGTCTGTTTTTTTTTATTCCACACAAACTTGTAACATATTTTCTGATATGTTTGAAAGAAAACATCTGGTGGGTTTGGTAGAAACAGCCAAAGATGAGTCAGCTTTGAAAGGATGATGGATTTCAAAATTGCTACTCTACCTAGGGGCGTAATCGGGCGTTTTACCCATATTTTGAACAAATGATTTACATCTGCTAGTCTTTCTGCGTAGTTTATTTCTATGCAATCTTTCAAGTCATTTGTGAACCATATACCAAGTATTCTAAATTTTTGTGGATTCCATACAATTTCTAAGTTGTCCATGTAGTGGTTTTGACTGTTTTGTACACTTCCAAGCCAAACTGCGCTCGTTTTACTCAAATTCATATGAAGACCTGAGACGCAGTCAAATCTTAAAAGAACTTCGATACAAGTTTCAAAGGATTTCTTATCCCCTGCTAGTAAAAACTCGGTGTCATCAGCATATTGAGATATCTTAAATTCAGTTTCATTCATTCTGATTCCCTGAATATCTTGATTTTTCCTTACCATAATGGCTAATATTTCGACAAAAATTACGAACAGATATGGTGAAATTGGGTCTCCTTGTCGACATCCTTTTTTTTTTTTTTTTTTTTTTTGCTGTCCCAACCTCTGCGCTACCTCAGAGGCAGTGCACCCACGCCGCTCATTCCGACACCCCGTCCACAGCCACAGCCCGGTCAGCCCCGCCGCAGCCCCAGCACCAGCAATCCACAGGGAGCAGTCAATGTCAAGTCGTCATGAGGCAACCCACCGGAGGAGACACTGCACTGCTGCCGAGTCACTTCGGTGGTGTTCAGTGGCGCCTGTTCTGATCTAACATACGCAGGACACCACCTACTAAGCCCCCTACTGACGACAATAATTGCTTAGTCGCGGAGCCGGCGTGAGTGAGCTCTCCCTCCGGAGGGCGCCACCACGTCCGTCCAACGACAGCCCCCATGGACTCGCCGATACCGGTGACCCCGACGGAACCAAACCAAGACCACAGACGCGGAGAGGACATCGAAACTGAGGTCACCACGAGAGCAGGGCATGAAGGGCCACAGAATTTGAGACTTTTTTTAAAATGCTGAGCAATGGGAATGAGGATGATTAAGATGATGCTACGGATTTCCATTTCGGTCTGAGACTACATGACAGGGCTGTACTCTATGCTTCCTTTCATAATATATCCTGGCGTCAACCAGGCCCGAGAGATACAGGCACCTGCAGTGTTGGTCATGAAATTTGAGCAACACTCTCAGAAACGCATCCATTAAGTGGATGAAACTCGACTGTGTGGTCCCAGTCTTCCCAACTGAGTCCGCAGCAAACTCAACTCTGGGTAGGAGCCGGTCGGGGCAGAAAAAACCCACATGACTCTGATGGGATTCGAACCCACGACCTCCCAGCCGGGAGTCCGCGACGCTAACCACTTCGCCACGGCCGCTGGTTCGACATCCTTTTAATATGGAACCAATGTGAAACCTGTCCGTTCACAATAACACAAGACTTGATATTTTTGTAGAATGTGCTTATCCATCTACAAATATCTCTTTGGAAACCAAATGCCTTTAGAACTTTAGACAAAAATTCCCAATTAATCGAATCAAAGGCTTTTTCAAAGTCTATGTTTAACAACAAACCAGGCAGATCATTTTCATCTAAATAGGATATAGCGTCAAATATCAATCTTATGTTGTCGCCGATGTATCTATTTCTAATAAATCCGGGTCTGATCTTCATTTTGATTTTAGGCAACAGATTTTATTCGGTTAGCAATGCAAGAGGACCCTATCTTATAAATGACGTTTAACAGAGAA
>CM031613.1:16413679-16443653 GCA_018398815.1 Conus ventricosus
CTCCTAAAGGTGACCGCGAAAAGTGTGTATTTGACTCCTCTGCCTTTCGGTTTTAGAAGAGCTATCCCAGAAAGGGTGTGTCAATACCGTAGTATTTGTTGTTTTTTTAAAAAAAAACCCAAAGGTGCCACCTAAGAAGCAAAAGAAAATCATGAAAGAGCAAAACAGCTACATTTCTTGTGAAAAGTAGAAAATATAAAAGATAACCTCTTAAGACACAAGTGCTGAGGGCCAGTTCTTGGAATGAATCCGCAAGGGACTAAATAACAAAAAACTAATAAATTCCAAGGAGAAGTACCGAGCACCATTCCAACAACTTACAGAGCAGCTTGGTGTTGCAATGACTGCAAGAAATATTCAATTATAAACAAAGCTTGCTCTTATGTCTTAGATTGAAGAAATAGGGGTAGATAAGCATTCATATCTGCAGTGGTAGTGAATACTGCCTAACTAACAGCATGTGATCAAGTGGGTGGACGGCGAAAAAATAAATAAATGCTTCTCAAAATGAGCCTTCAGCAAGCTTATAATCTCCAATAACTCCTGGTCATATACCGATATTTCGAAAACTGATTGTTCTTCCTCAGTGGCCGCGGAAAGTGGTAATTTGACTCCTCTGCCTTTTCGGTTTTAAGAAGAATGCTATCCCAGAAAAGGCTGGTGTGCAATACCGTAGTATGTTTGTTCAGTTTTCAAAAAAAAGGGCGATCGAAAAAAAAGAAACACCCGAAGGTGCTGGGGAGGACCCAGGGAAGCACTGTCTTCGCCCGCCTTAAGAGCAGTCCTGTACCACCCTTGGAGGCCTGCGCTGTGTTGACGATGGGTACAGGCACGCACAGGACACTCCATTAAGATATCAAGGGTTAACTGCTCCTGAACAGAGGTAAATCAGACTACAGGATGCAGCTCATAACAGCCTCAAAGTAGCATCCCCATGGGTGTACCAGCCCGTATTTCATGACTGCAGAGCCCACCGGCGAAAAAACCACCCCCAGCTGCCGAGCACACCCACAGACCCAACCACCCCTGCCCACGGACAGATGAAGACAGTGCCACTCCAGACACAGCCAAGCTTTCGCCATACGGTCTTATGTGCCCTCAAGAGAGATCCAAAGTTGTAGTCTTTCCCACTGTCAACAGGACTTTCCCTGTGGTCAGTGGGTCTTTCCTCACCGTCACTGGACCTTTCTCCAGGGTCAGCCTAGTTAAGGCAAAGAAGAAAAAGAAACACCCGAAGGTGCTGGGGAGGACCCAGGGAAGCACTGTCTTCGCCCGCCTTAAGAGCAGTCCTGTACCACCCTTGGAGGCCTGCGCTGTGTTGACGATGGGTACAGGCACGCACAGGACACTCCATTAAGATATCAAGGGACATAACTGTAGTTAACACTGCGTGAGAGTGTGTATGTGTGTCAGTATGTGTGTGTGCGCGCGTGATTGGCGTTGGCATTTTTACGCCCGTGCGCATATGTGTATGCACAAAGCGCATCAGAGAGTCATAGGAATTACACCATTATTTAAACCCGACGCATAGACGCCTTACTAACCGAGAAACGGGGGGGGGAGTACACGAACTACTTGTCGTTTCGTACACCGCATTCTTTTACGTCAGATTTTGCGTCCTACTGACCGGGATAATTGGGAAAATGCCTGACGTTTCGTACCCGCCCTCCCAGTACCATTACGTCAGATGTTGGCGGTGTCGACGACGGTCGTTTAATCCGAATTTACGGTCCTCTGCCGCTGGGAAAAAGAAATTGTTAAACGTTTAATCGCGTGAAAGTAAGGTCCTACGTTTAAATTTGAAAGATATATAGGTTCCTGTACCACCCACGGTCCCGTTTTTTATAGCCATGGACCCAGCGTGGATTCATCCCCTGACCTGCGTCGTGGCCGGACCGACCTCGGCCGGAAAAGAAATAAAACGAGGTTCGTTGAAGAATTGATACGTTAACAAAGACGTGATGATACGACCTCCTCCGAAGAGTAGTATGGTGTTACGGGGAATGGCATCGGAGGGACCACCTGAGAGACATACTGATAACGCTAACGGATCGACGTGTCTTCCCAGATATGTGAGCGATGGCAACTGGATAAGAGGTTTTTGGTCATCGACGATCTTATGGGTCAAACGGTCGACAGAAATAACCAAAGATCTTTACGCAAACAGAGCCATCACATAGAAAGTGAGCGAGATATAATCACGTCAGAACCTCTTTTCACAAGGAAAACCAAGAACGATTCATTTGAATAATCACTATCTGGTCCTGTTCCAAGAATCCTAGAGAAACGCCACCCAAATCGCCGTTCATCAGCAGGCAGATGCGCCCGGAGGGGGAAAACCATAAGTACTTGCTAGCGTTATAAGGACGCCACGCAAACGCCCCAGGCTATTTGTTTAGTGCGACCCTGAAGCAGGCCACCCCGGACTGTTATCGGTCTGCGGACACAACGTATTTCCGACCGAACGTCAGGATCGTGTACGTGCCCAAGAAAAAGAAAACAAAGAACTTGGACGGGACAGAATCCAAAAAATATAGCCCCACCCTGTAAATGCTGTCCGCTATCCAATGCCTCCCGCTGTTAAGGCACGTAACTGAATACGGACCAACGGACCTACTGCGATTGTTGCTACGATGGTGCCTGAACGTGTTAAAAGGCACACGTGTTGCCCCTCCACGCCAGCAGAAGAAAGAACCTGCGCAAGCACAAAACGGGCGTTAAGGGAGCTGGACCAAAAAGGAAAACGTCCCTGAAAAAGAGGAAAGTTGATTTTGCAAAAAAAAGGGGGCTTTCTCCCGCTCCTGACTGATGCCCGTTTTGGGCTTGATCTCCAGTCTTTTGTAGATTGGTCCAAAACAGAAGGGTCTTGGTAGACCCAAGGGTTTGGACACCCTTTCGAGAGACCGTCCCGGACGCCTCCTAGGAAAGCCTGAGGGAAGTTAGGACGGGGATATGACGAAACGTGCTCCACGCACGCGCCTACTAAAACGAACGTAAGAATGTCGATATATAAGCCTCCTGAATTACAGCAATTGCTTTTTTTCAGGCTTTTTAAGACGTTACAATCAAGTAAGAAGCTCTCCCTCGCAGCAAAGCGGAGATTCTCCGCCACCGCTCGATCGGCGGAGATCAGCGGGTAGGGGAAGGAGGAGGTGAGAGAAGAAGGAGGAAGCGACGCTCGTCGTCCGGGGAAGTGTTGGAGAGCATCCGAAAACCATGTGTAAAAAGCCTCCTTGCTCTTGTACACACATTAAACGGGACCGTGTCCTGGCTTGGAACGATAAAGGAGGAAGTGCTTGAGCGGGAAGGTGCTGGAGAAATCCATCTCACCGACCTGGTCAACGACTGTGCATAAGACGCAGGTAAGGGACAGCCGGATCCGGAAGGGTATGGCGAGCGTTCGCAGGAGCTTTGTGATTGTTTGAAGCGCCTCTAAAGAATGGATAGGATAACCCGGCCCGTCGAGACTTTCTAGGGGACGAGGACCCTCATCTCGTCTCTTAGCGACAGCGTTCCCCTTCGTGCTCTTATAAAACGGGAAGAAAAAAAAGAGGACCCAACGCGGAAGAAGAGGATGAAAAAGGGAAGACGGTAAGAAAGACAGAGAAAAAGAGTATAACGGAGGTGGGACGTCCCTGGGATATAATAAAGGGAATCGCACACACAGGATCGCCTGTATTTTTCCCACGGCCCATTCCCGCGGCCTACGGGGGGAGTTAGGCGCCTAAATTAAGATTCAGGAATCGGACTCGGATGGAAGTCGGTCCGGGATTGGCGTTGAGCTATCATGTATGCCTACACCCTTCTTAAACACGTCGTCATACACCCAACAGGAGGCGCCGTTCGCATTCATCCCGCGGAGTCCCGTTCCGGATCGGGGTCGTATACGACCCCTTACGGTAATAACCATTCGCGTCAGCAGAGGTCTCTACCATCAAAACGAACTCTTTATCCGCCGATTTGAACCACGCGCCGTGGATGGAAAGAGGAAAATAGGACCGCCTTTTTGTATCATCCTCCATACAAAAAGAGAAAGAGATTCCCAAACCCCTTGAGGTTCGAGTACATCGCCATACACGAAAAACGGCGGCGATCGTCATGGAGGACTAAAGGATCATTTTTAAGAATTTGGGCCCCGGGGTTCATTTAAAAAAGGACTCCTAGGACGAAATTTATTTTGTACCAGGGGCAAGACCACCGCGGCCGTGCCCGCGCCATGATGGACGTGAATCAAGAGTTTAATAAGCATCTTCGTCTTCTGCGTACCTGGCAGCACCCAGGCCCGTGGGTGACGTGATGGCCCATCTCCTACGGTACTACCTCATCTATTACATAGCGGCGACGAGAAGCCGAAACCTCATCACCAGATATACGTCAAAACCACCACTACGTTTGCCTCTGAGTCGCTCACAGTTTATCTCAGTTAGAGATGGGGTTTTTATGCGAGGACACACGGAAAACTCTGTCATTTTCCAGGGACACCACAGTGGGTTACGCTCCACTACGCCCTCGACGACCCACTTTTCATGTAAAAAAAAAAAAAAAATTATGACGCGCTTTGCGCGTAGACGAGATTATTGTTCCCTCCAGGCGGTTCCGGCCTCCCCGTGTTTCGGGGGGACCCCACGTACAGAGGCCGGGGGTCTGGGCAACGTGCTGGCTGGTCCTGGGGGCTGGCGTCATGGTTGATGACTTTGCTGAAAAATGGGGGCAAGGCTTTGCTGAGAGAAGGGGCCAGGTCGGGATTAGTGCTGGACCATGTCGCGCTCCGACGGCCTGAAACCTGGAGGCGTCCTTTAAAAAAAAACGGGGGCTCGCGAGGGCAGGTGGGCGCCTTATTTAAGCGAGCGTTGGACGAGCAGAATCATCGCCTGCAGCAGCTTGCAGTCGCCGCTGGCGCCACCGCCGCCCCACCGCCCCAGAAGAACCCGCCCCAGAAAGAAGGAAGTAAAAAGGAGGGGCATCGAAAGAAGAGGAAAGACGCAGTAGGGGGGCAACAAACAGGTCCATTTTTCGGATATTTAATGGCCTTTTTACACAGATTGTAAGCGGAGGAGCGTGCATTCGCGGCTTGGACTTGTTTTACACCTTCCCCCCTTCCCAAAATCAGTGGAACGGGGGCTGTACGTTGAAGTTGTACCCACTTAGGCCACCCTGTCTACGGGGACGCCCAAGTCGAATTATCATCTCGGGAGGATCCCCCGAATTGACGGATTTGTACAACACCCCTTTTTACAACTTCAAGGTCAAAGTACCTAGGGAGATGGCAACGACCTCTCGACGCCGCCCCTGAGTAACCGTAAGTCCTGTTAAACAATTTTTTGCCACCGCCTTTTTTTCGCAGGTAGTACGATATGTCGCCTAATAACGGCGCGCTGGTGAACCATTTCCGAAAATACTTACCCCTACAGTGCCTCCTGGAGATCCTGCGACCTTACAACGGTGGAGGACACATTGCGCGGCTATCCTGGTGATGGCCGCTCATGTCGCGCAGGTCTCGCCCGTGCCGTATGGACGTATACGGCCAGGCAGGGTGATAACAGTATGGGTTGAGAAACTAGGTGAGCCGCCACCGATCAGTTGGCCGGTAATCATGGACCTGATGGGCAGGCTGCACACGGGATCTGATGGCCCAGGGAAAGCTATTGCTTGTTCGGGTGGACGTCAAGATCGTCCGTCCCCTTACCAAATCGCCTTCTGCCTCATGGAGGACGGCGATAACGCCGTCGCCCCCGCGCGCGGGTTGATTTTCAACACTTGTAGCTGTTCGTCAGGACAGGCCAAGGTGTGAACCCGGCCTCACGCTGGCACACGTAAAGGCATGGGAAAATGGGCACGGCCAAGTATCCCGTATAGAGGGTGGTGATCAAGAACTTTACAGTTCCCCACGGGGTAAGTGATAGCCATTTCCAGGACAACCGGTGCCTGAGCCAGCACCCCAACGGATTCGTGTGGCATGCGGTGGACAGGCTTGGCATTAATCG
Organism: Conus ventricosus; assembly: GCA_018398815.1. Taxonomy (NCBI): domain Eukaryota; kingdom Metazoa; phylum Mollusca; class Gastropoda; order Neogastropoda; family Conidae; genus Conus; species Conus ventricosus. The sequence continues at coordinate 16,419,664 of CM031613.1, forward strand.
GTCGCTTCGACAAATAATCCCCTTCAACTTTCATCTCTACCTCCTGATATTTTGTGCGGGGGTCAACTGTGGCGGAACAGCCACGTCCCGGCAAAGCCCACGTGACCCCGGACTTTCAGGGACGCGGGTCGCAGGGGTACATGGGTAACGCTGGAAGGTGCGGCCTCATCCACTAGAAATAACGGATGCGGGGTTTTCCTATGAGTGACTTCAGTAAGCGGTTAACGCCCTGTACCTGGCTTCGATCTGACACCCAGGCTTACTGGACGGGATCAGTTCGAGCTGGTCAGATAGCTCCCCGATGCGCCTGGAGTTGAAAGGTTTTGGCCAAGCTCTGGACCGCCGTGGTAGTGACGTCTCGGGGAGCTGGACGGGGTGAATGGGATTGACAAAGCCGTCGGTGCTGACGGACTTCGCGGTTATGAACATCTTCAAAATCCGCGAGCTGGCTGAAGCGCCACCCGGGGCGCCCGACGGGGTTTGTTCCGGGGGGGTTGTTTCTCCCCCAAGATTTGCTGCCGTTGAGGAGTCCTACCGGACCTCTCAGAGTGACTCGTCATTTAACACGGACTCGAGCCGAGGGCAGGGGGAGCATTGGTGTGGGCGTTTTTTACTTCGAAGGTTGGGGCGGGCGCGGATTACTTCGTAGCTTCGGATTACCACCCGCCCCACGAAACCTTTCCGAGAGTTTAAAGTCGCAACTTCTTCCAGTCCCACGAAGTGCAACTCCAGAACGTTCCAGAGCGTCGCAGCTCTACGTGCGGTCTATAAGTCGATTATTTCGTGGCTGGACAAGGAAGCAGGGGGCTGTCATTCGGGCTTTTACTTAGCCCTTTTGATCACCCTACGCCCCGGCCCGCAACGTCTGACGGGTCTTACAGTTAGTGAAAAGCGCTCATCAACGACTATGGACTACTACGCGCTAGGGGGAAACCTGTTCGAGGACGTGGAAGTAGACCAAAAAAGGGGAACGTTGGAGCGAGGGCTCTCAGAGTGCGTCTGAAAACGTTTCACACGTGCCGGGGACGACGTGAAGGTGGGTCGAACCGTCAGATCCCGGACCGTGGTCAGGCTGCGTAGAGGAACAGCTTCTTTAAAGAGCGTTGCTGGCTGTAGGTTAGCGATATATTGGAAGACTTAAAGGCGGCACATAGAGGGTCGTACCCGATCGACCAACCCCCTGCAGCGTCAGTTTGGGCGCAGAAGGTGTCGACTGATGGTTGGCGGGGGCGTGACCTAGAGAATGGGGTATATTATAGTCCCCGCGCCGGCGGGGGGGGGGCGGCATCGGGCTCACTCGCTACTGGGCACGTGCTTCTCCACTCCCTACATTACTCCCTCCTTCCTCACCAAATACTACTGGTATACCAGCTGCGTTTGGTGGTGTGACTCTACTTTCTCCCTTTTATTCTGCGCGGATGTCAACCCGCTGTCCGGACTTTGAAGTTTTTAACGCGGCCCAAGATGAATAAGGTAGAAAAAGGATATTCGAGGGCCAAAAATAAACTCTATAGACTGGGAACGTGGAATACATTTGACACGGTTAACGAAGTGGAAAGGCGTGATAAGTTGTGAAAATTGTGAAACTGTCAATTTCAGTAGCTAAGTCGCTCCATCTTCTTCTTCGTACTTCTTCTTCGTCCGTCGACGAGGTGAGGAGACTGGATAGTACCACCGGAAAAAGGGAGATTAGCCCTAACCATGTCACGAATGGGAGGCTCTGCGGGAGATGAGCGATTTTATTTCTCGGCCATTACGGACATAAAAAACCGAAGGAATAAGGGGGGAAGGAGGGAGCCGGCCGAGATAGAAAAATAAGAGAGGAGGGTGGTGGGGAAAAATAACAACAAAGGAGTCGACCGAGCGGCGTGAGCCCCGTCGTTGAAGACACACAAAAAAAAAAAAATATATTTCCCGCGTGTGTTGTTTCAGTCTTCTTCTTTTTTTTCTATAGTTTGGCTCGCCCTCTTGAGAAAAAAAATGGGGAATTTGCTCTGTTTAGAAGCGATCGAGGGAACAAGCGGCTTGTGGCAAAAACCGCGTTTATAACGCGAAAAAAGCATAAGGCCGAAGTGACTACGCATAGTTAGAGAGAAAAACGGATCCTGGCACGGTGACAAAAGTTTTTTTTTTTTAAAAGACGTTCTCTGAGGCGCCTAGGCATTGCGCGCAGTCGGTTATTTCTCGGGTTATTGGCTAAACCTCAACTCTAGGCGACTACGGCCAATGAGAGTCGCCTTTTAAATCGACAGGATTCTCCTTTTATTATAACCGCAGTCCTGTACGAATTTCTGTGGAGAATGGACTGTTCCCATGCATGAAGAGCCAGCCAATAGTGGACGAAGACAAAAGACTGATCATTTTCGTAGGGGACTAAGTCGCTGAAACGGGAACGCTGTGTGGGTGTTTGATAGACGGGCGATAGTGTGTAATGAGGGAGTGAAAAAAGCCCTCTGTGTCTTTGACGAGCTCGCGTTGGCTTTGTTGACGATTTAAAGGCTTGCGCTGTCTCTTGCTTCGGGCTGACCACCATATACTTTGTGTTTCAACGATTGGCCGATCACAACGAAGCATAGGGCCGCCGACACGTACGGGGGGGGACGTCGCCCTTAAGAGGGGGTTTCGACGCCTTCTTCACGGAAAACGGCCGGCCAGCTCTGCTTGCATCAATAAGAAGGGCTACTGTTCTCTCGCTTGGAGACGATATTGTGGCAGAACTTGTGGGACGCTTAATGTTTTAAAGTTTCGGTTGTAAAAACTCGGTGGCAGTTTCAGTTTCCTAACGTTGATCAGAGTGGAGACGGACTCGACGGGTGCTGATCGGAACCTGAAACGGAAAAGGAGGAAAACCGATCCTTTCCTTCGGTGCGGGGGGGATGACTTGCGGTTAACACCTTTACACAGACAACAAAAGTAAAAAAAAAAAAATAAACTCGCGCGCACGCAGGGGACGCGGACGTTGTGTACATAGAAAAATTGTGGTGACTTCTAGTTTTTTTTTAAAACAGTGTGCGTGTGCGGTGTAGAGTTTTTTTTTTTTTTGTGGGTGTGTGTGATAACGTACTTTTTCTCCTTTTTCATCGTCGAGGTTTGGTGAAACTTTTTCTGTTTGTTAGTTTCATTAAGGCATTGATTAATTATGTTCCTACCCGTTATTACTATTCGCGCGCTTGTGTGTGTATGTGGTGTGTGTGTGTGTGTGTGTGTGTGTGCGTGTGTGTGTGGCGTGTGTGTGTGTGTGTGTGTGTGTGTGTGTTAAGCGTACTAGTGTTTGATGATGGGTTGAGTGCTTTTTTTTTGAGCTTATTTGATAATCGTTTATGGTTTAAATTAATGAGGGTTTTTGCGCGTTTGTTCGGATCGAATGCGTGGGGATGAAACGATTTGTGTTGCGTGTGCATGCGTTTTGGTTCATTGCGTTTTAAATTAATGCTTTTTTTTGTTGTTGTTGTTGTTGGTTGTTGTGCTACGCAGAAAGAAAACGCGTTTTGATGCATGCCGTTTTGATTTTTTATGTATGATCAGGGTATAGTTTGGCTGTAAAACAATATTTGTTGTATGCGCTATAACGCGGCCTCGTTTGGCGGTGACAGAAAAATAAACTGTATCGTGTTCTTTTTGGTGACTGTTTTTTTTTTTTTTTTTTGACGAGTTTGCTGTGGAAAAAATTGAATATATACGATCGAGCGGGATGGGGCTGTTTCAAGTTATTCCTGTATCGTGTTGCTGGTGTGTGTGTGTAACGCTTTTTTTTTTTGTCAGTAACCAGGCTGGTTTTTTGTTGTTTGTTTTTTTTTTCTGTCATGTATCATGCCCACGGAGGGTCCTTCACGCTATTCTTGCCCCCATTGTAAAGCGGGGAGTTCGGGAACAGGATGGGTTAGAGGCGCTTTTGCGAAACGAGCATACCGTAGGGGGTGTGTGGCTACGTTTCTTACCTGCGCCGAGTGCGGCGCTCGGTTTCAAAAAATTGGAATTTAAAAAGGCACCTATAAACGGCTGTGTCGCGAGTAAAATCAAAAAGGAAACGGCCTACACGGCCCAAACCCCCCTCCTACTTAAAACGCTCGTATATGGGGTGGATAAAGGAAAAAACGTGATGTGCGGGAACGGGTGGGGAAGGGGTTGACGATAGACGATCCGGAATGGCGGCTCTCTATAGGGACAATTGGGGGGCGAATTCGAACACTTTCTTTCTACTGCCGGCCCTATCAGTCCATTGTACACGTGCGTTGGCGGGGGGATGGGACGTTGCCACCCTGATTGGGAGAAGAGGTTGCGGGGACGCGTTCGAGTCTCAAAGATAAATTTATATAATATCAATTTTTCGCACTATTTCGTGTGCCCCCCCCCCCCCCCCCCCCCCCCCCCCCCAAAAACAGAGGAGTCGGGGGCCTTTAGGGGGTTCTTTCACGATAGTCAAAATTCGCTAGGGTTTAGACGCCCCCCGTCTCGTTCAAAACGAACGGCCATTGTCGGGATTTTATTTCCGATGCTCAAAATCAGGATATGTTAGTACGCGTGGCAACAGCGGGGGGGCACCGGAATTCGCGTGGTGGTGCGTTGCTTGTATTGACCAGCTTTTTTCCTGATCCGCTCAGATTTTTCTCGATCGGATCTGTTGCGATCAACACCCCCTTCCCCCCTCAGCTTTTGTCCAACCAGGGCGTGTACCCCCTGGTTGAGGTTAAGGAGCATTTTCTTACTTTACGAAGATAACCTTTGTTTTTTTCGCTGCCTGCCCTGCACAGGGGGGCTACTTGTAACGTGTTTTACAAACTAGGTGAAGGAGTTGGTCCGGCGTTGGAACCCCCGGGACCCCCCGCGGTATGTAGGGAGGCGTCGTGGACTCTGGCCGGGACATGCCTCGGGTTGGGGGAGCGCCTTATTCGACGTGGCCCGTAGACGTCGTGTTCTCCTGGGAACGACAGAGGAGGCAGGAGGGCTGTTTAGTTCCTCGGCGTAGAGCAAGCCCCACGGTCAGACTCAGAGTACGCATGTGGGTTTACTCTTGTTCATAAACCATTTTTGCTACGTCTCGACTTAAACAAAGCCATAACTCCTTACGGATGTCCACTCATGCGGTAAGCAGTGGAAAAAGATGGGAAAGACTTATCGCAACACGAAAGCATTGAGGGGTAAGGCGAGGGGTGTATTCGGGGGGGTGTGTACCAGCGGGCCAATGACCCCCTTGGAGACCTTTGGCGGACAACGGGTTTCGAACCCCTTCGAATTCGTTGTACCCGTATAGGGCGACGTACGATTTCGAAGCGTTTTCAGGTGGTAACAACTAATGGAGGGGGATAAGAAACAAACCGAAAAGGACAATGTATCTGTACGAGAAAGTCCCTTTGTCAGTGAGCGTCAAAGTGGTGCGCGAAACGTTGCCCAGGCGTCGAGGAGACTGGAGTGCTTCGTGTCGGGGGCGGACCCGCAGGACCTGGTTAGGACCTGCATGCTGGCGCAACCTTCGAGCCGCGTCGGATAAGGCTTACGGTACCTGCTGAAAGAGGGAGATTTCAGCGGGGTGTGTACGAATCAGATTCGAACCACGACCAACACCGTCGGTTTGACCCCGAACGAATGACGCATCTTTTAGACGATTACTTGAAAGAAACTGCCCGTGAATCGGGTTCAATAGTTTGTCTTTCGACCTAAAACCTGATCAAACCTACCTGTTTAGAAGGAAACCTGGTGTTTAGAGGGGGGAAAGAGGAGGAAGTGGAGGATGAAGAGAGGAAAAGGGAGAGCTGCGTCTTCGTGAATCAAGCAAGGCAATCAGTTTAAGTGCGTGTCCTCTTCACAAACTCAAATTTTTGGATATTCTGTTTAACTAGCGCCACAGGGGTATTGTCTTTTCGGATAAGTACCTGAGGGGTAACGACAGATGAGTCAAAGCTAGGGGTGCTTCACCTTATTCGTACGTTCAAAAAACCATCCTGACCGACACTCGACCATGACGGGCTCCCTCCGCGTTTGCAGGCGTGCGTTTAGCGCCTTTAAAGGGCACCACTATGTCGGAGGGGGATTACGAAGCTTACTGCCTCTCCGTGTGGCTCGTAGAAAGGGAATGAGCGCGTTCAGAGGACTTTCTCGTCTGTATTATAACTGGACGTAGTCCCCTCCTGGTGGCCTAGAAAAAACAAAGTAGAGTTGTTTTTCCAGGGGTTTGAGTATTGACTTGCTCAAGGGTCGGGGTGGGCTATTCCGGGCATCTCCTCAAATACCTGTTTCAGACTCTCCCCTCGTCTTCACCCGAAACGCCCACTTCTCTTTTGTGGGACCCTCGCACAGCCGACCTGCACGAGGAAATGCTGGAGCGCAGATAAGTAGGGGGATCGTCGTTGATTTTCACAGGTTCCTCGAAAAAAGGGAGTGTCGCGAGTACGACGGCGTCAATATCGCTTCCCGTTTACTGGGCTTCGATTGGTAACGCCTGTACTGTGGGCGTTGATGAGGGAGCACCCCACGGGGCGGTTCGTTCAGGGTCGTAAGTCCACCGCTTTCAGGGCTGCCGAAATTAATGCGACAAATTCGGACAACAAGCTCGGGAATGGATAGAATGGGACTGGCTCATTAATGGGTAGATCGCTCAGGCTCAAATTCAACGGGAAAATAAAGTGAGCGTGCTTGGGCGAGGGGAGAGTCCGGGTGGACGGGTGGGACCAGAGGGATAGGACGTGGCTTTTCAGTTACCACGGGTGGTCCCACGGGCAAGCGTGTCGCGCGACCGAGGCCTACGCGGCCACCACCGTACTCGCGGCTAGTCCTTGGAAGAGTTGAGGGCGCGTATGCGGAGACACAGGTAACCTGAGGGATGGGGTGGGCCGTGAGCGTGGTGGAGATGTGGGAGTGCGAGTGGGCGGCCACGAAAGAGGGACCGATCGCGACCTGCGGTCGATTTCCTTACGACGTAAATGCCCCCCCCCCCCCAAACTCAAAAGGCCCGCTCCATGTCGGATGGAGAGGATGTGTACCGTTACTACGGTCGTCGAGGGCCGTTATTAAACAAAAATGGTTCCTGTTCGGGATCAGTCTCCAGTGCGATATCGGAGGTGCCCAGGGTTTGAGGGAGCTTTTTACGAGCTCCAGCCTACTTCCACGTCTTCTAAACGTGGTCGTGACCAGAGAGCACATCGGGCGAGGCTATGCGATCTTATCGCGATCAGAGAACGGCATGTTATCCCAGCCCAGGCGAGAGGGTTGGTGGGGTGCTACTTCGGTAAGGCAATCATGATGACTCACCCCTCTGTTGAGTGTTTACTTGGTTCCCACGGCCTGCGCGTAACCGACGTTGGCATCTAGGATAGTGGAGTGAAGTAGTACGACACGCTGGCTTGTTTCAGGCCGTTCGGGGAGGGCCGTCTCGGAAGCCAGGTGGCTAGGGGAACGCACACCCGGTCAAGCAGGATCCGGCCGAGTATTCGTTCAAACTCATGGGGCATATAGCGCCTACGGCTAAGACGGTGACAACGTAGCTACGCATAGAGACGTAAGTTTCGTGGAGTCCCGAACCGAATGCCGCTCGTATGAATCAACGAGCGCCACCTCTCCGAAAATTAACCCCTTTGGAGAGGTTCTGCAAGAGGGTAGAGACGACGAAGAGGCCCCTTGCGTGGATCTTGCCCATTGAGATCGGATTTTTCGTATTCCAGTTCGCCAATACTGCGCATGTGGAGTTCCATTACGACCTGGAGCGATCGGTTCAGTCTCCACGAGGCCGATTACCCGCTGATGCGAAATGGACACGGATTCCTTGTACATGGCCTTGAGCGGGCCCGGACTTGGGGGTCCGTGATCTAAAACCCGAGCTGCTGGGCCGAGTTTTTACCGGGTGTACGACTGTGGTTTCCCGGCTCTGGCGTGCGAGGAGCACAAGGGCGAGTTCGCCGATGCTTTCTGGGGGCGGTGGGATGTGGAAAAAGGGAATAGACCTTGTTGCTCTTCAAGTAGAATACAGAGGGACTAACGGGAAGCCGGGGCCTGTTCTAAGAGGAGTACAAAGGGGAAGGAATCGTGGCCTTGTGTTCAAAAAAAAAGTATTTTGTTTCGGTCCGGACAAAAAAACATAGTCAGTGCATAGGGATCATCAGAGACATACAGATGACCAAACAAAAAAATACTTGGAGTACTTAACCGGACCCGCGAGTGGCGGGTACGGGACGAACACGGGATTCCGTACGGACGGGGGAGGCGGGTGCCACACGTAATCCAAAACGCGCGGGGTGGGGTCATTGTCATACTTTAACCGAAGCGAGTCGTCTGTTCGTCGGCCCGTTCAGAAACCGTCCCATCTGATCATTAAAAAAAATATAAAAAAAACAAGAAATACATTTTTGTTTTTTTTCTTTAAGTACGTATCCGTTCGTTTATCTATCTGTATAGAGCTGTATGATTGAGGCCATGGGTCGTGGCCTTTGTTTGTCGTGAGATATTAAAATGTATATCAAAATTGTCTTTGATAACGTTGAAAAATATGTGATGTGTCTAAAGGTATGTTACTGAGTTACATATGTCTTTGAAAGGGTTGTTTTGATTTTTTTGTTGTCCTGTGTTGTTTTTATCTTCGGTTGTTTGACGAGCGCACAATACAACAGGTTTTTTCCCTCGCCATTTCATGTTTTCTTTTCGTTTGGGGCTGCGCGAGGCCGTGTAGGCCAGCGGGGATTGCGTGTTTTCCACACCCTTGTTCTCCTGTTCATTGACCCTTTGTAAAAGCGTGAGCTATTTCTCCCCCCCCCCCCCCCCCCCCCCCCCCCCCCCCCCCCCCCCCCCCGCTGCGCCCCCCCCCCCCCCCCCCCCCCCCCCCCTCCCCCCCCCAAGTATGGCGCGCATAAGATAATAAATAAATGTCTCTCCTTGCATTCAGATACCTCGCTCTTTGTACACCAAACACATTTCCCGCACTGTCTCTTTCACTCACACACACTCACGCGCGCGCAGCGCTGTGACGCACGCACGCACGCAAGCTCGCTTCCACACTCCCCCTTACAGACCCTCTGAAAGGCCATCTATCCTCTTCTTTCACTCGCCAACTCGGACACACACACGCGCATGGAACATAACGTTATTAAAATAATACCGCGGCAGCGCGGTTAGACAATCACACGCAAACAGAGAGCCCACGAAGTGGTAATGTATACGAGAGGGAAAAGGAGGGGGGGTACGCGCACCGATGTGGGTCACAAACACGTAAGGGCTCACAAAAAACAGCTACACGCTGCCAAAAAAAAAAAATAATAAAACCGGGGTGGTAAGATGGGAGAGAGAACGGGGTGGTTAACGGTTAAGACGTTATTCCTGAAATTACTACGGACAGTCACACACAACACCCCACACACACACTCACACACACGCAAACTCACACACAGACGCGCATACGAACACGCGCGCGCACACGTTCGTTTTAAAAAAAAAAAAACCCAACTAATATATTTTAAAAGAGAGAGAGAGAGAGAGACTGAGTATTATAGTACGTTCGCCCTTTTCTTTTTCTTTTTTCAATAACGTATATATTTTAAGAAGACATCATGCATTCAGAGAAACAGTCTTGATTATTCTCTCTCTCTCCCTGTCTCTCTTCACTCACACACACACACACAGACACACACACACAAAACAGACAGTCACACAGACAGACACAACATAGTGCAAACACATGAACGCATCACATAACCCGAGCCTTCCAACTCCTCGCTACCTCTTCTTCCGATTTTTTACAGTCTCGTACACATAAGCGTAGAGCTTAAAAAAGAGAAAAAAGAATACACAGAAAAAAAAATGCTTTTAAAAATAATATATGAATAAGGCCGTGGCCCTCACGGCCTTACTCTCTCTTTTGTCACACAAACTCAGCACATTCACACACGCGCGTGCCGGCAGCGAACGCTCTAAGCACGTACCCACACAAGAGGAGCCCGCGGCTCGCGCGCGCGGACGGGCGCTGGAGGGAGTATGATAGAGAGAAAGGGGGGAAAGAGGGTTTGGCCACCACGCGCCGCACGCGCGGGCAGGGGCAGCGAAGGTATTAGTTAAAGTGAGGCCGAGACCGGGTCGTGGGGTGACGTCACTCGAACGAGTTTTTTTTATGGATCAGGGGGAGCATAACTCTTATCTTACTTTCGCTTTCGATACAAAACCGCGCGAGAGTGCTGGCCACTTGCTGGCCGCCATCTTGCGCCGCCATCTTGCTCTCATCCGGGTACTTCGCCGTAAACGAAACGTGACCTCCATGACCCGGATTCCTTCTTTCTTCACACTCGGCCGACATGTTGCCTTCCCGTTGTGAGGGGAAACGGGCGTACAATATACTTCTCAGGGCTGAACATCATCCAGTGCTTTGCTCACTCCAATGATGCGGAAGATGAGAAGAAAGATGACTTGTTCCAGCATCTTACAGTCAGTGATAGATAAAGACGGAGCAAAGGAACATAAACCATACTGATGGAGAAGACTTTTAACGCCAGATCGGAAGGAGACAATCACAGGCCTACGAGCGAATCTAGGGGAAACATGGATGGGACAGATGAAACGAGAAATGGTGAGCGTTTGCTCAGACCTGTGCGCCTGAACCAGCTGGTGATAGGAGGAAGCATCTTTCCCACACCAAGCGCCTCTTCAGGCCACATGGAGATCCCCGAACCATGTCACGGAGACCTTGATTGACCAATCTGCATTAGGCCGCAAATTATGGAGATCATGGCGGGATGTACGAGAGTGATGAGTGGGTGAGTGTATCAGACCTCCTCCTTCTTTTAACAACAGTGAGATCTTCGCCTCAAGAGATTCACCAACACAAAACACACGTACTAAGGTACAATGTCGGACTGCTCCGGAACAGGGACAAAAACATAGCACATTCCAGATCTGCCTTTCCTACAGAGGTTCCAGCCGCTTCAAGAGCTGATAGAAGCTGTGAGTGGACATCGAGACACAGTGGGATCACTGCTAAAGCTCTGGCATGACACATGTGAAGAGATCCTTGGCAGAAGAAGGCCAGCACAAAAGACATGGATCTATGCCGTCCAACATACCACAAGTTGGAAACATGGAGAGAGAAATAAGCCTACACTGAACACAGAGCCGAATAAGAGCAGCTAGGGCCAAAGGGGGGGCACAGGGAAGAGCTCACAGCAGCGAACGGAGAAGTTAGAAGAGCATCAAGAAGGACAAGAGGGACTACTTTGAAGACCTAGGCCATCCAAGCAGATGGCAGCAGACCCGGACAGGGGAATCTGAAGGACCTGTACCTGGTGACCAACAAAGCTGAAGGGTAGGTTCCAGCAGGACAGTCTGTACAAGCCAGTGAAGGACAAGAAGAAACGGAAACCCAATGCCCCGTCAACAAACGAGGGAACTGCTGATAAGATGGGCAGAACACTTTCAGGGTGCTGCTGAACCGCCCCCGCCCCTGACGACACACCAGACATCCCACCTGCCGAACAGGAACAGTACCTTGCCCATCAGCTGTTGACAAAAACCCTCAAAGGCAGAGATCAAGAAGGCCATTCTGACTCTGAAAAAACTGGGAAAGGACTACAGGGCCCGGACCGCCGATGATTCCAGCAGAAGCCATCAAAAGCAGACATAGAGACGGCTGTCAACATTGCTTAGGACAGCCTCTTCACAAAGATATCTGGGAAGAAGGAGGACGGTACCGGACAGCAGTGGAAAGAAGCACATCATCACTAAGCTCCAAAGAAATGGAGACCTCAAGGACTGCAGCAAATACCCGAGGCGATTTCATGCTTCCTCATGTCACGCCTGGCAAGGTTACTCAAACAGGGTTCTAATGGGAGAGAAATGAAAGTAGGCTGTCGACCCCAAGCTCCGAGACCAGCAGGCCAGGCTTCGCAGAAACAAAATCCTGTGCCGACCAGATCGCCGCTGCGCATCATCGTGGAATGGAGCAGTCGCTGGAGCTGGAACTCCCCCCTTTACATCAAAACTTCATTGATTATGAGAAGGCTTTCGACAAGTGTGGACAGAGAGATGATGTGGAAGTGCTGAAGATTACAGAGTCCCCGAGGAGATTCATCTCCCTCATCCGGTGCACCTACCATGGGACTTGAACTGCAGGAGTGCCACGCCGGCCACATGTCACGAAAGTTTCGTGGTTGATGATGGGTGTTCGGAGGGAATGCATCTGCTGTCGCCGTTCCTCTTCCTCCTGGTCATTGACTGGATCATGAAGACCACTACAACAGGCAGAAACATTCGGTTACAGTGAACACTCTGGACGCAGCTCGAACGACCTTGACTTCGATGACGACCTGGCGCTCCTGTAACACAGACCACAGCCGTTGCCTGGACAAGGGATCCATCGCTTGGTAGAACTAACCATATGCCGGGAACAGGGCTCAAGATTAACAGGGAAGAAGTCCGAGATGATGAAAATCACACACTGCCAACACTCCAGTAACTGCCGATGGCTAGAGCCCATCAGGGTGGTTGGAGTCTTTGTCTACCTTTTGGGAAGCTGTGGTGACCAAAGGGAGGCACGGACCGGGAGGACGTCACATGCCAGATTTCGGCAAGGCAGGCAGCAAAGAGCAGCTTTCGTCTTGCTCAGGAAACTTCTGGGCATCTGGAGGAATCAGCATTAAGAACCAAACTCCGCCATCTTCAACTCCAATGTGAAAATCAGTTCTGCTTTACGGATGGAGACGTGCGAACAACACAGACGATGCAACAAAAGATACAGAATTACTTCAAAACATGTCTGAGGAGCATCACAAAATCCGATGGCCAGTACAAGGTCCGAAACGAAGATCTGTGGAGCGTGCGGGACTGAACAAGTGGCCAAGCAGATCTGCGAAGGAAGTGGGGCTGGATTCGTGACACTCCCATGGAAGCCAGACATCCAGCACCACACGCCAAGCCCTGACCTGGAACCCGGCAGGGAAAGAGAGGGGAATTAGAGGCCGGCCTCGAACACGCTGGTGACGAGACACTGAGGCGGGAGTTGAAACATACAAGCGGACAAAAAATGGGACTAGATTGACCAGAACAGCCCCTGAAACAGAGTGCGATGGCGAAGGGTCGTTGATGGCTATGCTCCACCGGGAGGCGTCGGGCATAAATGATTGAAATTGGATTGTTTGTTCTTTATGATTATCATAGTCAATAGTTGCGTTCAATTATAAATTCCATCACCTGCTATTATCAGATGTGGGTTTTCCTTAATTCCTGAATGTGTTCTTAATTTCCTGATAGGAATATTATGGGCTGTCTCTATTGGGGCCCGTAAATATTTATGATTTAAAAAGTCCTTGCCCAAAAGTCATAGAGATGAACATTGTAGTTTCCATTGAGTTGTTTGTACACTTTCTCTTTTTGATTTCGAAATTTTTGGGTAATAGGACCGCGATCACGTCTAATTAGTTTTATACGTAAGCAAAATAGCACTGGTATCCCCATTCTGATTCTATGATATGTATCCTTACAGGGGTTTAAAATGTGGGCACTGGAGGTAAAAAAGATATTGTGTCCTTTTCGTTTAAATAGTGATAAACAAATTGTTCTTTTTCTTTCCCCTCCAAGCCCTTGACAGTTAGCAGTACAAATTGAAATGTTTTGAGACATCACAGATATTAATCGTAGGTGTTAATCTGTGTGCTTGTTCGAGCATATTTAAGCAAAGACTGGCCAGTAACAGAAAACACATTCCATAACTTAAAATTACTCCCGGTATTTAAGCAGAAATGTCACATAAAATGAATACTGTTCGCAAAACCAAACAAAAAAGAGCAGTAAGTAAAACAAATAGGGGGTATGTCTTGTTCCTTTGAAAACCGAACACATGGTAATTTTATCAAGACAGCACAAACTTTAAACTTGAATAAAGTCAGACACATACGAAGACGAAAATTAATAGTGGGGGGAAAAAAACAAGCGCAGGCCAACAACCCTTCATCATCACGTTAATGACTTGGCAAGGATTTGAACTGAATTGGTGGATGTGGGAGTGGGGGGAGTGGGAATCTACTTTGTTTGATATTAATAAAATATTAACATTACATTAATAAAATAAATTAATTTTTTTTTTTTTTCCACTTTTTTTTTTTTTTTTGGGGGGGGGTTTTTTGGGGTTTTTTTTTTGTTTTGTTCTTGTTTTTGGTTGGGGTGTGGTGGTTTGGGAATACGGGGGGGGGGGGGTTGGGGGGGGGGGGGGGGGAAAATTTGGGGGGTTGGGGGGGGGGGGGGGAATATAATAATCTCTTCCTCAAGCTGCATGAGGACCATCGGAAATCCCTCTTGAAGCCACGATCTATTTTTTTGGTATATGCCTGCGCCTAGGCACTTTCGTCCAATTGGACGGACACATCAGGGAGAAAAGGCGGATTGTTGTATGTGCTTCTGGTGTCAAATAGTGACACACCACAGTCCATAATACTGTGGTGTTCTCACCACCTGGGTTTTAAAAAAATCCAACAGCACCCCCAAAGCGGCACAGTGAAGGGTTTGTAAATGAAACAAAACGAAAGTGTAGGGAGGAAAAAAAAATGTTGACTAAAAAACTAAAGACATTATGCAAACGTTATAGAATGTAGGGGAAATCTCTGAGGCCTACGCTCTGAGGATCCAGCCAAGAATGCAAGGGAGATGAAGTGACAAACATAAAGACGGACAGGACGCAATCACAAATAACCTCGATTTGATTGAAACGAAGTTGAAAATAAGGTGATGGCAGGGAACAGTAAATAAATAAACAGCAAGCAAGTATGGTAAGTCTTGCTCCCATAAGAAAACCTAAACACATAGTAACTTTTATTCAAGACTCACACAGCCTATTTAAACTTGAATTAAGTCAGACAAATTAAAGTTGTCATGAAACAATCTAATAGTGGGGCCAAAAATAACAAGCGCAGGCCAACAACCCCTCGTCATCACAGTAATGGACTTGGCAAATAATTTGAACTTAAGGGGGGTGGGGATGGGTGTGTGTGTGTTGAAGATGAAGAAAATAGGAACATGATGAAAGGAAAATGTATTATCTATATATGTTCGGAAGAGAAGAGACGAACTGACAGCAATGAACGTGTGCATGCGTGCATCCTCGTGTGTCTGTTGCATGCATGCGCACATATGTGTGTGTGTGTGTGTGTGTGTGTGTGTGTCGGTGTGTGTGTGTGTGTGTGTGTGTGTGTGTGTGTGTGTGCGTGTCGTGGGTGTGTTGTGTGTGTGTGTGTGTGTGGTGTGTGTGGATGCCTGCGTTTGTTTTTGTTTGCTTTGTCTTCTTCGTTTTGCGTTAAAGGGTCAGGAAGCACAGCTTATACCATCAAGATTGCAGGGACCTGTCTGGATGTCAGGTGCATTGGTTTGTTTTTCAATGTCACGGAAGACGGACGTTATTGGTCCAATTTTCCTCCGAAGCATGCCAGCCTGTCCTTGTCACACGTACACGGAGTCGTTTGCTGGATGATAAATCACAGGGCGGTCAAGTGATTGGGAACTTGTAGTAGACTGGCTCCTGACAAACCTGTACATTGGTGAACTATGTGACTGTGCACGCATTTCAGTTTGATTCGAGGCATGGAAAATGGTGGGATACGCGTATTGGTGGACGGTGTGCGAATCTGCGGAAGACCCTATGTCCTCCTTTTAGTGCACAAAGGGGGCAATGATTTATGTGGACTGGCAAATGAAACACGGTGTTACGCACGTATCGGGTTGTCTTAGATATTCGAGAAGTCCTGGAGTACATCAACCTAGGCCCAGTCGGAACAATTGATATATACGTCCACGTTCGTCATTATCTGGCACGTATAATGCTTGTGATGTAAAATATGATTTTAAAACTTACTTTTGACTTCCTCTTATTTTAATGATTATTGGTACTGTGAATAGGTATGGAGTGAGGGTTGCCAAAAAAAACATTTTCTTAACCCATATATATATATATATATATATATATTTTATATATTTATTATTTATATATATATATATATATTTATTTATTTATATATATATATATTTATTTATATATATATAACCAAGTAAGAGGGAATCTTTTTTAAAACTATCGCAAATTTGTTTCGAGCGCGTTTTGTCGCTGTCATCAGGATGGTTTTTGGTTTGCCCACCGCCGACGTGTTTGCTATATATGCGTGTGGGGCTCCCGTTTTCGGTTTGTTTGCGGTAGTTTTATCTAACGTTGCTCCCAAGGGGTTGAGCACTTAAAAAATTGTTTTAGGCATCTTAAATCTATCTGATCATAATTTATATATGAAATTATAGTTCGTGAGTGCGTGTGTCGTGAGTGAGTGTGTGTGTGTGTGTTGCGTGGGTGGTGCGTGCTGCGTGCGTGCGCGTGCGTGGCGTGTTGTGTGTGTGTGTGTGTGTGTGTGTGTGTGTGTGTGTTGTGTGTGTGTGGTATGTTGTGTGTGTGCGTCTCTGTGTGTGTGTGTGTGTGTGTGTGTGTGTGTGTGTGTGTGTGTTGTGCTGTGCGTGCGCGCGCGTGCGTGTGTGTGTGTATGTGTGAGTGTGTGTGTTAGTGGAGTTTGGGGGTGCATGAGTGTGAAGAGAGAGGGAGATGAGAGTGAAGAGAGAGAGTGAGAGATGAGAGAAGAGAGGAGAGAGTGAGAGCGAGAGAGAGAGAGTCGTTTATAACTTATCTACTTTTTGGGATCAGAGGTGTGGGTTGAATGCTGGCGATATTTCATGGATGTTTATGGTTGTGGAACGAGTTATTATTTCCTCATCACAGGCATCAAGTTGCACCGTACACTTTCTGCAGCACGCTGAAACGAAGAAGGTCCGATATAATTTTTCGTGATTTCATTTGTCTTTATATGTTTTACTATATCGCATCGTAGTGAAGACCGGACAAACTCTTTTCAAAGCATAATCGGAACATATCATGTATAAGTAAAATAAACCCAATGTTTTAAACATTGCTTCCCCACTTGGAGTCTCTGAAGAGACTCCAACCTTATTCGCCCTAACATCTAAATTTTTATAAATGCAAATGAGAAAGAATTGACTTATTTGAGTCACATCACTCCTGACTTGAACTAACATATTGTATACGTCTAAGTCATACGAGAAAATTCCATCCATCATAATTCGAACAATACTTGCCAACATATTAAACACCATTTTTAATACTTCGGAAACAGCGATTTGGAGGAGTTCTCACCAGTCTTAGGCTAGGGGTTGATTATGGCACTCAGGGCTTTGATCCAGTGCTGTGTCCCCATCAAAGAGACTGACAATGATTGATTTTGAAACTGTCCTACTTTCGATGTCTTGTTAGGTCCACTGGTCTAAGTGTCTCATGATGTAATCCGTAAGTGAGGAAATTTGTGATTGTTACACTGGATAAAATTATCACCCAAACAGCTTTGCTGGTGAATTGTCCCATCAAACATTAGACTCATCAGATGTGAGCTGCTTCTTGTTTTTGGTCGTTTGTCAGAAAAGTTTCCCAGTCTGCAGGACACCTTGGTTGCTAACATCCTTTCACGATGATTCTTATAGCCAGTGCCTTCCTTTTCTTTCCATCGCTCTGTTTGAGTCCCGTTTTGTACATGTCTGTACTGAACCCACGCCCCGTTCCCTTTCGCAGCATGTCAATAGCTTCAGGCTCATCTCCTGAATTTAAAGGAAGGGAAGCTGATCAACACATTTGAAACACTGCGTTGCCATCGCTCACAACCAGCGTCGCGTCATGGGGAGGTTAGCAGCAGCCATCTTTCATATCTTTGGTGAGGTAGCTGAACCCTATTTGCTTTGTCGGTCCTTGCAAGGAAATCGTCAGCAGTGGCAATACTGTAAGTTACAGGTGTAAGTTGGAGACGTAAGTCATCAACTCTGTTTTTAGATCGAGGTTGAACACCTGTTTCCTGTGCCTTCACAAGGAGTTGAAAGGCAAGGTTCCTTGTTGTTTGTTTTACACATCAACCCTTCTTGGTAGTCTTCATGTGGAACGGTTTGTTCATCGATGCAATCGTTTTTCAGGTTTTGCCGCCTTACTGGTACAAGAATTTATTCATTTGGCCATCAGGTCTCAGCGTTGATGAACGCTCCATTCACGGCCCGTTACCGCTTTTTCTACCCTCAAACTTATGCTGAAATGCCGGCTGGGACAGATTCGCTCCAGATGACTGGGCGATGGTTTGACCGAAGGCTTCCTCAAAGAAAGGGTCGATGGAAAAAAAAACCTTTTTGTTTGCCACCCTGAGTCTTTGCTTTCGCTCTTCAGTATCCCAGCAGAGGAGCAAAATCACGATGGCTACTGCCAGCCTCATTCCCTGGGCCATGACAGCCATGGCGATAGTTGCATGAAGATATTTTGACATTTAATGGGTTATCAGGTCCCACAGCTTTGGTATGGCCTCATGGTTTGACAGCTGTCCTGTGAGACCCAGCACCACCTCCAGCTCCTCCTCGGCTTTTGGCTGTGTCGTACATGAACGTTTCTTCCATGGTATTGTACAATGCCAAAGCGTTTGCTAGGAATGAAGGTACCTTTGCCACGCGACAAGCAAGTCTGCAGCATCTGCTTGGACTCCAGGATGTGACAATGTCAATGTTTGCCTTGAAGACTGCAGAAAGAAGGTCAGGTTGTCAGTGTGCCGTCTGTTTTGTCACATCGAAATAGTGTAGAAGAGGTCTGGCATTTTGGGACATCGTTTGTGCATACAGCAGGAAGTCGTTGTGATGTGATCAGCCTCAAGGAGCGCTAGGGACTAGCCATAAATTATCGGTTGTCGCTCCAACCAAAAATTGTGTGCAGTTGGTCCGAAGGCTCCTCTTCTGACTCTATCTCTGATCTGTGCGTACTCTGCCATGTATACTGTAGATAGCTTAATCTTGCTTGAAGTCAGTCAACGTCTCGTTGAGAAGAAGCATGAGGCGGTCTGGAGTTTGGATCATGCTGTCTTGTGACTGTGTCGGAAATGACGTGTCTTCATTCTATGATTTCATGATCCATATTTCCAGCAGCAGGCGTTTTGACTCTACAAACATTGTCTTACGGGCAGACCATGCTCGTTCATTTGTTTGCCAGGACATCACCCTTGCTAGTACAAGATGAGATCAGAACCTGCCTGCAGAAGGATATCTACGATCACATAGTACCATCCAGCTTTTCCCCTAGACACCCTCCCAGCCAGCAGCCGAATCATTCATCAAGGGTGGAAAGTACCGATCAGATCAAGCCTTTGCTTCTTGTACCGGTAAGGTTGGTTCCCACGATACGGATAGGCTTTATTACAAACCCCAATGATCAATACGTTAGTGATACACGGACTACTTTTCCAACCTCTCTATTGGGCCTCCTACTGAAGAGTCCGGCTAGGCTCTCCTGGACTGTCTTGTACTCGGTGTAATGGGTGATGGATCACAGGTATAGCCCAATGTCGTTTCTTTGTAGGTTCTGCCACACACTGTGAAATGAAGCCAGCCCACGCTGGTATTTCACTGGTCGACCATGCTGCGGTATTTCCAGAGAAGAATCCAGTGGATGTTTTTGATCTTTGAACTTTTGAGAGCATCCTTTCACCTCATTCAATACTGTCCAGTGCCTAACTGCAAGAGGTGGGACTTTTTCCGCGGTTTTCGCGAAGTATTTGTAAATCTCTTTTTGTCAAAGCAGAGATGCTGAAGAAGAAGCTGTCATGTCCTACGTATCGTTGAGTCGGCTTTCTACTTGTGCTCAGGGGAAGCGACTCTTAAATGTTAGAGATTTGTGGTTGATTTAAATGACAGTTTGGGCAGATGTCGCCTTGAAAACTGGAATTCCTTCAATGCCAGCATCTGAGCACAATCATCATCAACACCACACTAGACTGACTGAACTGTAACCCAATTTATTGTCAGATTA
Source organism: Conus ventricosus (assembly GCA_018398815.1). Taxonomy (NCBI): domain Eukaryota; kingdom Metazoa; phylum Mollusca; class Gastropoda; order Neogastropoda; family Conidae; genus Conus; species Conus ventricosus. The sequence goes on from CM031613.1 coordinate 16,439,492, forward strand.
AACTCACGGTTGTACTGACAAAATCAAAACAAACTCACACACACACTCACACACACACACACACAAACACCACACACACACACCACACACACACACTCTCGCGCGCGCGCGCGGACGCGCAACGCACAACACTCACAAACACACAAACACACACTCACACACACACACACACACACACACATCACACAACACCACGCACGCATGCACGCACAGCACGCACCGCACGCACGCACGCACCAACACACACACTATCACACAAACACACACACGACACGAACGCACGCACGCACACACACTTCACACACACACACACACAACCACACACATACACACAACACCACACACAAACACACAACCACAACACACCACACACACACACACGCACCCCCACACACACAAATATGCGCTCACCAATGGGAAAGTTGCACATTAACTTTTTTTCAGTTAAAAGATCAATGTGAATTTGTAAAGAATTAAATTTGCGTCGAAGCCAAATGGGGGGTAGGGGAGAATAAACCCGGCACAGAGGACATACTGCTTGGCCATGCTAATGGGTTGCATAGCTCAAAAGAAATTAAAATAGACTGTTCTTTGAAAAACTTGTGGTGTTTGTACTTTGTTCTAATAAAGATGCAAGGTTTTCTAGAGAGATGGTTATTGTAAAACTTCGGCAAATTTACAGTTAGCATCTTGTGACATACGGTGGGTACACTACGTTTAAAGCTTCACTGCGTAACCTTATTGCATATATTATCGTTCTAATATTGCGTATCGTCTAGAAGCATTACCCGTCAACAAAAAAACCATTAAGGGAATTTCTCGTTAAGCTTAAATAACAAAGACGCTGGTGATCCACCGAACGAATGAAACGTTTTTTTTGGTCCGCGATAAGCAGCCAGCGGCTAATGAGATGGGTTAACCTCTTCAAAATTGTGACCAGAGGGGACTTGTGCCGTCCCAAGATGTTTTTATGTTTAACATACTTTTTTCGTGATTTTTTTAACCACTCAAAGCACTAAAAAGTTATATGACAAATTTATTGGGGGGGGAGGGGGGGGGGGGGGGGGGGGGGGGGGGCGTTTCTCGTTCGGGACTAATTATAAAATGTTGTTGGGTGGCGTCAGGCATCTAACAAATCTGGGTGGGGTAAAAAATATTCTCATCACTTGGCATCTTCTGTGTGCTGTTTCTGTGAGACCCTCAAAATTGCATTTTATTCCCTGTTGTATCTGGATGATAAGGTTTTGACTTTACAATCATTGGTGTACCTCTTGGTTTGACTGGCAAGCGGGGTTAGTTGATTGTCCCTGTCAGTTAGAATATTGTGACTGGTTTCGCTACCAGTAATTTCAAAACAAGCACTGGCACCATCCGCAATACTGCATCCTGTCAGCTTTCAAAGTTGGGGGGAAAAACAGGTGCAGGCTGAAAGTTTTCATTCAGCTCAAGATGACCTGGCAAAGTTTAAGAAAAAAAGGGAGGGATTGGGAGAGATAAGAAAAAAAGGAATGAAAAGGAGGATGTCAGATTTGCAATATAAAGTCCTGCAATAGCAGCTATCTGAGGACCATCGGAGGCCCTGTTGAAAACTGCATCATTATATAGCCTGCTCAGAGGCCTCTTGTACTTGATTCGGACAACCACATCAGAGAGACACAATGGTTTATTGTGAGGCTCGTTTTGTCTGTAGACAAAGAAAGAGCAACACGTGCACCCTGTACTCAGCGGTGCTCATGAAAGAATGAGGGGTGCAATATGTGCCCAACTTTGTTTGATCAGTGCGTGAAGAAGATTGCGATCACCACGCTCTCCCGCGTCGCGACCATACACATCACGGACGTGTCTTCAAATGCACAAATGATGTTCAGTCCTTCCTGTAATGTTGTTGGAAACTTTCGGACTTTTTGTTTTGGTTAATTCTCCTTGTTGAGTTGATGCAAGTCGATGCGCTGATTGAGCAAAATGAACAGCAGACAGAGCACTAACAACTATAACAAAATTAAACCCGAAGAGCTTTTATTCTACGATAGCAGTTGGGAGTGCGTACACACACAAAAGGTTCACGAACACCATTGAAATTGTGTGTCACACAAACATTCCCATGGCTCTTCTCGGTAGAATCTAGGATGAAGACTGCCTGCACTAAGTATCTCGCATGGCATCGTAATGCAACGCAGCTTTATGCAGAAACTCTTTGTGTTTTCAAGTAGTGTCTTGCCTATATGTAAAATGATGCCAGTCAATGGGTATGTGGCCTAAACAATGACCATTTTAACATTTCTTGATTGGTTTCTCTTGGATACCTTTGGAGCTACCTATGGATTGGACAATGGCTTGTATTTATTGAATAATGGAACTGATCACACTGACTGCTACAGCATTTGTCACTTACGTGTATCCTCAAATGGAATCCTCAAGCATCCTCATTCTTTCTCTCCTGCAAAGTGTGAATAATTTATCATTTTGTCAGCCACATTACGTTTCTCTTTGTGCTCCTTCCTTCAGTTCACTGTTCAACTCCTGCACAGGCTGATTTAGGGTTCGATTGGATTCTGGGATCTTGGCCCTTTGTGGTTGAGGAATACACGCTGGCGTTATAGACTGTGATGTATCTTCATTGATGCCAAGCGGAGAAGGCCGCGGAAACAATCCTCAGCACTCGGATCACGTTGCAGGTAATCGGCTGTCTTTTAGTCATAGACCAACACAGGCTTCTGGGACCATGTGCTGTGCAGCTTAAAATGAGGTAATTTTAGCTTGCGTGCACTGGGTTTTTGTCCTATTAGCTGTAGCAATTGTTTTTATGCATGTTTGTGTTACTTTCTAGGCCATAGTTATGGGGTAATGTGGTTGTTTTTGCCTTTTATTCTCGCCAGTGTGAATTTTTGCAAATGTATGGTCTTAAGTTGTGTTACGGCATTTCAGACACTAGGTCGCATCTGTGAGCTCATTTAGTTTTTTAAAAAAGTGTTGTGTGTTATGACCTGCTTCTTCTACACTGCCAAGCTAATGCCATAACATCACTCTGTATGTACGTTCCTTTTCTATGGGAGATTTCATCTCATTTGGATGGAAGTTTGTTCTTCTGTGCTGTTTTATTTTACTGGCTAGCTTGCATTAGTATGTGAACAACACTTCTGCCAAATCATCAGTGTGTGTGTGTGTGTGTGTGTGTGTGTGTGTGTGTGTGTGTGTGTGTGTGTGGTGTGTGTGTGGTGTGTGTGTGAGAGAGAGAGAGAGTGTGGTGTGTGTGTGTGTGTGTGTGTGTGTGTGTGTGTGTGTGTGTGTGTGTGTGGTGTGTGTGTGTGTGTGTGTGTGTGAAAGTGAGAAAGAAGGAAAATGAGAGAGGAGAGAGAGAGAGAGAGAGAGAGAGAGAGAGAGAGAGAGAGAGAGCGAGTGTGTGTGTGTGTGTGTGTGTGTGTGTGTGTGTGTGTGTGGGGTGTGTGTGTGTGTGTGTGTGTGTGTGTGTGTGTGTGCGTGTGTACGTGTGTGTGTGTGTGTGTTTTGTGTGTGTGTGTGTGTGTGTGTGTGTGTGTGTGTGTGTGTGTGTGTGTGTGTGTTACGTTTTTGTGTGTGAATGTCTATGTGTGTGTGTGTGTGTGTGAGAGAGAGAGAGAAGGAGAGGAGAGAAGAGAGAGAGAGAGGAGAGGAGAGAGAGGGAGAGAGAGAGAGAGAGAAAAGAGAGAGAGGGGGAGAAGAGTGAGAGAGAGAGAGAGAGAGGAGGGAGAGAGAGAGAGAGAGAGAGTGGGCACTGACACATTTTATTGGCTTAGCTTCTTCACAGCCTTAGTGCCAAGGGGGACAATTTTTTTAAATATGAGTGCCATGCCAGATCTTTAAAAGAGTGTAGGCAGTTTTCATCCTAGATCTACTGAGGAGTAGCCATGGGAAGTGTTTGTGTGACACACATTATTGCGTTGGTGTACGTGTACCATGTGTGTGTGTGTGTGTGTGTGTGTGTGTGGTGTGTGTGTGTGTGTGTGTGTGTGTGTGTGTGTGTGTGTGTGTGTGTGTGTGTGTGTGTGTGTGAAAGTGAGAGAGACGGAAAGAAAGAGGGGAGAGAGAGAGAGAGAGAGAGAGAGAGAGAGGTGGAGTGTGTTGTGTGGCGGGGTGTGTGTGTGTGTGTGTGTGTGTGGTGTGTGGTGTGTGTGTGTGTGTGTGT
>CM031613.1:16444653-16475830 GCA_018398815.1 Conus ventricosus
TAAAACTGAATTTTAAAACCCAAACAATATTAAAACTACGATTTTTAAAGATTTACAGAAATACATGAAGGTTTTCAAATGTTGAATAATAAATTTTAATTAAACTACACATACCGAACCGAAACTTAAAATTGACAGAGGAGTATGGGATGCCAACAGTCACACACACGACAAACTGTGCCTCGAGAATACTACCGCGAGACCAATTACGACACTACTGCACTCTGGGCAGCAGCTGATGATCAGCTGAAAGAAGCTGACAGCTGACCAGAGAGACGTGTACGACAGCTTTATGACCATGGTTGAGCAGAGGCAGGATCCCACAGCAAGCAGCAACATAATGTTCCTTGATGCTCCATGAGGGACAGGAAAGACCATCCTGAATCTTATCCTGAACAGGATCTGCTCCACAGGCAAAATAGTGCTAGCCACTGCTTCCAGTGGCATTGCTGCTACTCTTTTGCCGGGTGGGTGGACAGTACATAGCACTTTCAAGGTCCCTCTGGATGCCGACAAGCAAGAAACGCCAACCTGCCCGTCAAACGTGGGTCAACGTTGGCCAAAGTCATCAAAGAGGCTGCAACCGTCATAAATGATGAAGCTCCCATGACCCACAAAGCTGTCTACGAGGCCATGGACTCTACGCTGCAGGACATCACCCAAGTGCACAGGCCAGTGGAAGGCATCCCAACGCTGTTCTGTGGGGAGTTCAGGCAGATCCTCCCTGTCGTCTCAATGGCACCAGAGCCAACATTGTCAACGCCTGTCTGAAGAAGTGGTGGAGCATGATTGTTAAACGTCTAACCACCAATATGAGAGCCCACCTGTCTGGAAAATCCCCAGACAGCCAGCTTCGCCAAACTTCTGCTTGACATTGGCAATGGTGCCATTGAGTCATGTTTCCAGATACTATTTTGGGTCCCACCAGCACTATGCCAGTTTAATGATAGCCAGGAGGATCTGATAGAAGCAGTCTACCCGGATCTTCATGCTCACTGTGCAGACTCAAACTGGTCAGCGGAAAGGGCCATAATCTCCTCCCTGAACGAGACTGTCAACAGGCTAAACAGAAAAATCGTAGCTGACTTCCCTGGAGAGGAAACTCTGTACAGATCTGTTGACAGAATGATGATGAGGGAGTCCTTTATCCACAAGAACTCCTGAACTCCATTGGAGATTTCTGGACTTCCACCGCATGAACTGTTGCTGAAATCTGGAGTCCCCATGATCATTCTCCACTCACTGGACCCGCCAAAGGGATCAATGACACCCGATGTGTCTTCACCAGACTGCACAGGAACGTTGTAGAAGCGAAAATATCATAAGGCCCCCACAAAGGTGAACCGGTGCTGCTCCCCAAATTCCTCTGGAACCCATGGACTCCCCCCCTGCCATTCCAGTTCTGATGGCTTCAGTTTGGATGTGTTCACTAACAACGATTTCCATTTATGCCTGCAGTTGTTTACTATTACTGTTTTGGTGTTTAAACAAGTCGGACTGTACAGAGACGATGGCCTTGCTGCACTAACAAACAACCCAAGAACCAAACGAAAACAAGAAGAAAGAACTATGCAAAATCTTCCAAAACCACAACTTAAAGATCACCATTGAAGCAAACAAAAGGTAGTGAACTACTTAGACATAACACTGGATCTCAACAACCATATATATAAACCATATAAGAAACCCAACGATACACCTCTTTATGTACACACCAAAAGTAACCATCCACCATCTGTATTAAAGACCATACCCCATGGCATAAACAAGAGACTATCAAATCTGTCATGCAATAGAGAGAGTGTTCAACAATGCAGCAGTGGAATACCAGGAGGCACTACAAACAAGTGGATACAATTATAAACTACAATACAACCCGACAACAACACAAATAAAAGCAAGAAAAATAGGAAAAAGAAAAATCATATGGTATAAACCCCCCCTACGACGGAAACTCAAAACAAACATAGGGAAAGAATTCTTCAAAATCCTAGCAACTTCATTTCCAAAAGAGCACAAACTGTCCAAAATATTTAACAAAAACACTGTCAAACTATCGTAACTCATGTATGCCCAACCACAAAAACCTGATTGACGCATCCAACAAAATGAAAATCAACACAGCAAAGAAGGGTGAAGAAAGGAAATCTTGCAATGCACGAGAAAGGAGCAGTGCCCACTAAACAATAAATGTCTCCACAACAACATTGTATACCAGGCTACTGTAACATCAGAAAATGAAAAGAAACATACATAGGGATCACTGAAACCACTTCAAAACCAGATATGCAAACCACAAACAGTCATTCAATAAAGAAAAATATAAAAACCAAACAGAACTGAGCAAATATATCTGGAAACTTAAGACGCAAAAACAAGCTACAATATATACTGGAAAATCATAAAAAGAGCATCATCATACAGCAATGTTTCAAAAAGGTGCAACCTATGTTTAACTGAAAAATGGTTAATACTATGCAAACCACACTTAGCAACTTTAAACACCAAAACAGAAATAGTAAACAACTGCAGCATAAATGGAAATCGTTGTTAGTGAACACATCCAAAACAAAAACCTGAAAGCCCAAAAAAACACGTGCAGCCAACCCGCACGTGCAAACAACCGCAAACGTGAGCCCACACGCTATATAACATCGGCGGTGGGCAAACAAAAACCATCCTGATGACAGCGCAACGCCGCAGAAACAATTTGTCGAGTTTTAACCTTGAGTTTTAACCTTCCTTTTTAACATCATTGACATAATATATATATATAACCCTGCTATAACTCTGACTCCACACCTAGCAGTAAGAAGGGCAAGGATAGTTCCATGTCGGAAATATGATGATTATAAAATAAAGAAATCCACATGCCCGTGCCTGTTTTCTTCCACTTTATTTTTTTCTCTCAAATTTTCGGCTTTTCAGCCTTCATCAGGAATCCCTGTGCACAGGTCAGCTCTGTCAAAACATGTTTACTGGCTAAAGGCAGTAAGATGGGGCAAATCAAAAAATACAGCCGAGTACATGTTCTTAGCTTGATTAAGTGCACTGGCCAACTGATATATATATATATGTATGTATGTATTTATATATATAAAAAATATATATATATAAAAAATATTATATAATATATATATATTTTATATATATATATTTTTATATATATAAATATATGTTGTGTGTGTGTGTGGTGTGTGTGTGTGTTGTGTGTTGTGTGTGTGTGTGTGTGTTGTGTTTTACATATGTGTGTATATATAATGACACAGGTAATTTTTGAATGGTAACCAAGGTCTGATCTGCGCGTTGGGCTAATGCGTAAGTCGACATATGCTAAGGCACAACCATGAGACCCTTTTCTTGCATTCTCCCTTTCCTATCATTAATTATTTATTCCTTCATCTTCCAAGTTGTATGCAGTGTGGTCTTGAAACTTAGTTGATGTAGCGTATATGGTTTAAACCCCGCACGCAGTGATCCTCTTTGGTGGAACTGAAACTGAAAATGTCAATGAAAAAAATGATGATGTTGATGGAAATTGATGATGATGATGATGATAAAGATGATGATGATGATGGTGACGATGATGTTAATAACAGAAATAGAATTTAACAACACATCAACAAAAAATTAAAAATCACAATGATATATGATACATTAATAATAATTTGGAATAATGATAATAGTAATAGTAATAATACATGTTACATGAATGTGTGATCTTTAAACTTTTCTATGTGAACTCTTCTTTTGTCCCACATGTTCCACATTTGACAAGAGTTCACTTTAAAGTGCTTGATAGAATAAGGAGAAATGAAACAAAAATCTTGAATTGTTTTTCCAAGCGAGCGAAAATACTGATTGACCTTTTCCCCTTCTGCTATCAAACGTCCTCGTGATCGAATCACCCCCCCCCCCCCCCCTCCTGCATTTAGTTTCCCCTAAGTTTAAACTTGTTCCTCTTTGTCCGCTCTAAATCATGTCTTTTCTTCCTCAGTCAACTGTTCCTTCTTCTCTAATTTTTCAATAATCACTTGTAAACGCTTCTGTTTTTTAAATCACTTTTGGTTTCTTTTCAGTTGCAAATGCTATAGTTTTACCTCTTTTTTCATCAATGAAACATCTATAAACAGTTGATCTATAATAGTAAACTGAATTTCTGAACGCACAATAAATGGTAGTTGTTTCCCTTGAATAGGTCAGTACTGTATACTCTTCTATAAGAGTTTTAATTTCATCGTTAATTTCATCAATGTACCTTTTGTCCTTCAATAGGGAACAATTAAATTTCCTTATTTCTTTAGCAAAGGTTAAAGTCAGAGTAATCATTGAATGATCTGTCCTGTATCCTGCCTTAATATCTGCATCTGTGACAAAGGTGGACACATAATTTGAAACTAGATAAAAATCAAGTCTACCTTGCTGCAGAGGGGAGGATCCGTACCATTACATCTTTTTAATTCAGGATTCAACATTCTTATATATCTGCAAGATCTAGATTAAGCTTATGTCTTCAACTTGCTGTTGTGCTTTAACTTTGTTTTAATGCTTTTAATTAAGATAATCCATTGAAAAATCTTGTACCAGGTTCCAGTCCCCACCAATTTTCATGTTCAACATCCACATCCTTAATTTATCTTCAAACTCAACAACAACAACAAAAATCAGGATTATCATGGATTTGCTCCGTACAAAAAGAATGATCAACATCGTCTTATCCAAAATGGATATGACAGTAAAAATGTAGTTTCCATCTGTATCTTTTTAAACCTTCTTTACACAAATTTCAAAATCATTGTTAAAGAGAATTCGACATAAAGATGCAAAATATGCTTCATTACCCTATTCTGCTCTGATACACATTTCAAGCTTGGGGTCAAAATGGGTATCCTGTAAGAGATTTCACCAAGAACAGTTTTTCTCTTAAATATTGAAACACATCCCTCTTTTTTATCCCCAAGGCCTCGCAGTTTAAATTGAACAAACCTTAAGAGTTTGGGATAGTAGAGTAGATGGAAGGGAAGGGGAGGGGGGAGGGGGACACCCAGAACTGTGCGCCAACTCAAGCCTGTAGTTAAAAAAAAGACAGCCACCATGGCGTGGGACATGAGTGCACACTGTCCGCAATGAAATCCATCATTTTGTAAAAATAGAGCTCTGAGGGATGTGATAGCAGAGAAGGAGAGAGAGAGAGAGAGAGAGAGAAGGAAGAGAAAAGAGAGAAGAGGGGGGGGAGAGAGAGAGAGGAGAGAGTTAGAAAAAGAGAGAGAGGACAAAGCAAAGCGCAAAGGGATACAATTAAAGTGTTATTGCATGAACTACTACTTTTCTGAAAACAACAAACAAAAAGAAAAAAAAGGGAAGTGCGACGTCGGGGGAAGAGGGAGAGAATGGAAAAAAGGGGTGTGGGGAGCATATTAACAGATCCAAACTTTTCATTCATAAAAATCTCGTCATCATTTGCATTAAGTCATCTTTTCAACTTATGCATTCGACTGCTACAAAAAGAAATCTTCAAAAAGTAAAGATTTTTATTTTATGCATTTCACTAGTCATTTTTTCGATTTTGAATCCTGTGATGATGGGATTCCTTCAAATTTTAAAACACTCACATGGAAATTTTTATATAATATAATCCCGCTGCCATGAAACCCATCAATCATAAATTCATAGCAACGTGCAAGCGCGTGGAGCAATTTTTTCAAACCCTTTACTCGCTGCCTGGGACTTGTCGTCAGGAGTGACGTTTTAATGGTCAAGCAGGGTGACCAAGGATTCCAGCCACCTCAAGATCTTAGCAGGTGTCAGAACTAGGCCAGTACGAGTGGAAGTGCTGCATTTAAGAGTTGAGGAGTCAGAACACATGACGAGGAGGGGTTAAACTTCATCTGAAGAGGGGCGAACCGGCCCGGTCAACTAATCGGCGCTAATGCATTTTAATATGGGGTTTCCTGTTTGTTTCCTGTTTGCTTCGTTCCTTTCGTGACGTCATTCACCTCGTCTACAATCATCAATCATAAGTCCACATCAATAGAAAGAGACGAGGCCCAATCTGGAATGCTGGAGGAGACGGCGTGACACAGAAGATCCCTCCATGGAACATCATCAAGAGACAAGCTAAGATCCCTTTATCTCTTGGACAAACACCACATCGCATGCACTCCATAGCGCCACACTTTAGATTATTTTTTTTTTTGGTTTTGGTTATTTTTGTGACATATAATAGCAAGTGGGGGTAAACAAGAGTGGACATTCTGAGGAACTTCTCCACGCAGGTCTTGTGGGGTTTTTTTTTCACCATCATCTTCACCAGCACTCATCATTTGTTTAATTTTAATAAATTTTAATTATTGTTGAACTTTAAATCCCCTCTCTGTTTACATCGGAAGGAGAAGGGAGAAGTGTTTGTATTGTTACCATCTTCTAGTCTATCGAACTTGTCACAACCATCACAAGGGAAGGGAAGAGGAGGGGGACAACGGAGGGGGGGGGGGGGGGTAAGCTGGGCCCTCATCTACCAATGCCAACATGATAGTAAGCTGCACATTAACACCATACATTGTGTACTTTTCAAACGTTGAAGGCCGGCACCAACTATCAAGTATTTGAATATCTTATAATTAAGCATCTGCCAGATCAAAATCATAATGTGTCTAATAAACAACACATGCATGCATACCTCATTTTAAGAGTGAGCTGGACATATTTATTTTTTATCAATGATGCATATGATAATGCATTCAATGAGAAATTTAATTGTCCATTCGTGATATGTACGCATAATTGTTCAAAGAATTGCCACTAGTTTTGTGTCACTGAGACTAAAGAGGCCACGCACACACACAAACCTTCACTGGAGCCCCCCCCACCCCCCCCCCCCCCCACCCCCAATCCTAAATCTACCCACCTAAATCGAAAATAAACAACAAAACCAACTATTCTATAACACATATAGTATTATATCTACAGATAAATTCATGGCCTACCAATATTTTTCCAAATATACTTTTATTTCCATCAGGTTTCTCTACATATACAATATTTCACAATTAAGAACACAAAGGAAAATACAACTAAACTCTGGACAGAATAAAGACAAATCATGAAAAGGACCAATAGACACAAATCAAGAATATATATATATATATATATATATATATATATATATATATATAATATTATATATATATATATATATATATAAAATATATATATATATATATTCAATTATAAACAAAGTTTGCTCTTATGTCTTAGATTGAAGAAATAGGGGGAGATAAGCATTCATATCTGCAGTGGTAGTTAATACAGTCTAACTAACAGCATGTGCTCAAGTGGGTGGATGGGGAAAAATAAAATAAATGCTTCTCAAAATGAGCCTTCAGCAAGCTTATAATCTCCAATAACTCCTGGTCAAAAACCGATATTTCGAAACCTGGTTGTTTTCCTCAGTGACCGCGGAAAGTGGTAACTTGACTCCCCTGCCTTTTCGGTTTTAAGAAGAATGCTATCCCAGAAAAGGCTGGTGTGCAATACTGTAGTATGTTTGTTGAGTTTTCAAAAAAAACAACCAAAGGTGCCACCTAAGAAGCAAAAGAAACATCATGAAAGAGCAAAACAAGCTACATTTTCTTATAAAAGTAAAAATATAAAAGATAACCTCTAAAACACAAGTGTGAGGGCCAGTTCTTGGAATGAATCCGCAAGGGACTAAATAACAAAAAACCTAATAATTCCAAGGAGAAGTACCGAGCACCATTCCAGCAACTTACAGAGCAGCTTGCAATGACTGCAAGAAATATTCAATTATAAACAAAGCTTGCTCTTATGTCATTTGATTGAAGAAATAGGGGGGGATAAGCATTCATATCTGCAGTGGTAGTGAATACTGCCTAACTAAACAGCATGTGACAAGTGGGTGGATGGGGAAAAATAAAATAAAATGCTTTCTCAAAATGAGCCTTCAGCAAGCTTATAATCTCCCAATAACTCCTGGTCATACACCGATATTTCGAAACCTGGTTATTTCTCCTCAGTGGCCGCGCAAAGTGTAATTTGACTCCTCTGCCTTTTTGGTTTAAGAAGAAAGCTCTCCGAGAAAAGGCTTGTGTGCAATACCGTAGTATGTTTGTTGAGTTTCAAAAAACCAACCAAAGGTGCCACCTAAGAAGCAAAAGAAAATCATGAAAGAGCAAAACAAGCTACAGTTTCTTATAAAAAGTAGAAAATAAAAGATAACCTCTTAAAACACAAGTGCTGGGGGCCAGGTTTTGGAATGAATCCGCAAGGGACTAAATTACAAAAACAAAAACCTAATAAATTCCAAGGATAAGTACGGAGCACCCCTTACAGCAACATACAGAGCAGCTTGGTGTTGCAATGACTGCAAGGAATATTCAATTATAAACAAAGCTTGCTCTATTGTCTTAGATTGAAGAAATAGGGGGAGATAAGCATTCATATCTGCAGTGGTAGTTAATACTGCCTAACTAACAGCATGTGCTCAAGTGGGGGGATGGGAAAAATAAAATAAATGCTTCTCAAAATGAGCCTTCAGCAAGCTTATAATCTCCATAACTCCTGATCATATACCGATATTTCGAAACCTGGTTGTTTCTCCTCAGTGACCGCGGAAAGTGGTAATTTGACTCCTCTGCCTTTTCGGTTTTAAAAAAGAATGCTATCCCAGAAAGGCTGGTGTGCAATTTCTGTAGTATGTTTTGTTGAGTTTTCAAAAAACCAACCAATGGTGCCACCTAAAAGCAAAAGAAAATCATGAAAGAGCAAAACAAGCTACATTTTCTTATAAAAGTAGAAAATATAAAAGATAACCTCTTAAGAACACAAGTGCCGAGTCGAGGGCCAGTTCTTGAAATGAATCCGCAAGGGACTAAATAACAAAAAAACTAATAAATTCCAAGGAGAAGTACCGAGCACCATTCCAGCAACTTACAGAGCAGCTTGGTGTTGCAATGACTGCAAGAAATATTCAATTATAAACAAAGCTTGCTCTTATGTCTTAGATTGAAGAAATAGGGGGAGATAAGCATTCATATCTGCAGTGGTAGTGAATACTGCCTACCTAACAGCATATGCTCAAGTGGGTGGATGGGGAAAAATAAATAAATGCTTCTCAAAATGAGCCTTCAGCAAGCTTTAATCTCCAATAACTCCTGGTCATATAACGATATTTCGAAACTGGTTGTTTCTCCTCAGTGGCCGCAGAAAGTGGTAATTTGACTCCTCTGCCTTTTCGGTTTTAAGAAGAATGCTATCCCAGAAAAGGCTGGTGTGCAATACCGTAGTATGTTTGTTGAGTTTTCAAAAACCAACCAAAGGTGCCACCTAAGAAGCAAAAGAAAATCATGAAAGAGCAAAACAAGCTACATTTTCTTATAAAAGTAGAAAATATAAAAGATAACCTCTTAAAACACAAGTGCTGAGGGCCGGGTTTTGGAATGAATCCCCAATGGACTAAATTACAAAAAAAAAAAAACCTAATAAATTCCAAGGATAAGTACCGAGCACTATTACAGCAACATACAGAGCAGCTTGGTGTTGCAATGACTGCAAGGAATATTCAATTATAAACAAAGCTTGCTCTTATGTCTTAGATTGAAGACATAGGGGGAATAAGCATTCATATCTGCAGTGGTACTTAATACTGCCTAACTAACAGCATGTGCTCAAGTGGGTGGATGGGGAAAAATAAAATAAATGCTTCTCAAAATGAGCCTTCAGCAAGCTTATAATCTCCAATACCTCCTGGTCATATACCGATATTTCGAAACCTGGTTGTTTCTCCTCAGTGGCCGCGGAAAGTGGTAATTTGACTCCTCTGCCTTTTCGGTTTTAAGAAGAATGCTATCCCAGAAAGGGTGGTGTGCAATACCGTAGTATGTTTGTTGAGTTTTTAAAAAAAAAACCCAAAGGTGCCACCTAAGAAGCAAAAGAAAATCATGAAAGAGCAAAACAAGCTACATTTTCTTGTGAAAAGTAGAAAATATAAAAGATAACCTCTTAAGACACAAGTGCTGAGGGCCAGTTCTTGGAATGAATCCGCAAGGGACTAAATAACAAAAAACTAATAAATTCCAAGGAGAAGTACCGAGCACCATTCCAACAACTTACAGAGCAGCTTGGTGTTGCAATGACTGCAAGAAATATTCAATTATAAACAAAGCTTGCTCTTATGTCTTAGATTGAAGAAATAGGGGTAGATAAGCATTCATATCTGCAGTGGTAGTGAATACTGCCTAACTAACAGCATGTGATCAAGTGGGTGGAGGGGCAAAAAAATAAAAAAAAAATTTGCCCCTAAAAAAAAAGGGGAACCCTTTTCACAAGTTTAATAACCCCAAAAAACTCCGGGTAAATTAACCGAATTTCGAAAACTGATTGTTTTTTCCTCCTCAGTGGCCGCGGAAAGGGGGAATTTTTGCCCTCCTTTTTTGGCCTTTTGGGTTTAAAAAAAGAATGCTATCCCCAGAAAAGGCGGGTGTCCCAATCCCGTTTTTTTTGTTCATTTTTAAAAAAAAGGGCAAAGAAGAAAAAAAAAACCCACCCGAAGGGGGCGGGGGGGCCCCCGGGAAAGGGCACTGTTTTCGCCCCGCCTTAAAAAGCATCCTGTACCCCCCTTTTGAGGCCTGCGCTGTTTTGGGAGATGGTGGGGACAGCCCAAAACAGGACACTCCATTAAAGATATCAAGGGTAAAACTGTTTCCTGAACAGGGGTAAATCAACTACGGGATGCACCCAAATAAAACCCCTCAAAAAAAGCATCCCCAGGGGTTTTCCCACCCCGTATTTCATGACTGAAAAGGGGCCCCCCGGGCGAAAAACCACCCCCCATTTCCCGACACCCCCCAAAACCCACCCCAACCACCCCCCCCCACGGACAGTTTAAACCAGTGCCACTCCGACACACCCAAAGCTTTGGGCCATAGGTTTTATGTGCCCTAAAGAGAAAAATCCAAAGTTGTAGTCCTTTCCCACTGCCAACAGGATTTTCCCCTTTGGGGGTCAGTGGCCCCCCTTCTCACCGTCACGGGCCTTTTCTCCAGGCACCTATTTTTAAGGCAAAGAAGAAAAAAAAACACCCGAAGGTCCCTGGGGGGGACCCAGGGAACACGGGTCTTCCGCCCCCCCCTTTAAAAGAGCAGCCCCCTGAAACCCCCCCCCTTGGGGGCCCTGCGCTGTTTTTGACGATGGTACACCCCGCACAGGACACTCCATTAAGGTATAAAAGGGACATAACTGAAATTAAACCCATTTGCTGAGAGTGGGGATGGGGTGTCAGAAATGTGTGGGGTGCGCGCGTGTTTGGGCTTTGGG
Source organism: Conus ventricosus (assembly GCA_018398815.1). Lineage (NCBI taxonomy): Eukaryota > Metazoa > Mollusca > Gastropoda > Neogastropoda > Conidae > Conus > Conus ventricosus. Next base: position 16,455,988 of record CM031613.1, read on the forward strand.
CATTTTTACCCCCTCGCATATGTGTAGCAAAAAGGGCGCATCAAGAGTCATAAATTACACCATTTTTTACCAAACGCATAACGCCTTACTAACCCGAGAAACGGGGGGAGTACACGAATTTCTTGTCTTTCCTAAAAACCGCATTTTTTTAACGTCAGTTTTTGGCCCTCCCTACCGGAAAAATTTGGGGAAAAAATCCCTGACTTTTTCGTACCCCCCTCCCAGTACCATTACGTCAGATGTTGGCGGTTTTCTGCCCGGGACGGTCGAAAAATTTTCCAAATTTTTTACGGTCCTCTCCGCTGGAAAAAAAAATTTGGGAAAAAAAACTTTTAATCGCTGAAAAAAGGGCCTAGGGTTATTTTTTTGAAAGTATATGGGTTTCCGTACCACCCAGGGCCCCCGTTTTTATAACCAGGGACCCAGCGGGGATTAAACCCCTGCCTGCGTCGGGGCCCGGGCCCCGACCTCCCCGGGAAAAACGGGGTTTTCGTAAAGGGAATTTGATCCGTTAAAAAAGACGAGATATACAAACCCCCTTTCCCCCAAAAGAAGATTATGGTGTTAGGGGGAAAGGGCCCGGGAGGAACCCAACCTGAAAGACATACTGAACGCCAAACTGATCGACGGTCTTCCCGATGGGGAAAGGAAGGGCAACCGGGGAATTAAGGGGGTTATTGGTCATCGACGATCTTATGGTCAAAGGGCCCGGACAGAATAACCAAGTTTCTTTACTAAAACAAGCCCATCACAAACTTTGAGCTGACCCTAAAACACGCAGAACCCTTTCAAAAAAGAAAACCAGAACGATTCTTTTTGAAAACCCACTACTGGCCCTTTGTCAAGAATCCTAGAAAAGGGCCCCCCCAAAAAATCCCGCCTAGCCGGGCAGATGCGCCCCGGGAAACCATAAGAAACGTGCTAGACGTTTAATAAAGACCCCCACGCAACGCCCCCCAGGCTTTTTGTTAGTGGACCTGAAGCAGAGCCCCCCCCGGACCTGTTTTGGGCTCGACCAACGAAATTTTGGGCCGAACGCCCGATCGTGTACTTTCCCAAAAAAAAGAAAAAAAAAACCCATGACGGACGAATCAAAAAATATACCCCCCCACCCTGTAAATGCGCCCCTATCCAACCCTCCCGCTTTTAAGGGCCCGAACTGAATACCCCCCAACCGACCTACTGCATTTTTGTGCGAAGGGTTGCCTGAACGTGAAAAAAAGGGAAAAAACGGGGGGGGGGGGGCCCCCCCCACGCCCACCAGAAGAAGAACCGCGAAAAAGCACAAACGGGGCTTTAAAGGGGAGCTGACCAAAAAGAAAACGTCCCTAAAAAAGAGGAAAGTGTTTTTTGAAAAAAAAGGGGCTTTTTTCCCCCCCCTCCCTGAACCCCTTTTGGGGGCCCTTGGGATCTCCATTTTTTTGTAGAAGGGGCCCAAAACCCAATGGTTTTGGGGAGCCCCAAAGGGGCCCTTGGGAAACCCCCTTTTCGGGGGCCCGCCCGGACCCCCCAAAGGGAAACCTTTGGGGAAGTTAGACGGGGATTGACGAAGGGTTCTCCACGCCCCCTTTTACAAAAACGAACGAAGTTTACGAAAAAAAAACCTCTGAATTAAAGCAATTGTTTTTTCCCGGTTTTTTAAGACTTTCCAACAAAAATAAAGCTCCCCCCTCGCAGCAACAGCGGTTCTCCCCACCGCACGACGGCGACTGACACGGGTAGGGGAAGAGGGGGGAGAGAAGAAGGGGGAAAAACACGGGGGGGCGCCAAGGGGTTGGGAGCATCCCAAAAAACCAGTGAAAAAAAGCCCCCTTTGCTTTTAAACCCACATTAAAGGGGACCTTTGACCTGGTTTGGGAAACAAAAAGGGGAAAAGTGCTCCTGAGGGGGAAGGTCGGAGAAATCCAATCTCACCACCCCGGGGTCAACGCGTGCTAAACGCAGGAAAGGACACCCGGATCCGGAAGGTGGCGAGCGTTCCGGGGCGCTTTGAGACGTATAACGCCCCTAAAGAATGGATGGGCAACCCGGCCCGTCGAATTTTTCTAGGGGACGAGGACCCTCAACCTCGTCTCTTAGCGACAGCGTCCCCTTCGCTTTTAAAAACGGAAAGGGGACCAACGCGAAAAAGGGAGGAAGAAAAAGGGAAAACGGAAGAAAGACAAGAGAAAAAGAAAACGGGGGCGCCCCCGGGAAAAAAAATAGGAATTAAACGCCTGATTTTTCCCCCCGCCCATCCCGCGGCCTACGGGGGCTTCCCGCCCTCAAAAAACGTTTCCCGGTGGGAAACGCGAAGAGGGCCCCCGGGTTGGGTGAGCTACAAAGGCCACCCCCCTTCAAAAACCCTCGTCAAACACCCACAGGAGGCCCCCTTTTTCCAAAACCCCCTGCGGATTTCCCTTTTCCGGATCCGGTCGAAATCGACCCCCTACGGTAAAAAACCATTCGCGTCCGAGGGTCCCTACCCCACAAACGAACCTTTTTTCCCCCAAATTGAAAACCCGCCGTGAAGAGGAAAAAGACCCCCTTTTTAAAAGTATCATCCTCCAACAAAAAAAAAAAAGAAAAACCCCCCCTTGGGGGTTCGATACAACGCCTACACGAAAAAGGGGGGGCGATCGTCATGGGGGAAAAAGGGATCTTTTTTAAAATTTGGGCCCCCGGGTTTAAAAAAGGATCCTGGGGAACGAAATTTTTTTTGGGTACCAGGGCAAGCCCACCGCGGCCGGCCCGCCATGATGGACGTAAATCAATTTTTAAAAAGCATTTTCGTCAAACGGGCGCCCTTTGGCCACCCCCGGGCCCCCCGGGGGTGACGTGAGGGCCCCTCTCCAGGTCCTACCCTCTTTAAACGCGGCGACGAGGAACCAAAACCCCAATCACCAGATAAACGTCAAACCCCACACGTGCCTCTGAGTCCCCCCATTTTTATCCCGTAAAAGGGGGTTTTTAAACGCGGAAAAGGGGGAAAAGACTCTGCCCTTTTTTCCAGCGACCAAAAGGGGTTTTACCCCCAAAACCTACGCCCTCGACGCCCCTTTTTCATGTAAAAAAAAAAAAAAAATGACGCGAGGGCCCGAAAAACAAAGGTTTATTATTCCCTCCAGGCCGGTTCCGGCCTCCCCGGGTTTTGGGGGGACCCCCACGTACAGGGCCGGGGTCGGGGCAACGTGCGGGCTGGGGGGGGCGTAGGTGATGCCTTTGCTGAAAAAAGGGGGCAGGGGGGCTTTGCTGAGAAAGGGGCCAGGTGGGGTTTAGAGCGGGCCCAAGCGCCTCCGCGGCCAGAACCTGGAGGCGCCCTTTTAAAAAAAACGGGCTCGCGAGGCAGGAGGGCGCTTATTTCACGAGCCGTGAACGGGGCAGCATCATCCCCTCCCAGCAGCCCCGTCGCGCTGGCGCCACCGCCCCCCCCCAGAAGAAGAAAAAAAAAGGGGGGGCCCCCGAAGAAGAAAAAGACGACGAAGGGGGGAAACCCAACAGGGACATTTTGGGGAAAATTTAATGCCTTTTACACAGATTTTCCGGGGAGAGCGTGCTTTCGGGTTTGGGACGTTTTTTCCCCCACCCCCCCCCCCAAACCTCCGTGGAAGGGGGGCATACAAGAATGTACCCCTTAGCCCCCCTGTCCCGGGGCGCCCATCGAATTCGCATCACGGGCGGCCCCCTTCCGAATTAAAGGGATTTTTTCCCAACACCTTTTTACCCCTGAAAGTAAAAGTTCCCAAAGGGGAGACCCCCACCGCCCCTTCGACCCCCCCAAACGTCAGTCCTTTTTAAAAATTTTTTTGCACACCTTTTTTTCGCGGGAAAGATATGTCGCTAAAGGGCGCGCGGTGCCCAAATTCCGAAAAACTTCCCCCTACAGGGGCCTACCTGGAACCCTGCTAAACCTAAAAAGGGGGAGGCAAAATAAACGCGGCTACCTGGGGGGCGCTCTTTTTCGCGCAGGACCCCCCCGGGGCCGAAAGGAACGAAGGGCCCGGGGGAAAACAATAAAGGGTTAAAACTAGGAGGGGCCGCCCCCGCTCAGAGCGATCATGGCCCTTTAGGGGCAGCGCCCCAGGGAAACTAGGGCCCAAACGCACTTGCTGAAGGGGGGGTGGACGTCAAGTCCTCCCCCCCTTTTCCAAAAAAACGCCTTCTCCCTCAGGAGGACGGCGATAACGCCGACCCCCGGGGTTTTTATAAACCCACAGTGCCGTTCGTCGGGAAAGGGCCAAGGTAACCCCCCAAAGCACGCTGGCAAAACGCTAAAGCGCGGAAAAAGGGGAAAGGCCAAGTATCCCGAAAGAGGGGGGGATCAAGAAACTTTCCCGTCCCCCGGGCAACGTGAACGCCATCCGGGGCAACCTTTTCCGGGCCCCCAAAACCCCCAAAACCCGGATCGTGGTGGCCCTGGGACAGCGCCCCCCTTTAAAAGGGTCGCTACAAAAAAAACCCCTTCAATTTTCCCCCAAACCACCTGAATTTTGTGGGGTCACTGTGGACGGAAAGCCGTCCCGGCCACCCACTGCCCCCCGGATTTTTCAGGGACACGGGTCGCCAGGGCGAAAATGACCACGCTGGAAGTCCCGGGCCCTCATCCACAAGAATAAGGGAGGGGGTTTTCCATGAGTGACTTCAGTAGGGGTTTACCCCCTTCCCGCTTCGATCTGCCCCACCCAGTTTACTGGACGGGGATCATTCGAGCGGTCAAACCCCCCGATGCGCCTGGATTTTAAAAGTTTACCCAAAGCCTGGCCCACCCCGTGGAAAGTGACGTCACGGGGAGCCTGGACGGGGTAAAAGAGATTGACAAAAGCCGTCGGGTTTTGCTGACGGCCCTTCGGGGTATAAACCAACTTTAAAATCCGCGAGCTGCTGACGCGCCCCCGGGGGGGCCCAGGGGTGTTGGGGGGGTTTTTTTCCCCCCCAAGTTTTGCTGGGGGGTTTAAAAGTCTCCCGGACCTCTCCGAGCGCCAAAGTCTTTAAAACGGACTGACCCCGGGGGCCGGGGGGAGCTTGGGGGGGCTTTTTACCTTCGAGGGGATTGGGGGGGGCGGTTTAAACTTCGTACTTCGGATTCCCCCCGCCCACGAAACATCCGAATTTTTATAAGACGCAACCTTCCCGTCCCACGAATGCAACCCCAAACAAACCAGACGTCCCCCACTCACGTGCTTTTCTCACGTGGGGAATTTTTCCGGGGTGGCCAGAGCCGGGGGCTTCCTTTTCCGGGCTTTACTAGCCCTTTTTTCCCCTACCCCGGGCCGAAAACGACGCCCGGTCCCCATTTAGTGAAACGCGCTCATCAACGACTATAAACAACTACCGCTAGGGGGAAACCTGTTCGCGGACGTGGAGAACCCCAAAAAGGGGAACGGGGAGGGGGGCTCCAGAGTGCGTCTGAAATTTTTTCCACCCGCGGCCGGGGGACACGTGAAGGGGTCGAACCGTCAGACCCCGGGACCGGGTCGGGCTGGAAGGGGAAACCCTTTTAAAGCGTTGCGGCGTAGGAGCCTATATTGGAAGACTTAAAGGCGGCCAAAGGGTCGTCCCCCGCTCGCCACCCCGCAGCGTCATTTGGGGGCGAAAAAAAGGGGCTGTCGACTGATATGGCGGGTGCCAAAGAAAGGGGGATATTTTTGTCCCCCCCGGCCCGGGGGGGGGGGGCATCGGGCCCCACTCGCTACGCCCCGTCTTCTCCCCTCCCCTAAAATCCCCCCTCCTTTCCCTTTACCCAAAAACACTTTGGGAACCACCCGTTTTTTTTTGGGTGACTCTAAACCTTTCCCCTTTTCTCTGCGCGGATGTCCCAAACCCCCTGTTTCCGGGCCTTTTTAAAGTTTTTTCAACGCGGGCCCCAAAAGGGAAAAAGGTAAAAAGGATAATTTGAGGGGAAAAACCCCTATAGACGGAACGAGGAATCCTTTGGGCCCCGGTTTAAAAGAGTGAAAAACGTTTAAACCCCCGGGTCCACATCAACGCTTTCGTCCCCTCCATTTTTTTTCTTCTTCTTCTTTGCCGACGACGAGGGGAAGAAAACGGCTATTACCCACGAAAAAGGGGGAAAAAGCCCAAACCATGAGAAAGGGGGGCTCTGCGGGAGATGAGGGGATTTATTTTCTCGCTCATTTTCGGACAAAAAACCCCAAGGGAAAAAGGGGGCCGGCCGAAAGAAAAAAAGGGGAGGGGTTGGGGGAAAAAAAAAACAACGGAGTGACCGAGCGGGGGGCCCCGGGCGTTGAAGACACAAAAAAAAAAAAAAAAAAATTTCCCCGGTGGGGTTTCAGTCTTCCTTCTTTTTTTTCAATAGTTTTGGCTCGCCCCTTTAGAAAAAAAAATGGGGGGAATTTTCCAGGTTTTTAAAACGAATTTGAGGACAAAACCTTGGGGCAAAACCGCGGGTTTTTAACCCTGGGAAAAAAACAAAAGGGCCAAGTGAAATACGCCACGGAAAAAGGGTCCTGGCACGGTTTACAAAATTTTTTTTTTTTAAAAACGTTCCCTGAGGCCCTACGGATTTCGCGCATTTGGGTATTTCTACGGGGTTTTTGGCTAAACCTCATCACTAGGGGGGACTACGGCCAAAGAGATCCCCCTTTTAACGACAATCTCCTTTAAACGCAAATCCCCCTTTTACGAATTTCTGGGAGATTCTGTTCCCCCTGCCCTGAAGGCCCCATAAGGCCCAAGCAAAACGATCATTTTTGAGACTTAGACCAGAAACGCCGTGTGGTGTTTGTTAGAAAGGGCGATGAGGTGTAATGAGGGAGTGAAAAAAAACCCTCTGTTACCCTTTTACGAGCTCGCGTTTGGGCCCCTTTTTTGGACCCTTTAAAGGCTTTTCGGGTGACTCTTGCTTCGGGCTGACCACCTATACTTTTTTTTCAACGAAATTACCGATCAAACGAACATAGGGCCGCCGACAACGACTCGCCAAAAAGGGGGTTTTTGACGCCTTCTCACGGAAAAAGCCGGGGCTGGCCCCTTGGGAATTTCCCCAAATACGAAGGGCTCCGTACCTCCGGGTGGAGACGCTATTTTGCAGAACTTGTTTGGGGCGCTTTCTGTTTTTTAAAAAATTTTTGGGGAAAAACGGGGATTTCCAACTTGATCAAAAGTGAGACGGGCTCCGACGGGCGCTTTATCGACCCTGAAACGGAAAGGGGGAAAACCCCCTTTTCCCTTTGGTGGGGGGGGGCGAGACCGAACACATACACAACACACAAAAAAAAAAAAAAAAAAACAAAGCGGCACGCAGGGGCGCGACGTTGTTTCAAGAAATAGTGGTGAAATCTAGTTTTTTTTTTAAAAATGGTGCGTGTGCGGGGTATAGCTTTTTTTTTTTGGGGTGTGTGTAACTTTTCCCCTTTTTTTTTTTTTTTTAAAACGAGGTTTTTGAACTCTTTTTTGTTTGGTTTGTTTTTTAAAAAGGGGATTGAAATTTAAATTTGTTCCTACCCCGTTTTAAAAACTATTCCCCCGCCCTTTTGTGGGTAAGTGTGTGTGTGTGTGGGTTTGTGTGTGTGTGTGTGTGTTTTGTGTGGTGTGTGGTTGTGTGTTTGTGTAGCCCTACTAGTGGGTTTTATAAGGGGTTTAGTGCTTTTTTTTTTACCGCCCTTAAATTTTAATCGTTTTTTTGGTTTTAAAATTTAAGGGGTTTTTGCGCGATTTTTGATCGAATGCGGGGGAGAAACGGGGGTGTTGCGTTTCATGCGTTTTTGGGCATTTCGTTTTAAAAAAAGCTTTTTTTTGGGGGTTTTTTGTTGGGGTTTTTGTGCAACGAAAAAAGAAAAAAAGGTTTTTTATGCATCCGTTTTGATTTTTTTTTGTAAAAAACCGGTCCCTAGGTTTTGGGGTTAAAACAATAATTTTTTAGAAACGCCCATAACGCCCTCGTTTGGGGGGAAGAAAAAAAAAATGTATCGTATCTATTTTGGGGCTTTTTTTTTTTTTTACGAAAATTTGCGGGGGAAAAAAAATTTAAAATAAAAGATCGGGCGGGGCGCTGTATCAAATATACCTTTATCGTGTTTTGTGGGGTAAAATTTTTTTTTTTTTGTAACCAGGCTGGTTTTTTTTTTGTTTGTTTTTTTTTTCTGTCATGAATCACCCACGCGGGTCCTTCCCCCTATCCTTTCCCCCATTGGGAAACGGAGTTCGAGGAAAAGGATGGGGTTTGAGGGGCATTTTTTCGAAACACATAAAAAACCCTTGGGGGGAGTGGTACCTTTCTTTCCTGCCCAGTGCGGCCACGGGTTTTCCAAAAATTTTAATTTAAAAAGGCACCTAAAAACCCGGGTGTCCGGGGAAAAAAAAAAAAGGAAACGGCCCCCACAGCCCAAACCCCCCTCCTACTAAAAACGCTCGAAAAGGGAGGGAAAAAGGAAAAAAAGAATGAGGGGGACGGGGGAAGGGGGACGGGTAAAACGATCCGGAATTGGGGGCCGCTAAAAGGGACAAATTGGGGGGGGATTCGAACCCATTCTTACACTGGGGCCCCCTCAGGCCCCCTACAACGTGCGTTGGCGGGGGATGGGGCGTTTCCCCCTGATTGGGGGGGGGGGAGTTTTTGGGACGCCCTTCGAGTCTCAAAAAAAAAAATTTTAAAAAAAAAATTTTTTGCACTCTTTCGTTTCTGCAAAACAGAGAACGGGGGGCCTTTTAGGTTTTTTTTCACGCAAATCAAAATAACGCTAGGGCTTTTGACCCCCCCCCCGTCTCCCTTTTTTAAAAAGAACGGGGTTTTCGGGGTTTTTTTTCCGAGCTCCCAAAAACAGGGTCTGTTAGGTAACCCCGGGGGAAAAGGCCGGGGTTCGCGCTGGACCGGGGCGTTGCTTGACTTTTGACCCGCTTTTTTCCTGAATCCGTCAGAATTTCCCTTTTTCCCATCGGAAAGTTGCGTCACCCCCTCCCCCCTCGCTTTTTTTCCAACAGGGGCGTGACCCCCTGGGAAAAGGGTAAAAGGGGCATTTTTTTTCCCCTTTTTAAGATAACCTTTTTTTTTTTCGCTGCCTGGCCCTGCACCGGGGGCCCCCTTAAAAGAGTTTACAAACTCCGGTGGGAAAGGGGTTGGTCCGGCGGTTTTGGGCCCCCCGGGACCCCCCGGGTCAATTCGGGGGGGTGACCCCCGGCCCCACCTGCCCCGGGTTGGGGGCGCCTCTTACGTGGGGTAGACGTGTTCTCCTTGGGCGGGCAGGAAAGGGGGAGGGGGTTTTTTGACCCCCGGCGTAGAAGGGCCCCCCCGTCGACTCCGTCCGCATGAGGGGCTCTTGTTCAAAAACCATTTTTTTCTACTCTCCGACTTAAACAAAGCCCCTAACTCTTAAAGGATTTCCCCCATGCGGGGAACATGGGAAAAAACTGAAAAACTTTCGAAAAACGAAACATTTTCGGGGGGTAAAGGGGAGCAGGGTAAATTTGGGGGGGTGTAAACCCGCGGCCCTTTTGACCCCCCTTTAGACTTTTGGGGGGACAACGGGGTTTGAAAACCCCCTTTGAATTTTCGTGTACCCTATAGGGCAAAGTACGAATTTTGAAGCGTTTTAGGTACCACTAAAGGGGGGATAAGAAACAAACCGAAAAGACCAAGTATCCCGTAAGCACGTTTCCCCCTTTTCCGTGAGCGTGGGGCGCGAACCCTGCCCGGGTTTTGGGGAGCCGGGGTGCTTCGTGGCGGGGGGCGACCCCCCAGGCCCCGGGAGACCGCATGCTTCGCACCTTCGACCGGGGGTCGGATAAGGCCTTTTCGAACCCGCGAAAAAGGGGGAAAATTTAGCGGGGGGTAAAATCAAATTCGAACCCCACCAACCCCGTGGATTTGAAACCCCCCAAGGAAAAGACGCATCTTTTTTGACGATTTTTTTTTTAAAAAACTGCCCGGGATCGGGGGGGAATGGTTTTGTTCCCTTAAAGACCCCAAACCGATCAAAAACCCTTTTTCCCGTTTTTAAAAAACCCGGTGTTAGAGGGGCAAGAGGGGGGAGGAAAGGGGAAAAAGGGGGAGCGGGGTTACGGGTCAAAACAAGGGAAACAGTTTAAGTCGTGCCCCCCCAAACTCAAATTTTTTTTATATTCAGTAATTTCCTACGCCCCGGGGAGGCTTCGATAATTTCCTGAGGGGGTACGGGCGTGAGCAAAGCTAGGGGTTTTCCCTTTTTCAAAGGCAAAACCCTGACCCACCTCGACTTTCCCGGGGGCCCCCGCGTGAGGGGGGTTCCCATAGCGCCTTAAAGGGCACCCCTAAAGTCGGAGGAGGATTACAGTACTGCCTCTCCGTTTTGGCGCGAAAAGGGAATGACGCGTTCAGAGACTTCCCGTTTGTATAATAACCTGGACTAGTCCCCCTTCCCGGAGGGCCCCAGAAAAACAAGTAAGTTTTTTCAGGGGTTTGAGTAAGACCCTGCTCAAGGCGGGGTGGGGATTCCGGCATCACCCCCAAAACCTGTTTTCAACTCTCCCCTCGGCTTTCCCCCGCCCCAAAATTTTCCTTTTGGGGACCCTCGCAAAGCCCACCCCGCACGAGAAATTTCGAGCCCCAGATAGTAGGGGGACCCCGTTGATTTTCCACAGGGACCACGAAAAGGGATGACGCGAGTACAGGGGTCAAACCGCTTTCCCTTTACTGGGGTTCGATTGTAAAGCCCTGTACTTGGGGCGTTGGGTGAGGGAGCAGCCCACCCGGGGGGTTCGTCAGGGGGTCGTAAGTCCCCAAAGCTTTCAGGGCCAAAAATGCGACAAATTTGGACAAAAAGCTGGGGAAAGGCTAGAATGGGTGGCCCATAAAGAGGGTAGAACGCTCAGGCACAAAAATCAACGGGAAAAAAAGAGGGCTTGGGGGAGCGGGGAGCCCGGGGGGACGGGGGGACCAAAAGGGGTAGGACGTGCTTTCAGGAAACCCCGGGGCGTCCCCCCACGGGGACGCGTGTCGCGCGCCAGGCCTACCGGCCCCCCGTACAGCGGGAAGTCCCCTGGCCGAGTTGAGGGGGCAAATGGGGGAGGGCCACCAGGTACCTAGGGAGGGGGGTGGGGGTGAGCGTGGTGGGGGATTTTGGGGGTGGGGAGTGGGGGGGCCAAAGAAGAGGGGCCCATTTTGGGGACCTGCTCGCTTTTTTTTACACGGGAAATCCCCAAACCAAAACCCGGTTTTCCCTGACGATGGAAAAGGATTTTTGACCGTCCCCCTCGGGGCGTCGAGGCCCTAAAAAAAGGTTCTCCGTTCGGGGTCGTCCAGTGCATACCCCAGGGTTCCCCCGGGGTCTGAGGGAGCATTTTTTCCCCAGCCCCCAGCCCTCTTTAAAAACGTTTGGCGTGAAACCCAAAAGCACAAACGCGACTCATGCGATCTTAAAGCGATCAGCACGGCCCCTTTAAACCCAGGGCCCCGGGGAGGTTGGGGGGAGCTTCTTCGAAGGCCACAAGGGTGTTCCCCCCCTCTGTTGCCCGGGGGACTTGGGCCCCCCGGCCCCCGCGCGTCACCGACGTGCAACAGGTAGTGGTACCGAAACCCGAGGGGGGGGGGGGTTTGGGGGGGTTTTTAGGGCCCTTCGGGAGGCCGGCTCGGACGCCAGGGGGCAAGGGGGCGCCCACCCGGACAAGCAGATCCTGGAGGTCGTTTAAATCAGGGGAAAAAGCGGGCCCACGGCAAACGGTGACCAACGTAGCACGCAAGAGAGTAATTTTTGGAGTCCCGACGAAGCCGCCGTCTGATCAACGGCCCCCCTTTCCAAAATTTAACCCCCTTTTGCAGAGGATCTGCAGGAGGGAGAGACACGAAGAGCCCCTTCGTTGGAATTTGCCCATGCAGACGGAATTTTTTTGTCTACCATACGCCAAACTGCGCATGCTGGGGTTCCATTTCGACCTGATCGATCGGTTCGTCTCCAGAGCCGATTACCAGCTGTGCGAAATGGACACGGATCCTTGTACATGGCCTTGAGCGGGCCGACTTGGGGTCCGTGATCAAACCCGAGCTGAGGGCCGAGTATTTACCGGTGTACGACCTGGGTTTCCCGGCTCTGGCGTGCGAGGAGCACAAGGGCGAGTTCGCCGATGCTTTGGGGCGGTGGATGAGGAAAAGGGGAATAGACCTTGTTGCTCTAGTAGAAAACAGAGGACAAACGGGAGCCGGGGCTGTTTCAAAGAGGAGTAACAAAGGGGACGGAATCGTGGCCTTGTGTTCGAAAACGTACTTTTGTTTCGTCCGGAAAAAACAAAGTCAGTAGCAAAAGGGATCAATCAGAGACAAAACGACTTGACCAAACAAAAATACTTGGACGTACTTACGACCCGCGAGTGCGGGTACGGGACGAACACGGGATTCCGTACGGACGGGGCGCGGTGCACACGTACTCCCAAACGCGCGGGTCCTTGTCTACTTTACCCGAAGCGAGTCGTCTGTTTCCGACGGCGTCAGCACCCGACCCATCCTGATCTAAAAAAAAAAAAAAAAAAAAACAAGAACTCCCTTTTTTTTTTTTTTTCTAAAATAACGTAATCCGTTCGTTTATCTGATCAGTAAAGAGCTGAAGTCTGAGGCCATGGTCGTGGCCTTTGTTGTCGTGAGATATTAAATGTAAATCAAAATTTTCTTTCTAACGTTGCAAAATAGAGATGTGTCTAAAGTATGTACAGATTACATATGTCTTTTGAAAGGGTTTGTTGATTTTTTGTTGTTGTGTTGTTTTTTACTTCGGTTGTATGACGTAGCGCAATAAACAGTTTTTTTCCCCTCTCCCTTTCATCGTATTCTTTTCGAATGGCTGCGCGAGGCCGTGTATGCCCAGCGTGCAAGCGTGTAAAAGCGTGAGCGAGTGCGTGCGTATAGTATGGCGCGCATAAGATAATAAATAAAAGTCTCTCCTTGGCATTCAGATACCTCGCTCTTTCTTACACCACACACATACCCGCACTGTCTCCTTTCACACACACACACACACCGCCGCGCGCGTGCGCACGCACGCACGCAAGCTCGCTTCCACACTCCCCCTTACAGACCTCGAAAGGCCAGTTATCCTCTTCTTTCACTCGCCAACACGGACACACACACGCGCATAGGAACATACGTTAATAAAATAATACCGCGCGCGCGTAGACAAACACACGCACACAGAGAGCCCACGAGTAATGATACGAGAGGGAAAAGGGAGGGGGTACGCGCCCGAAGTGGGTCACAAACACGTAGGCACACAAACAAACAGCTACCCGCTGCCAAAAAAAAAAAATAATAAAACCGGGGTAAGATGGAGAGAGAACCGGGGTTAAGACGTACATCCTTAATTCAAACGGACAGACACACACACACACACACACACACACACACACACACACACACACACACAACGCGCTTACGCACACGCGCGCGCACACGTTCGTTTAAAAAAAAAAAACCCAACTATATATAATAAAAGAGAGAGAGAGAGAGAGACTGAGTATTATAGTACGATCGCCCTTTTTTTTCTTTTTTCAATAACGTATATATATAAGAGCCAACATGCATTCAGAGAAACAGTCATGAATATTCTCTCTCTCTCCCTGTCTCTCTCTCACTCACACACACACACACAGACACACACACACACAAACAGACAGACACACAACAGACACACACAAAGTGCACACACATGCACGCACACAATAACCGAGCCTTCCAACTCCTCGCTCTCTTCTCCGATTTTTACAGTCTCGTACACATAAGCGTAGCGCATAAAAAAGAGAAAAAAGAATACAACAGAAAAAATGCTTTTTAAAAAAATAATGTAAGCCGAGCCCTCCCGGCCTTCTCTCTCTGTGTCACACACACACACGCACATACACACACGCGCGTGCCGCGCGAACGCACGCACGTACACACAGAGACGCGCGCTCGCGCGCGCGACGGGCGCTCGAGAGTATGATACGAGAGAAAGGGGGGAAAGGGGTTTGGCACACGCGCCGCACGCGCGGCAGCGAAGTATTAGAGAAAGAGAGGCGAGACCGGTGACGTCATCGACCGAGTTTTTTTTAAGGATCAGGGGAGATAACTCTAATCATACTTTCGCTTTCGATAACAAAACCGCGCGAGAGTGCTGGCCCTTGATGGCCGCCATCTTGCGCCGCCATCTTGCTCCCTCATCCGGTACTTCGCGTAAACAAACCGTGACCTCTGACCCCAGATTCCTTCTTCTTCCCACTCGGCCGCCATGTTGCTCCCGTTGTGCGGGGCAACGGGCGTACAATATACTACTCAGCTGAACATCATCCAGTGCTATGCTCCCACCAATGATGCGGAAGAAGAGAAGAAAGATGACTTCTAACCAGCAACTACAGACAGTGATAGATAAAAGAGGAGCAAAGGACATAACCATACTGATGGGAGATTTTAACGCCAAGATCGGAAGGGACAACACAGGCTACGAGGACATCATGGGGACACATGGACTGGGACAGATGAACGAGAATGGTGAGCGTTTTTGCAGACCTGTGCGCCTGAACCAGCTGGTGATAGGAGGAAGCATCTTCCCACACAAGCGCCTCTACAAGGCCACATGGGATCCCCGAACCATGTCACGGAGAACCAGATTGACCACATCTGCATTAGCCGCAAATTCAGGAGATCATGGCGGGATGTACGAGTGATGAGAGGTGCTGACGTGTCATCAGACCACCACCTTCTTTTAACAACAGTGAGACTTCGCCTCAAGAGAATCACCAACACCAACAACACACGTACAAGGTACAATGTCGGACTGCTCCGGAACAGGGACACACAAGCAGCATTCCAGATCAGCCTTTCCAACAGGTTCCAGCCGCTACAAGAGCTGATAGAAGACAGTGAGACGGACATCGAGACACAGTGGGAACACTGCAAGAAGCTCTGGCATGACACATGTGAAGAGATCCTTGGCAGAAGAAGGCCCAGCACAAAGAATGGATCTCTGCCGACACCATCCACAAGTTGGAAACAAGGAGAGAGAAGAAAGCTACACTGAACACGAGCCGAATAAGAGCAGCTAGGGCAAAGGCACAGGAAGAGCACACAGCAGCGAACGGAGAAGTAAAGAAGAGCATCAAGAAGGACAAGAGGACTACTTTGAAGACCTGGCCATCCAAGCAGAGGCAGCAGCCGGACAGGGGAATCTGAAGGACCTGTACCTGGTGACCAACAAGCTGACGGGTAGGTTCCAGCAGACAGACAAGCCAGTGAAGGACAAGAACGGAAACCCACTGACAACAACCGAGGAACAGCTGAAACGATGGGCAGAACACTTCAGGGAGCTGCTGAACCGCCCCGCCCCTGACGCACCACCAGACATCCCACCTGCAGAGACAGACCTGCCCATCAGCTGTGACAAACCCTCAAAGGCAGAGATCAAGAAGGCCATCATGACTCTGAAAAATGGGAAGGCTACAGGGCCGGACGAGATACCAGCAGAAGCCATCAAAGCAGACATAGAGACAAGCTGTCAACATGCTAGACAGCCTCTTCAGCAAGATCTGGGAGAAGGAGGAGGTACCGCTCAGTGGAAAGAAGCAATCATCATCAAGCTGCCAAAGAAAGGAGACCTCAAGGACTGCAGCAATACCGAGGGATCATGCTCCTGTCAACGCCAGGCAAGGTTCTCAACAGGGTTCTACTGGAGAGAATGAAAGAGGCTGTCGAACCCAAGCTCCGAGACCAGCAGGCAGGCTTCCGGCAGAACAAATCCTGTGCCGACCAGATCGCCAGCCTGCGCATCATCGTGGAGCAGTCGCTGGAGTGGAAACTCCCCCCATTACATCAACTTCATAGATTATGAGAAGGCTTTCGACAGTGTGGACAGAGAGATGCTGTGGAAGCTGCTGAAGCATTACAGAGTCCCCGAGAAGATCATCTCCCTCATCCGGTGCACCTACCAGGACATGAACTGCAGGATTGCCCACGCCGGCCACCTGTCCGAAAGTTTCGAGGTGAAGACTGGAGTTCGGCAGGGATGCCTGCTGTCGCCGTTTCCTCTTCCTCCTGTCATTGACTGGATCATGAAGACCACTACAACAGGCAGAAACAACGGTATACAGTGAACACTCTGGACGCAGCTCGACGACCTTGACTTCGCTGACGACCTGGCGCTCCTGTCACACAGCCACAGCCAGATGCAGGACAAGACCACTCGCTTGGAGACCACATATGCCGGGACAGGGCTCAAGATTAACAGGAAGAAGACCGAGCTGATGAAAATCAACACCACTGCCAACACACCAGTCACAGCCGATGGAGAGCCCATCAGGAGGTGGAGTCTTTCGTCTACCTGGGAAGCGTGGTTGACCAACAGGGAGGCACGGACCGAGACGCACAGCCAGAATCGGCAAGGCAAGAGCAGCTTTCGTCATGCTCAAGAACATCTGGGCATCTGGAGGAATCAGCATAAGAACCAAACTCCGCATCTTCAACTCCAATGTGAAATCAGTTCTGCTCTACGGATGCGAGACGTGGCGAACAACACAGACGATGCAACAAAAGATTCAGACATTCTTCAACACCTGTCTGAGGCGCATCTACAAAATCCGATGGCAGTACAAGGTCCGAAACGAAGATCTGTGGGAGCGTGCGGGACAGGAACCAGTGGCCAAGCAGATACTGCGAAGGAAGTGGGGCTGGATCGGACACACCCTCAGGAAGCCAGCATCCAGCACCACAACGCCAAGCCCTGACCTGGAACCCGCAGGGAAAGAGAAAGAGAGGCCGGCCTCGCAACAGCTGGAGACGAGACACTGAGGCGGAGTTGAAACAACAAGGGACAAACTGGACTGGAATGACCAGAACAGCCCAGAACAGAGTGCGATGGCGAAGGGTCGTTGATGGCCTATGCTCCACCGGGAGCGACGGGCATAAATGAATGAAATTGGATTGTTAGTATCTTTATGATTATCATAGTCAATAGTTGCGTTCAATTCTAAATTCCAATCACCTGCTATTAATCAGATGTGGTTTCCTTAATCCTGAATGTGTTCTTCAATTTCCTGATAGAATTATGGGCTGTCTCTATTGGGGCCGTAAATATTTATGATTAAAAAGTCCTTGCCCATAAAGGTCATAGAGATGAAATGTAGTTTCCATTGAGATGTTTGTACACTTTATCTATTTTGAATTCGAAATTATTGGTAAATAGGACCGCGACACGTCTTGAATTAGTATTATACGAAGCAAAATAGCACTGGTATCCCCATTCTGATCTATGATATTTATCCATATCAGGGTTTAAAATGTGTGCCCTGGAGTAAAAAGATATTGTGTCCTTTTCGTCTTAAATAGTGAAAAACATCTCTTCTTTTCTTTTCCCCTCCAAGCCCTTGACAGTTAGCAGTACAAATTGAAATGTTTTGAGACATGATATCTAATCGTATGGGTTGAATCTGTAGTGCTAGTTCGCGCATAATTTAAGCAAAGACTGGCAGTATCAGAAACACATTCCATAACATAAAAAATTACTTCGGTACATTAAGCAGAAATGTCACAAAAATGAACACTGTTCGCAAAACCAAACAAAAAGAGCAGTAAACAAATAGGGTATGTCTTGTTCCCATAAGAAAACCTAACACATGGTAACTTTTATCCAAGACAGGCACAAACTTTTTAAACTTGAATAAAGTCAGACAAATACGAAGACGAACAACAATAAGTGGGGAAAAAACAAGCGCAGGCCAACAACCCCTTTCATCATCACAGTAATGACTTGGCAAGGATTTGAACGAATGGGGGATGTGGGAGGGGGGGGGGAGAGGGGTTTGAAGATGAAGAAAATAGGAACATGACATTAAGAAAATAAATATTATGAATATAAAATCTCTTCACAAGCTGCATGAGAGAACCATCGAATCCCTCTTGAACCCAGATCTATTTGTATTGCCTGCTCCTAGGCCTTTCGTCCTTTGGGATCGACACATCAGGGAGACACGGCGGTTTGGGTGTCTGTGCTTCTGGTGTCAAATAGAGACACACCACAGTCCTTAAATACTGGGGTGTTCTCACCACCAAGGGTTAAAAAAAATCCAACAGCACCCCCAAAGCGGCCGGGAAAGGGGTAGTAAATGAAACAAACCGAAAGTGTAGGGGAAAAAATGTTGCTAAAAAACTAAAGACATTATGCAAACGGTATAGAAGAAAGGGGACAATCTCTGAGCCTACGCCTGAGGATCCAGCCAAGAATGAAAGGGGAGAGAAAGACAAACATAAGACGGCCCAGGACGCCAATCACAAATAACCTCGATTTGATTGAAACGAATTTGAAAATAAGGTGAGGCGGGGAACAGTAAATAATAAACAGTAAGCAAGTAGGTAAGTCTTGCTCCCATAAGAAAACCTAACACATAGTAACCCTTTTATTCAAGACTCACACAGCCTTTTAAACTTGAATAAAGTCAGAAAAAATAAAAACATGAACAATCTAATAGTGGGGCAAAACAAGCGCAGGCCAAAAACCCCTCCGTCATCACAGTAATGACTTGGCAAATATTTGAAACTTAAGGGGGGTGGGATGGGTGTGTGTGTGTTGAAGATGAAGAAAATAGGAAAATGAAATGAAGAAAAAAGTATATCAATATTGTCGGAGAGCCGACAGACAGCATGCACGTGTGCATGCGTGCATCCCCGTGTTGTCTGGTTGCCCTGCTGCGCACATATGTGTGTGTTGGTGTGTGTGTTTGTGTGTGTGGGTGTGTGTTGTGTGTGGTGTGGTGTGTTGTGTCGTGTTGTGGTGTGTGTGTGTGTGGTGTGTGTGTGTGTGGATTGCCTGCGTGTTTATGTTTTCTTTGTCTTCTTTGTTTTGCGTTAAAGGGACAGAGCCAGCTTCTACCATCAGCTTTGCAGACCTGTCTGGTGTCAAGCATTGGTTTGTTTTTCAATGTCACGGAAGACGACGTCTTGGTCCAATTTCCCCGAAGCAAGCCAGAGTCCTGTACACCGTACACTGGGAAACCTTGCTGGCCCGAAACCACGGGCGGTCAGGTGGAACTTGGGAAGTAGACTGGGTCCAGCAAACCTTACATTGGTGAACTATGTGACTGTGCACCGCATTTCAGTTTAACGGGCATGGCAAAAGGACCGTATTCGTTTGGGCGGGTTGCGAATCTGCGGAAGACCCATGTCTCCTATTATTGCACAAAGGTGGCAATGATATATGTGGGACTGCATATGAAAAACGGTGTTACGCCGTTTCGTGTGTCTCTAGCTATTCGAGAAGTCCTGGAGGTACATCAACCTAGCCCAGTGAACAAATCGGGTTAAAATAGTCACGTTTCGTCATTCTCAGGAAGTATTAATCTTGTGATTGAAAATTGATTATAAACATACTTTTGACTTCCTCTGTTCTTTAATGATTATTGGTTAACTGTGAATTGTAAGGAGAGAGGTGCCAAAAAAACTTTTATAACCTTATATATATTATATATATATATATATATATAATTTTATAATTATATATATATATATATATATATTATAAATATATATATTTATATAATATAACAAGTAAGAGGAATCTTAAAACTATCTACAAATTTGTTTCGAGGCGTTGCGCCTGTCATCAGGATGGTTTTTGGTTTGCCCACCGCCGATGTTATATAGCGTGTGGCTCCCGTTGCGGTTGTTTGCGGTAGTTTTAACTAACGTTGCTCCCCAAGGGGTTGAGCACTTAAAAAATTGTTTTAGGCATCTTAAATATTTTGATCTTATATAATATAATAATTCGTGAGGCGTGTGTGTATGAGTGGTGTGGTGTTGTGCTGCGTGCGTGCCCTGGTGGTGGTGGCGGCGTTGTGCTGTGTGGGTGTGTGGTGTGTGGGTGTGGTGGGTGGTGGTGTGTATGTGGTGTGTGCTGTGTGTGTGTGTGGTGTGTGTGTGTGTGGG
>CM031613.1:16476830-16481830 GCA_018398815.1 Conus ventricosus
ATATTTCGAAACTTGGTTGTTTCTCCTCAGTGACGCGGAAAGTGGTAATTTGACTCCTTGCCTTTTTGGTTTTAGAAGAATGCTATCCAGAAAAGGCTGGTGTGCAATACCGTAGTATGTCTGTTGAGTTTTCAAAAAAACCAACCAAAGGTGCCACCTAAGAAGCAAAAGAAAATCATGAAAGAGCAAAACAAGCTACATTTTCTTGTGAAAAGTAGAAAATATAAAAGATAACCTCTTAAGACACAAGTGCTGAGTGCCAGTTCTTGGAATGAATCCGCAAGGGACTAAATAACAAAAAACTAATAAATTCCAAGGATAAGTACCGAGCACCATTCCAGCAACTTACAGAGCAGTTTGGTGTTGCAATGACTGCAAGAAATATTCAATTATAAACAAAGCTTGCTCTTATGTCTTAGATTGAAGAAATAGGGGAGATAAGCATTCATATCTGCAGGGGTAGTGAATACTGCCTAACTAACAGCATGTGCTCAAGTGGGTGGATGGGTAAAAATAAAATAAATGCTTCTCAAAATGACCCTTCAGCAAGATTATAATCTCCAATAACTCCTGGTCATATACCGATATTTCGAAACCTGGTTGTTTCTCCTCAGTGGCCGCGGAAAGTGGTAATTTGACTCCTCTGCCTTTTTGGTTTTAAGAAGAATGCTATCCCAGAAAAGGCTGGTGTGCAATACCGTAGTATGTCTGTTGAGTTTTCAAAAAAACCAACCAAAGGTGCCACCTAAGAAGCAAAAGAAAATCATGAAAGAGCAAAACAAGCTACATTTTCTTGTGAAAAGTAGAAAATATAAAAGATAACCTCTGAAGACACAAGTGCTGAGGGCCAGTCCTTGGAATGAATCTGCAAGGGACTAAATAACAAAAAACTAATAAATTCCAAGGATAAGTACCGAGCACCATTCCAGCAACTTACAGAGCAGCTTGGTGTTGCAATGACTGCAAGAAATATTCAAATATAAACAAAGCTTGCTCTTATGTCTTAGATTGAAGAAATAGGGGGAGATAAGCATTCATATCTGCAGGGGTAGTGAATACTGCCTAACTAACAGCATGTGCTCAAGTGGGTGGATGGGGAAAAATAAAATAAATGCTTCTCAAAATGAGCCTTCAGCAAGCTTGTAATCTGCAATAACTCCTGGTCATATACCGATATTTCGAAACCTGGTTGTTTCTCCTCAGTGGCCGCGGAAAGTGGTAATTTGACTCCTCTGCCTTTTTGGTTTTAAGAAGAATGCTATCCCAGAAAAGGCTGGTGTGCAATACCGTAGTATGTTTGTTGAGTTTTCAAAAAACCAACCAAAGGTGCCACCTAAGAAGCAAAAGAAAATCATGAAAGAGCAAAACAAGCTACATGTTCTTATAAAAGTAGAAAATATAAAAGATAACCTCTTAAGACACAAGTGTTGAGGGCCAGTTTTTGGAATGAATCCGCAAGGGAGAAATTGGAGCTAGGGGTTTGTAGAATGTCTGGTCAAGGAGGAACAAAAGTGAACTTCATAAGGCTTAACTTTCCTACAAATATCAGGTGTCCCTGTGGCTCAGTGGTTAGTGTGCGAGTCATTAAGTCGAAAATGAGCATGTCCAGAGGGTCATGGGTTCGAATCCCAGCCATGGCTCATCCCAAAAATGGGGAAAAGGGGCAGCAGAGGGGCATCCGGAGTCATGAACCGGGTGGGGCCAAGCCCCCCTAGAGTGTCAGGAGATAAGGGCTGAAACACTTGCTTGAAGGGGGCTTCTCTTCTGAGGACTCCCTGCTGCCACGGTCTCCACGAGTTTCTTTCTAAAGTAACACACACACACACCACACACACACACACACACACCACACACACACACAAGAAAAGTATGAATAACTGCCAGCCATTTCCATAAAATTTATATGTCATTTATATATTGATGATATCCCAGTGTCTCAAGAATTAACTTTTAATGAATAAGCAGACATTATGATTCCATACTTTTAAATGGTTTGGGGTTTCTTTATTTAGTTCGTTATCTTTTTTTTTTAAATGAAGCATGTATTTTCGTGTGGCACTCAATGTCAAACTTTACCGTGTTAAAGTTAACATACGTTTCTATTTTAAACCTGTCTTTTAATAATCTGTTGAACACGTTTACAAGAGGAAATTCAATTTTAATTTACATTTGTAAATGCAGGATTTAGCAAACAGCAGGATAAAGTTTTACACTCTGTCAGATTTAAAATCTGTGTCGTGTCTAAACAGTAGTATTTTATCCGTTTAAAAAGAAGGAGGTTATATGTATACAGCTATCTTTAATTACTTGTTTAAATTGTTCCCAAAAGCATTCACGTGTATACATCTCCAGAACATATGCTCTATGCTATATTTTTCTTGCTGACATGATGTGCATTTGTTATCAGATTTGACACCCATGCACATCAATACTTTATTTGTTGGTAGGATTCCATGTATTTATCTCATCTGAAGCCATTTCAACTTTGTTTCGTGAATCACTTGTACTAGTTTAAAAGTTTTTTGTCAGTTGATTCTGAATTCAATTTATAAGTCCATTTATGGCAGCATTTTGGATTTGAATCGTCCTCTACAAGGATATCATAATATAATCGTGCTCCCTTTTTCACCGAATTTAAGATTTGTACAGTTTGGAATCCTTACATTTTTCATTATTTTCCACACGAATCTTCAGTGTGTTAACAAAGATTTTTTTTTCATTCCTTTTGTAAGTGCTGCATAACTTAGAAAGTTAGTCTGTATGTTGTACTTGTCGAAAAACTCAGCATAAGCAAGTAACTACTTCTTTGCACAGATCTGCAATATTACATACATCTTCATTAATCTAGTCATTCTTATTTAATAAAATGTTGTTTATATTTACTCTGTCATTGAAAAATATAGGCTCTGCTAGACTTTTAGACGAGTTAGTGGGTTTAACTTTATTGAAAAAATATTTTGTACGCTTGAAACCTATCCTTGCAAAACAGGTTTTTCTCGTCCCGTGTGACAAGGCAATTCGGTCCGAGTATATCTAGTTTCTGTGCGTTTAGGTATAAAAGAAAGTTACAATCATTTTCCATTGATGATTATTTATCCTTAGTTTCCTTATCCATC
Source organism: Conus ventricosus (assembly GCA_018398815.1). NCBI lineage: Eukaryota > Metazoa > Mollusca > Gastropoda > Neogastropoda > Conidae > Conus > Conus ventricosus. The sequence continues at coordinate 16,479,947 of CM031613.1, forward strand.
CTATTTCAAAGCTTGCATCAAACAGTTTAAATCTGGAAATCCGACGCCTCCCTTTCCTATTCTTTTCCGTACAATCTTTCAATTAATTCTATCTTGTTTATTATTACATACGAACTTTAGACATAAAAGATGCAATGCCACCAAGAATTCGTCCGGTGGATTCGGTCGAAGTGTCCATAAACACACGCGTTTAGACAGTATTAAAGATGTCTAAATTGCTATTCTTCCTAGTGGCGTTAGAATTCGTTTAACTCAAACCCTGTATAACTGTTTCATTTCTAAGAACTCTTCAGTAAAATTCATATCCATGCAATCTGTGAGCTTCGCTGTAAGCCATATTCCTAATATCTTAAATATCGGAGAATTCCATTCCATCTTAATATGTGGCAGATATTTCTTTGCTGACTTTCTTTCACGTCCTAGCCAAATAGCAGATGCCTTTGCACAATTCATATTCAGACTGATATCTTACCAAATTTATCCCAAGATCTTTATAGTTTCTTCAAAAAGATAATCGATCTCCGTTTTGAAAAAATCATGTGTCGTCAGGAAACTGTACAATTTCATGTTCAGTATTATCTGTAACTATTCCGTTGATATTTTTGCTCTGTTAGATCATGTTTGCCAAAATTTCAACTCATAAAACAAATAAATACGGCGAAATAGGATCACCCTACCTGCAACTCCTACTGATTTTAAACCAATTTGATCTTTGTCAATTTATGATTACAGTGACTTTAGTATTTCTATATAATGTTTCCATCCAATCACATATATTATCTCCAAAGCCAAAGCTTCAAGTACTTTGAACATGAAATTCCAGTCAACGGTATCAAAGGCTTTCTCGAAGTCTACACATAACATTAACACTGGAAGATCTTTATCTAAATGGTATATTAAATCATATATAAGTCTAATGTTGTCCCCAACAGATCTTCCATTGATGAACTCTGTCGGATCTTCACTGATTAGACTTGGAAGAACTGATTTTATTCTGGCTGATATGCATGCTGACCCACTTTTATTTACGACATTCAATAATGTGATAGGTCGCCAGTTTTTGAAATATTCCTTAGATTTATCAGTTCGGGAATACATATTATACTTCCTTCTTTCTGAGTCACGGGTATTTCTTTTTTTTTTTATCTTATCCTTCATTACGTGACCCAACAACAAACACCCCAATCTGTTTCCACATGAATTTGATAAATTCACAGGTGAATTCGTCGCTTCCTGGACTATTATTATTTTTCATATCTTTAAGAGATGCGGTTGCTTCTTCTACTGTTATTTTCCCTTCCAGAGTAATTGAAACTTCGTGATCAAGTTTGGGAAGCTCTTCTACAAGCTCGTCCATGCTATATTCTTCTACTTGGCCTCTTTCGTATAACTGACAGTAGAAGTTAATCACTTTACCTATAAAGTCTTTAGTATTTGTTAAAGCATTTCCATGCCTATCTATCAATGTAATGATTTGTTTACTGACATAATTTCGCTTCTCTAGACCACAAAAGTAATCTGTGATATTTTCACCTTGAGAAACCCATTTTATCAAAACGCCTTCCATTATCTTCACTCTAATAGCTTGTAGTTTGTCATTCTTCGATTTAAGTTCTTTTATATCATCAGACGATTTTTTCATTTTTTTCTCTCTCTAATGTATGTATTTCTTTTATACGTGTGTGTGTGTGTGTGTGTTGTGTGTGTGTGTGTGTGTGTGTGTGTGTGTGTGTGTGTGTGTGTGTGTGTGTGTGTGTGTGTGTGTGTGTGTGTGTGTTTCTTTTTTCGAAAGGAATATGTTATATGTTTTTATCGAATTTTCATCAATAAAACGTCAAGAAAATGTTGCTGTGATATTGCAAATTCTAGTTGCGTCAACTGTGC
>CM031613.1:16486830-16489330 GCA_018398815.1 Conus ventricosus
TTACCAGCTTTTTCTACCCTCAACATATGCTGAATGCCGGCTGGGACAGATGCTTCAGATGACAGGGCGATGAGTTTGACCGAGGCGTCCTCACAGAAAGAGTCGCTGAAACTTTTGATTGCACCCTGAGTCGTTGCTTTCGCTCTTCAGTATCCCAGAAGGACGCAAATCACGATGTCTACTGCCAGCCTCATCCCCTTGTGCCATGACAGCCATGTCGATAGTTGCATGAAGATATTTTGACCTCTCATGGGTTATCCTGACCCATCTTTGGTAGGCCTCCTGGTTTGACAGCAGTCCTGTGAGACCAGCACCACCTCCACCAGCTCCTCCTCGGCTTTTGGCGTGCGTCATGAACGTTTCTTCCATGGTCTTGTCCACTGCCAAGCGATTGCTAGGAATGAAGGACCTTGCCACGCTGAAAGCACCTCTCTGCAGCATCTGCTTGGCTCCAGGGTGTGACAAAGTCAATGTTTGTCATGAAGACTGAGAAGAAGGTCAGGTAGTGTGCGTAGTTTTGTCCATCGAAAGTGAAGAAGAGGTCTGGCATTTGGGACATCGTTTGTGCGTAGAGCAGGAAGTCGTTGATTTTGACAGCCTCAAGGAGCGCTAGGACAAGCCATACATTATCGGTGTACGCCAACCAAAATTGTGCAGTTGGTCCGAAGGCTCCTCTTCTGACTCTATCTCTGAACTGTGCGTACTCTGCCATGAAACTGAAGATAGCTTCATCTTGCTGAAGCTCAGTCAACGTCTCGTTTGAGAAGAAGCATGAGGCTGTCTGGAGTTTGATCATGCTGTCTTTTGACAGTGTCGGAAATGACGTGTCTTCATCTCTGATTTCAAGATATATTTCCAGCAGCAGGCGTTTTGACTCTCAAACATTGTCTTACGGCAGAACCATGCTCGTTCATATGTTTGCCAGACATCACCCCTTGCCCAGAACCAGAAGAGATCAGACCTGCCTTCAGAAGGATATCTCCGAACCCAGAACCATCCAGCTTTTCCCCAAGCATCATCAAGGTGGAAAGTACCGATCAGAACAGTATGCTTCTTGTACCGGTCAGGTTGGTTCCCAACGATCGGATAGGCTTTCATACAAACCCCAAGGTCAAACGTAGTGATAACGTACTCTTTTCCAACCTCTCTCTTGGCCTCCTCTGAAAGTCGCAAGCACTCCTGGACTGTCTTGTACTCGGTGATTGGGTGATGGATCACAGGGTAGTAGCCCAATGTCGTCTTCTTTGTCAGGTTCTGCCCACACTGTGAAATGAAGCCAGCCCACGCTGGTATTTCCTGGTCTGACATGCTGCTGTATTTCCAGAGAAGAATCCAGTGGAGGTTTGAACTTTGAACTTTCTTGAGAGCATCTTCACCTCCATCAACTGTCCAGTGCCTAATTGCAATAGGTGGGCTTTTCCGCTGGTTTACGAAGCATTCTGGTAAATCCTCTTATGTCAAATGCAGAGATTGCAGAAGAAGAAGCTGTCATGTCCTACGTATCAGATGAGTCGCTTTCTACTTGTGCCAGGGGAAGCGACTCATAATGATAGAGATTGTGGTTGATTTAAATACAGTTTGGCAGATGTCGCCATGAAACAGAATGCCTTCCAATGCCAGCATCTGAGCACAATCATCATAAACACACACACACACACACACACACACACACACACACACACACACACACACACACACACACACACACACACACACACCACACACACGCGCGCGCGCACGCACGCATGCACGCACGCACGCACGCGCACACACGCACACACACAAACACACACACACACGCACGCACGCACGCACGCACGCACGCACTTACACACACACTTACACACACACACACACACACACACACACACACACACACACACACACACACACACACACACACACACACACACACACACAAACACACAAACACACACACACACACACACACACACACACACACACACACACACACACACACAAGCAAATATGCGCTCACACTTGGAAAGTGCACATAAACGTTTTTTTCAATTAAAAGACCAATGTGAATTTGTAAAGAATTAAATTTGCGTCGAAGCCAAATGGGGGGTAGGGGAGATAACCCGGCAACAGAGGACATCAGCATAGGCCCATGCTAATGTGGCATAGCTCAAAAGAATTACAATAAACTGATCTTTGAAATAGTGGTGTACTTTGCTTCTAATAAGATGCACAGTTTTCTAGAGAGATGGTTATTGTAAACACTTTGGCAAATTTACAGTTCGCACCGTGTGACATACGGTGGGTACACACGTAGCTTCACTGCGTTCACCTTATTGCATATTTCATCGTTCTAATTATTGCGTATCGTCTAGAAGGCATTACCGTCAACAAAAACATAAAGGAAATTCTCGTAGCTTAAATAACAAAGACACAGGTGATCACCAAACGTATGAAACGTTTTGGACCGACGAAAAGCAGCCGTGGCACCTGAGATGGGTAACCTTCAAAATTATGCCAG
>CM031613.1:16493912-16503912 GCA_018398815.1 Conus ventricosus
TATAAAAAAAAGAAAGGGGAAATTTAAAACTATCTAAAATTTGTTTCGGCGCGTTGCGCTGTCCAGGTGGTTTTGGTTTCCCCACCCCCGTGTTTATAGGGTGGGCCCCCGTTTGCGGTTGTTTGGGGTAGTTTTAAAACTAACGTTGCCCCCCAAAGGGGGTTTTTGAGCACTAAAAAATTGTTTTAGGCTTTAAATATACTGTCTATATTATATATGAAATATAGTTCGTGAGGTGCGTGTGTGTGAGTGAGTGTGTGTGTGTGTGTGTCGTGCGTGCGTGCGTGCGTGCGTGCGTGCGCGTGCGTGTGCGTGGTGTCGTGTGTGTGTGTGTGTGTGTGTGTGTGTGTGTGTGTGTGTGTGTGTATGTGTGTGTGTGCGTGTGTGTGTGTGTGTGTGTGTGTTGTGTGTGTGTGTGTGTGGTGTGTGCGTGCGCGCGCGTGCTGTGTGTGTTGTATGTGTGTGTGTGTGTGTTAGTGTGTTTGTGTGTGCATGAGAGAGAAGAGAGAGAGAGGAGAGAGAGGAGGAGAGAGAGAGAGAGAGAGAGGAGAGAGAGAGAGAGGAGCGAGAGAGAGAGAGTCGTTTTTATACAATCTACTTTTTGGGATCAGAGTGGGTTGAATGCTGGCGATATTTCATGGTTGTTTATTGGTTGTGGAACCGAAGTTATATATTTCTCATCCAGGCATCAAGTTGCACCGTACACTTTCTGCAGCACGCTGAAACGAGAAGGTCCGATTTCGTGATTCCATTAGTTTTATATGTATTACAATATCGCAACGGTAGTGAAGGACCCGGACAAACATCTTTTCAAAGCAAATCGAACAATCATGTAAGTAACATAAACCAATGTTAACATTCTTCCCACCTTGGAGTCTCTGAAGAGACTCCAAACTTATTCGCCCTAACATCTAAATTTTAGAAATGCAAATGATAAAGAATTAGACTTATTGAGTCACATCCTCCTGACTGAACTACATATTGTATAGTCTAGTCATACGAGAAAATTCCATCCATCCTAACGAACAAACATGCCAGCAATATAAACCAATTCTTAATACTTCGGAACAGCGATTGGAGGAGTTTCACAGTCTTAGGCTAGGGATGATTCTGGTCAGGGCGACGTGAACCAGTGCTGTGACCATCAAAGAGACTGACAATGATTGATTTTGAACTGTCCTATATCGATGTCTTGTTAGAGTCACAGGTCTAAGTGTTCTCATGTAGACTGCGAAAGTGAGGAAATATGTGATTGTTACACTGATAAAATTATCACACAAAACAGCTTTGCTGTTACTAGTCCCATCAACATTATACTCATCAGCAGTGAGCTGCTTCTTGTTTTTGTCGTTTGACAGAAACGTTTTCCCAGTCTGCAGGACGCTTGGTGCTAACTCCTTTCACGATGATCTTATCGCCAGTGCCTCTCCTTTTCCTTTCATCGCCTTGGATTGAGTCCGTTTTGTACATGTCTGTACTGCAACACCACGCCCGTTCCCTTTGGCAGCATGTCAAATATCTTCTGGCTCATCTCCCTGAAATTAGAAGGAAGCTGTTGCAAACATTGAAACACTGCGTTGCCATCGATCACAACCAGCGTCGCGTCATGGGGAGGTAGAGCAGCATCTTTCTATCTTTGGTGAGGTAGCTGAACCCTTGTGCTTTGTCAGTCTTGGCAAGGAAATCGTCAGCAGTGGCAATACTGTAAGGTACAGGAGTAAGTTGGTAAGTCATCAACTGTTTTAGATCGAGTTGAACACCTGTTTCTGTGCCTTCACAAGGAGTTGAAAGGCAAGGTTCCCTTGTTGTTTGTTTTCACACCTTCTTGGTAGTCTTCATGTGGACGGTTTTGTTCATCGATGCCATCGTTTTCAGGTTTAGCCGCTTGACTGGTACAAAGAAATTATCATTTGCCATCAGTCTCTGCGTGATGAACGCCTCCTTCACGGCTTTACCAGCTTTTTCTACCCTCAACATATGCTGAATGCCGGCTGGGACAGATGCTCCAGATGACAGGGCGATGAGTTTGACCGAGGCTTCCTCACAGAAAGGGTCGATGAAACTTTTGATTGCACCCTGAGTCGTTGCTTTCGCTCTTCAGTATCCCAGAAGGACGCAAATCACGATGGCTACTGCCAGCCTCATCCCTTGTGCCATGACAGCCATGTCGATAGTTGCATGAAGATATTTTGACCTTTCATGGGTTATCCTGACCCATCTTTGGTAGGCCTCTGGTTTGACAGCAGTCCTGTGAGACCAGCAACCACTCCCAGCTCCTCCTCGGCTTTTGGCGTGCGTCATGAACGTTTCTTCCATGGTCTTGTCCACTGCCAAGCGATTGCTAGGAATGAAGGACCTTGCACGCTGAAAGCACCATCTCTGCAGCATCTGCTTGGCTCCAGGATGTGACAAGTCAATTTTTGCCATGAAGACTGAGAAGAAGGTCAGGTAGTGTGCGTAGTTTTGTCCATCGAAAGTGAAGAAAGAGGTCTGGCATTTTGGGACATCGTTTGTGCATACAGCAGGAAGTCGTTGATTTTGAACAGCCTCAAGGAGCGCTAGGACAAGCCATACATTATCGGTGTACTCCAACCAAAATTGTGCAGTTGGTCCGAAGGCTCCTCTTCTGACTCTATCTCTGAACTGTGCGTACTCTGCCATGAAACTGAAGATAGCTTCATCTTGCTGAAGCTCAGTCAACGTCTCTTTGAGAAGAAGCATGAGGCTGTTGGAGTTTGATCATGCTGTCTTTTGACAGTGTCGGAAATGACGTGTCTTCATCTCTGATTTCAAGATATATTTCCAGCAGCAGGCGTTTTGACTCTCAAACATTGTCTTACGGCAGAACCATGCTCGTTCATATGTTTGCAGACATCACCCTTGCCTAGAACCAGAAGAGATCAGACCTGCCTTCAGAAGGATATCTCCGAAACCCAGAACCATCCAGCTTTTCCCCAAGCATCATCAAGGTGGAAAGTACCGATCAGAACAGCTGCTTCTTGTACCGGTCAGGTTGGTTCCCAACGATCGGATAGGCTTTCATACAAACCCAAGATCAAACGTAGTGATAACGTACTCTTTTCCAACCTCTCTCTTGGCCTCCTCTGAAAGTCGCAAGCATTCCTGGACTGTCTTGTACTCGGTGAATGGGTGATGATCACAGGTAGTACCCAATGTCGTCTTCTTTGTCAGGTTTGCACACTGTGAACTGAAGCCCACGCTAGGTATTTCCTGGTCTGACATGTGCTGTATTTCCAGAGAGAATCCAGTGGAGGTTTTGAACTTTAACTTTTGAGAGCATCTTCACTCCATCAACTGTCCAGTGCCCTAATGCCAATCGGGGAGCTTTCCCGTGGTTACGAAGCATTCTGGAAATCCTCTTATGTCACTGCGAGATTGCAGAAGAAAAGTTATGTCTACGAAATCAGATGAGTCGCTTTACTTGTGCAGGGGAAGCGATCATAAGATAGAGACTTGTGTTGATTTAAATACAGTTTGGCAGATGTCAGCCATGAAACAGAAGCCTTCCAATGCCAGCATCTGAGCACATCGCCCACACACACACACACACACACACACACACACACACACACACACACACACACACACACACACACACACACACACACCACACGCCGCAGCGCAGCGCCGCACGCACGCCACGCACGCACGCACGCACGCACGCACGCCCCACACAAACACACAAACACACACACACACGCACGCACGCACGCACACCACTCACAACACACACAACACACACACACACCCCACACACACACACACACCACACAACACACACACACACACACACACCCCACACACACACAAATATGCGCTCACACTTGGAAAGTGCACATAAACTTTTTTTCAGTTAAAAGATCAATGTGAATTGTAAAGAATTAAATTTGCGTCGAAGCCAAATGGGGGGTAGGGGAGATAACCCGGCAACAGAGGACATCAGCATAGGCCCATGCTAATGTGGCATAGCTCAAAAGAATTACAATAGACTGTTCTTTGAAATGTGGTGTACTTTGTTTCTAATAAGATGCACGGTTTTCTAGAGAGATGGTTATTGTAAACACTTCGGCAAATTTACAGTTCGCAACGTGTGACATACGGTGGGTACACACGTAGCTTCACTGCGGTCACCTTATTGCATATATTATCGTTCTAATTATTGCGTATCGTCTAGAAGGCATTCCCGTCAACAAAAACATAAAGGAATTCTCGTAGCTTAAATAACAAAGACGCAGGTGATCACCGAACGTATGAAACGTTTTGGACCGACGAAAAGCAGCCGCGGCACCTGAGATGGGTAACCTTCAAAATTATGCCAGAGGGACAGTGCGTCCCAAGATGTTTTATGTTAACATAATTTTTCTTTGTTTAAACACTCTAAAGCACAAAAAAATTCATATGACAAATTTATTGGGGGGGGGGGGGGGGGGGCGTTCTCGTGACGGACTAATATAAAATGTTGTTGGTGGCGTCGGCATCAACAAATCTGATGGGTAAAAAATATTTCATCACTTGGCATTTTCTGGTGCTGCCTGTTTCTGTGGACCTCAAATCTGCAATTATCCCTGTGTATCTTGATGAAATGTTTTGACTATACACATTGGTGTACCTTTGGGTTTGACTGGCAAGGGGTTAGTTGATAGTCCCTGTCAGTTAGAAAATTGTGACTGTTTTCGTCTACCATTAATTTCAAACAGCACTGGCACCATCCGCAATACTGCAACCTTTCAGCTTTCAAAGTTGGGGAAAAACAGGTGCAGGCTGACAAGTTTTCATTCAGCTCAAGAATGACCTGGCAAAGTTTAAGAAAAAAGGGAGGGATGGGGAGAGAAAGAAAAACAGGAATGAAAAGGAGGATGTCAGATTTGCAATATAAAGTCCTGCACTAGCAGCATCTGAGGACCATCGTAGGCCCTGTTGAAAACTGCATCATTATATAGCCTGCTCAGAGGCCTTTCGTCCATTGATTCGGACACATCAGAGAGACCCCACAGGTTTATTGTGAGGCACGTTTTAGTCTGTAGACAAAGGAAGCAAACACTTGCACTCCTGCTCAGCGGAGCTCATGAAAGAAGGAGGGGTGCAATAAGTGCCACTTTGTTTGAACAGTGCGTTGAAGAAGCTTGCGATCACCAGGTCGCGACATACACATCACCGGACGTGTCTTCCAAATGCACAATGATGGTTCAGTCTTCCTGAAATGTGTTGGAAACTTACTGCTTTTTGTTTTGGTTAATTCTCCTTGTTGAGTTGCTGCAAGTCGAGCGCTGATAGCGCAAAATGAACAGCAGATCACTAACAAAATAACAAAATTAAACCCGAAGAGCTTTTATTCCTACGAATAGCATGGGGGTGGTACACACACAAAAGGTACACGTACACCATTGAAATAGTGGTGTCACACAAACACTTCCCATGGCTACTTCTCGGTAGATCTAGGATGAAAACTGCCTGCACTAAGATCTCGCATGGCAACGTATGCAACGCAGCTTTATGCAGAAACTCTTTGTGATTTCAAGTAGTGACTTGCCTATATGTAACTGCTGCCCGTCAATGGTATGTGGCCTAAACAATTACCATTTAAATTTTCTTGATTGGTTTCTCTTGGAACTTTGGAGCTACCTATGTGATTGACAATGCTTGAATTATTGAATACTGGAACTGATCACACTGACTGCTACAGCCTTTGTCCTTCCTTGTATCCTCAAATGGATCCTCAAGCATCCGCTTCATTCTTTCTCTCTGAAAGTGAAATAATTATCATTTGTCAGCCACATACTTTCTCTTTGTGCTTCTTCTCAGTTCACTGTTCAACTCTTCACAGGCTGATTTAGGGTTCGATTGGATTCTGGTCTTGAGCCCTTAGTGGTGAGAATACCCTGGGTTATAGACTGTGATGTATCTTCATTTTATGCCAAGGGAAGGCCGAAACAATCGCTCGGATCACGTTGCAGGTAATCGCTGTCTTTAGTCATAGGCCAACACAGGCTACTGGGACCCATGTGCTGGTGCCAGCTTAAATGAGTTAATTTTAAGCTTGCGTGCACTGGGTTTGACCTATTAGCTGTATGCCAATTGTTTTTACATGTGTGTTACTTTCTATGCCATAGTATGGGAAATGTGGATGTTTTTGTTTTATTTCTCGCCAGTGTGAATTTTGCAAATGTATGTCTAAAGCTTGTGTTCCCGGGATTTCAGACACTGGTCGCATCTGTGAGCATCATTTAGTTTTTAAAAAAAGTGTTGTGTGTTATGACCTGCTTCTTCTACACTGCCAAGCTAATGCCATAACATCACTCTGTATGTACGTTCCTTTTCTATGGGAGTTTCATCTATTTGGATGGAAGTTGTGTTCTTCTGTGCTGTTTTATTTTATGGCTAGCTTGCATTAGTATGTGAACAACACTTCTGCCCCAATCATCAGTGTGTGTTTGTGTGTGTGTGTGTGTGTGTGTGTGTGTGTTGTGTGTGTGTGTGTGTTGTGTGTGTGTGTGTGAGAGAGAGAGGAGTGTGTGTGTGTGTGTGTGTGTGTGTGTGTGTGTGTGTGTGTGTGTTGTGTGTGTGTGTGTGTGTGTGTGTGAAAGTGAGAAAGAAGGAAAATGAGAGAGGAAAAGAGAGAGAGGAAGAGAGAGAGAGAGGAGAGGAGGAGCGAGTTGTGTGTGTGTGTGTGTGGGGTGTGTGTGTGTGTGTGTGTGTGTGTGGTGTGTGTGTGTGTGTGTGTGTGTGTGTGGTGTGTACGTGTTGTGTGTGTGTGTGTGTTTGTGTGTGTGTGTGTGTGTGGTGTGGTGTGTGTGTGTGTGTGGTGTCGTTTTTTTGTGGGGAATGTCTAGTGTGTGTGTGTGTGTGTGAGAGAGAGAGAGGGGGAGAGAGAGAGAGAGGAGAGGAGAGGGGAGAGGGGAGAGAGAGAGAAGGAAGAGAGAGGAGAGAGAAAAGGAGAGAGAGAGAGAGAGAGGAGGGAGAGAGAGAGAGAGAGAGAGTGACACTGACACTTTTATTGGATTAGCTTTTTTCACAGCCTTAGTCCCAAAGGGGGAAAAATTTTTTTAAAAAAAGAGTGCATGCCCCGATCTTTAAAAAAGTGTAGGCAGTTTTTTCCCAGATCATGGGAGTAGCTGGGGTGTTTTTGTGACACACATTATTGCGTTGGTGTACGTGTACCATGTGTGTGTGGTGTGTGTGTGTGTGGTGTGTGTTGTTGTGTGGTGTTGTGTGTGTTGTGTGTGTGGTGTGTGTGTGTGTGGTGTGTGAAAGTGAGAGAGAGGAAAGAAAGAGAGAGAGAGAGAGGAGAGAGAGAGGAGAGGGGAGTGTTGTGTGCGTGTTGTGTGTGTGTGTGTGTGTGGGGGTGTGTGTGTGTGTGTTGTGTTGATGTGTGTGTGTGTGTGTGGTGCGTGCGTGCGTGTGTGGTGTGTGTGTGTGTGTGTGTGGTGTGTGTGTGTGTTGTTGTGTTGGTGTTGTTGTGTGTGTGTGAGAGAGAGAGAGAGAGAGAGGAGAGAGAGTGGAAAAGGGAGGAGAGGGGGGAGAGAGAAGCGGGAAAGGGTGAGAGAAGGGGGGAGAAGAGAAGAATGAAGTTTATTCATATAGGCCTCGGCCCTTCTGAAGGGGTTTTAAAGTACAGATATACACTTATATGCATACAAAGGGTCGGTTAGGCAGGAATATGCAAAAAATTGAATAGCTATTCTCATATTTAAAGCCCTTTTACAAAAAAAACGATAAATTTTTCCAAAGTCAGGTTTAGTGCATGCCATGAGTAGATTGTTTAAATAAACAAGGTTGTGAAAAAATTTTTGGCTCCAAAAATTTCTTTATTTTTTTCAACCTTTGACAACAAAAAACGAAGTGTATTATCTTCTTTGACTCTGGGATTAAAGGACACATCAGTGGCGCAATCAACATTTATATCAAATCGATGAACATTCAAGTCAGTATACCCAGTCTAACCTAGTATTATAAACTTCAGTTTTCGGTCCATATTTGCTTTCAAATATTTCTTCAGTCTGGGTATTACAAAAAAAATTCTTACAAATGAAAAATTTACTGTGTAAATGTGGTTATAGTTTTCCCTTCAGTCAACAAACGCTGACGAAACATTGTAAAAGTGATTTTTTTTCCCACACCTGATTTAACCCCCTCACCAAAAAACCATTGCTTTTTATAACAAACACGTACTTTGAAACCCGTTTCCCTTTCCCCCAGCATCTAAATCTCGCTTTTTTTACGCTATGTTAGGTAAACCCATGTTACCATATGTAATAGCTTAAACCAAAATCGAACGCAGTTTAAACCCCAGCATTAACTTCGTGGGAATTTTGTTTTTTCCCATTCTAAATCGTTGGGGTACGAGCTAGCCTAAATACTTTTTTTAAAAGCAAGTAAGAACTGACTCCAGTGGCAGAGCTTGGGCAACCCCCTTTTTTTTGATCCCTATAGCAGTTGGTGGCAGCGTATCAAAAAGTTTTATAAACGTTTAAAGGAATTGTTATTTAGGCTTAGTTTTGAAAATATAACCAACAAGCATTTTTTTGCTCGATGGCAAAAAACTTTACATGCAGCAAGGTTGAAACTAGACGAGTGGAGATAAATATCCCAAAAACTTGTAAACTTAAAAACAGGCATTACCATTTCCCTTTATATAGCCATGTTCTTTTCACTTAGATAACCCCCTTCGAAATACAATTTTTGTTACTTTTATTCATGTTTATTTTAATTGAAGCGAAGAAGGGGCATGTTGGCAAGTTATTTGCTGTGTCTGCAGCCCCAAACCGTTTTTGCAATAAAACAACATCATCTGCCAAAAGAAGAATGAACAATCAAATGCAGTACGTGAGGCACAGCGCCATGTTTTCCCTTATTTAAACACATGTATGCTAACTATTTAAAAGCAAAAATAGTACAGGGCTACCGCATTCCCCGTTTACTCCTGTGTACATCGAATGTAATAGAGAGTTTAGAACCACCTTACTCTAATTTTCATTTTCATACATAACTTTAAAAAAGGCCATGCAAATTTTCTATTAAAGAACAAATGCTTTTTTAAAAATCTATGAAGCTACATAAAGTTTCGTTATATGAAAATGCTTTTGCACAAGCGTAACAACGTAAATATGTGATCAACTGTCGAATTCCTTTTTTTAAGCCTGCTTGTACCACCCGTAATATTGTTTTGTCTTCCCTTCTTGTAAACGTTGTTTAAAAATGAACTATAAAGTTGCTACTTATTCGTAATGAGATACCCCTTAATTATTGGGATTTTTAACATCTCCTTTTTTAAAAAATGGGAAATTTAAAGGATTCTTTTCCAATTTTTCCGGAAATACCCCGTTGTCAAAAGTGTATTGAATATTTTGCGAGAAAATTTAGACTTTATATTTGAGTACTTCAGTAATCGCTAACAATCCATCGGGCCCGCTGTTTCGAACTTTCAGTTTCTATGGCCAATAATACTTCCCCTTTTTGAAAAAGGACGTTTATGTAAAATTCACTGACAGAGAGAGAGAGAGAGAGGAGAGAGAGAGAGGGGGAGGGAGAGAGGGGGAGGGGAGAGGGAGAGGAGAGAGAGAGAGAGGAGAGAGAGAGGATTTTTTGGGATTAGCTTTTCCGAGGGTGCCCAAGGGGGGAAAAATTTTCAAAAAGGGGGTTTATTGCAACGTAAAAGGGAAAAAACTCCCATTATACACAAAAAACGGGGAAACACGCGGCGCGCGCTCATTACAGTATACTTTAAACCCCTGAGCAATTTCTAAATTTGGGGAAAATTTAATCTTTGGGCCTACTGTACTCTATACTACTATACTACCAATACTATACTACTACTACTACACTACTCCTAAAAAGGCCAAACCCCACCTCCCTCCTTAATTATTCAAAAAACTAGCGTTTATCGCAACTCAAAATTTTTGAGTAGTTTTTTGTCTTTTTAATGTTCTCGCTTTTTTTCCCCCCATCGTAGTTTTATTTTTTCTTTTTTTTTTCTTCTTTT
>CM031613.1:16508912-16510849 GCA_018398815.1 Conus ventricosus
ATTCTTTCCCCTTTTTGATAATTTGATAGCCAATTCATTTTTTTTAATGAAATTAACTGTGGGCTTAGTAAACAACCTTTTTTAATTTTCTCTTGGGCAACTGAAGAAATCCTGTAAACATTTTTGTCTCGCACACATGCCAACTGTATAATATATATACCTCTAATGGTTCTGTACAATTTACTTTTTAATGCCACAGTTTCTCAACACATTCCATAATATATTTCTATTCACCGAATCAAATGCCTTCTTGAAGTCAACGAGAGCAACATATGGCTTAGAATTTCTTTCGAATACTTTTGGACTAATGCATATAAGGTGATCATATGGTCTATGATGCTGTAGCCTTCTCTGAATCCTGCTGCTCTTCAGTTATTTTTCCTTCTTTATCTGCCCTGTTAGTAAGACCTTTATTCAAGATATGCATAAAGATCTTTCCTGTCACACTTGTCAGCGCTACTCCTCTATGTAATGCGGATTGTGTATGTCTACTTTTTGTATATTGGTACTATAATAGTCTTTGACCAGGCTACTGGAAATATTCCTTTCTCAAAGAGGACGTTAAAGAGATCTACTAAAAAAAATCAATGACAGCAGCATTTGCCTGTTTCAAAATTTCACTTATGATTTTATCGATACCAGCACTTTTTCAAGTTTTGAAATGTTTGATACCGTTCATACCTTCATTTTTTGGAAATTACGTCACTGAACAGAGACGCTTCTACATTATCGTTTTCTTTTTCTGCACAGTATTTTCGTATTGATCTGTATCTTCACCATCATTGAAGACTCTATAGAAATGATCATACCACTGTTGAGAATTAATTTTATGATAAATGACACTTTTCCTATTTACAGATCTGATGGTTGACCAAAATAAGTTTGGATCATTAATCGACTCTCTTAGTTTCTCATCATATTTCTCTTTTCAGTGCTTGTTATACATCTTTCCTTAGTTGACATAGAGCTTACGTTTTACTAAATTTGTTTTCGCCAGCTCTTTAGGAGACCTTTAACAGTTTTCTTTTGAGTACGTTCTTTCTCAAATCACTTATTTGTTTGTCTTTTCATTTTCCCACTTACCCGAATCATACCTGCTGCCAGTGTATTTAATGCATTCACAAAAAAACATCAATACATTCATTAATATCGTCCTTCAAAACATCTTTCGCTCTCTTCAAGCACTCTTTAAACTTATATGAATCACTTTCATCTTTGCAAATCTTCACGTTTTCATCATACCATTCATTTTTTCTTCCTCATTTTCTGGCAACACGTTCTCTCCCTTTGCATTTTCCTCATTCATCCATGTCAACTCAACCGGAAAATGCGAATAATATAAAGAATCTCCCACACACGTCACAGTTTTTTTTAAATTTTAAATAGTACTAATGAAATAATGAAATAATCGATCACACTACACCCATGCGATGACACAAAAGTAAATTCGCCATTAACATCTCCTCCGCAGCTTCCTTTCACCATTAGCAGATCATACATATAACAAAATTCAATAAGAGAAGCTCCAAACTTATTCACACTGAATCTGTTGAACAGCACCTAACAGACTCATCTTCCTCAACACGTTCCAGGTTAAAGGTATAAAATGTGATGTCTTGGACTTCAGGTTGTTCATTTCCTGTTCTAGCATTCAAATCATCAGTCACCATGATGTACACTTCAGCTTTCTCAATGCTTTGTCTTAGAATTTCCTCCAGAATGACTATCCCATCTTTTCTTCATTATTATGAGAGACTGGGCTTCCATCAGGCGCAATGTAACATGTCACAAGTAAAATATCTTTGTCTACATTAGACAACATCTTATGAACCCTTATAGCACAATATATCATTTTTTACAACGTCTTTATTTGCTGACTGTAACAATTTTTACAAGCGACAGAACTCCACCGGAGTTCTGCCTTGGTTCAATTGCTG